>CM040399.1:17979484-19179484 GCA_022702515.1 Ilyophis sp. 1 JC-2022 | reverse complement strand
GAAGGACCGCCCGGTCCAGTCTCGACCGGTGCCTGTGACCGCATGCGGTCCGCTGAAATGGGGAATGAATAGGCAGAACGCACAACTCACATCCAGCACTGAGCTCACTCACACGCACACACACACATACACACACACACACACACACACACATACACTCACACTCACTCACACACTGACACACACACACACACACACACACACACACACACACGTGCATGCAAGCATACACAGACACCATAAAAATATGCAGACGTATACGCTCTGCGCACACAACCACACATTCACACCAGACACAGCACACACACCTGTGACCACACACATGTACATTCCTAGTGAAGGACCACACTCTCACACCTGAGACCACAAACATACCTGAGACTGTACAAATGCACCTGAGACCACAAACATACCTGAGGCCAAAAGGACACTCCATATGAAGGACCATATCACACATTCCTCATACCTGCACAGCCTGGAGTAATCACGAGTGCACTTTCCCACCTGACACACCTCTTTACTGAAACCCCACCTGTGTGATCGGAACCACACTCCACCCACCTGTGCGATCGGAACCACACTCCACCCACCTGTGCGATCGGAACCACACTCCACCCACCTGTGCGATCACAACCACACTCCACCCACCTGTGTGATCACAACCACACTCCACCCACCTGCGTGATCGGAACCACACTCCACCCACCTGTGTGATCACAACCACACTCCACCCACCTGTGTGATCGGAACCACACTCCACCCACCTGCGTGATCGGAACCACACTCCACCCACCTGTGTGATCACAACCACACTCCACCCACCTGCGTGATCACAACCACACTCCACCCACCTGTGTGATCACAACCACACTCCACCCACCTGTGTGATCACAACCACACTCCACCCACCTGCGTGATCACAACCACACTCCACCCACCTGTGTGATCACAACCACACTCCACCCACCTGCGTGATCGGAACCACACTCCACCCACCTGTGTGATCACAACCACACTCCACCCACCTGTGTGATCACAACCACACTCCACCCACCTGTGTGATCACTGATACTTTCTGCACACCAGTCTGGCCACATACACACTCCACACTTATACTTAGTCCTATAAAAATGTGCATTCCACCCTTCCACATCCACCCCTGTGACATCACAGGAGCAGATCAATCATTCCCCACAGTCAAAGGTTGAAGGTCAAAGGTCAATGCACAGTATACAAGTGGCTGTTTTGTAAGACACTAATATGCAAATGATTATTTTAATTACTGTTATGCTGATAATGCATATTATTGTTATGGTATTGATGTTTTTGTTTTATTTGTTATGTTGCAATTGTTCGTTCCTTCCAGGGAAACACCTTGTATATGAATATATATGTGTACAAATATAACTATTCTTTTGAAGCAGTAATCTTGTGAGATTAAATAATTATTGTCACACCCTTGTCGCTCACATGTTGTTTTTATAATATATTAAACCAATGTCAGCACTTGACAATAAACTTGTGTGTGTTTCTATGCAAATTTCCCCTCTGCATGTGTGTGTGCGCGCGTGTGTTACAGGTGATTTCTAACCGTTTTTAGACAAACTGAAATTGCCAATTGACCATTCCCTGATCGACCAGATTTCGTAATGAGTGTGTGCTTGCTCATAATGTGAATAATATGACCATCTTTTAAATAGACAGTGCACACACAGCCTGCCATCCATTGTTAGTCAGACAGGTAAAAGGCAGAGCTAGAGACTTTTGAGAGGAGGTTTGACTGGGAGGCTTTGGCACAGAATATGTGGCTCCGGTGCAGTCGCAGGGTTTGACTGGGAGGCTTTGGCACAGAATATGTGTTATTTTTAAATTTTTATTCAGTAGAATATGATTTTTTGGGGGGCACAGTAGAATAAGTGGTATTCTTTTTGGCACAGTAGAATATTTGTTATGCTTTTTGGCACAGTAGAATAAGTGGTATTTTTTTTGGCACAGTAGAATATGTGGTATTCTTTTTGTCACAGTAGAATATGTGGTATTCTTTTTGTCACAGTAGAATATGTGGTATTCTTTTTGGCACAGTAGAATATGTGTTATGCTTTTTGGCACAGTAGGATAGGTATTTTTTTGGCACAGTAGAATAAGTGGTATTCTTTTTGGCACAGTAGAATATTTGTTATGCTTTTTGGCACAGTAGAATATGTGTTTTTTTTTTTTGCACAGTAGAATATGTGGTATTTTTTTTTGGCACAGTAGAATATGTGGTAAGCCACAGCCACAAGGCTGATCAAATCCTGGTTCAAAGTATCATTAGCCACAGGGCCACAGGTAGTCCATCCCTGCACTATACAGTTTACTGCAAGGGTTCGAGCCCCGATTAGAGGATAAGTGCATACTACAGCTAGCCCTGATTGGAGGATCAGTTTCTATTATATCTAGCTCCGATTGGAGGATCAGTGTGTATTAAAGCTAGCCCTGATTGGAGGATCAGCGTGTATTACAGGAGAGCTAGCTCTGATTGGAGAATCAGTCTGTACTACAGCTAGCTCTGATTGGATGGGTTGTGTGTACTAAAGCCAGTCCTAGTGTGTACTACAGGAGAGCTGGGTCTGATTGGAGCATCAGTGTTTACTGCAGGAGAGCTAGTTCTGCTTGGAGGAGATGCACATCTTTCACTGACAGCTAGTAACCTGTTGAGGTCAGGTGAGTCACATGAAGGTGCTAATACATAGATGACCCATTGAAACCTACCCAGTTGTGCCCCATTACTACAGACTCCCGGTCAATCAAGAAACTTCACAGCCTAGACTTGAGTCTTCTGCACTCCTGCAGTAGACTGCTCCCTCATATCATGTGGTTTGGGTGCAATCGCTCTAATACCCTACATGTCCAAGGAGAAAGTCACTCCCATTCATCTATTTAGAAGTCAAGCTGACTTAGAGAACACATTTACCCAAATGTTTACTCTATTTTGACCCCAGTTCAAGCCCACTTCACTCCCGATATAAAACACGCTTGGAATGTGGCATGTAAACATAAAGGCGGTTGCAGTTTTAAATACGTTATGCTCTTAAACGTGCAATAAGCATCCTTTTTAATGTTTGACCTTTCTTGCCTATTTAAAGGGGTAATTTACCTACTGGGGACATTATTGATATTATTTGAGTTTTAGTGTGTGCTTTTGATTGGCCCAGACAGTTTTGTGTTTGATTAAGGATATTTTGGATACGATCAGCTGTACAATGGATACTCCAGAGTGGCCTGTACAGCTGCCTATTTCCAGAGGCTGTACATATCAACAGATTAATTGTATAGTATTTATTCACAATGTGTATCAGCTTTTATATTGTGCCAGTACTTCTTTCTTCGAGCACCGTATTTCAGATTGCATGTGCCTTAGGAAATAGTTTGAACCAAAAATAATATGAAACATAGTTTCTTGAAGCATAATTGGATAATATACACACACAACTTCTGGAAGCATAATATCACTGTACAATCAGCTTAGGAGATCTAAAGATCGAAAATAAGGCACACTAAGACAGATTTACATGACAGCTTTTAGTACCTGTATTGAATGATCTATCTGAATGAATTGAATTATCTTACTGATTGAATGATGTCATTGAATGAGAAATCATTTTGGACTATGTACTTATAGACTATTGGCCCTGGTCTAATGATGGTTTTTTGGCATGGAAATGTAAAATAAAAGCTCATAAATTATGAATCTTTACAATAAATGCATTCCTTTTCTTGAGCATCATAGCAGTATTTGAGCTGATGAGCTCCTACTTTTAAATTTAAAACCCTCCAGTGATAAAATGACTTTTTTTTAATTTTCTCGTCCTTACATAAAGATACATAGGCCCTGCTAACACTTACTTATTTTGCTGCCAAGCCAGCCATGTGTTCCATACTGTACCAGTGTAATTTACAGCTGAATCTAGCCCAATTCCCATAGAGATCATTTAAAATGCAGAGAGGTTATAGTATCGCTTGTAACAGTACCTGAAAATAAGATATCGAGAGTTTTTTATGTTGATTGGTCACAGACTTCAGGAAGTAACAGCATGCAAAGGATATGTGACCAAATATTAAATATGATACTTTAAAAATATGTTAAAGCAAAATATTCAAATTTTCTGAGACACTGAATTTTGGGTTTCATTCACTGTAAGCCATAATCATCAAAATTACAAGAAATAAAGGCTTGAAATATTTCACTCTATGTGTAATGAATCTATATAATATATGAGTTTCACTTTCTGAAATGAGTGACAATAAATATTGAACTTTTTCACGATATTCAAATTTTTTGAGCTGCACCTGTATATCCAATGTATAGGATCATCTGTTAGTTATTGTTTTTATGTGTTTTCTAATGTGTTAATGTGCATTTTTATAGTTGTGCTCAGTGTTCCAACCTACCTGGCAACCAGCCCCATACAACTGTAGGCTATCTGGTGACCCCCTCAAACTTATTATGGGATGTTATGTGTCAGTAGAATGTTGGTGACAGGAGATGCATCATGGAATGTATATATCCGGAAACCGATACTGGCCCAATCCTATCCAGACTAGCCTACCAGTAGATGTGACATAAATCGTATTTGGAAGAATCCAATCCATATCCAATTACTCTACTGTGTTTAAACTACAGTTATCAAAGGTGACACGTATCAGATTTTGTATCGATAGCACGGGTCTTCTGCTGTTATTGATATTCTGTTTACACATAACATCCCATAATAAACAGGCGAACTGTCGTCAGATCATATGGAACACTTAGTCTTAGCCAATAGGTAAAATAAATGGGATCTGTACAGGCCCTGTGCAGGTCGCTGCTTGTATTTTAATCATTAAGTATTTAGGGTTGCCCATTAGATATGAGATAAATAAAAAACAAGTGTCCTGTCAGAAGCTAAAGACAGCATATGCACCAACGGGATCCAATGGAAGTGTTTCCAGTAAACTTTACCATGTCAGTTTGTGTTTACGAGCTACAAGGATGTAGCATATTTTTCTCGATAACTGGTCTAAATCTACAGACCAAAGAGAATATAGTATGAAGAGTGAGGCCATGGTAGGACCCCTCTGCTATCTGTGGATCTTTCTGTCTGTGCGTCTGTCTGTCCTGTCAGTCCATGTGTCTGACTGTGCTAAGACAGTTTACCTGGCCTTTTGCTGTGGATACTCTGCAAAGCTCCTAATAAGGCCAGTACAGCGGGTCTGGGCTGTCTCTCCCTCTCTCTCTTTCTCTCTTTTTCTCTCTCTTTCTCTCTCTCTCTCTCTCTCTGTAAATACCTTATCTGCCTGAGAGCTGAAAGGAGGGGAAAGAGAGCTGAGGAGGGAGATGGAGGAGACGGACAGTGGCCTTATATGGGCAAACCAGATGAAGGCATCGCCTTTTTTCACAGGCTTTATGGCTCCCATTCCGGCAGGCAGCCAGAAATAGTCGTTCAGCTCCCGCCTGCCATCTGGTGGTTGTACCGCGGTAAAGCGGATTGTGTTTACCGCTCACATACAGCGAGCGATGCACAGCTTTGCGTTACGGCAGAACGTTTCCCCCGTAAATCCTCAAGCCCTCGGTTATAGACCCTCACTTCCTCACGCACCATGAGTTCACTCAAGCCTTCAGTTATAGACCCTTATAGACTTCACAGTCATTCCATGTCTTAAGGGAATGAGGAGAGAGGAGCACAGAACCTTTTAAAACATTGAAACTTGAATTTGACATGGTTATCTTGGAATGAACCGAAATGCAGAGTAGCATGTAGTTGTTATCATCAAGATTAATTATGATGTAGCACACATATGTATCAGAATGCTGTATTAACAGATGCATTCAATATTAGCCAAACAGGAGTCCAGCCAACGATGTAATAACACTCAATTACAAAAAAAATTAGATAACATAGTTGTCTTCACTATGACGACGATGGTGGTGATTATTATTATTGTTATTAAGCAAGAAGGTATTGGTACCAACATGTCTTAATATTTTAAGTAAAATGTTTAGCATGTTCAGCGGCTATCACATGATTTGATTCCTACTTTTACTAAACACGCATAAAACTAAGTAGCATAAAGAAATGGGACCCATTGGAACCAAACCCCAATAGACAACAATGTGTAACCAAGTGCACATACACTGCAGTCCATAAGTATTTGGACAGTGAAACTATTTTAGTTGTTTTGGCTCTGTACTCCAGCACATTAGATTTGAAGTGAAACAATGAATATAAGGTTAAAGTGCAGACTGTCACCTTTCACCTATAAGTTTTTTTTTTCCAGGAAGGTCCCATTGAGATACAATATATCTTTCTCCAGGGAGTCCTGGTCAGGATGGCAGCAAAGAAGCTAAACATTTCACATAAAAAACAATTTCACAAGGTCATATACACAATACATAAAAAATAATACAATACATAAAAATGAAACATATAGTTCATACAAATGATATCCATACCATAGCCCATATCAAGTCCACATCAAATCAAGGATATGTGAAACAACAAGTTTCCTTCAAGGTAGTTTGTATTAAAGTATTCAGTATTATTAAATATTAAATATTATTATTATAGATATTTTCTAGCTATTCACATCCATATTGGGTGAAACATGTAGGAACTGCAGCCATTTTTTACATACTCACCCCTATTATGGGAGACCAAATGTAATAGGGCAATTGACTGCTCATCTGTTTCTTGACCAGCAAAAGAATATACTGCAGTATATTGTAAATATATAAAAATTATTACAATATATAAAAAATATACTGCAGTATATTACATTTCCATAAGGCCTTGCATAAATAGTTATGCACTAGAAAGCTAACAAAAAAGGACTAGTTAAAAGGACAAATAATAGAGTTAATTCTAGGCGTGGCATTTGCATTTGGAGTCTGTTGCTGTTGTGTCTCAACGTGATGACCAAAGAAGTGTCACTGCCTGTGAGTCAGGCTATCATGGGGTGGGAAAATCTGAATAAATCGCTAAATAGCTAAAACATTGGGTGTGTCAAAATCAACTGTTTGGTACATTGTTAAGAAGCAAGAACACGGGGACTTCCGGTTATGACGGCGTAGGTGAGAGACGCGGAAAAGAAGGCTCTCCTGTCTCACGCTAATAATTACCATTTTCCACATCGAGAAGACTTTTCAACTACAGGAAAACGAAACTCCTACTTCATAAATACCCTACCGAGGAAAGAATGAACAAAGACATGACCAAACAACTTAAGCAAACGACCTTACAACCGGCGCTGACGACTCCAAACACGAGATCTACTAGAAAGATAATGGCCGCCCCGAACGACACGGACAGTACGGAGCCGCAGAAAGACGGGGAAGACGGCCTCTCCATGACCATGCTGATCGTAGAGTTGAACAAACAGCGGTCCAGCCTCAGAGAGGACATGTCAACTTTGATCCAGAACTCTCTCTCTCCTCTGCAGGCATTGGTGGATGCACTTCACGAAACGGTTAACTCCTTTCAAACATGCCTCGCCAGAGTTGAAACCACTGCGGGAGATAACTTTGAAAGTCTCGCCAAAGCGGAGAAAGCCATCCGCAAGTTGGAAACAGATAACGCTACCCTCCTGGACCGGGTCGACGACCTAGAAAACCGTTCAAGATGAGTCAATCTTCGAATTGTAAATGTGCCTGAAGACAGCGAAAAAGGACAGGACCCTATTCAATTTGTCTCAAAATTGCTGATGGAAGTTATGGGCCCTAACGTGTTCGACAAGCCACCGGAACTAGAAAGAGCGCACCGATCTCTCCTCCCCAAACCCAAAGCTGGAGCCGCTCCCCGGACCATCATAGTATGCTTCCACCGGTACCAAGAGAAGGAACGAGCACTGCGCTGGGCCAGAGAACACGAGCCCCGCTATCAGAATAACACCTTGAGATTCTACCCTGATTTCAGCGCAGCCCTGTCTAAGAAACGCGCCGCATTTAATGAGGTTAAAACGATCCTGTACCGTAAAGGCGTACGCTTCGGGCTCCTTCACCCCGCCTGCCTCCGAGTCACACTGGAGGGGGGAGAAAATCGTACTTTCACCACACCTGAGGAAGCCAAGGCATTCTGCATGGAATGGTTTAAATAGGCTGATTAACCCGTTCACCAATCGGGACACCATGCTACATGGACGATTCACATCGGCTGTGAAGAAATACAAGTTCAGAGTCATCGACCTGTCATAGTTTATGCGGGTATGTGATCGCTTTTTCTGTTTCTTAGAATTTAGTGTAGAATTTTTTCATATAACTGTCGCGTTTGAACATGAAAATAGTCTTATATAATTAATGACATTTTGACCTATTTTTTTTTTGACATTTTGACCCCCACGACACCCATACACGGATAGATAACTTCTTGTTATCCACCCACCAGTGCCATAGAGTGTTGAACGCTCAATATCTTACTCGGTTGTTCAGTGATCATTCCCCCCTGGTTATGTCCATTTTCATGCCCGATAAGCATCCTATAGATGGCGGTTTAACCCTATGCTTCTCAAACGACCAGACTTTTGCTCCTTTATTAGAGAACAAATTGCATTCTTTACACTAACAAATAAACACTCTGCCCCTAATAGCTTCATCTTTTGGGATACGCTCAAGGCGTATTTAAGGGGACACATTATCTCCTATACAAAGGGACTGAAAAAAATATACTGTGCTGAACTTGATTCTATTGAGGCTGAAATTGAAACGCTTGAGAAGGCCTATCAGAGAACATCAAATAAGGATACATATAGGACTTTGGTGAATAAAAAGATACAATATAATAACTTAAATACATACAAAACAGAAATCCATTATGAGGTCTAGACAAAAGTACTATGAATTGGGGGAGAAAGCTAGTAAAGTGCTGGCATGGCAATTAAAAACAGAAGAAAGTAAGAGGGCAGTTAACGGAATTGAAGTAGCCCCAGGCAAAATCTCCAATAACCCCACAGAAATTAACGATGCTTTTAGAAAATATTACAGTGACTTATATACTGCTCAGCCTAGTGGTGATAGGACGGCAATAGATTATTTTCTTTCCAAACTCAACCTCCCATGTTTGTCTGCCGAGGATAGTGAATTCGTGAGTAAACCATTTTCAATACGTGAATTAACAGCGGCTATTAAACTTCTACCCTCGCATAAATCTCCTGGGGATTATGGTTTCCCCCCAGAGTTCTATAAGGAATTTAAGGACCTCCTAATTCCTCACTTAATGGATGTCCTTCAATTAGCTAGAGAAGAAAAACAATTCCCTGAGACGTTTTCTCGGGCCATTGTGTCGGTTATTCACAAGACGGGGAAAGACCCTCTAAAGTGCGCCTCATATAGGCCAATCTCGCTCATAAATACGGATTATAAACTCGTAACTAAAATGACTTCCAAAAGATTGGAGACATTTCTTCTCCGTCTTGTCAATTCTGACCAGACTGGCTTTATAATTAACAGGCTTTCCTCTAATAATCTCAGACGTTTTTTTAATATTATCCATTTTGCACATAAAAACAAGATACCCAGCATTGCTCTCTCTCTTGACGCCGAAAAGGCCTTTGACCGGCTGGAATGGCCTTATCTCTTCAGAGTCCTTGAAAAATTTGGTTTTGATGCTCAATCAAATCACTTTATGGCTCCCCCAAAGCTAGGATTGCGGTTAATGGGACTACCTCAGATTATTTCTCCATACATAGAGGCAATAGACAGGGGTGCGCTCTTAGCCCCGCCCTCTTCACGCTCGCCCTGGAACCCCTAGCACAGGGGTAGGCAACCCTAGTCCTGGAGAGCCGCAGGGTCTGCTGGTTTTTGTTTTCACCCTAAATATAGCAACTACTTAGACTAAAGAAACCAGGTGAGGTGAGTTAACTGTGTAATCAACTGCTTTAATTAATCAATTAAGTGGCGAGTAACAACAAAAACCAGCAGACCCTGTGGCTCTCCAGGACCAGGGTTGCCTACCCCTGCCCTAGCAGAAGCAATCAGGATAGACCCTAAAATAACTGGCTTTGAAATTGGACTGACTACTCATAAAATCTCACTTTTTGCTGATGATATTCTTCTCTTTTTAACAGGCAGCCCACATTTTGTGAGGGTTAACACTCAAGGTAAATGGAAACTACCAGGAAAATCTCCCATTGAAATTCTTTTGCATGGTGGTCAAAGGATGATGAGAACCATCTCTCGAGTCTATGACACCTTGTTACCCTCTCTACTGATCACTGAACCTGAAAGGTCTAGGACTAGATGGGAGAGAGATTTAGGTACAGAGATTGATCCAGAACTCTGGGAAGACCTATGTAGTAATGGTGTCTCATGCACACTAAATTCAAGATATAGACTGATTCAATTCTATTTTCTGCATCAGGTTTATTTTACCCCCTCCAAACTACATGGGTTCAACTCTAGTATCTCGTCCCTCTGTTTTAGGTGTGGTCTGGAGGAGGGCACGTTCCTTCACTCCACTTGGCATTGTATTAAGCTGCAAGGTTTCTGGCAGGGGGTTTGTGAGGCTATATCACAAATTCACAATATAACTTTTCCAATAGATCCTGAACTATGCCTTCTTGGAAACTTTACAAACTCCAACATTACACAGAGTTATTCCATCAATCTTACAGAACTCCTCCTGGTCATTGCCAAAAAATGTATCGCAGCAAAGTGGAAGTCAGATCTCCCATTGCCAATTGGGATGTGGCTCTCAGAGGTGAAGAGCTGTATCCCTCTAGAAAGGGTGACTTATTCATGAAGGAACAAGGTTGATCGTTTCTATAAAATTTGGCAGCCTTTTCTGGACTATTTGGAAGATCTCCCATCTGACTTGTTTGAATGACCATTTCAATGATCTCTCTATCTGCTCCATTCTAGTATTGTTGTGTTGGGGTCATTTTGTATCTCTCAGTATCTCTGAATGTTTTTTTTTGTATTTTTTTTTGTATGTTTGTGTATGTAGGTGCCTTTAATACTTTATTTTACATATTTACGGCGAAGTCATCGTGTGTATATGTGTATATATATGCATATATATATATATGTGTGTGTATATATATGTGTACACATGTTGTTGCTGTTGTTGTAGTTGCTGTCTTATAATTGTCTCTGTATTGTCATTATGTACGTTTTGAATATTGAAAAATCTAAATAAAATATTATTTTTTTTCAAAAGAAGCAAGAACACACTGGTGAATAGCACAGCAATAGCAAACAACCTGGCACACCATGGAAGACCATTGCAGTGGATGACCGAAAAATACTTTTAATTGTGAAGAAAAACTATCGAGCAGATCAAGAACACTCTCCAGGATGTAGGCAGAGATGTGTCAAAGACTAAAAGGAAGAGAAAACTAGAAAACTACACCAGCATAACCTCAGAGGGTTCACTGCAAAATGCAAACCACTGGAAAGCCTAAAGAACAGAATGGTCAGGTTACAGTTTACTCATGATCCAAAACACCTCCCCGACCCCCTCATCTGTAAAACATGGTGGAGGTGGTGTCATGGCTTGGGGATGTAAGGCTGTTGTCACTGCTGACAGGAGTAGCAGGATGAAGTGTACAGAAACATCTTAACTGCTCAGATCCAACCAAATGCCTCCAAACTCATTGGACAGTGCTTCACCTTGTGAAGCAGGACAATGACCCCAAACACAGTGCTAAATAAACTAAGGAGCTGAAGTGAAGATAGCCAGCACAGGCCTGGCAGGCCATCACCAGGGAACATACCCAGCACAGGCCTGGCAGAGCATCACCAGGGAAGATAGCCAGCACAGGCCTGGCAGAGCATCACCAGGGAAGATACCCAGCACAGGCCTGGCAGAGCATCACCAGGGAAGATAGCCAGCACAGGCCTGGCAGAGCATCGCCAGGGAACATACCCAGCACAGGCCTGGCAGAGCATCACCAGGGAAGATAGCCAGAACAGGCCTGGCAGAGCATCACCAGGGAACATACCCAGCACAGGCCTGGCAGAACATCACCAGGGAAGATAGCCAGCACAGGCCTGGCAGAGCATCACCAGGGAAGATATCCAGCACAGGCCTGGCAGAGCATCACCAGGGAACATACCCAGCACAGGCCTGGCAGAACATCACCAAGGAAGATACCCAGCACAGGCCTGGCAGAACATCACCAGGGAAGATAGCCAGCACAGGCCTGGCAGAGCATCACCAGGGAAGATAGCCAGCACAGGCCTGGCAGAGCATCACCAGGGAAGATATCCAGCACAGGCCTGGCAGAGCATCACCAAGGAACATACCCAGCACAGGCCTGGCAGAACATCACCAAGGAAGATACCCAGCACAGGCCTGGCAGAACATCACCAGGGAAGATAGCCAGCACAGGCCTGGCAGAGCATCACCAGGGAAGATATCCAGCACAGGCCTGGCAGAGCATCACCAGGGAACATACCCAGCACAGGCCTGGCAGAACATCACCAAGGAAGATACCCAGCACAGGCCTGGCAGAACATCACCAGGGAAGATAGCCAGCACAGGCCTGGCAGAGCATCACCAGGGAAGATAGCCAGCACAGGCCTGGCAGAGCATCACCAGGGAAGATATCCAGCACAGGCCTGGCAGAGCATCACCAGGGAACATACCCAGCACAGGCCTGGCAGAACATCACCAAGGAAGATACCCAGCACAGGCCTGGCAGAACATCACCAGGGAAGATAGCCAGCACAGGCCTGGCAGAGCATCACCAGGGAAGATAGCCAGCACAGGCCTGGCAGAGCATCACCAGGGAAAATAGCCAGCACAGGCCTGGCAGAGCATCACCAAGGAAGAGCCCCAGCACAGGCCTGGCAGAACATCACCAGGGAAGATAGCCAGCACAGGCCTGGCAGAACATCACCAAGGAAGATACCCAGCACAGGCCTGGCAGAGCATCACCAGGATAGCCAGCACAGGCCTGGCAGAGCATCACCAGGGAAGATAGCCAGAACAGGCCTGGCAGAGCATCACCAGGGAACATACCCAGCACAGGCCTGGCAGAACATCACCAGGGAAGATAGCCAGCACAGGCCTGGCAGAGCATCGCCAGGGAACATACCCAGCACAGGCCTGGCAGAGCATCACCAGGGAAGATACCCAGCACAGGCCTGGCAGAGCATCACCAGGGAACATACCCAGCACAGGCCTGGCAGAACATCACCAGGGAAGATAGCCAGCACAGGCCTGGCAGAGCATCACCAGGGAAGATAGCCAGCACAGCCCTGGCAGAGCATCACCAGGGAAGATACCCAGCACAGCCCTGGCAGAGCATCACCAGGGAAGATACCCAGCACAGCCCTGGCAGAGCATCACCAGGGAAGATACCCAGCACAGGCCTGGCAGAGCATCACCAGGGAACATACCCAGCACAGGCCTGGCAGTCTGGTGCCGGCGTCTGGTGATGTCTTTGGCTTGCCGACTTCAGAATGTGAAGGATTTGCAACTAAGTACTAAATACACTGCCTGGCCAAAAAAAAAGTCACACACTCTAATATTTTGTTGGACCGCCTTTAGCTTTGATAGCGGCATTCCTCGTGGCATTGTTTCCACAACCATATGCAACATCACAACATTTATTTCCATCCAGAGTTGCATTCATTTTTGGCCAAGATCTTGTATTGACGGGAGAGTCGAACCACTCCGTAAAGTCTTCTCCAGCACATCCCAAAGACTTCCAATGGGGTTAAGGTCAGGACTCCAATTCATGTGTGAAAATGATTCCTCATGCTCTCTGAACCACTATTTCACAATTTGAGCCCGATGAATCTTGGCATTGTCGTCCTGGAATATGCCCATTGATGGGATAACCTGGTCAACCTGACGACATTTTATTGCTGCATAACGTTGCTGAGCCTAGACCTGACAAATTGAAGCAACCCCAGATCATAACACTGCCTCCAGAGCCTTTTACAGTGGGCACTATGCATGACAGGTGCAACGGCAACTTTTTTTTTGGCCAGGCAGTGTATGAGGGACTTTATTTAAGATGAATTGGCCCAATTACTTTTGGTCCCCTAAAATGGGGTGACTCTGTATAAAAAGGGTTGTAGGCCTAATTTCTACATGGATCACTGCATATGAATGTAAATACCCTTAAATTAAAGCTGACTATCTCAACTTTAACATCATATTAATTGTAAAATCACACAATTACAACACAAGATGAAGGTACAGGTTTATTAAAGTTGCATTAGTTGCATTAGCTAGTTTGTTACTCTATTGCGCTGTAAATAAACAGACTGACATTAATTTTATGCTTTCAACACATTTACAATATTTACTATATGTTCATAATTGTGGTGGTGTTCATAATTGATTTAAGGTCTTCATAATTGATTCACTGATCCGTGTAAAGAATGTTTGAGAACCACTGCCATAATGCATTGCATAGCGATGGAGTCTCTGTTCGTTGCCATCCATGCCCCTATGGATATGCTAAATAGACTTCAGGGATAACTTTAGAAACGCACACTTTTTAAAAACCTTTAGCATTGCGATAAACTTCTAAGGTTATCACTGCGACGCCTCGCCACATACAATAAAACATAGATAATAATGAATACAATTAAGGTAGGCTATAGAAAAAACATGAATGTTTGGGCCACAAATTATTAATAAGTCGCCTATAATACATTTTTATTCGTTTGTGAATAGCAGGCAACTTGCTTCAGAAAAGTGATTATTACCTGCATTTCGTTATTATTTTGTATTTCCATTTTTATTTATAAAAAAGTGTTTCTCTGCGCTAGCCCACCTTTCTGTAAAATTGCGTAAACCGAGACCGTGTCCCGTGGGTGTTTCTCAATACCAAGTCCGCGCAAGTATCCCAGCAAAATGGCACTTGCGAAAATACGTTCTTGTGAATAGGGTGACGTCATATAATGGGCCAAGTTATGTTCCAAAGCCAAGAACGCAAAAAAGCGAGGACGCTCAAAGATCCTGGAAATGTACTTGATCCGTATGGGATGTTAGGGCCCTGTCACACTATAGCGTATGAGAGAAATGTATGAGTTGTGGATGTAAATTCATGAAATAATTTTCATACGCGCAAAAAGCCGTTGAAAATAAAGAATTTTTCGGATACTTACCGTATTGAACCTATGAGTAGCGTATGAGTAGCGTATCGCCAGCGTATGGCTAGCGTAATGTACGTATGGCTAGCGTATGAGTAGAGTATGAACGGCGCATGTCCAGCGTACCGCTATCACGTGACAAAGTGTCAATATAACCATCGGCCTTTCCTCATTCTCGGTTCTCAGGATGGGGAACGCAACACACCACCACAACCAGGAAAGAAGTATTGACTCTTTAATGACTGTAGGCTATTACTCAGAGGGTATGCAACATGGTTGAAAAGGACATGATGGCAATAAGCACCGTTGACGGTGAGGGATTTCGAGAGCTAATAAACAGGCTGCGCACACGACTCACTCCAGACCACGTAGATATGCTTAAATGTTCTTGAATAAAAATAAGTAGGTCTATCTAGTATGCATATGAGGAGCCTATTCAAAACATAATAGCCTATGTTTTAAGTTGACTGTTCTATGCTAGGTCTACTAGTTTAACTGTCGCCTTTCAATTTCAAGAGCGATTATGTTCATGCTGCAAGTGCCTAGCGGAGCAACGGTTTCGCTTGCTACAGATGAGACGGAGCGCAATTTCTTTTCTGTTAAAGTAGCCTATACACGCCTTCCTATTCTATTTTTGTTATGCTACAATAATGCCTGTTTCTCAAATGTTACAATAAATCTTTGATTGAGGAATATAACATGCATTTTGTATTCTGTCTATCATAAGCTATATTTAGCTTTTATGTTATCAATTAATCGACGATTGTTTGTTAAGGTTAACAATTATCGATTAAGGAAATTCCTTAAAATTTGCATCCTTACTATGTACCATTATTACCATTATTACCATGTGCCATTATTAATGATCAGTTGATCATATGAATAAACGTATGAATAAACTTCTGGTGTTTTTCATACTTTTATAATACATCAAATGATGTGTAATTTATAAGTACCCCTGACCCATAGAATAATAAACTGCATTTTACACTTGACTTTAAACTATACAATTGTTCTAAATCATCCTGTCTTGCCATGGAACTGCACCTGCACCTGCACCTGATGGCCCTGTCACACTATTGCGTATGAGAGAAACGTATGAGTTGCGGATGTAAATTCATGAAATAATTTTCATACGCGCAAAAAGCCGTTGAAAATAAAGAATTTTTCGGATACCTACCGTATTGAACCTATGAGTAGCGTATGAGTAGCGTATCGCCAGCGTATGGCTAGCGTAATGTACGTATGGCTAGCGTATGAGTAGAGTATGAACTGCGCGTGTCCAGCGTACCGCTATCACGTGACAAAGTGCCAATATAACCATCGGCCTTTCCACATTCTCGGTTCTCAGGATGGGGAACGCAACACACCACCACAACCAGGAAAGAAGTATTGACTCTTTAATGACTGTAGGCTATTACTCAGAGGGTATGCAACATGGTTGAAAAGGACATGATGACGGTGAGGGATTTCGAGAGCTAATAAAACAGGCTGGGCACACGACTCACTCCAGACCACGTAGATATGCTTAAATGTTCTTGAATAAAAATAAGTAGGTCTATCTAGTATGCATATGAGGAGCCTATTCAAAACATAATAGCCTATGTTTTAAGTTGACTGTTCTATGCTATGTCTACTAGTTTAACTGTCGCCTTTCAATTTGAGCGATTATGTTCATGCTGCAAGTGCCTAGCGGAGCAACGGTTTCGCTTGCTACAGATGAGACCGAGCGCAATTTCTTTTCTGTTAAAGTAGCCTATACACGCCTTCCTATTCTATTTTTGTTATGCTACAATAATGCCTGTTTCTCAAATGTTACAATAAATCTTTGATTGATGAATATAACATGCATTTTGTATTCTGTCTATCATAAGCTATATTTAGCTTTTATGTTATCAATTAATCGACGATTTTTTGTTAAGGTTAACAACTATCGATTAAGGAAATTCCTTAATATTTGCATCCCTACTATGTACCATTATTACCATTATTATCATGTGGCATTATTAATGATCAGTTGATCATATGAATAAACGTTTTTTAAACTTACTTCTGGTGTTTTTCATACTTTTATAATACATCAAATGATGTGTAATTTATAAGTACCCCTGACCCATAGAATAATAAACTGCATTTTACACTTGACTTTAAACTATACAATTGTTCTAAATCATCCTGTCTTGCCATGGAACTGCACCTGCATCTGAGTTGGCCCAGTGCTTCAGGAGGTTCCTCTGCTTCTTTCAATCGTCAGGCATACGCCAAGATGTCTATATACGTTGCAGATACGTCAGACATACGTTAGAAGTACGTTACTCATGCGCTATCAATGCACTATCAATACGCTAGCTGTACGGTACACCTTCATGTCACCGTATGTCAGCGTATGACCAGCGTACTCGACCTATGAGTAACGTACCTCTAGCTTAATTCTAGCGTATTCAGCGTATAAACCATACGTCCGAACACGCACAAAATTTTTGAGCATGCTTTAAAAACTTTTGGTGCCTCGCCGTATGCCAGCGTATGCCACCGAATGCGACCGTGCTTGGAACGTATACAACCTATGCCTAACGTACCCCTAGCGTATATCAGCGTATGAGTGATATTTTTAATACGCTGTCATACGCTAGTACGAAACGCTATAGTGTGACAGGGCCCTAATAGCTGACATTATCTGGATTATTAAACTAGCTGAGCGGAGAACTGACGTGCATACGTTCGTGTAGACGTGTGAAAAAATCATATTGTGTTGAGGGAGAACACGAGCGATGTCACGGCGAGTCAGACGTCACAGACGAGCGTACAGACATATCAGAGATGCGCTCAATAATAGACGTGCCTGCGTACGATATTGCTTATTTTTTTACTTTGCGCCTGGATAACGTACATGTAAACGCACGTGTATAAAATTATGCACGTGTATAAGCAGACGCACGTGTATACGCGTGTGTAAACGCACATGTATAAGCAGACGCACGTTTATACTCGCGTGTAGGACGTGTATAAGTAGCCTACAGTAGAAAGTGAGCAGACATTTGGGGAGTGGGGGATTCACTTAATTTATGGTCAAATAGTTGCTGTTGTGGTTAATATTTTCTACGAACACTGTAACCTAGTTTAGGTTATGTAGTGTTAACATGATTTAATTTATGGTATTTTGTTTGTGGCCTTGAGTGTGCTAGAATGGGGCATTAGTGTTGTTCGTTGACATGTGTTACCTCTAGTAAGACATTGTGCGCGTCTAGAAACTTCATCACTCAGCCTGGCCTGGATGTGCACACTGAAGTAATCTCATGGCAATGCCATCACAATCATAGAGGGCAGGATTGTATTATGAATATCTGTCGGTCTGTACTTGCACTAGACTAGTTCCATTGTTTTCGTCCAGCTTGTACTGCCCTTGCAGCGCGTTTCTATGCAGAGCTAGACAGGTAGCGAACAACTTGATATCCTCCAATAAATCACAAGGCTTAACTTTTCTTGAACATGTTTCCTGAAAGATTCTTGTTGTGAAAAGACAAATAGTATCAAAGGGAGAAGCGTAACAAGAAAATAACTGCAACACCGTGAGTTCAGCTGCGCGCCTTGGTCAACTGGGGGAAATTTCCTGATTTCCTGCACTTAGGCTACATGCTAGGTACCAAAAAGATCCACTAGGTGGCAGTCTACACAATGTAAAACAACCGAAATTAATTAAGTCCACTGTGTCAACTTGAAAACTAATAGGAATCTTAAATGAAGGCAGCACACAGCCTGTGAATGCATAATCAATATTTAATCCTTAATATTTAATTTAAATGGGTTTAGCAGCAAATTTTTTTGCATTCATTTTACTGTAAATACAGTTTTTGGAGTACAAAAGCCCATGTAGGCTTTGGTTGTAAAGTAGGTACCAGTAGGGTTGTGTTTAGAAGTTAAGTTTTAGAAATCAAAGGTCTTTGAAGCTTTTTGAATATTTGAATATGACCCCATTTAGGCTATTTTGATAGCACACAAATAGAAAAATGAATAAACAACACTCTAAAACAGAAATTTAAAAAAAAAGTTTTTACATAACAGCAACGTAGACTATTTCAGCCCTAAATGCGATAGGTCACTGTGGAAATGTCGATTGTAGCCTACGGGACTTTGGCGAAACGTAACAAAATAAACTCTTCAGGGTTAATCATAACACTGTGGTAGCTGCATATAGTCACAGGTAAGACATTTGGTTTCATTAACATATTTATAGCTACGAGACATTTTGGAAAAAGAAAATCAGGTGTCTTCTAAACCGAAAGTGCATCAGGTTGCCTCCTGTACAGTAGTCTACAGTAAGCAATGGAAAACGCCGAATGCTTAGGCCTATTTGTACAACGTTTTAAATAAATATTATTGTTTCTAGCTGAACATGATTTTCTTGTAAATGGTGCATTTTATGCATTTTACAGTCTGTGGCAAGACAAAGATCGTAAGCGCTTTGGGCTATTAATAGCACCCTCTTATTTTATTGCACTGCAATATCACTCCTGCGGGTTTGCTTGAAGCTATAGCCTAGTTTATCATTTAAGACAAACATGAATACTGTAATTGGGACCAATACGTCTAGTGTAGGTACTTTTGCAATCTTTCACCGTACGAGGAAAGCGCTGTCAAAAACAGCTAACATTCAAGCATTTAAAAATATTTCAGTGCATACTTGGCCCAGGTGACAGTCTGATCTACGGTTGAATATAAATTTCACAACCAATCAGCAGCTACTAATCCATTGTCGTTAGTCTTCGACTTATATTGTGCACATTTCGGATGAAGTGACAAAGTTAGTCATTTTGACTTCAGAGTGATTGTGTGTGACGGACTCACAAGAAGACAATTTGTGTGATTGCTAGAGCACGAAATAATAAGAAAAAAAGCTTGTCGAGATAACGTTTTCTATGTTTAATAATTTTGTGATCTCCTGAAAACAACCTTGTTCTGTCAAGATAACAAAATATATTTTTGTGATCATGAACAAAGTATCATTTTTTTTAAATGTAGGCTACCCATGTCCTCTCCGGCCAAATAAAACTATTCTGTCCCGCTAAAACAGCCTCTTTGAGTCTAAGCAAAATAGTGATGGGCATTCCGAGTCTTTTCGATGAGCCAGATTTTTTGGCTCCGTTCACTGAAAAGAGCCATTAGTTTGGCTCTCGTGTGACTCTTCGTTCACTTATACTTACGGGCTTTAAAATAAATCAATTTAAAATTCTGTTTGATGTGGAGAGGGTATAGAGAATCTTTGCTATAAGTGTCGGACGCATGCGACAGTGCTGCTTAGGTGTCTGCGATATTTCAATCATAGAGCAATGTAGGCCTGTGTTTATTGTTATATGAATTATAATTTATATGATATTAATTAGGCTACCCACACTTTAATCAAAGATGACTAGATCACTTCATCCTACTACTAATAGGCTACTACAGGCTATGATAAAAATAGCCTATGACCAAATGTCTCTTTTTGAACGGTGCTTGTGTGCATAACATAGGCTAGCACTCTAGCGAACCATGGGAAGTAGAACTAATCAATTTTACATTTAAGATTTAAACGGATGATCACTCTCAATCTGTTTCCGTTAAGAATAGAATAGAATAACTTCTATTTTCCCGCTAGGGAACTTCAGTTGTAGCCCCAGCAACAACAAAAAGACAGACAGTGAGGCAGACCCACAACACACAAACAAACATATCAAACAAAGACATCCAACAGAATCATTACAGCAATTAAGTGAATTAAGTGAATTAAAGTGCAATACAGCCATGATTAAAAATAGCCCCCGCTGTCCCAAGATGTTCAGTGTCAAGCAGTCCAACACACAAACTCCTCCTCCACGACTCTCATCCATATACACGCAGCGCTGCGGTCTCTGTACGCCGCCGAAACGGAGCAACGAACTGCGTCAATCTTCCCAGTCGTCTCCTCACTCCTCCCCCGCATTATGTTCTCCTTCCCTGGTTGCCTTTTGAAGATTGCCTGCACTCCCGGATCAGTCCCGAAATCTTAGAAGTTCTGACCCTGGCCTACACTGCAGCCAATAGGACAGGCCCCGCCTACCTGCAGGACTTAATCCAGAACTATGTTCCTGCTCGACCACTTCACTCTTCTACAGCAGGGTGACTCGTACTGGATTTTTCTATTTTTTTCAGTGTGAGATTAAGCTAATTCACCAAAAAGTGAATTTTTTATAACCCTTTTTACTAATCTTTATCAGGGGTACCAACAAATTTGAGCATATAATGTATATAATGTTTATCTGTATATAAGACAACCTACGCTGGTGCTGACAAGCGCAATTGTCCTACGAAGAGAAAGCCCTCCTCTTCGCCCCAGCTCTCCGGATGGCTTGCCTTCGTCGGATGCCGTTTTTCAATAATGATCCGCCGTCTTATTCTGGCAGCAGCCCGTATTTTCTCCATTTCAATGGAAAAGCACCCCAGAAGCAACAGCATCGCCACAAACATTATCGGCTCCATTTCTACTAACTGCGTACCCAGTTGTTCTCTGGTAAACAGCGCGAAAATAATAAAACAGACACGATTGTTTACAATGCAAAGACAATTTTATTATGGGGTTGATTGTTTACTTAAAGGTATCCAATGTTGTAATGAATAGGCTGTTTTCCTAGCCATCGTTGCGTTCCACTGACTTTTCTGGAATAAGAACGCGAACAAAAAGGATAATTCAACTGTTGCGGATATTGCTTGTTAGCTATACCAGAATATTTCAGTAACAGCCCATACAGTACAACGCCAGCGAACGACGTTATGCCTCTCAAGTTTAGCCAACTGGTCAAAGGATATACAGGTGCAGCTCAAAAAATTTGAATATCGTGAAAAAGTTCAATATTTTTTGTCACTCATGTCAGAAAGTGAAACTCATATATTATATAGATTCATTACACATAGAGTGAAATATTTCAAGCCTTCATTTCTTGTAATTTTGATGATTATGGCTTACATCTAATGAAAACCCAAATTCAGTGTCTCAGAAAATTAGAATATTACATAAGATCAATAAAAAAGGATATTTTAAACAGAAATGTCAGCCTTCTGAAAAGTATGTTAATTTCTATGCACTCAATACTTGGTTGGGGCTCCTTTTGCATGAATTACTGCATCAATGCGTGGCATGGAGGCGATCAGCCTGTGGCACTGCTGAGGTGTAATGGAAGCCCAGGTTGCTTTGATAGCGGCCTTCAGGTCGTCTGCATTGTTGGGTTTGGTGTCTCTCATCTTCCTCTTGACAATACCCCATAGATTCTCTATGGGGTTCAGGTCAGGCGAGTTTGCTGGCCAATCAAGCACAGTAATACCATGGTCATTGAACCAGCTTTTGGTACTTTTGGCAGTGTGGGCAGGTGCCAAGTCCTCCTGGAAAATGAAATCAGCATCTCCATAAAGCTTGTCAGCAGAAGGAAGCATGAAGTGCTCTAAAATTTCCTGGTAGATGGCTGCGTTGACTGTGGACTTCAGAAAACACAGTGGACCAAGACCAGCAGATGACATCATCACTGACTGTGGAAACTTCACACTGGACTTCAAGCAACGTGGATTTTGTGCCTCTCCACTCTTCCTCCAGACTCTGGGATCTTGATTTCCAAATGAAATGCAAAATTTACTTTCATCTTAAAAGAGGACTTTGGACCACTGAGCAACAGTCCAGTTTTTTTTCTCCTTAGCCCAGGTAAGATGCTTCTGACATTGTCTCTGGTTCAGGAGTGGCTTGACACGAGGAATGCGACATTTGTAGCCCATGTCCTGGATTCGTCTGTGCGTGGTGGCTCTTGATGCACTGACTCCAGCCTCAGTCCACTCCTTGTGAAGCTCCCCCAAATTCTTGAATGGATTTTGCTTGACAATCCTCTCAAGGCTGCGGTTATCCCTGTTGCTTGTGCACCTTTTCCTACCACACTTTTTCCTTCCACTCAACTTTCTATGAATATGCTTGGATACAGCACTCTGTGAACAACCAGCTTCTTTAGCAATGACCTTTTGTGGCTTACCCTCCTTGTGGAGGGTGTCAATGACTGTCTTCTGTCTTCCCCATGATTGTGTAGCCTACTGAACCAGACTGAGAGACCATTTAAAGCAGGGGTGTCCAATCTTATCCGAAAAGGGCCGGTGTGGGTGCAGGTTTTTGTTTTAGCCCAGCACTACTACACCTGATTCAACTAATTAACTAATCATGGTATTCAATCAAGACATTGATAAGTAGAATCAGGTGTCTTTGTACTGGGCTAAAACAAAAACCTGCACCCACACCGGCCCTTTTCGGACACCCCTGATTTAAAGGCTCAGGAAACCTTTGCATGTGTTTTGAGTTAATTAGCTGATTAGAGTGTGACACCATGAGTTTCAAATATTGAACTTTTTCCCAATATTCAAATTTTCTGAGACACTGAATTTGGGTTTTCATTTGCTGTAAGCCATAATCATCAAAATTACAAGAAATAAAGGCTTGACATATTTCACTCTATGTGTAATGAATCTATATAATATATGAGTTTCACTTTCTGAAATGAGTGACAAAAAATATTGAACTTTTTCACAATATTCTAATTTTTTGAGCTGCACCTGTAGGTCAGATGTTGCCACGAAGTGCGTCCCACCAAAGATTTTAGATAAATGACAAGATACACAACTGGTGCTTTTCCCCATTCGATTTTTTGTCCGCACAAGATTAAGTGGTCAGGCATGCGCAGTAGTGTGTTCAGTTAGCTTAGCAACTAAAGTTACATGCTTAGAGTGGCGTACATCTGACCGGCGTTAGCCGGATTTAAAAGTTGGTTTTCGTTGGATAGTCAAAATCATAACGTATTGTAAGTAGTAGTACTGGGTCCTGACAACCTAGGCATATATAATCGAAAAAGAAAAAGGAGACTTTTAATTTTGCCTGTCTGATAATGACCAGTTTAGCGAAATGTTTAGTAAAAACTCCATTGACCACCAGTCATTCAATGAGTGCCTGTTGTCTGTCTAATAAATTCCCAGTGCGGACGTCTCAGCCCCTTAATTGGACCTCTTGCTCCACCTACCCTCTTTGGTCCCACGACTAAGCAAAACGTTCAGTGTAGTGCGGAGCATGGAAGTATGCGGTTTGAGACACAGCCAATTGAGTGTCCAAACCTATTGATGAGGAACTTCATACAGTGCGACACCTGCTGGTCATTTTTGTAACTACTTTTGGCGTGCTTGCAGTCGGTTCGATGCCATTGATCTTTCTAATTATTGAGAACAGACTACTAGCCACAGTACATCCTGAGGAAAACTTACTAAAGTGCTTTGGTTTTCAAAATAGACATGATGCGTTATGGTCACTCAGCTGCACATGAACAGGGAATACAATAAAACGCTGTTGCATTAGGCCTAATTTATAATCCATGCACCAACAGACATTTTAAAATGAAAGACAGCGCGTTGATTTAATATGAAAAACATTTTTATTGTCATTGTAGGTCATAAAACAAAATTATGTGCGGCACCTCTCAGTAAGAGCATAATACAAGTACGGTATGTGATCGTAACGTAGCCTTGTCTGTCTTTGCTTATACATTCACAGGCTGGACGAAAACTGGCAATCAAACTTGTCTAGTGCAAGTAAAGACCCACAGATATTCATAATACAAACCTGCCCTCTATGATTGTGATGGCATTGCCATGAGATGTGCACATCCAGGCCAGGCGGAGTGATGAAGTTTCTAGACCCGCACAATGTCTTAATAGAGGTAACACATGTCAACGAACAACACTAATGCCCCATTCTAGCACACTCAAGGCCACAAACAAAATACCATAAATTAAATCATGTTAACACTACATAACCTAAACTAGGTTACAGTGTTCGTAGAAAATATTAACCACAACAGCAACTACAAGCAATTTGACCATAAATTAAGTGAATCCCCCACTCCCCAAATGTCTGCTCACTTTCTACTGTAGGCTACTTAGACACGCGCATTACACAATTAGCTGCTCAGTTAGCAAAGAAATGTCAGCTATCACACCCCATAAATCCGCCTCAAATGTCGAGTATGCATCGGATGCAAACTCGCCAAACAAGTTCACGAACTTGAATATCCCATAATTCACTGCGCGAAGCGATGACCAACGACACGGGAGAAGCTTATACACTGAACTGTCAGAAAAACTTACTGGCTGGTTTGTAGCTATTAGTGGTGGAAATTACGAATCATTTTACTTATTCGAATCGTTCAGTTCAGTAGCTACAAAGATTCACTGACTATGTGATTCGTTCACTGGAGTCAGTTGCGCAAGCGCACGAATATTCCAACATGTTCAGTTCACTATAGCTACTCGTAGTTCAGTAGGTATTGTGCAAAGTGATTCCAGTGAAAAGCACTGCAAGTAAAAAAATATCAACTTTTTCTATAAACCTCATATTAACTTTTTGTATTTTTTCCTTGTCGTTATATAGTTTTGTGGATTAGGCTACTACTATATGGCCGCTCCAGGTGAGCGTTTTTAAAATATGATATGACAATTGTTCTTAAGTTCTGACCATTTTGTGGTAAGTAGCCTATTGTAAAACATTGCGTTTTCAAATGGTAAAGTTGTCAAAAGGGTGACGAGGGCCATAGTTTATCCTCTTTTTATTTTCTCCCAAATTTAATGTCGATGTTCAGTCATCTATGGGGCGAGCCCTTATACAAAGGGTTGAGCTAGGTGCACCTATGTAGCCTAATGGTATTAATCACCCAGTTCGTCAGTAGTAGGCTACTAGATTAAAATAGCGGTTCAGATTAAAATAGCAATCATTCACGCAGTGCGTGATCTAGACTCAAATTACCTGACAACAAACAAATAAAGAAAAGGGCTTTTGCTAGACTTCTTACTGAATTTCAAGTGTTAAGAAGAACAAACATATAGCCACATATGGATAATATTTGTGAGGTTATAGCATATTAGGCCTACTTAAAATAGCCTCCATTTATTGTGCTATTTTGATACAAAAGAAAACACGAATGTGCTTCATTTAATCAATATTTATTACAGTTTTGAAATGGTTTAATAACGGGCTGACTTTCATTAACTATTTTAGTTTGATAGTCACAGAATACGCCTACATGGAAAATGTACAATATAACCTACAGTAGCCTATGTAATTTTGATTAGAAATGCTTGAACCGTTTTGCTTTCAGTAACGTTACGTTGGGTGGACGTCAGATGGGTCTTTGGTGTTTTGAGCCCTCACCGTTGACTTCAAGGCAGCGACTTAGCAGTAAAGTAGCTTGGTTAAAATAACGTTAGCTAGTTATGTTATTCTATGTTCTCAGGTCCAATTAACGTACCAGACAACTAAGCTAGCTGCCTTACCCATACGCTAGCTAACGTCAGCTAACGTTAATTGGACCTGAGAACATAGAATAACATAACTAGCTAACGTTATTTTAACCAAGCTACTTTACTGCAAAGTCGCTGCCTTGAAGTTTAACGTACCAGACAACTAAGCTAGCTGCCTTACCCATACGCTAGCTAACGTTAATTGGACCTGAGAACATAGAATAACATAACTAGCTAACGTTATTTTAACCAAGCTACTTTACTGCTAAGTCGCTGCCTTGAAGTCAACGGTGAGGGCTCAAAACACCAGCGAGCCGTCAGATGCCAGTAGACCTACAGGTAGGCTACAGGTTCCGATAGTTCCGGATTGCTGGCTATATTCTTTAAATGTGAAACTGTACCAAAAAACAGTTGACCGGGCTATGTTATTTTACTAATACTCCCGCCATTTGTTGCTAACTAATTTATTAGGCTACTGAGTAGCCTGTAGCCTATGCAGAGTAAATTCCAATGCAATCAGTATTACAATGCCTGTATAAAGTGGTAGTCGCCAGTGTTAATGCTATACTGTACTTGTAAAAAATAAATGCTAAAAAATAAAAATGATTTAACATTTTTTTTACTGTTCACATTTGACTTTCATATGATCACGTAAAAGCCTACTTTGTTTAATCTTGTTTTGGCGCGGCATTCCTACTGCACTCCAGGAGATGGCACCGATTCGACATATTACGGCTTTGGCTAATCATCGCGATCCAGTCATTTTGTGCTTCTGACATACAATCTATATTAAAATATGAACTACATATGTTCTAAGTTTTCCACTGGGAAATTAATAAAGTATAGTCTACATCCCAGCAAAAAGAGATACACTGACGATGAGTGTAACATGAATAAAAAAATGTTTGGTTTCAACCTACGGTTTTCTGTCTTGCAGCTTTTTAGCACTTTCCCCCATTATGCTTCATTGATAAAGCCTTAAATTCTGTTAATTTTACTATATGCTTTTTGTGATTAATTGCCTGCTAATTTCAGCAACTTTTCCGCCTTCATTTAGCTTTTAGGTAGCCTATTAAAACATGGCTATTGTCAGTAGTTGAACAATGAGAATTTGGTCGCGAAAAGTATGGATCGAAAGGACAGAAAGCTGCTTAGTTATAGAAACATGTTTAAAATTAGGTAAAAATCCAGCTATTGTAAGACTTATTTCTCGCCTCATTTTCATTCGTAGAAAGATTGCGGTCTCATTTATTATTTAAAATGTAGCCTAGTCGCTATGTCCCTAATATGCCATGCAGTCTCATCTGCCATCACGAAATGGGATATCCAAGTCCGTCTCGTCAATGTTGCCAGAAGCCTGAATTAATTCCCCTCCCCAAAATAATTCTGAAACCCCCCAGCTTCAATTGACTCCCATACAATTCATCCCCCCATTCCTCCTTTTAAAATCCACCATTGACTCCTTTTATGACACCATTTTTCTTGAAATCCCCTACATTTATGGGTTAATCCCCTAGTCAAGGCAAATCTGTGGGAACAGAATTTGGCCGTTAAATATTACGTCACGCATGTTCGCAAGTACAGACAAGTACAAAGGGTGCGTCCCAATAGTTGAAAAATGCAACATTTCCTCCTCCACTACCACCCCACTACTCTATGCCCCGGAAACGGATCTTTGTGTTTTAATTTAATGTCGCCGATTACATCTTAATTACGTATTAATGGTTACATATTAATTAATGTCTCGACGCAAACCGCAATGTCAGGTACATTGTATACCGTACATGCAAATACCTGTACTCGAAACGTTCACAGTTTTGCATACTTCCGGGTGGTAGTGGGGGAGTGGAGGTGGGGAGTGAAGAATATTGGGACGCACCCGGACATTGAGAAACACCCCGTGTTTCGCTGAAGTGAGGGCCCGCCCCCAGCAGCGGCAGTCAGTGTTTGCCATATTGGGGAAAAGCCCCTATTTATGGGGGATTTTAAAGGCCCGGGGGTGAAGATATATATATATATATATATATATATACACACACACACACTGCTCAAAGAAATTAAAGGAACACTTAATCAACACAGTATAACATCAAGTCAATGGAAGTGACAACAGATGGACAGGAGAGGCAACAGCAAGACAACCCCCCAAAAGTAAATGGTTTTGCAGGTGGTGACCAAAGACGATTTCTCTCTCCTTATCCTTCCTGACTGATTGTTCTATAGTTTAGCATTTTGCTAGTGCCCTTGTCACTACTGGTAGCATGAGGTTGCACATTCAGGTTGCACACGTAGTCCAGCTCCTCCAGGATGGCACAACCATATGTGCCGTCGCAAGAAGGTTTGCCCGGGAGACGGGCCATTACACGAGGAGAGCTGGACAGAGCTGTAGAAGGGCAACAACCCAGCGGCAGGACCGGTATCTGCTCGTTTGTGTGAGGAAGAACAGGAGGATGCCATATGCCATAGCCTTTTTCATTTATATTAATTTGCTATCAACTGAGTAGGCCTACGTAATATTGTGATTTTGTTAAGATAATTATTAATGTGTAATTTTATTGATAATTAATAAAATTATTAATTGAAGTTGCCCATATTTAGTTCGTCATTTTACACATCATCTTACTCACTGCCACCATATACGCTAGTATAGTGTACATGTTGGTAGCTACAGTATCTAATCAATGCAAGAAGCATGATTGTTAGCTAGCTAACTAACTAGGCAGATAACTATAACGTTTCCGGAGCTGATACGTTAACTTATAACAGGTTGAATCTGGAAGCGTAGCCTACAGTATATCTTGTTTCCTATAAGCTAGTATAGTATGTTGGTAGCTACAGTATCTAATCAATGTAAGAAGCATGATTGTTAGCGAGCCCAGTGCTTCTCAATCTCTGCCCTCACAGTAAGGTGTCTCACAAACACTGAGTCATTCTGCCTCACAAACACTGAGCTCTCCTCAGCAGTCATTCCGCCTCACAAACACTGAGCTCTCCTCAGCAGTCATTCCGCCTCACAAACACTGAGCTCTCCTCAGCAGTCATTCCGCCTCACAAACACTGAGCTCTCCTCAGCAGTCATTCCGCCTCACAAACACTGAGCTCTCCTCAGCAGTCATTCTGCCTCACAAACACTGAGCTCTCCTCAGCAGTCATTCTGCCTCACAAACACTGCGCTCTCCTCAGCAGTCATTCTGCCTCACAAACACTGAGCTCTCCTCAGCAGTCATTCTGCCTCACAAACACTGAGCTCTCCTCAGCAGTCATTCTGCCTCACAAACACTGCGCTCTCCTCAGCAGTCATTCTGCCTCACAAACACTGAGCTCTCTTCAGCAGTCATTCTGCCTCACAAACACTGAGCTCTCTTCAGCAGTCATTCTGCCTCACAAACACTGAGCTCTCCTCAGCAGTCATTCCGCCTCACAAACACTGAGCTCTCCTCAGCAGTCATTCTGCCTCACAAACACTGAGCTCTCCTCAGCAGTCATTCTGCCTCACAAACACTGAGCTCTCTTCAGCAGGCATTCTGCCTCACAAACACTGAGCTCTCTTCAGCAGTCATTCCGCCTCACAAACACTGAGCTCTCCTCAGCAGTCATTCTGCCTCACAAACACTGAGCTCTCCTCAGCAGTCATTCCGCCTCACAAACACTGAGCTCTCCTCAGCAGTCATTCTGCCTCACAAACACTGAGCTCTCCTCAGCAGTCATTCTGCCTCACAAACACTGAGCTCTCTTCAGCAGGCATTCTGCCTCACAAACACTGAGCTCTCTTCAGCAGTCATTCCGCCTCACAAACACTGAGCTCTCCTCAGCAGTCATTCTGCCTCACAAACACTGAGCTCTCTTCAGCAGTCATTCTGCCTCACAAACACTGAGCTCTCCTCAGCAGTCATTCTGCCTCACAAACACTGAGCTCTCTTCAGCAGTCATTCTGCCTCACAAACACTGAGCTCTCCTCAGCAGTCATTCCGCCTCACAAACACTGAGCTCTCCTCAGCAGTCATTCCGCCTCACAAACACTGAGCTCTCTTCAGCAGGCATTCCGCCTCACAAACACTGAGCTCTCTTCAGCAGTCATTCTGCCTCACAAACACTGAGCTCTCCTCAGCAGTCATTCTGCCTCACAAACACTGAGCTCTCTTCAGCAGTCATTCTGCCTCACAAACACTGAGCTCTCCTCAGCAGTCATTCCGCCTCACAAACACTGAGCTCTCCTCAGCAGTCATTCCGCCTCACAAACACTGAGCTCTCCTCAGCAGTCATTCCGCCTCACAAACACTGAGCTCTCCTCAGCAGTCATTCCGCCTCACAAACACTGAGCTCTCCTCAGCAGTCATTCCGCCTCACAAACACTGAGCTCTCTTCAGCAGGCATTCTGCCTCACAAACACTGAGCTCTCTTCAGCAGTCATTCTGCCTCACAAACACTGAGCTCTCTTCAGCAGGCATTCTGCCTCACAAACACTGAGCTCTCTTCAGCAGTCATTCTGCCTCACAAACACTGAGCTCTCCTCAGCAGTCATTCTGCCTCACAAACACTGAGCTCTCCTCAGCAGTCATTCCGCCTCCAACAAAGTTTTTAATTTGTAGAAAGTGTTGCGGCATCGTCTCGCCGAACACATGATCGCTGTCTTTCGAGAATCCATGGCTGAGAAAAATAGTGTGGTGTGTAAAGCAGCCGATTGATAAAAGTGCTGTCAAAAAAGTGCTGTAATAAATTGACACTGACAGATGCAAATCTTGTGTTTACCTCATTTTGGAGGGAAGGGGGAAAGTTTTTGAAAAGAGCCTGAAATGTTTTTTTTTTTTTTTGAGTCATCGATAGGGGATCTGAGAGAGGTAACTGGCAACCCTGCCGCCATTCCAAGAGACCATTCCATCCACTTCTGACTTCGTTGGTTGGCACCGCAGACCTTTCTTTTGCTACTTTAACGGAGCGAAACGCGCTGCAAGTCTGGGAAACTTTTAAAATTACATCGAAGGGGACAGTTTGCTTGTGAGGCATTTTCATTGTCTAATTTCTCCCCCGTTCTTGATATGCTAATGTTATTTCACCTTCGGTTTTTCAAAATTAGGCTACATCAAAGCAAAAGATAGCCTATACCGTCTGCTGAACGTTGGACATTTTTTGAAGTAGGCTTGATGAAAACTACATTTTTATTCTTCCGTTTCACTAACGCTATCTACAGGGATTGATTCGTTGCACTGTTTAAACTTCCGCTCTGAAAATTTGTTGTGATTTGTTGTTTAATTCGATTAACGGCTATTAAATGAGACTTTATGCTGTTGTTACAAAATTGGGACAACTTTTTAACACATTCATTTAAAGTAGGCTACTCGGTGTTATTGAAAAGTTTTGCTTCAGTTGTTCTTACTTTGGGTTGTCCGTGGTCCAATACACGGCATACAGAAATTTGGAGCGAAAAAGAGTAAAATGTTTATTGCGGCTGGTAAGATTTTTACTCTAGCAGCCACTTTGGTCGGTAACCAAACAGGTTTTGTTATATTGTAAAAAGTAATATGGCTGGTAAAAAAAACATTTTTGATATTTTACTGAACTAGGCAAACCGTTTCTGTAGCGTGTTCTCAAACATTGATCTGACTGACCCATGTATCTGCATGTAGATGTAGCCTACCCATATGCAAAAGGTCTGTAAAAATCATATATGATCATACATGCAAAGTTTAGCTATATTTTTGTATATAATTCTTATACTCACAATGTTTTTGTATAGGGAGTACCATGTATGTTAGGGAACTTTTATATTTAGTATGAAATGTACATGCTAGTTCTCTACCACATATGTATTATATACATTTTGTATATGGCATATGATTTTTATAGGATTTTTAGCAAAAAAAATAACTTTAAAAAGTCAAATTCTCTGTTCTTGGTAGGTAGGCTACTGTGAAGACAAAATAAACACTTACCAATCTAGGTTATTATTTGTATTACTGTATAGCTACTAGAACAGAATCATAAATCAAGCTTTTACATTTTAATTATATTTAATGCTTAAGACTGCCATTGCTATTTAACTACATGCATGCAATCCAGTGATGGGAGTGTGGTTTCATGAAATCTGGAGTGACTGATTTGAACCAATTGTTTTTGTCTTGCTGTGGAAGAGTAAAATCTTCTGATTGGTTCAGCCAAGGTAATGATTCAGTTAATTGTAGCTCCACCTATTAAGGGGTTCATGAAACATTCCTCACTATTGAAAACTGTAATATACAAATATTTACACTAAACATTTTACATATTTAAATCTTGTTTTCCATAGCTTCCACCATTTTCAGGATGACCTCTGACCCCTACATTTTTGCCACTGATACGCTGCCCTCTGATGAGCGATTTCTGCCTCCAATGGCCAACGGGCTTCTGGGCTGGAGGGTGTTCAGTGACAAAATGCACATGGGTGGAGTCTACAGCGGGGAGGCGGGGGCATGCCACAGGGCCGACCTTCCCTGCCCTCTGGCTGTGAGGCTTAAATTGGAGGAGCCAGGTACACACACCTATAGCCTGGACACCCATACAGGTAAACTATTAGATTCACTTATGCATTCTAGCATTTGCTTTGTGTCTCTGCTGGCCTCCGTTGCCGTGCTGCTGCAGTCATTGTGCAGAACGCACTGTCCTGCTGTCATTTTGCAGAACGCACTTTCCTGCTGTCATTGTGCAGAACGCACTGTCCTGCAGTCATTGTGCAGAACGCACTGTCCTGCTGTCATTGTGCAGAACGCACTGTCCTGCTGTCATTGTGCAGAACGCACTGTCCTGCTGTCATTGTGCAGAACGCACTGTCCTGCTGTCATTGTGCAGAACGCACTGTCCTGCAGTCATTGTGCAGAACGCACTGTCCTGCAGTCATTGTGCAGAACGCACTGTCCTGCAGTCATTGTGCAGAACGCACTGTCCTGCTGTCATTGTGCAGAACGCACTGTCCTGCTGTCATTGTGCAGAACGCACTGTCCTGCTGTCATTGTGCAGAACGCACTGTCCTGCTGTCATTGTGCAGAACGCACTGTCCTGCTGTCATTGTGCAGAACGCACTGTCCTGCTGTCATTGTGCAGAACGCACTGTCCTGCTGTCATTGTGCAGAACGCACTGTCCTGCTGTCATTGTGCAGAACTCGCTGTCATTGTGCAGAACGCATTGTCCTGCTGCCATGTTCTCAGTATGCTTGTGCCTGACCTAATTATTGTTCTTTATTTCAAACCTGGACAGCTCAGTAAAAACTACACTGTATTTCCTTAAATCATACCTTATCACACTGTATCCCGCTATAGTGTGAATGTTTTTTTTTTGTTTTGTTTGTTTTTTAAAGTACCGGATACCGTGCAACCTTACACACTATTCACTGTATCACATTGTATAACACTGTACATATCCCGCTAATTCACATTATATAACACTGTACATTGCATCTGGTTAAATCGTACTGTCAAAACGGGAAAAGTGTTGCGGCTTAAGGAGGCACGAGCCAATCCACAAAGTTGTTTTTTTAAAGAAAGTGCTAAATTTATTGTTGTCACACATGAAAATCCACACACACACAAAAAGGAAACATTGACAAAACTAAAGAGACAAATTCTAGCCTTTACATACATCACACTATACTGTATCTGTCTAAATCATACTGTCACACTACACTGTATCCTGCTAAATCACACTATATCACACTATACTGTATCTCGCTAAATCATACTATATTACACTATACTGTATCCTGCTAAATTATACTATATTACACTATACTGTATCTGTCTAAATCATACTATATCACACTATACTGTATCTGTCTAAATCATACTATATCACACTATACTGTATCTGTCTAAATCATACTATATTACACTATACTGTATCTGTGTAAATCACACTATCACACTACACTGTATTCTGGTAAATCATACTATATTACACTTTACTATATCTGTCTAAATCATACTGTATCACACTACACTGTATCCTGCTAAATCACACTATATCACACGATACTGTATCTCGCTAAATCACGCTACACTGTATCCTGCTATATCATACTCTATTACACTATACTGTATCTGTCTAAATCATACTATATCACACTATGCTGTATCTGTCTAAATCATACTATATCTCACTATACTGTATTTGTCCAAATCATACTATATCACACTATACTGTATCCTGCTAAATCAAACTATATTACACTATACTGTATCTGTCCAAATCACACTATCACACTACACTGTATCCTGTTAAATCATACTACATCACACTATACTTTATCTCGCAAAATCACACTATTTAAATTGTACTATATTACACTAATCTATCGGTCTAAATCACACTATATCACACTACACTGTATCCTGCTAAATCATACTATATCACACTATACTGTATCTGTCTAAATCATATGATATCACACTATACTGTATCTCGCTAAATCATACTACATCACACTATACTGTATCTCACTAAATCACACTATCACACTACACTGTATCCGGCTAAATCATACTATATCACACTATACTGTATCTCACTAAATCACATTACACTGTATCTAAATCTTACTATATCACACTATACTGTATCTGTCGAAATCATACTATATCATACTTTACTGTATCTCGCTAAATCACACTACACTGTATCCTGCTAAATCACACTATATCATACTTTACTGTGTCTCGCTAAATCACACGACACTATCTAAATCGTACTATATTACACTATACTGTATTTGTCTAGATCCCACTATATCACACTACACTATCTAAATCATACTATATCACACTTTAATGTATCTCGCTAAATCACACACTATATCACACGACATTGTATCTATCTAAATCATACTATATCACGCTATACTGTATCTGTCTAAATCATACAATATCTCACTACACTGTATCCATCTAAATCATACTATATCACATTATGCTCTATCTATTTAAATCACACTATATGACACTATCATACTCTGCTCTGTATATAATATCCATCCATCCATCCATCCATTATGTAACCTGCTTATTCCTGGTCAGCGTCACAGGGGGGTGGAGCCTATCCCAGCATGCATTGGGCGCGAGGCAGGAATACACCCTGGACAGGTCGCCAATCTATCACAGCTGTATATATGTTACATTCATTTAGCAGATGCTATTCAAACTGGACTATAAGTGCATTCATTTAGCAGATGCTATTCAAACTGGACTATAAGTGCATTCATTTAGCAGATGCTATTTGGATGCTATAAGGTTGGAGTTTGATTCCATATTTTACCGTATAAATACAAGATTTTACCATAGAAAGAAATGCTGTTTTGCCATATAATTAACATGAAAATACCATATGAATACCAGACTCAAGGGGGAAACCCATTCTCCTCAGGTCGGCTCAGGGTCTAGATCTTAATGACCAGCATGGTCAAAACTGACTGCCAATATCCATGATAGTAGAAATTGCAGCAGCTAGATGACAGTCCAGATGTGGTGGCAATGATGGTGGAGAACCGGGTGCCGATGGCGGCAGGATCAGCTGGCAGCGGTGGTGGGGAGGGAGGGGCAAGCGGCGACGGACAGGAAGCTGGACAGAAACTCTCGAGATGCGGGGCATGAGCCCCGCCGGCGGAATGTAGAAAAAGAAAGAGAGAGAACAGTTAGGAAAAGTGTAATAGAGCAGGCAGCAGGAACACCAACTGTGGGGGGGTTGGGGGGGTTGGGGGGGTTGGACAAGTACCCCCGCCAGGAGTAATTTATGGCTGCATAGCTATGAAGACAGGGTTTGAGAACCCATCCAGTCACGAGAGAGTAAACAATCCTATCCACCTCTCAAGAGCCAGCCCAGGAAGATGGGGTCACAGCTGTTGACAGGTGACAGTAAGGAAAGGATGTCACTCCGCATTACTCTACGACAAAAAGGCTTCTCTGGTCCTGTCTCCGGACTACAACTCGTTATAAACCTGATCATAAAGGTGCGTTTTTAATCTAGACTTACATATCGAGACTGTATATTCCCTTATAAATTTTGGTAGGGTGTTCCACAGTAGTGGTGCTCTGTAGGAGAAAGCTCTACCACCCGTCAAGTTTTTAGATATTCTAGGGACTACTAAGTAGCCTGCATCTTGGGAACGAAGGGATCTTTTCGGTTTATATGGTAAAAGCAGATTACATATATACACTGGTGCAAGTCCATTTAAAGCTTTAAAGGTCAGAAGCAAAACCTTAAAGTCTATCCTATGCTTAATTGGTAGCCAATGAAGTGATGCTAGTACTGGGGTAATATGCTCATATTTCTTTGTTCTAGTTAAAATGCGAGCGGTTGCATTCTGCACAAGCTGGAGATTATTTAGCAAAAATTTAGGACAGCCAGATAGCAGAGCATTACAGTAATCTAGCCTAGACGTAACAAAAGCATGAATCAATTTCTCTGCATCCCCTTCTGATAGGAAATTTTAGCTATGTTCCTTAACTGAAAGAAAGCAACTCTAGATATGTTTTTTATGTGCGCGCCAAAGGTTAAATCTGGGTCTATAGTAACACCTAGGTCTTTCACAGCTGAATTTGGAACAACTAAGCAACCATCAATACTTAAAGTATATGTACACAATTTCTCCCTTTGTTTTTTAGGACCTAAAACCAGCATTTCGGTTTTCTCTGAGTTTAAGAGCAGGAAATTGGAGAGCATCCAAGCTTTAATATCTGCAATGCAAGCCTCTAATCGAGAAAGTGGTAGTGCTTCGCCGGGTTTCATGGAAATGTATATCTGAGTATCGTCCGCTTAGCAGTGAAAATCTACCCCATGTGCCCGAATAATATCACCAAGGGGTAGCATATATAACGAAAAGAGTACTGGACCTAGCACTGATCCTTGTGGAATACCACATTTCATTACTGAGTAACTGGATACTTCTTCATTCAATTTAACAAATTGTTTCCTATTGTATAAGTATGATCTGAACCATGCAAGTGCTTTACTGTACAATTAGCAGTCTGTAATATAAAATACTACTTTATTCCATATAAATTCCCTTAAAATGCCATATAAAGGTTGTGCCATGAAATATGACAGTGCTTTACTGTACAATTAACAGTCTAATATAAAATACTAATTTATTCTACATAAATTCCCTTAAAATGCCTTATAAAGGTTTTGCCATGAAATATGAGTGTTTTATTGTGAAATTGACAGTAATGTAATGATTTCACTTCTAATACGTACAGAAAAAGGTCTTTTTATCTTTTTGTAGTTCAGTTTCTCATTCCATTTGCTCACTTTCTCACTGGAATCCATGCAGAGCAGAGGTGCACAACTCCTGTCATCGGGGACCAACACATTTTCTGGTTTTGTCCTAGATTAATGGGAGAGTGTACTCACTAATTATTAACAAAATATCAGCATTAGATTCATGAATTATTATTATTGAATAATAATATGATTATGACACGATTATGATTCATTGACAAAAACAAGTCATAATCTAAAAGTTACACATGACTTGAGTTACAAAACAGCTTTATACTTTATGGAAAACTGGTGTTCCTAATGGTTTGGCCAGTGAGTGTATATCACTAAAAACACATCTCTTAGTACTAGTTTTGTTAAAACCTCAATTACTTTTGGTTATATAACACGATCTTACTAAAAACAGTCCATGAAAAAAAATAACTCCATGCAAGGTAAAGGTTTTTTTTTTTAATGATCAAAAAAGATCCTGAAAATTAAAGCATGCTTCTTTAAAAAATGAAATAAAAATACATCAGTGCTCAGTATGATACGGCTCAGCTTGATGGTTAAGAGTAATGAAACTGAATTGGCTCCAGATAGCTCAACTACACATGAGGGTGGCAGTTTGGGTTAAACAATGTGCTTGAATAGAATTACCAGGGATGCCCTGGCTTCCTCCCACAGTCCATAGGGAGACAGAAGTCCAAGGTTTTGAATAGTCCATTGGCATAAAAGTGGCCTTAAATAGATCAGCAAGCTGTCAATATGTTTCCAAGATGTCGCCTTCCTGTCGCTGTGGAGGCGAGGGAGCAGCAAGGGAGCAGAATGTGGCCATTGAGGGTCCCGCCAGGTTGGGTGGAATGAGTTACCACAATGGATCGGGATCCCAGGACCTAACATCAGCATCAGGGAGAGAGCAGAGAGAACAATCAGGATCAAAAGTCGTTTAATTTACACTAAAGTAGTGGTGGGAGATATTGCAAAAAAATTATATCACAATATTTGTAGAATTTTGGACTGTAACAATATACAGTATATCGCAGTATACAGATTTATAATTATAATTGCTTGTCCTCACATACAATGACAGCATTGTGTCCAGTTGAATCAATGGTGAACAGGGGCAATAGGCTATAAAGAGCCATATCTACGATAACTAAAGTGTTGAATTACTTTTTACAAACACCATTACAAATGCTAATTTGGAACAAATTATAGAATTTTAAGTTTTCACAATGGAAGGCTCTGCTGGATGGCATGCAAAGCTACTGGTTCACTGGACTGTGCATTGCAAAAGGACAGTTGTACAGTCACAGAACAAGCACAGATCCTGTGAGTGAGTGACCTGAATTTGCCACTTTCTGTCCCTGGCTGCATGGCACATCGTGAGAAAATTTTTCCACTTGATATATGATTATATGACGTGTTGATATAGACTCTGCTAGCAGTTGGAGTAATGTCACTGCGCTGATGTTAACATCCCTAAAAATATATGAGTTATTGTGACTATTAAAACTGATTAGTGGCCTAGTTCCATTTCGTTTTAACACTCAGCTGCAGTAGAAACAGTATTACTAAATCTCCACTGGTAGACAAATTTCTAAAAGTGCACAGTATATATACCACTACACAAAAGTCAATATTTACTGAAACTGTGTATGATAGAAAACCTGTTAGTAGTTTTTGAGTGGGCCCAGCTCAATGCCCTAACACGTGAGAAAAGAAAAAGTCTGTTTTTTTATTTTTTTTAAGTTTAAAAAAAAGTTTTTTTTAATACAATTTAATCATTAACTTTCTCTAGACTTACAGTATATATCTTACCTGGAAAGGTAATAATGTCAAGAAGGATCCAGTTGAGGACCACTCAATTTCGGGACCACTGGACATGGCTAGACCTATTGGAAGGGAAACAATACTTGAGACTCAGAATGAAAATCTGATGTATATATTTTTTTAATATACAGTTCTGGAAAAAAAACAAGTGACCACTCCATTGGACAGTGACACATTTTTGTTATTTTGGTTTTGTACTCTAGCACTTTGTCATTGTATCCTTTCAAACTCAATGAGGTTGAATTGCAGACTGTTTTGAGGGTGTTTTCATCCATATCGGATGAACCGTTTAGAAATGACAGCACCTTTTGTACATAGTCTCCCCCCGCCCCCCCCCCCCACCCCTTTTCAGGCTTAAAAATTTTTTGGACAGTTTAACATAATGTAGAACAAAGTAATCATTTTTAATACTTAGTCGCATATCCTTTGCATGCCATGACTTCCTGATGTATGTGACCCAACAACATCAATAGACTGGATATCTTATTTTCAGGTTGTCCTACAAGCGATACAAAAACTCTTTGCATTTGAATGGATCTCTGGGAATTTGAGGGTAGGATTAGATTCAGCTGTAAGTTATGCTGATACAGTATGGAACACATTTGTTGGCTAAAGGGCTTTAAGTCATCAGGGGTCCAAGGTAGCAAATGAGCCTCAAACCACCGTGCTGCTGCTGCCAGATATGCAATAGATACTACAAGCATTGTTTCTACCAAATATTTTTTCCATTGATTTCAACAGGAACATTAATCAGGAGAAACAATTATTGTAGTATCTACTGCCTATCTGGCAGCAGCATGATGGTTTGAGGCTCCTTTGATACCTCAGATCCTTGATGACTTAGAGCCATTTTACCAATCATGTATTCCATACTGTTCCAGCATATTTTACAGCTGCTCGAGTGCGACAAAAGAGACAGAAATTGACAGAATTTGCGATGTTCCGAACATAAAATCCACAGGCAACACCACAAACATAAACCATTTGAGCCGACGACACACCATTGACGTGAAGGACAGCAAGCGGGTTAGCAAGCTAAACTCAGGAGTCAAGATTTTCCTGGAGAAATGGCCAAACAGTTCTTTTATTTGTTTTTATTAGTTTTTATACACATACCGTGTCCAGACAGTTAATTGTAAAGTGCTTTCTGATATTTTAATTTAAACCATTTTCTATTCAAAATCAAGTAGACATTAGAGACCAAAAACTAAAATAGACTATTTCCAATGTCTTACGTTCAATTAATTATTACTACGTTAACTGTCCGATTCCAAACCCCCCCCCCCCCCCCCCCCTTCCCCTACATATCACACAGACAAAGACTAAAATAATAAAAAAAACAGTTCTAAACGGGCAAAAGAGATGACATCTGCTATAGCCACGTTCATCTGCAAAGACCTTTGACCATACAGTGCGGTAGAAGAAGAGGGATTTAGTCACTTAATGAATGTTGTGGAACCTAGATACACCATACAGAAAACATTTTAGTGAATAAAGGAAAGGTATTAGGGTACCATGTCTGACACTGTTTGAAAAACAATAACTTTAGAAAATACACTGTTAGTCATGTTTATTGCTGCAGACAGCTGCAAAATGTATGGCATGCCTTAACAATAAACATAATTCTATGAACTTGGCGTAAGGTTCTAATTGAATATTTAATTACTGCTGACTGTATCGGTATTCAATCACATTAGCATACCTATTACATTTTTTAAAAGTATCAAAATTAATCGAACCGAATTGTATCTAATCGAATCGTGGTCAAATGTAAGATGTTATGATGCATCGAACCTTTGCCTAAAGAATTGTAACCAAATCGAATCGTTATGGGATTGAATCGTCCCACCCCTACTTACCACACACAATAATGCAGGGTGTTGCCGGCAACTTCTCCATCTGAACCTCTTGGGCCAGGCACGTCTTCTCGACGCAATGTAACACGTCCTTTTCTTCGCCAAAATGAGCCAGTAAAAGACGTACCATCTGTATGATGTCTTCTGAGCAACCATCCAACTGGCCTCTCTCAGTCTGACACTTGATAAGAGCATCCAGGACTTGTTTGTGTTTTTGTGCATCAACACTTTTGAGGAAGTTTACCCTTTTTGTCCACATTGGCAAGGAAGGTCTCCATTAGACTCACACCAGTAAGTTCTTGGAAGTGTGCTGCCATACCAGCTTCCTTGAACAAAAAGGGCCACTCTTGGCTGAGTTTCTGGATGCTTGTCCCCTTGTCCCCCTTGTCTTTACGCTGCGTGTAATAGGTGGACTGTACAAATGTTTTCACGTCGTCTGTATTGTAGTTCATCTGTTCAAACATCTTCTTCATCTTCATTTTTTCTTGCTGACTCTCCAGTCTCGGAGAGTGGCAAATATTTCGGCTGCCAGTTGACACAGCCATATGTGTCTTGAACACTTGCTTTTTGTTCAACTGGAATTTCCTCTGTGTCATACTCATCTGATGCTGCCTTGCGTTTCGTTATCTTTGGTGTGTTGAGCCGTTTAACATTTTCAACTCGCGCTTGGAGTTGCTTGACGAGTGAATGATATCCAGGTCCAACAACATCACCCTCGATGAGATCTTCTAGAGATTTTGGATACTTGGCCATCATTCTTTTGCCTATCTCTGTAGTGTCGCGTTTGGTTGGATTATTACACATTTTCATAATTTCAGAAACCACAATCCTTACCATCTCTCGTCGTAGTCGCGGACTAGGTCTTCTCTGCCTTTCCAAACTCTGCAGTAACTCTTCAGGGAGCTTCTGCCATGGTATCTGGAAATTGTCAACCCAGTTTGGCACAAAAGTGGAACAGCCTCCCGAGGGCGATGAGGTGGTTGTGGATGACGCTGGTGAGGGAGAGACAGAGGGTGGAGAGGAACAGACAGACACTGGAGAGGGACACGCTGGGTTTGGAGTTGGAGTGGTTGAGTCTGTAACAGAAGAAAGGAGATTTAAAAAGATAACTCAAGTTGTTATCTGGAAACAGTGCCTTCCTGGAATCTAAATATTCTTGAATGAGAGCATCCAGGTAAGTAACCTGAGGCATGGAAATTTTCTGAGCGCAAATCAAGTCAACTATATGCTTTTTTTGCTATATTTGAATATGTGAACCATCTCTTTTTCTTAATGAAATACCTCAGGTAAAGTGCAACATCATAAGAGAGGACACCCTCAACGATGTCATGGCCAAGACATGGGGGCAAACCAGGCAGACAAACATCAAAGTGTTTCAATGAGTTAAACTGAACTGAACCTGAACTTTACTCCTTGAACATCTGGCACATCTTCAGTCTGTAACCGATCAACTGCAGACCTGTAACTTTCAGTGGTGCGCTCTGGTCCACATGAAGTTGGTTCATCACCCTGAAATTGAGTTCGAGAAATTAGACAGTATCTGCAGAAATATTGTGAGAAATTGAAATTTTCAGTAAAGCCACCAATGCAATGCGAGCCCAGGTTGTCTCCAGCTATATAGTAAAGAGTTCCTTTAACAACAGTTTCATCTGCCATTGTTATCCCATTCTCCTCCAGTACTTTCAAGTCAGCCAGGAACTGAGAACCTGTCCTGCATTTCCGCTCACTACTTATACCCCGCTTTCTCCTTTTCTCGTCGCTTCCATGTTATTTCACGTAACATTCGAGCCGGTAAAAGGGTTTCGGAAGTTGTGCTGCTATCGACCGCTTTGCTTCTCAACGCGGGACTTGTTAGCAGTACAATTTAGAAAAAGCAAAGTTATCTTTTTCACTCTTATCTCAGAGCTTAGGGTTTTCGTTTCTTTGTTTTTCTACTCATACCTATGAGTGCTCTCACCCTAAGTCTTAGGGGTCTTTTGAGTTTTCTCTATTCTTTCTGTTTGTTCGCTCCACAAACGGGAATTAGATAAGCGTGTCTGCTTATTTCTTTTGTTTTGCTCGGATGTCGAGCTCCTCGCCTTTTTTCGCGAGGTTATTTGTGTTCTCATTATTTTCCCCCTCCACTACGGATTATTGTCCGTTTCTGTGGTGTTCGTTGAACACTTTAAGATTCCTTATCTGTCGCACCTGGACCTCCAATATTTCCTCCGTGTCTCTGGCATAGAGAATCCCAACAGTTACAAAGAAAACCAAATGCTATCAATTTACCCCGTCTCCAAAAGACGTCGAAGCTCTGGCGACGTTAGTAGCTAATGTTATCTGGAACACAAACGCCTTGATAAACGAAATAATTCCAATCATATTAAAATGTTTACCTTGCTAAAATGTACTTCACCTTACCGCGGTAACTGAAGACGGGCTGTAACGTTAAGCCAAAGTCCAGAAAAATCAGACCGAGTAGGCCTACCTGCTGGTGTTCGTTACTTCTACTGAGAGTAGTTCAAAAGTTCACAACCGTCGCGGGGCACATGGGAGCCAAATGCAATTCGCTGATTGGACGGCGCATCAAAGATGCAAACGTTAATGTTTGAATTCAGGCGCCTTTCTGTCTACAACCTGTACTCAAATTTGAAATGCATTTAAAATCATTGTGATATATTTTCCTTACAAAAATTTACTTTACCTTAGGGTGGTACATGAAGAGGGGCAGTGTAAAAAAAAAAAAAGGTTCAGAAAATGCAGAGAGCAGCTGGTATTCTGACTTTCAAGGTTTTTTTTTTCCCAAGACAACTGTTTACAAGCACTTCACAAAATATACAGATTGGACCATCTATAGATGCAAACGTGTTTGAATTCAAGTTTATATTTTAATTTAGCCACTCTTGCTGCCCAAAACCTATTCACTTTATATGAGAGAGATAATTAGGCTAATCAACAGATCTTTGATTCAGTGGTCCATATATGAAATGAGATATGATGTTGCTCAAAGAGATTTGTCCTGCTCAATTTCTATGGGCAAAACAAAAAATGTACAATTTATGTGGTTACTTTTTCAAGACGCGTCATGCATTTTGAGACTTAGAAAAAACATTCTGTTGTTCTGACATGAAAAGCTAACGGCAAAACCATATACATAAGTTATTGGAACACAGAAAAAGGCAAATAGAAAATTCAGATTTATTGTTTTGCTCATAGAAATTGAATATGGTTTTGCACTTGTAGCCTACCACACTTTAGGGCTTTTCACACAACACACGCTTACGTAGGGTTAAATTAACCCTACATAAGCGTAACCCTGGGCCTTAAGAGGTGATTAATACTCTACGTAAGTACGCAAACGCAGGATAGCTACGCAAAATGGCTGCCATGTGTACTTATGTTCAAATATTGTCCGGGTGACGTAATGGGCAGAGATTATGTTATCTTTCAAACCAATTCCGAATGTAAATAAATAACAAATAAAATGCAAAGACAATTTAAACAGCCCGTAGTATGTCTAGCTAAAACGTGGTACTTTTAATTTATTTTACTGAAAAAAAAACATTGTTAATATTAAGCCTCTACAAATAGTTTTATTTACAGTGATAAAGGAATGTCACTGTCCATTACATCACCCGGACAATATTTGGCAAAGAAGTGAACGCTCAGGAATGTCCGGAATGTTAGAGTTGGCATGGCAACGGACGCGTTCGAAAGACGTTATTACATCACCCGGACACTATTTGGCATGGCAGCACCCTTGCTTAACATAGTATCTCACACAATAATGTTAGTGAATACACCTGTATGTACTCGCTCATTGGGAAAGTGACGTCATTTTACAATACAATGGTGCATATCAGGTGAGATGGATGTAACTTGCGCAAGCAGTCCTCCACCATCAGCCTTTGGATTGAAGGTCCTCAAATCTGGACCTTCAATCCAAATCCTGCCCTGGTTTTCTTTCCGCCAAGGTAATTGGAGGTATACTGTAGCCTATATTACGGCATATTTCTGTCATCAACATAATGGTTTGTATTTAACAGTGACATAATGTATTTTTCACAAAAAAGGAATGCAAAATGTATAGTGTTGATTGTTATATATATTACGGCATATTTTAGTTATCAACATAATGGTTAGTACATTTAACAGTAACAAAATGTATTTTTTACAAAAAAGAAATGCAAAAATTACAGTGTTGGCAGTTATATATATTACGGCATATTTCCGTTATAAACACAGTGCAAGAGTATTTAACAGTGGAGTAATGTATTTTTTCCAGAATATGATATGATATACAGGTGCAGCTCAAAAAATTTGAATATCGTGAAAAAGTTCAATATTTTTTATCACTCATTTCAGAAAGTGAAACTCATATATTATATAGATTCATTACACATAGTGAAATATTTCAAGCCTTTATTTCTTGTAATTTTGATGATTATGGCTTACAGCTAATGAAAACCCAAATTCAGTGTCTCAGAAAATTAGAATATTGTGAAAACGTACAATATTGGAAACTCATGGTGTCACTCTAATCAGCTAATTAACTCAAAACTGAGCCTTTAAATGGTCTCTCAGTCTGGTTCAGTAGGCTACACAATCATGGGGAAGACTGCTGACTTGACAGATGTCCAGAAGACAGTCATTGACACCCTCCACAAGGAGGGTAAGCCACAAAAGGTCATTGCTAAAGAAGCTGGTTGTTCACAAAGTGCTGTATCCAAGCATATTCATAGAAAGTTGAGTGGAAGGAAAAAGTGTGGTAGGAAAAGGTGCACAAGCAACAGGGATAACCGCAGCCTTGAGTGGATTGTCAAGCAAAATCCATTCAAGAATTTGGGGGAGCTTCACAAGGAGTGGACTGAGGCTGGAGTCAGTGCATCAAGAGCCACCACGCACAGACTAATCCAGGACATGGGCTACAAATGTCGCATTCCTCATGTCAAGCCACTCCTGAACCAGAGACAATGTCAGAAGCGTCTTACCTGGGCTAAGGAGAAAAGGAACTGGACTGTTGCTCAGTGATCCAAAGTCCTCTTTTCAGATGAAAGTAAATTTTGCATTTCATTTGGAAATCAAGATCCCAGAGTCTGGAGGAAGAGTGGAGAGGCACAGAATCCACGTTGCTTGAAGTCCAGTGTGAAGTTTCCAGTCAGTGATGATTTGGGTTGCCATGCCATCTGCTGGTGTTGGTCCACTGTGTTTTCTGAAGTCCACAGTCAACGCAGCCATCTACCAGGAAATTTTAGAGCGCTTCATGCTTCCTTCTGCTGACAAGCTTTATGGAGATGCTGATTTCATTTTCCAGCAGGACTTGGCACCTGCCAACACTGCCAAAAGTACCAAAAGCTGGTTCAATGACCATGGTATTACTGTGCTTGATTGGCCAGCAAACTTGCCTGACCTGAACCCCATACAGAATCTATGGGGTATTGTCAAGAGGAAGATGAGAGACACCAGACCCAACAATGCAGACGACCTGAAGGCCGCTATCAAAGCAACCTGGGCTTCCATTACACTTCAGCAGTGCCACAGGCTGATCGCCTCCATGCCACGCCGCATTGATGCAGTAATTCATGCAAAAGGAGCCCCAACCAAGTATTGAGTGCATAGAAATGAACATACTTTTCAGAAGGCTGACATTTCTGTTTAAAATATCCTTTTTTATTGATCTTATGTAATCAAATTTTCTGAGACACTGAATTTGGGTTTTCATTAGCTGTAAGCCATAATCATCAAAATTACAAGAAATAAAGGCTTGAAATATTTCACTATGTGTAATGAATCTATATAATATATGAGTTTCACTTTCTGAAATGAGTGACAAAAAATATTGAACTTTTTCATGATATTCTAATTTTTTGAGCTGCACCTGAATATATTTACGGTGTTTCACTGTTACAGAAACTATATTCAACCTATTTAGAGTTTACGGTCTTTTACTGTCATGGTTTGACAGTTGTTCACCGTAAAATCTACAGACATTTTTTACAGTGTAGCAGATGCTATTCAAACTGGACTATAAGTGCATTCATCATACATTCATTTAGTAGACACTATTCAAACTGGACTATAAGTGCATAGATCATACATTAATTTAGCAGACGCTATTCAAACTAGACGAAGTGCTATCATTTAGCAGACTATTCAAACTGGACTATAAGTACATTAATTTAGCAGATGCTATTTAAACTGGACTATACGTATATTAATTTAGTAGATGCTATTCAAACAGGTATTCAAACGCTGTGTCATGCTCTGTTATGATCTATCATGCTCAGTCACGCTGATTTGTTGTTTCACGCTGTGTGATTCCACCTCAGGTATCTTCACTCACTCAGTGTCGACAGCCAGCGTGTGCGCAACCCAGTCATTCTACGCCCACCGTCACATCTCCAACATCTTAGTGATGGAAGTGATGCTGGTGCGTCAGGTGACCACAGAGGAGCCAATCACAGTAGAGCTGCAGAGTTCCTTCACGCCCAGCAGTGATGATGTTGTGTTCCAAACCGCCCCAGACTACAGAGGTGGGAGGTGAGGACAAACAGTTAGTTTGCATTTGCCATTTATTATGAATGGATGAATGGTCTGCTACGAAACAAGAAGGCTAGTTAATTAGCATGTGGTGACTTGCGGTCATTTTGTGGTTGGAACTTGGAACAGACCATGACTAAAAGTGGATCTTTGAAAAACAGGAAGGGGCTTGCATCACTGTAGACGTTCAGCACACGCACGCACACACGCACGCACACACACACGCACACACACACACACACACACACACACACACACAGTCAAGCCGGAAAGTCTGCACACCCCTTTCACCTTCTCCACGTTTCATTACGTTACAGACATATTCTACAATAGATTGAGTTCATTTTTTGTCTCAAAATTCTACACAAAATAGCCCATAATGACAAAGTGAAAACAGGTTTTTAGACATTTGTGCTAGTTTATTAAAAATCTAAATGTAAAATGTCATATGTACACAAGTGTGCACACTCTTTGATATGACACCCAAAAGTGAGCTGAGGTGCATTTTCTTTCCGCTGATACTGCTTGAGATGTTTCTACAACTTAATTGGAGTCCACCTGTGATAAATTCAATTGATTGGACATGATTGGGGAGTACACTTGGTCGTGTCTGAGTTAGTTAATGATCTCTGGATTGAGTCACCTAGAGGCATAAATGAATGGGAAAGTAGTTTAAAGGGACAGTAGTTTTTTCGTGTTTTTAAGAAATGTTATTTTGGTTTCAGTCCAGTTTTAGTATATGTTTTCGATTGGCCCAAGCAAGCAGTTATTGTGTTTTTAGTTTATTTTAACCTTTATTTAACCAGGAATACCCCATTGAGATCAAAATCTCTTTTACACGGGGGACCTGACATAAAACACAAGTTTCCCAACAAGACATTTGACAATGAAGTTACATATAACAGAAATTAATGAACATAGCAAGGGTTAAAAGCATGAGTACACTTCAGTCACTGAGTCATGAATCACATGTTTAAAATCAACAATTGAAATTAGTTTATCAAGTTTAAGTTTTTTTTTGGCAGATTATTCCAATTAAAAGGTGCAGAATCACTGAAACCCAGCTTTCCAAATACAGTAGAGGGACGACGGACTTTAAAAAGTATCACATCACCAGAACGGAGGTCATGAGAATTTTTGTATACACTGCCTGGCCAAAAAAGAAAGTTGCAGATTAATATCTCGTTGGACCGCCTTTAGTTTTGATTACGGCATGCATTCGTCGTGGCATTGTTTCGACAACCTTATGCAGCGTCACAACATTTATTTCCGTCCAGAGTCAGAGTTGCATTCATTTTTGGCCGAGATCTTGTATTGACGACGGGAGAGTCGTAAAGTCTTCTCCAGCACATCCCAAAGATTTTCAATGGGGTTAAGAAGGAAAACAAGCCTATGTCACGAATGATTCAAAAATTTTAGAAAGGACAGAAAGATTAGAAATGGGTCTATAATTATTCATGTCAGATCAGTTGCCAGCTTTCAAAAAGGGCGTGACATAGGCTTGTTTCCTCTCTGAACCACTCTTTCATGATTTGAGCCCGATTTAATCTTGGCATTGTTGTCCTCGAATATGCCCATTGATGGGATAACCTAGGGCCCTATTTTACACCCGGCGCTAAGTGGCACTAACCCAAATGTAAGTGTCTTTGCTATCTTACACCCGGCGCATGGTTCATTATAACGCCTTATGTTCACGTCGTTTAAATACCATGTATTCTTGCACCCATTACAAGTGAACTGGGCGTGTTGGTTTTAAGATGAGGAGTGGGCAGGATTATTTTTGGCGTATTGAGGCAGCAGAAAGCGCTTCCGCTAAAACCACCACAAACCAGGTCTAAAGTCATGTCGCAGTTGTTTACATGTTATTGTAATGGCACATATAAGTGCGTCTACATAAGCATGTGCACAACGCGCATAAACCCTCGTGTCTGTTACACACAGGGGAGTGCACAAGCATGACTAAAAATATTAAGATTACAATGTGAAATATTATTATTGTGTAGGCCAGCAGCCATACCACCATGCAATCTGCTCCTGCTGAATGGCTGATGCTAAGCAGGTGTGGGCTTGGTTAGTACTTCAATGGGAGACCTCCTGGGAAAACCAAGTTGCTGCTAGAAGTGGTGTTGGTGGGCCTGTAGGGGGCAGTCTTCCCTCTGATCAAAAATAAAAGAAACCCAATGCCCCAGTGCAGTGATGGGGACACTGTGCTGTAGGAGATGTCGTCTTTCGGATGAGACGTTAAACCGAGGTCCTGACTCACTGTGGTCATTAGAGATCCCATCCCCCGGTGTCCTGGCAAAACTCCCAACCCAGGTTCTTTCAATCTGCCACCTAATCACCCAGTTGAATCTCTCCCTCTCCACCTCAGCTGATGTGTGGTGAGCATTCTGGCGCAAAATGGCTGCCGCTGTATCACCCAGGTGGGTGCTACACATTGGTGTTGGTTGAGGCAAGTTTCCCCTCATCATTGTAAGCGCTTTTAGTATCGAGAAAGGCGCTATATAAATGCCAGGTATTATTATTATTATTAGGCTATATAAAAAATGCATAATAATAAAAGAGTCCATAGGTCAAAACCCACATAGCTACCTGTCCCTCAGCGATGGGGAATGCTGAATTAAATTGCTTTCAGCCCACTCCATCAACATCTAGGCGATGTGCGATGGTACGTGTAAGGTTACATGTATAGGCTATAGACTATTCACAATTATCCTGGATCAAGCTATGACTTGGCCTATATTTGCCAATAATTTCTGTAATCTTCTGGGGGGACAATCTTCTGTTACGGAACAATGGCTACCCATTAAAAAGGGCTTTCCATTTGCTGATAACACCTATATCAAGCCTAATGTGCGAATTGTCATTTACACCTAATGCGTGAATAGTCATTCAAAGGAAAACTCGCGCACTGCAATAGACGGACTTCTAGGCCTACAGCCTGTAAGTAAATAGAATGGTTTTGACTGAAAAAAGTTCAAAACCTTGTCCAGTGAATATTATTACCATTATTTGACTTGGAAGTCACTTTGAGATTAAAACCTCTTTTACAAATGAGACCTAGCCAAAACGGGGTCAGATAGCAGCATAAATAGGACAAACTTGTCTTCCCAGCCTCTGTGCGAAAAGAGGGTACTTTAAACTGAAGCCATTTGTGCGATCTCAAATTATGAAAGCTTTGCACACATAAAAACTTTAGACTTAAGTACATAGGAAATTTGCCTAAAATAATCTTATAAATTAAAGTGTACCAATGTTGTAACCTATGCAAAGTGAGGGATAACCAACCAACCATGCTGTATAAAGTGCAATGATGGGTCCTAAAGCTAGAGTTTGTGATATATCTCACACCACGTCACGTCATTTTATGTGGCCCGCGAGAACTTAATTATCTGACGCGGAATCCGGCCCGCCACGTCATTTTATGTGGCCCGCGAGAAATTAATTATCTGACGCGTGTATCTACGTGGCTGGTTAACGGGGATTTACTTTTACGATATAACAGACAAACGCAGACGTGGACTCACACCCGCGGTACATACGTTAAATAAACCGTTTTTGCACCCCCCCGTCAACAATTACAATCGAGGTCCGCGAAAATTCTTCATTGCACCCCCCCGTCAACAATTACAATCGAGGTCCGCGAAAATCAACCAGCCCTTTGAGGGCAACCATAATGCTGATGTGGCCCGGGGTGAAAATGAGTTTGACACCCCTGCTATAGAGAAACAGGACTTTAGTCTGTACAAAAAACCCAGTGTTAATTTTAATTTCTTTGAAAGGTAGTCGATATGACATTTAAAATTTAGGTTTTTGTCTAACCAAATTCCCAAATATTTGTAATGGTCTACAGACTGAATGGAGACAGCATACAAGTACTGATGGAGGAGGTTGGAGCTTTTGCTTGCCCAGGGAGGAAGATCATTAATTTAGTTTTTGATGAATTTAAAAGGAATTTCAGATCAGACAGGGCGTGCTGCAAGGTATTGAAATCTGTCTGCAGATTTAAAATGGCTATCTCCGCAGTAGGGGCACAGGAATACATAACTGGGTCATCTGCATACAGACGGTACTTGCAGGACTTAAACTGATCGCATATGTTGTTAATATAAATTTTAAGAAGCAACGGCCCTAGAACCGATCCTTGTGTGACACCCTTCGCTAATAAGACTGGGTCAGACATGACATTGCCATGTTTAACAATCTGAGAACGATTAGTCAGATAGCTGTGGAACCACTTTGCCGCTTTGCTTCCGATACCGGCACTCAACAAGGTGTTAATGAGTAACGGGTGGTCCACAGTATCAAAAGCCTTTGTAAGGTCTATAAATAAAGCCGCACATGTACGTTTTTTGTCTATGGCCTCTTTGATGTCATCCATGACTTTAAAAGTGGCAGTCACAGTGCTATGCCTGGACCAGAAACCAGATTGCATGTCATTTAAAACAGTGTGTGAATCCAAATGTGATTTCAGTCGCGAAGCGAGGCAGCTGATGTAACTCAAACAATGTAATAAAATTTAAATTCATGATTCAAAAATTTTAGAAAGGACAGAAAGATTAGAAATTGGTCTATAATTATTCATGTCAGATCGGTTGCCAGCTTTCAAAAAGGGCGTGACATAGGCTTGTTTCCAAGTAGTTGGAACCTGATTAAGACCAACTGACATATTAAAGATGTGGGTGATGGGCTCTGCAATTACCAATGCAGCAGATTTCAGGAGGAAGGGGTCTAGGCCATCAGGCCCAGTAGCCTTTTTGGGGTCGATAATTTCCAATGAGTGCAAGACGTCACAGACTTGAAAATGTTCAAAGTCCAAAGAAGGAGCAATGGATGAGGACCTACCCAAAGAATTTAAATACGCTGCATACTACTTGAGATAGCTGGGAGTGAAGGAGCTTGCTGATCAAAAATATGACCTGCCTTCTCAAAGTGACTATTAAAAGCATTTAACAGATCAGATTTATCTGTGATTATGACCTTACCCATTTGCAACTGCTGAGGAAATTCAGAAACTTTCTTATTTTGTAAGACTTTCATTTGTCTTCCAAAATTTTGAATAATTATTAAAACTGTCCTGTGTCAAAGTTAGATAATAATCTGATCTAGATTTTCGGATTGCTGAAGTGAACTGATTAATTCAAGTTTTTTACACTTTCTGTGTTACCTTTTGTGTGTCCCCCAATTGATTAGCCTTTTATTCCCTAAATATAAAAAATCTGTGATGAAACATCTCATTTTAGAGCCTGAGGTAAGTGAATGTTTGTGAACTTTAAAACCTGCATGGTGAATGGGGAACTAAAATAGAGCGGGGAACAGGTGAAAATGCTGATTAAATGAATGCGGGGCATGCGGAATATGAGCGAGGAGGGATAGGAGTGATAGGCTAGACCAGGGGTTCCCAAACCTGTCCTGGGGGCCCCCTATGAATGCTGGTTTGAATTTTTCTTAATTAGGTGGTTTTCATGTTTAGAGGAATTATTTACCCTCTTAAGCCACATTATATCAGAAATAGCTATGGATGCCATGTAGAATAAACACCCCATGTTCACATTGTGCTATATTATTTAAAAGAGATAAGAAAATTATTTAACAGATCCATTAGGTCATGGCTAGATTTGAATCAATAATAATTGGTGAAAGTATGGACACATGGCCACTAAAACTAACCATTTGGTAGATAAAGAAGAATTCAAACACAAGCAAATGATAACGAGCCATTGTGTTTAATAAGCTTAAAAAAATAATTATAAGTTAAACACATGTGTTCAACAACCTAATTAGGAGCATATTGATTCACTTCACTCTTTAATTTGATCAGTTAAAATACATAATTTTGTAACCTATTTTTATGTAATTGTTGCAATATAGCACAATAAGCACAACGTGAACATGGAGTTTTTTTTTCTTTCCCCCCCAAAACTCAGAAGACAGTATAATATTATCCGTCATTCATCATTGTTTTTTCCCTCCCTACCCTTTATACCATTTAAAATACTTTAGCTTTATTCTTGTTTTTAAATACTAATAATAATAATAATAATAATAATAACCCCTGGAAGGTTTATTCTACATGACATGCATAGCTATTTCTGAGATAATGTGGCTTAAGAGGGTGAGTAATTCCTCTGAACATGAAAAGCACCTAATTAAGAAAAATTAACAGCTTGTTAAAATTCTGGGATTGCAACTGTGGTTTCAATGAAAACCAGCATTCATAGGGGGGGCCCAGGACCAAACCAGCATTCATAGGGGGGGCCCAGGACCAAACCAGCATTCATAGGGGGGGGGGGCCCAGGACCAAACCAGCATTCAGAGGGGGGGCCCAGGACCAAACCAGCATTCATAGGGGGGGGCCCAGGACCAAACCAGCATTCATAGGGGGGGCCCAGGACCAAACCAGCATTCATAGAGGGGGCCCAGGACCAAACCAGCATTCATAGGGGGGGGGCCCAGGACCAAACCAGCATTCATAGGGGGGGGCCCATGACCAAACCAGCATTCATAGGGGGGGCCCAGGACCAAACCAGCATTCATAGAGGGGGCCCAGGACCAAACCAGCATTCATAGGGGGGGGGCCCAGGACCAAACCAGCATTCATAGGGGGGGCCCCAGGACCAAACCAGCATTCATAGGGGGGGGCCCAGGACCAAACCAGCATTCATAGAGGGGGCCCAGGACCAAACCAGCATTCATAGGGGGGGGGGGCCCAGGACCAAACCAGCATTCATAGGGGGGGCCCAGGACCAAATCAGCATTCATAGAGGGGGCCCAGGACCAAACCAGCATTCATAGGTGTGGCCCAGGACCAAACCAGCATTCATAGGGGGGGCCCAGGACCAAACCAGCATTCATAGAGTGGGCCCAGGACCAAACCAGCATTCATAGGGGGGGGCCCAGGACCAAACCAGCATTCATAGGGGGGGCCCATGACCAAACCAGCATTCATAGGGGGAGGCCCAGGACCAAACCAGCATTCATAGGGGGGGCCCAGGACCGGTTTGGGTACCTCTGGGCTAAACAATGAAGGGAGAAAATGAAATTAACAAAGGGGGTTTAGTTTAGGTTTTTCTGTGAAGCGCATTGTGACAACTAGTTGTGAAATGCGCTATATAAATAAATATTGATTTGATTTAGAAATCAAAGAACCAAAACGGGGAACCATGCCCAGCCTGCAACAAACACAGAACTACACAGACAGAGTGAACTGAAAAACAGGAAATGAAACATGAGGAATGAGAAAACGAAAGAAACGAAAGGGAGGTGTACTGGAGGGAAACGGCGGATGTAACACTTTAAGTGTATTTTCTTGTATAAGACCACAAACCCCCGAATTCCCCTTTACCAGCGATTGTTAAGCCTACAGGTCATCAGAAAGTAGTATCTAAAATATCCTTCACTGCACACAAATGTGATTTAGACAGACACAGTATAGTGTGATATACTATGATTTAGATAGATACTCACGCATAGCCTACAGAGCACTGCCTATAAGTCCTTAATTCCAACTTGCAAAAACTACGCGTGCCTTCAAAAGTATTGATATCAAAATGTGGCCAAGTTACAACTAACAATATTGCCTATCGTAGTTCACACTAAATAAACCATCTCTCTTCCAAAGCAATGCTATCCAAACTTTCCTAAATTATTTAATGCAACTTGGCCCTGTGTTTCTTCATCTTAGCATGTGAAGAGATTGTGCCTCATGGAACAACATATGATTTCAATGAATTTTTTTAACAGTTGATGAATAATTACACTCCAGCAAGAATATGGTTACTATATACTTTGTTGGCAAGTTTACTTTAGAAAATTTACAGGTTTTAAAATGTAAAACTGCTGCTACAGATTTCTTTACAATTTACAAACAGACATTTATATCAAAAAACATGTACCATAGAGAAAGGGGGGATGAATAAATAAATGCAGATAAAAATGAGTAATATTTTTACCTAGAAAATAGCATAAATATAGCATTTTTACAAACGTATCCAGACATGTTTGTGGGTCAGATGATGGCAAATAAGTAATAGTACCCATTTTCTTACATAATAGTAGTTATGATATTTGCAAACAGAATTTTGTGAACACAAGGATATCTATGCTCTGTAGGACCACAGAGGTTTTGATATAAATCCAAATATTCCAAATAAATAAATCAATAAATACATATAATAATAATACTAATAATACATTTTATTCATTTTGTGCTTTTCATAGACCCAAAGCAGCCAAAGCAGTGGATGCAGACAATTGTTCAAACATGCCCTATAGTGTAGTAATTTTTCAGTTTAATTGCTAAGTGCAACACATCTGAATCAGAGTATTTCCACTATAAATTATTTTCATTTTGCACATTCTCTTGAGATGGTAAGATGAAGAAACATAGGGCCAAGTTGCATTAAATAATTTAGGATTTTTTTTAATACTTTCTGTGTTACCTTTTGTGTGTCCACCAATTGATTAGCCTTTTATTCCCTAAATATTAAAAATCTGTGATGAAACATCTCATTTTAGAGCCTGAGGTAAGTGAAAGTTTGTGAACTTTAAAACCTGCATAGGAAGGTTAAAAAAACAAAGCTTGGATACTCTCTTACATGTTATGCAGCTACCCCAGAAATAGCCCCACACAACATCTTTGTTTACAAGGTAAACTTTTTGAAAACAGAAAACATAGCATTATTTCTATTGCATTTTTACTATTTAATACCAACAAATTAGGAAAAGTGATATAGTGTCACAATGAAAAAATAAGCTTAACTAGTTTTTCAGAGATGTCAAACTGACCCGGAACACAATATGAGGGTTAAAAGAGTTTGTAGATGAGCAGTAGCATATTTAATGTGTAATGAAATACAATGAACAGCATGACCTGAGCTATGGATCATGAAGAAGCATGTAAATTAATTAACCAAGTCTATGTGGAGACATGCATGCACAATAGGCTAGACGCAAACACATTCTAGCTGAAAGAAAGACATACAGCCTAAATAGCCTAGTTAGTACAGCATAAATAGTTTGCATAAGTAAAATAAGAAAATACAGTTTTAAGATAGGCCTATTAGTATTCTATAGAACTAAATTTAATGTTAGGCTATTCAACACTGGCTTGCCGGATGCGTAACTCCAAGCTTCCATGTCTGGGCTATGAGCTGGCGAGTTCATAAGCACAGCAGAATTTCTTCGCAGTTTTTTTCCGGTAGTGTAGTTGGCTGCGGGAAATGTTTTGGTACCGGACCATGCAGCTAGGTTTAGTTATGTTTTCTGTCATGCAATGGATGTATAAGGCATGTTGATTCACTTTGTAGTACCCTAGCTTGTACCTGCTTCCGGACTAGCAGCTGAGTGACGTTTCTCTGGCAAAACTAACGTTGGCTTACAAGCTTAATTGGACAACGCATATTTCCCAGGAATCTTAGCCAGAAAGAAAACAATAGATACTACTAAGAAAGTAGCATGCCAGAGATTATTCTTATTATTATTATAATTAAAAGTGTTTGCAATAAGCTACATTGTCTGCAGAGTAGCGTATACTAGAGCCATGATCGGAGGCTATTACCCACAATACCTGCCATCCCAATATAGTATGATTTAGACAGATACAGTATGATTTAGACAGCTACAGTATAGTGTGATATAGTGTGATTTAGACAGATACAGTATAGTGTGATATAGTATGATTTAGACCATAGGTGTCAAACACAAGGCCCGGGGGCCGAATCCGGCCCGCCACGTCATTTTATGTGGCCCGCGAGAACTTAATTATCTGACGCGGAATCCGGCCCGCCACGTCATTTTATGTGGCCCGCGAGAACTTAATTATCTGACGCGTGTATCTACGTGGCTGGTTAACGGGGATTTACTTTTATGATATAACAGACCAACGTAGACGTGGACGCACACCCGCGGTACATACGTTAAATAAACCGTTAAATAAAGTTTGTATTTAAAAAAAAAAAAAAAAAAAAAGGTGATTGCATTCTCCCCCCGCCCCCCCCCCGTCAACAATTACAATCGTGGTCCCCGAAAATTCTTGATTGCACCCTCCCCCCCCCCCCCCCCCCGGTAAACGGAGCTTTTCCACCCTAGCTCCCCAGTGGTGGAACGAACTTCCCATTCCCCTACGCTCAATACCAACCCTGCCTGCTTTCCGTCGTGGCCTGAAAACACACCTTTTCAGGCTCCACCTGGACTAATACTTATCTAGGACCTCATGGTATGTCTTCTTGTTGAACTGTGTACCCAAGTTTATACTATTTAGAATAGCATTGTAGTAGAGATGATTTACCCAGTTCACTGTGAACTGCTCTGTGTTCGTTACTAGGGATAGCTGATACTGTATGGGAAGAATGTGCTTTCTTATCTGTTGTGTAGTTACTTCGATGACCTTCTATATGCACTTACTGTACGTCGCTTTGGATAAAAGCGTCTGCTAAATGACTGTAATGTAATGTAATGTAATGTAAACAATTAAAATCGAGGTCCGCGAAAATTCCAAGTATGGTTCAATTTATAGTCTTACAGTTACAACCGGCCCTTTGAGGGCAACCATAATGCTGATTTGGCCCGGGGTGAAAATGAGTTTGACACCACTGATTTAGACGGATACAGTATAGTGTGATTTAGACAGATACAGTAGTGTGATTTAGACAGATAGTGTGATGACCTACAGGTCATCAGAAAGTAGTATCTAAAATATCCTTCACTCCATACAAAAGAAGGCAAGTCCATTGAAAGAGTTCCTTCTTGTATAAATACCTTGGGATCTGGCTTGATGAGAAACTTAGTTTTAAATTGCATATTGATAAACTGGTCAAGAAATTGAGAGTTAATACTTAATTAATTATAGGTGTGTCTTGGGCGTGACATGCAATAAACCAATCAAAATGTCATATCCCATTCCCTTTAAAAGCCTGCTTTTTCACCTTGGTGGATTGCTTGATGGCGGATTGCTTACGTGTTTAGTGCGATCAAGGAATAGGCTAAATGGATCAATAGTCAATATTATTCGGACTAACCATTAGCCTATGAGTTCCCAGTAATTTCCGACAGGGCTGTTATTTTACAAAATATATGCGGTTACATTTCGTTAAAAGGACCTGCAACAGCTGAGAATAAGCTATTGATGGCTTCAGTCTCTCCTTAGAAACCGCCAAATTAGCCTACGTGTTCAACGAATTTCGTTTGATTATGCAATGAAAGTGTCAAACATCAATTCCATGAGGCTGTTCTCATGGAGTTCTCGAAGTTAAAGTTTAATCCGAAGTTCATTAGGCCAGTGATTTTCAACCACTGTGCCGCGGCACACTAGTGTGCCGTGAGAGATCGTCAGGTGTGCCGTGGGAAATTATCTTATCCTATTAACTTCACTTAATTAGTAACACTTTTGGTTGGTGGTGTGACTCAGGATTTTTTTAATGTAAAAAATGTGCCTTGGCTCAAAAAAGGTTGAAAAACACTGCATTAGGCTACTTGCATAGTAATATTGATTAATAACATAAATACCGTTATTCTGCCTTAATGATTACACTAAATACAATAAAGCTGTCAGGTTGGCAACCCATATGTTCACGCATATTTCCCCTTGTTTTATTATGTCCTGCTTAAGGAAATGTGACCAACCTGTTTTACTCGTAGCGTAATGCTTTAAAACAATCCACTTTAAGACCATAAAACGTGCGACTTACAGCAGGGGAAACAGAGAACATGCAGCGCACATGCAGAGAATGGCATTAGACTTAACTGATGTGCTCTCTAATTTGAATAACTCTGAAATTATTCTAATTGGAGACTTAAATTGGGACTGGCTTCGTGACAAATCAGATCATTTGAAACATGCTTGCAACTCTTTAAACTTAGTTCAACTTATTGGTAACCCTACCAGAGTTAACTCATTAAAGCCGACCAGTGACACTTTGTTGGATGTGATGCTTACTAATACAGCTTACAAGTACACAACAATTGGCATTTTTGCAAATGATATGAGCGATCACTGTGTAATTGCCTGTGTGAGAAATACCAAAATATCCAAATCTAATGGTATTACTGTTTGTAGACGCTGTTTTAAACATTTCACTGAACAGGCTTTTCAACATGATTTAGCAAGACAAAACTGGGATCGAATTTCACTGATTCCTTGATGATGCGGTTGCCTTTTTTCAGCAACAGTTTTGACGGGTTGCAAATAAACACGCCCCTCTTAAAAAGTTCAGAATCAAGAATAGAGATAATCATTGGTTCTTCAAAGAACTTGCCCAGCTTATTCATGTTAGAAACAAGCAGTGGTCCCTAGCGAGGAATAACAAAAGTAACGAAGATTGGTATCGCTTCAGAACCATTCCTTGATCGCATTATACACGTAAGAGCATGTCTGTTGCGCCATCAAGCAAGGTGAAAAGCAGGCTTTTAAAGGGAATGGGATATGACATTTTTATTGGTTTATTGCATGTCATGCCCAAGACACACCTATAATTAATTAAGAGACTAGGTTCAGGTTCACTTTACGCCATGCACTTAGACCAAGTGCCAAGATAGAGCCCCTGGTCATTCAGTATATTCAGCTACTCGGCTGACATTTCATTGCTGCATAATGTTGCTGAGCCTAGACCTGACCAATTGAAGCAACCCCAGATCATAACACTGTCTCAAGAGGCTTGTACAGTATGATTGACGAGTGCAACGGCGACCTTTTTTTTGGCCAAGCAGTGTAGCTGACAACTGAGGTAGGAAGGGAGTAAGCCAATTATTGATCTATAGCTAAATACCAGTGGGTCAATCTCCGCAAGTGTAAAGAAGTTAACCCAGACCATTTAAAAGAATAGAATAAAATAGAAGCCTAACTTAACTCTCAATTTCTTGACCAGTTTATCAATATGCAATTTAAAACTAAGTTTCTCATCGAGCCAGATCCCAAGGTATTTATACAAGAAGGAACTCTTTCAATGGACTTGCCTTCTTTTGTATGGAGTGAAGGATATTTTAGATACTACTTTCTGATGACCTGTAGGTCATCCCCCTCTCTGTCTAAATCACACTACTGTATCTGTCTAAATCACACTATATCACACTATACTGTATCTGTCTAAATCATACTATATCACACTATACTGTATCTGTCTAAATCATACTGTATCTGTCTAAATCATACTATATTGGGATGGCAGGTATTGTGGGTAATAGCCTCCGATCATGGCTCTAGTATACGCTACTCTGCAGACAATGTAGCTTACTGCAAACACTTAATTATAATAATAATAAGAATAATCTCTGGCATGCTACTTTCTTAGTATCTATTGTTTTCTTTCTGGCTAAGATTCCTGGGAAATATGAGTTGTCCAATTAAGCTTGTAAGCCAATGTTAGTTTTGCCAGAGAAACGTCACTCAGCTGCTAGTCCGGAAGCAGGTACAAGCTAGGGTACTACGAAGTGAATCAACATGCCTTATACATCCATTGCATGACAGAAAACTTAACTAAACCTAGCTACATGGTCCGGTACCAAAACATTTTCCGCAGCCAACTACACTACTGGAAAAAAACTGCGAAGAAATTCTGCTGTGCTTATGAACTCGCCAGCTCATAGCCCAGACATGGAAGCTTGGAGTTACGCATCCGGCAAGCCAGTGTTGAATAGCCTAACATTAAATTTAGTTCTATAGAATACTAATAGGCCTATCTTAAAACTGTATTTTCTTATTTTACTTATGCAAACTATTTATGCTGTACTAACTAGGCTATTTAGGCTGTATGTCTTTCTTTCAGCTAGAATGTGTTTGCGTCTAGCCTATTGTGCATGCATGTCACCATATAGACTTGGTTCATTAATTTACATGCTTCTTCATGATCCAAAGCTCAGGTCGTGCTGTTCATTGTATTTCATTACACATTAAATAGGCTACTGCTCATCTACAAACTCTTTTAACCCTCATATTGTGTTCCGGGTCAGTTTGACATCTCTGAAAAACTAGTTAAGCTTATTTTTTCATTGTGACACTATATCACTTTTCCTAATTTGTTGGTATTAAATAGTAAAAATGCAATAGAAATAATGCTATGTTTTCTGTTTTCAAAAAGTCCTGTACCAACCATGTAAACAAAGATGTTGTGTGGGGCTATTTCTGGGGTAGCTGCATAAAATGTAAGAGAGTATCCAAGCTTTTTTTTTTTTTAACCTTCCTATGCAGGTTTTAAAGTTCACAAACTTTCACTTACCTCAGGCTCTAAAATGAGATGTTTCATCACAGATTTTTGATATTTAGGGAATAAAAGGCTAATCAATTGGTGGACAATTACTACACTATAGGGCATGTTTGAACAATTGTCTGCATCCACTGCTTTGGCTGCTTTGGGTCTATGAAAAGCACAAAATGAATAAAATGTATTATTATTATTATTATTATTATTATTATTATTTCCATTGAAAGGTGCATACAAAGTCAAAATGGCCCAGAAAATGCAAAAGAAAGAATTATTCCGACACTGAAATCAAAGTTTTATTAGCAGATGTTCAATCAAGGAAGAAAATTGTTGAGTAGGCTATTGTTAGAACCGGTGTCATGAACTGATAAAGTGAAGGCCTAGCAGGAGATAACATGTACCATCAATGCAGGATCTTCCATCACACCAACTGTTAAAATGGTAAAATAAAAAAGATAAGTGGATTGACATTAAATTGGAGGATAAGAAACGCCTAGCTGTGCATCTACATTGGCATTGGACGAGCAAGCACATTACCGCCATCTGCCAAGCACACAGTCTTTCAGGCAGCCTGAAAATAAAACGTTATTCATTTCGTAATTTTGTTGGGGTTCTGTGCCTGTGAGTTGTGGTTTGAAATTGGGTAATCATAGGCTACCTTATTTTACATTTTCTTTGGCGCGTTCTAATTGCTTTCACTTTTCAATGAAGTTTATCCGGTTTTTAACACCAGACATTTAACAGGCCCATTTCCCACTTCCACAGGCACATCCAGGGACAGACCAAAGCAGCGGAGGTCCATGGAGACCCTTGTCCCAGCGTGCACCTCATCTGGATTCCTGTGGAGACATCGCTGACCCTTCAGTTGGGTCAGAGCCAATCCCGTTGGGGCTTCATGGTGGTGGCGGCAGACACGGCGGAGAACGCTCAGACGTTTTTCGACAGGGGTCTGGAGCTAATGGAGGGGGGGGACCTGCGCCTCTCACACTGCCAGGCCTGGGCCGAGCTATGGGCCGGCAGCAGGGTGGAGCTCTCGGGCCCCGACACTTTGAGCCGCGCCGTGATTGGCTGCCTGTTCTACCTTCTCAGCGCCTTCCCGCCCCTGCATGACGCTCCTTCCCTGTTCGGGGGTGTCAGTCCCGGGGGGCTCTCCAATGGGAGGCAGGGGCAGGACTACTGGGGGCATGTGTTCTGGGACCAGGTTAGCAGCCAAAATATACACTTTTTTACACCATAGACTCCACAGACACACCAGATACTCAACCCTTGCATTCCTTCTGTATTCTCTGCTTCTCAACTTCAGGAAGCTGTGGTTGGGAACAGGAGGTTATATATGTGTTTTTGTTAAAAACAGCTTTTATCACAGTTTGGTCCTTGGTTATTCTCTGAGTTCTGAGTTTTCAGAAGAATCAAATTGGAATGTTTCAACAAGGAGATAGACCTGTCAACCCTAGGAATAGCTGAGTATCCGCTGAGTCTATTCAATCTATTCAATCCAACAAGGTAAGCTGCTTCATTTGCCAATTAGTGACTTCACTCAAGCACATACACTACCAGTCAAAAGTTTTAGTACACTTTACTTGTGTTTTAGTACTCTGTTTTTAGTGGAATTTAAGCAGTTAAACTTTTGGAAATAACCTCAAATAGCAAAAGGTAAGACGTGAATAGTCACAAATTCCAAATAATTTTTTACTTCATTTTGGACCTCAATTTTGGAGTTAATAAAAAAGTAATATTTGGCAAAATAAACAGGTGAACAAATTATTTCCATTTTCCAACAAGATAAATAAATTCAAGCTAGTTTGAACCTTCAGAACCATATGACCCTTGTAGGAAAAATGGCATGAATATGCTCAGCACTTATCACTGAAAAAGCTGGCCATTTTTTTAAATCTAAGATTTTGATATTTTTGGGGGAATAAAGGTATTATTTTTTATTGTAAGTGGTGACGCGCGGGTAGTGTAAGTGGTGACGCGCGGGTAGTGTAAGTGGTGACGCGCGGGTAGTGTAAGTGGTGACGCACATTGCAAAGCGGTGGAGTTTGTGGTCACTGATATTGGGAGTGCTCCGCTGGTACGGAAAGTAAGGCTTGCTTAGAGGGAGGCTCCCAGCAGACTTAGGTCATGGCTAGGTAGCACTTCCCCAGCAACGCTGTGAGGGCATCAGCTGGATGTTCGCCGAGACAGTGGCGCTTCTGTGTGTTCTATTCCTCAGGACACCTGGATGTATCCCAGCATCGCTCTCTTCCAGCCTAATCTTGCACGGGCTGTGCTGAAATACAGGGTGCAGACAGTAGAGGGCGCCAGAATCAATGCACAGCAGCAAGGCTACAAGGTATGGGTCATACGTTCACCTACTTCAGGGGTTTACCAACTCGGTCCTGTAACCCCCACCATGCATTATGAACTGCTTTCAATTCTTCCATATTTTAACACATTAACACAATACAGGTTTAGCTCATCACCCAGTCACTTGCATTGTCTTTGAACTTCACAAATTTGTTTCAGTGACCAGATGTCCACACTTTTAGCAGTTAGGACCCTGATGAATGGTGTGATGTGGGAGTGAATGATGTGATGTGATGTGGGAGTGAATGATGTGATGTGATGTGATGTGGGAGTGAATGATGTGATGTGATGTGGGAGTGAATGTGATGTGATGTCGGAGTGAATGATGTGATTTGATGTAGGAGTGAATGATGTGATGTGATGTGGGAGTGAATGATGTGATGTGATTTGGGAGTGAATGATGTGATGTGATTTGGGAGTGAATGATGTGATGTGATGTGGGAGTGAATGATGTGATGTGATGTGGGAGTGAATGATGTGATTTGATGTGATGTGCGAGTGAGTGATGTGGAGGTGAATTATATGATGATGTTTTCACAGGGGCTGAAGTTCCCTTGGGAGAGTGCTGTAACAGGAACAGAGGTGTGCCCTGAGGACATATATGGAAAACAGGAAATCCACATCAACGGGGATGTCAGCATGGCCTTCCAACACTACCTTTATCTAACACAGGTGCGTTCACATCTGTAGGTGAACAATCCTTCAGGTAAAGCTCACACAGGTATGTTTAGTCTTTCAGGTAAGGCTCACACAGGTTTGTTTAGTCCTTCAGGTAAAGCTCACACAGGTATGTTTAGTCCTTCAGGTAAAGCTCACACAGGTATGTTTAGTCCTTCAGGTAAGGCTCACAGAGGTATATTTAGTTCTTCGGGTTAATAGATTGAGTTCATTTTTTTCCTCAAACATCTACACACAATAGCCAATAATGACGAAGTGAAAACAGGTTTTTAGAAAATATGCAATTTTATTTTACTGATAAAAATAGGTTATTTAGGGGTTACATATCTGTACACACCCTTAGCCTAATACTTGGTTGCTGCACCTTTGGCAGCGATTACAGCTTCAAGGCGTCTTGGGAAAGAAGCTACGAGCTTGGCACACTTGTTTCTGGACATTTTTGCACATTCCTCTTGGCATATCTTTGCAAGCTCCGTCAGGTTGGATGAGGAGCGTCGGTACACAGCCATTTTCAGCTCTTTCCACAGATGTTCAATTGGATTCAGGTCTGGGCTCTGGCTGGGCCACTCAAGGACATGTACAGACTTTCTCCGAAGCCACTCCTTTGTTCTCTTGTTGTCATGTTGGAAGGTAAACCTTCGCCCCAGTCTGAGGTCCACAGCGCTCTGGGGCAGGTTTTCTTCAAGGATCTCGGTGTACTTAGCTGCATTAATCTTTCCCTCTATCAGGACTAGTCGCCCCGTTCCCGCTGCTGAAAAACATCCCCACATCATGATGTTGCCACTGCCATGCTTCACTGTAGGGATGGTATTAGCCAGGTGAGAGCCAAAAAGTTCCATTTTGGTTTCATCAGACCAGAGAATCTTGATTCTCATGGTTTGAGAGTCCTCTAGGTGCCTTTTGGCAAACTCCAAGCGGGCTGTGATGTGCCTTTTACTAAGGATGGCCTTTACTCTACCATAAAGGCCTGATTGGTGGAGTGCTGCCTGGATGGTTGATCTTCTGAAAGGTTCCATCTCCACAAGGATACGCTGGAGCTCTATCAGAGTGACCCTCAGGTTCCTGCTCACCTCCCTGGCTAAGGCCCGTCTTCCCCGATTGCTCAGTTTGGCCGGGCTGCCAGGTCTAGGAAGATTCTTGGTGGTTCCAAACGTCCATTTACTAATTATGGTGGCCACTGTGCTCTTTGGGACCTGTAAAGCTGCAGAAATTTTTCCGTACCCTTCTCCAGATTTATGCCTTGACTCAATCCTGTTTCTGAGGTCTGCAGATAATACCTTTGACCCCATGACTTGGAGTTTGCTCTAACATGCACTGTCAACTGTGGGACCTTATATAGGCAGGTGTTAGCAATCCCCAATCATGCCAAATCAATTATTAACTCAATCTATTGTAGAATATGTCTGTAACGTAATAAAACATGAAGAAGGTGAAAGGGGTGTGTCTCTCTCTCTCTCTCTCTCTCTCTCTCTCTCTCTCTCTCTCTCTCTCTCTCTCTCTCTCTCTCTCTCTCTCTCTCTCTCTCTCTCTCTCTCTCTCTCTCTCTCTCTCTCTCTCTCGGGGCCCAGCTGTTAATGCGATGACATCATAGCTAACCCGTCATAGGCTTAAATAGTATCTATTATATAACTGAATGAAAATTATTTACAGGCTATGATATCATTATGCCATTACTCTGCCCTTCAATTAAAATATTGTAATTAACGATAACAACTCGCCACACTTTTGCTTAATTTCTCCAATTAAAACAATAATACTGTGGGTTGCGGTACAATCATAGCTATGTACCATGAATTGTAGATTGATCTATTGATTGAGGTGGACCATAAAATAATTACAAAATTTCACGATGTTGAACACTAACTTTTTCATTGTAAAGAGAGGTAAAAACAGGCAGAGTTTATTAATACTGACAGAATATTAAGAGATGCATTGCAGCAAGTCGCACCTACCAGAATTTGATTCAGCATTTTCTCACGCATATTTCTCCGGATGATCCTAATCATTATTCCCATTATAGTAGACCTACATTTATGACAATGTTTGTGAAGACATATGTGTTCGACATGTTAACATTGCAGAGTCATTTTCTTGTGTCGCAGTGTCAGAACTTGCACTTCGCTTCGTGGCACTTGAATGATATCCCACCCTCTGCCTGTCTTTTTTCTCTCTTTACAATGAAAAATATGTATTTGAATTTGAAAAATTCATAGCTGCACGTAGCTATGCAGCGTAGGGACGTAAGCCTATAGCTACTTCCCACATAACGTCAACTTTCCAAAATGCCATTTAGGCTAAATGTATTTCCGTGTGTATGGGTGTGCTTCACGAAGATATATAGGCTATTTTATATAAATATAATTTTTTTAAAATTTATAAAAGAAAATAAATGGTTGTTATTTAAATTAATTTCCCCTCTCACGGCGGGGCCCTGTGAAGTGCGGGGCCTGGAGCGGTCGCACCGGTTGAAGAACAAAAGACGGCCCTGTTTATCAGTCATGGTCAGGTAATCTGCCAGTATGTACTGTCTTTTTAGGACCAGATAGCACTGCATTTAGCTTTGTGTTTGTGTTTGTTTTTTCCAATAAGTTTATGTAATTTTGCATTTGGTAGATTATAATTTGGTTGACTCTTAATTGATTTCATATCTATGTGCTGGTCCTGAGGCTGTGGGTTGTTAGTTTTGGTGAGCGAACTAAGCATCAGGAATCAGGATTTTCTTTGTTCAGCTCTTTGTTCAACGCATTGCAAGGTTTTGTAATGGTATGATAGGGGGTCACTATTTTTTAAATGTTTCCAAAATTTGATTGCTCTTGAGTTCTGATTAATAATGGATATTGGCCTAATTCTGCCCTGCATGCATTGTTTGCTGTTTTTCTTTGTACATGTAAGATGTTCTTACACAACTATGCATGCAGGGTTTCAATTGGATGTTTATCCCATTTTGCAAAATTTTGTGGACCCCACACTTCGCTGCCATATAAGGCAATTGGTTAAATTACTGATTCAAATAATTTAAGCCAAATTCTAATTGGAATTTCAATGTAAATTTGTTGTTTTATGGCATAAAAAGCCCTGCATGCTTTCTCTTTCAGTTCATTCACTGCAGGATTGAAATTTCCTGTGGAACTTATTTTCAAACCAAAGTAATTGTATTGTGTGCATGTTTTTATGGAATTTGTCCCTAGTGTGAAATTTGATGTAGTTCCCTGGTAATGGTCTTTTTCATGTTCACTGCCAGGGCCCAGGTCTCACAGTACTGTTCTAGCAGGTTCAAGTTCTGCTGTAGCCTTTGGATGGTCGGTGACAGTAGAACTAGGTCGTCTGCATAGAGCAGGAATTTAATTTCTGTGTTGTAAAAAGTAAGATCAGGTGCTGCAGATTTCTCCATCTTAGTCGCCAATTAATTTATGTATATGTTAAATAGAGTTGGGCTTAAGTTGCAGCCTTGGCGTACTCCATGTCTCTGGGTGAGAAAATGTGTTCAGCCGCATTTATTGTCTGTGTACATTTATTTAATTATGTCACATGTTTTACCCCCTACTCCACTATCAATAACTTTGTAGAAAAGACCTTTGTGCCAAATAGAATCAAATCTCGACCAGCCTTTTGGAAATTTATAAAACAGGCATATAGTTTTTCGTTTTTTTTGGTTAACATATATGTCAATTAGGGTACGTAAGGTGTAAATGTGGTCAGATGTGCGGCAATTTGGAAGAAATCCAATCTGACTTTTACTCAAGACATTGTGCTTTGTAAGGAAGTCTATTAGTCTTGTGTTAATTATGCTACAGAGAACCTTCCCCAGGTTACTGTTCACACAAATGCCTCTGTAATTGGGGTCGAATTTGTCTCCATTTTTAAAAATAAGGGTTATGAGTCCAAGATTCCAAATGTCAGGGAAGTAACCAACACTCCATTAAACAATTTGAGAATAGCCAGTTGGATTTTTTTGCAGCTATGTTTAAGCATCTCATTTAGGATACTATCAGGCCCGCTTGATTTATTAGGTTTGAGATTCTGAAGTATTTCCTTCAGCTCCTGCTCAGTAATGGGAAGAGTCTAATGGATTTTGGTTATCTTTTACAGCCAATTCTAAATGATGTTATGATTTTGGTCAGAATATATGACAAAGGGTATTGTTTCATACAATGTTTTAAAATGGTTAATCCATACATCTTCATTTTGTATGGTTTGTGTTAATGGACTTTTTGATTAGTGTCAGTTGTTTGCGGGAAAACTGTGCCTTTTTGATTCTGAAGGAACCGGTCTTCTTGGGGTGTCGTCTTCTTGGGACGCCCACTTCGTTTCATAGAACTTGGCCTTCAGTTTGGAGATGGTATTAGGGCTCACTCCAAATAATGCCGCAACTTGCTTTTGCAGAACACCAGCTTGAAGTTGCCCTATCGCACAGGCCTTATCGAGATCAGACAAACGTGGCATGCCGATTCTTGGAGCAGACACCAATTGACCACTGTAGCAGGGCCCATGCTCACAGGTGCTGCTAATCAGGTGCCAATCAGGCACCTGATTGTCAGCACCTGGGGTTACCGGAAGCTCAAAACAAGAGTCACTAGCAACAGCAGAATAAGCTGTTTGGCATTGGCAGAGAAGATTTGGCAAATTTTATATTGGCGCAACCCACATACTCCGCTGTGCTGCTCATCCCACAAATGCATGTTCCTTACAAATGGGGCACCATTTAAAAGGGAAATAAACAGGTGTAGCAAGATCGAGTGCCACCGCTCGGGAAGAAGTGGAGACCACACCGTATTTAACAAACCCGCTTGGGTATATTTATTTTCCGTTTTAGTTTTACCACCATCTGCGGCCCCGGCCTACGAAATTGGTACAAACTGTCCGGAGCGGAGAAAGCCGATTTTTCCTTAGACTCTGGCGACAAGGGAATCTGCCAGTAGCCCTTGGTCAAATCCAGTGTTGAGAAAAAACGAGCCGTGCCCAGCCGATCCAAGAGTTCATCGACCCTAGGCATAGGATAGGCATCAAACTGTGAAACCTCATTCACCTTTCTGTAATCCACACAGAACCGGACCCATCTGGTTTCCCTACCAGGACAATGGGGCTACTCCAGGCACTGTCTGGCAGCCGATAAGGACGGGAACGTACCGTCACTTCCGGGGGGGTTTGGTGGTGTATGAGATTTGTGCGTCCGGGTAGGGGAGAAAACACATCCGCAAACTGCTTTTGCAATAGAGCAAGGTCTGCCTGCTGGTTTGGTGAGAGATGGCTATCAGAAAGGGGCGGGGTCTGATTGGGTGAATTTGGTACCTCCGGCCCCAGCTCATCTTTCTCCTTATCTACCGTCACCAGCGAGACAGCCACCACCTCCTTCCAGGCTTTTAATAGATTTAGATGGTAGATTTGTTTTGCTCCTTCTCTATCTGACCGCACCACCTCGTAGTCTACCTCCCCTATTCGCCGTGTGACCACAAAGGGCCCTTGCCACTTGGCGAGTAATTTTGTGCTGGAGGTTGGAAGTAATACCAGTACTTTATCTCCCGGTGAGAATTGTCTGAGTTTTGTCCCTTTATTATAGTGTGTTTGCTGCCGTTCCTGGGCCTTGAGCAAATTCTCCCGTGATACCCTACCCAGTGTATGGAGTTTTGCTCGCAGGTCCATGACGTACTGTATCTCATTTTTACTGGAGCTTGGACCTTCCTCCCAGTCTTCTATAACTAGGTCCAAAACTCCCCTGGGTTTTCTACCGAATATTAATTCAAAGGGAGAAAATCCAGTGGAAGCCTGGGGAACCTCCCGCATTGCAAATAATAAAAGGACTAACCATTTATCCCAATTTCGACTATCATCGTGAACGAACTTCCGAATCATCGACTTCAAAGTCCTATTAAATCGCTCAACGAGCCCATCCGTTTGGGGGTGGTACACGCTGGTTTTAATCGACTGAATGCCCAATAACGCGTACAGTTCGTTTAATGTCCGTGACTTTCGGGATTCCGACGCAGGAGATTATTTGAAACAGTGCCTGCGCAACACTCTTAGCGGAGATATTGCGCAGTGGAACTGCTTCGGGATACCGGGTCGCATAATCCACCAGAACTAGTACGAATCGGTATCCCTGAGTGCTCTGTTCAAATGGCCCGATGAGGTCCATAGCCACTCTATCAAATGGGACCTCTATTAATGGAAGTGGCTGCAACGGCGCTTTTGGGGTGGCCGGGGAATTCACTAATTGACATTCCGGGCAAGACGCACACCACCGACGTACGTCGGCCCAGATGCCCGCCAAAAAAATCGGGCCATTATACTGTTTAGTGTTTTGTCATATCCCAAGTGCCCCGCAATGGGGTTATAATGAGCCGCCTGGAAAACCATTTCCCGGCGGCTTATAGGTACCAACAACTGGGTATTTTCTTCCCCTGTTTGAGCATCCCGACACACTCGATATAATCTATCTCGAATAACCGAGAAATACGGGTGAGAGAGAGCTATCTCCGGCCACACTTGCTGACTATCAATACGCATCACTTAGTCGTAAGCAAAGCGTAAGGTGTCATCCCGAGACTGTTTGAGTGGGAAATCCTCCGTGGGGTGAAAAACCGGAACCAGGGGAGTCTCCCCTCGAGGCTCCCCAGGCTCCGTCCCCCCCTCGATCGTGTCGGCTGACCCTGCGTCATCGCCGTCAACAGCAGAAACCTCCCCGGGCCCTACCTGTCGGGATCGCACCTCCCACAGCTTCCCTGACACTTTACGAAACCCCGCCCAATCAATGCCCAAAATCAGGGGGTGCGACAGCCGGGAGCTAACCGCAGCTTTGACTATATACATTTTTACAGGCACTACCGGATATTTCTGCACATCACCATGCACGCACCTAATCGATACCCAGGGTGCCTTCACCAATGCCTCTGGCCGAACCAGGCTTTGCCGAATCATGGACTGCATCGCCCCTGAATCCAACAACGCCCGGTGTTCACTCCCTTGCACCCTTACCGGGATGCAGTACGCTCCCTCTGGATCGTGAGCGGGAGTGGGCGGACCGACAACCCGGACCACCTGCCCCACCTCCATAAGTGGACAGTTATTTTTATCTGCTGCCAGTTAAGTTTCAGCTTCCTTAACCAATTTCTGCCACACAGTGTTGACACACACCCTTTAACAACTAACAGTGGCAAATCAACTGTTTGATCCACATAGACTACCTTTGCTGTAATCTGTCCCAACACAGGGATGTGACCTCCATTATAAGCTCCATTACAAGACATTCTCACATTTGCCACTGCAGCAAACTAAGGTTAAGCTTAAAGCATTAGAATTTCTCTTTGTATGTTCCCTGTGACATTACACTTCTAGTGGCCCCTGTATCTATCTCCATCTCTAAGGCAACATCAGCTACAGTAAATGTCTCTTTGTACAGGTCCTCATCTTCACTTGTCACAGTCAATATGCTCAACAATCCCAGCTCTGTGTCTTCTTCAGCCTCCACATATTTTTGTATGTATTTCTTTTGCTGTCCTCTGCCCTGTGATGTCCATCCGTTCTCTGTTTGTTTCTTAGAATGGCATGCTTTTATAATGTGTCCAGTTTTTCCACAATTATGGCATTTAGTGTCTTTGAAACGGCACTCATTTGCCTGGTGATTTTTTCCTTTGCACCGGTAGCAGTTTTTGTTCCCCTGCTGTGGTCTCACCATGTGAACGCTTGCAGCCCCGACATTGTCACCCTCACCTCTCAGTTGACGTGCATCTCTCTCGGCAGTCTCCATGTTGAGGGCGATCTCAAAAGCTTTGGCGAAAGTGAGATCATTTTCAGATAATAATCTTCTCTGGCAGGCTTCATTTCTTATTCCACTGATGAACCGATCTCTCAGCGATGCATCCAGGTTTGCGCCAAACAAGCAGTTAGCAGCGCATTGTTTCAACTCGGCAACATACTGAGCCACCAGCTGGCTAGCTTTTTGGTTACACCGGCTGAAACGAAACTCGGCCACCAATAAAGGCTTTGGCTCAAAATGTCCTTTGAGAATGGCTACTATTTCGTCAAATGTTTTGTCCTTAGGTTTATCGGGCTGCACCAGATTTCTCAAAAGTCTGTAAGCGGCTGCACCCATTACACTTAGCAACGTAGCTACTTCATTAGCTTCAAAGAACTGCTCCACTCGCTCAATGTATGCCGACCATTGTTCATTTTCTGGCAATTCTTCCAAACAGGGCCATTGTACTCACTAGTACCGACACCGCGTGTCTCTCCTTCCCCGCAAGAAAACGTTAGGTTTATCCTCGTCGCCAGTTTACAGTGATATATTGACGAAGCGGACTCGTGGTTGCATTCAACCCTTTACTAGGCACGTCTTAGAAAACAGGTAAACGGCGCATGCGCGCACAATGCCAAAGAGCGAGGATTACAAGATGTATGAAAAAGCATAGTAACTTGGTAACCATACAATATCATTTATGTGGCTTATACACCACAGATACGTTTGATAAGTTTCTCATATTCTTACAGTCCAAATCAAACTAATTATCCTTCTGGTGTTTTTGATTGTTTCAGTTTCATATTTTTGCAGTTTTTTACAACTTGATTGACTCCTTCTTTACTGTAAATGTATTTTGTATCCAGAAAGTTGTCTAATAGTGTTTGAATGTTTTGACTGATGTTTTCCCGATTGCTTTCTGGAACTCTTTTTGTGCTGTTTTGGGCCTGTGGTGTCTGAGCGGGGGGGCTCATATGTCCTGCTGGTGGCGCTCTGGGTTTGGGGGGCTCTGCTGGTGGTGGTGCTGTGGCTGCTGCGTGATGGGGTCCCTCAGTGGGATATAGGCCAGCTGGGTGAAGGCTGGGGGGTCGTCTGCTGATCCTGGGGGGGCTGCCTGGGCTGCGGCCAAGGGCGACGTCCTTCAGTGTCCTCGCTAATATGCTGACTTAAAGGTCCCATATCATGGAAATTGGAGTCTAGCTACTTTTAGCATTTATATACAGTGTAGCATGATACTTATGTGCTGTTAAGATATGAAGTCGGTACTACCTGCCAAAAAATCACTCGGCTTAAAAGTCTGTTCAGAATTGGCTCCAGCTGTTACGTCATTACTGAACCCTAAACTTAACCCTAAACTTAACCCTTTCCGTTCTTTACTTAGCCTCTATCACCACAGAGTATAATTACGAGCAAGTGGAGAGTTCATGACTAGCAAAACTGGCCATGTTAAATGTGCTGTGTCAGGGCACTTTTAATCTTTCCAGCTACAATAGTAAGCGCTTCGACATTTAAATCTTTAACGTTAGTCTACAGCTTTCTAGCCAAGCTGCCTGGTTGTGTATGGAGTTCTGTAACGTTAACCCATACGACTAGTGTTGCCAACCGTCCCTTGAAATAAGGGACCGTCCCTTATTTGGAAAATAAATGACCCGTCCCTTAACGAACTGATAAGGGACGCAGTTTGTCCCTTATTTTGGGGACTCAATGAATGACAGAGCGATTTATATGAAAAATTACGGTAATCTTGTCTATGTGCAGGAATGCACTCAGCTCATTGGTCATGACTCGAATTGCTGTCAGTGTTGCTAGGATAGATAGGCCCTTGTGCATTTCTGTTTTGCACAGTTCTCTCAAATAAGTACAGGCCAAAGATGTTTGCACTACTACTAATGTTAAATGTTTTTATATTTTATATGTTTTTATATTGTTCTTTAAACTGTGAAACTAGTTATTTTACTTTAAATTGAAGTTCGACAGTGTTGAAGAACTGTTATTTTGCACTGACAAAATTAATTATTGAATGATAATGTTTCCCACGTATTCCTCAAAAATACCAAACTAATCAAATTCAGGTTTGTGTGTCTAGTACATGGGCTTATTACAGATGCATGTCTGGTATATGGATAGGACTTGTTACAACCAAGTAGGCCTATATTATATGTTAAAGTGTAGTAATAATGCAGTAATGCAGGTGTAAAAAAAGGTTAAAAAATTGGCCTGTGCCGCGAGGGCCGCTAAGGTGTCCCTTATTTCAATTTCTGATAGTTGGCAACCCTACATACGACCGATACCATTCATTACCTACTGAACAGAATCCAACCGAGATTTCGGTGCCACTGTAAAATACAATGCACCAGCTTCCGATTGCTAACGTTATTTAACGACGGCTCAGTCAGTGACCGCAGTTAGCCTACTGTTAGCAAGCCGGCTAATGTTAAACTTGGTCAATTTTCTAAAAGCAAAACTGTCTAAAGTGGGGCTATATTTTACCCAAAATTATTCAGACAAATGCTTAAAAACAATAGCTTGCAAAGGGGGGAACATGTCAATAATGTCGCATTTGTTGACCTATAGGATACATTTGAAAGCATGCAGGGATGCATCTTTGACTGCTTGAAATGTAAAGTTAGCCCCCAGGCTAAGTATAATTTAAACAGTTAAGAGGTAATCGCTATATTGTATATATGTTACATGTATTTGCCTTTGTAAAATGTCTTTGTTTGCTCATTTTTATTTGTTTCTTTGGTTTTTCGGAGCGAAAGTGTAGTGTAGGCAAGAGTGTGATTGTGATTCCGGGTCAGTTAGCCAATGGAAAAAAAACCTGAACCGCCCACCCAAAACAGGCTGTTCAGCTGTAAAAAAAACTCACTGGATTTATATATTTTTAAAAATATATTGCAAAACTTTTTTCCTTAAAAAAACCTTTGTTTGGTAGACCTTGTAGAATAATATAAAATTGACAATAAATAGCATGATATGGGTCAGTTTATAGTAGGGATGTGCGCGTTTAGTCAACTAGCCGATTAAACGTTGCTACCCTCGCTAGTCGGCACCAGAAATGCTAGTCGGTTAAACTTACTATTTTATTAATGTACACATTTAAATTACATATTGACATAATTTGCACTGAAATTTCATGTTTTCCTGGTCAAATGTTGCTTTATAAAAAAACGAGAATCCGTTACTAATGTTAACAACGCCGGATTAAAAAAATAATTTAAAAAAACGAAGGAAAAAAACAAAACGCATTAGCCTGTTCGCCCTGCAAGTTAAACCAGCGAGGTGGAAAGAGTAAGTAGGCCTATCGCGTTGTTGAATAGCCCAATAAAACAAATCTAATGGCACGTCGATCAGTCGGCCTAATTGTTATTTTTTTGTGCTCCTATTATTGGTAGCTTTTCTGATGACCGATTATTATTTTTTACTGTATTTGCTATGCGATCGCGTTCACCCAATGAAAATGCCGTTGTAATAATCAGGCACGTTTCCTAAAAATGTTTTGTTACGTTGAATATTGTTTTCAATAAATGTTATTTGTTAACTTTTATTTAGTGAATTGTTGTCATGTTTTGTAGGATAATGTGCAATGTTCATAATGCAAGGCGCAAAGTGCCACACATTTCAGCGGCATTTAAAATACGATTTGGTTATTGAAGAATGTGATTAACGGTTTCAAATGGCTCTTATAATATACTCAATATTTTTTCGGACAATGTTTAACCTTATAGATTAAATTGTGCTCAATTTTGACTGTTTTCTGAGTGTTTTCTTACTTTTAGACTAGTCGACTACAACTTCCGTTTAAACGTCAGGGAAATTAGTCGTTAGGAACATCCCTAGTTTATAGAGTACTCAAGTGACTACGTCAGAAATAAATTTCAGAAATAAATTCCCCATTCATTTAAAGCATAGACATTAACTAAAGCTTACTTTTAAACAATTTCTACTGATTATATCTTACCGTCAATTTCCCTGATTGTTCAATATAACGCCCGTTCGCAAACTATGTTGTTCTTCTGGTCCAGCTTCGAGTATATTTTACGTTTTAGTATTTTTTTGTGAACATACCAGCGCTGGCACTGTTTCAAAACGCCACGTCTCATAATTCCCTCCAAACGGGCAGCCTTGTCTTCAAACGTTGTCATATAACGTTAGCCAGCAGTAGCACACAGCTCAGTTTTTAAACACTTTTTTCTAACGTTAGCTAGCTAACTTGAAGGACTAAAAGCTAGAATTGCTTTATGTGGTTAACCGTAGCATAGTTTCTGCCCTTGGCGGGTGGGCTTCTCAACTTTAGCAGGCTAACGTTAGCTCATCTTCAGCTGCAGTACTCCCATCTGCCCAAGAATGTCCAGACAGACAAGATGATGATATCTTATTGGTCGAGAACCACCCGTGCGTTGCCGTACTGAATATGTAGTCCGTTAAAGTGAACTACAAGTCGAACGACAATCATTAATGCATTACTTTAAAAAATTATAATAATTGGAACATGCGATATATGGTCTATATCCTTGTACCACACAGGCTAATCCAAGAACGTTTCGACTCATTCTATAAATCAGATTTCAAGAAATAGTCTTATTAATTAGGGCTTTCTAATTTTCTGAGACACTGAATTTGGGGTTTCATTAGCTGTAAGCCATAATCATCAAAATTACAAGAAATAAAGGCTTGAAATATTTCACTCTATGTGTAATGAATCTATATAATATGAGTTTCACTTTCTGAAATGAGAGACAAAAAATATTGAACTTTTTCACGATATTCTAATTTGTTTAGTTGCATCTGTACTCGCCAATGGCTATCACTCTGTCTGCTCTTGTAATTTATTATGGACGTAGCTACCGGCCGCTCTGCTAGCGAAAATGGCTATCACTTAGTCTTATCATGGAAGTGAAACTAAGAGTATTACCAAGGGCGAGAATCACTGTCAGTCTGGCCATGTCGAAAGTGTCAGCTTCATGGCTTTCACTCCAGTAGTGGTGGTGAGCGAGTAGCCCGGATGTTGTCGTCGTTTAAGTAGTTTTTTTGAAAACGTGTTTGTTGTTTATTTGTTGGACATAATTTTAAATGACCAATTTTATATATTATTTAAAAATGTGAAACCCCTCTTTTGGGTGTTTTGAACGTCAAGCTGCCTGAATATAGAAAAATAAATAAAAAATTCAGACCATTTTATATTTTCCGAAAAGTGGCACCAGACGTTCGTCACTAAAGTGGGCGGGACTACGGAGTTCTATTGACCACATAAGCGTTCACTGTAATAAGACAGCTGCGAACAAGAAACCAAATTCAGCCTAATTTTTTATTTGTTTTTGAGCATAAAACATGTAGCCTAGGCTACTGGGCCAGACAGAAATAATGTTTTATACAAAGTATAGCCTATGTATTTTTGCATTGATATAATGTGTGTAATGTGCAGCCCAAGACGATTTAAGTCTTTTAAACTCTTCTGAATCAGCCTGTGAAATTGCAAACAAGCAGCCGCAAATAAGAAACCAGTTCCAAAAATGTAAGGTGGACCGGGAATTAGGAAGAGAAGCTGCGAATAAGGGAGAAGCTGCAAATAAGAAACCAGCTTTGCCTTTGACTTGCTCTTGTGGGGGTTTAGGCTGGGTTTTTCTGTGAAGCATATTGTGACAACTAGTTGTGAAGTGCACTATATAAATAAATATTGATTTGATTTGAACTTCAGCCTTTTGCTTTAGTTTTGGTCTAATTTCGTGTTTCTATTGTTTCTCTGCACTCGGACTGGTAGGTCTACATTAAACTAGGCTAAAGATGAAAAAACACAGGGCCAAGTTACATTAAATAATTTCGGAAAGATTGGGTGGCATTGCTTTGGAATAGAGTTAGTTTAATTAGTGTGAGCTATGATAGGCGATATTGCAATTTGGACACATTTCGATATCAATACTACGTTTAAAGGCAGGCCTAGTTTTTGCAAGTTGTAATTCATTACTTACAGACTGTATATATGCTTGAGTAACTTTGCTTTTTTTTTTTTACGTTGATAACCCATTTTGTTTAGATGCGTTTTACAATGCGACTGGTTTTGCTAGTTGCATTGTGCGGTGCTCTCTGTTTTGCAGGGGTGTAAAGTACTTGAGTAATTGTACTTCGTTACAATACTTAAGTACTATTTTTAGGGATTTGTACTTTACTCAAGTATTATTAAGTTTGTATACTTGTACTTTTACTCAATTACATTTCAGAGAAAAAAAACATACTTTTTACTCCTTACATTTAAAATGCAGACCTACAAAGTACAAATCTCGCAGGTCCAACGATTTTAATTAGTATATTTGTTTCTCTGGCCGAACTAACATTAATGTTATTAATCCTGCAGCCGCACTTTATTTAAAACAGCCAATCAAATCCCCATCAATAGAAAATTAACCCGCCCATACCCATGCTGATTGTTCCTTGTGCAAGACTAGAAAGCGGGGATCTTTGATTAGACACCTGCTATCAAAATAACTATTTCACAAGAACCTTAGGATGTGCAATGTCGAACCCACGTATAAAAAAAAACCTGAACTAAACCCTTAATTTTTTTCAAGGTTGTAGATTGGCCAACTTTACAACTAGATGCTGTGATGTGATTGCCGTCCATGTTAGTTTACCTCGACATGTTTTTTCAAATTCGATGAAGTGCATTAAATCATTTTAATGCAAAAAAAGTGTCCTCTGTCCTTTCATTTTAGCATTGTCTATCGCAGAATTCATTCCATTCATTCATCCATTGTGGGCCGAGTGTATGCTGGGTTTCATTCCAGCCTTGCCTAAACACCAGCTGATGATTTCACTAATTAGTTCACCTCTTCAACTAACTCACCTGGTGCAATGTGTAGTTGAAACGAAAACTTGTATTCACTCGGCCCACGATAGATTAGTTTGAGACCCCTTGTCTATCCCTTGCAATAAAAAAAGTTTTTACTTTTTAGTACTTAAGTACATTTAAAAGTAGGAACTTTTTTACTTTTACTCAAGTGTATTTTTAGCCAGATACTTTGACTTTTACTTGAGTAAGATTTTGAGACAGTATCCATACTTTCACTTAAGTATAATTTCTGGGTACTTTTTACACCCCTGCTGTTTTGCTACTTACTCGGCCCCTTGCATTGTGCAATGCGCTTGGCTTTGCTACTTACTCAGCTGCATGCGTTGTGCAATGCAATTGGTTTTGTGACTTGCTGGGCTATCTGCTGAACCACTTGCTGAACTAACTGCGAGGCTAACTGCAGAGCTAGTTGCGAATGACTTAGTGAATGACATAGCGAATGACATAGTGTGACTTAGCGAATGGTTTTGCTACTCGTTTGCTACTGGCTATGTGCATTACTCCTGGTTCTGCTACTCGCTTAGCTACTTGATATAGCCTACAAATGGTAGCATATTGTGAATGGTTTAGCTATTTGCTTTGGTAATTGTTCTGCTACTCGCTTAGCTTTGCTAATGTAGCTAATTGTGAATAGTTTAGCTGTTGGCTTACCCTTTGGCTTTGTGAATGCTTCTAATCGCTTAGATAAGAGTTTATAACAGTGGCGGCTGGTGATCTAAATATAGGTTGGGGCGCTAGCATTTCTAAAAAAAAACAAATACATCTGACTTTGACTTTAAACAGAAAAAACAAGCCACCTTGTGTCTCAGTTGCATAAGACAGTTTAATTGGCAACAGTGGAGGACAGTTTTTCAAGTAAGACATCACTGAACAGTGGAGGAGCCTCTGTTCATTCAAGTTAGGCAGGACTCATACATTCAGATTTAGACTTCAAACAGATCACACAGACCTCCTGGCAGCACCGGGTCCAAATCAAACACAACAGCACTGTCATGTTGCCTAGAGAGGTGCTAATTGCTGCCCCCCACACACAACTCCTTGCTGCACAATTCCTTTGTATTGCTAAACCGCTAAAAACCTCAGACTGAGAAGAGCCTACTTGACTGGTCATTCAAATGAGTCATCATACATTTTGAGACAAAGACATACAACACTAAAGGTGAATTGGCCCATTACAACACAACAACACACTAATGTTGCCTAAAACCACTACTTGAACATAAATTTTGCCCTCCTTTCCTTCAGGCCTGCAAATTTCTCAATGACTTTCTGGTTAAAGTCAGTCATCTCAGTCACCAGTCTCTTTTCCATTGACAGCATGGCCAATGCATTCAGCCTGTCCTGGGTCATGGTGTTTCTGAGAAAGGTTTTAATCCTTTTCAAGGTTGAGAAGCACCTCTCAGCTTCTGCTGTAGTCATGGGTGTGGTGATGAGGATCTTAAGGAGAGTGACAGTGTCTGAAAAGACTTCTGCAACATTATTCTCCATGAACAACTGGAATAGGTCCACAGCACCACGACAGTCTTTGAACTCATCCTTGCTGTAGATGAGACTAAGCTCTGTCTTCAGCTTGCTTCCATTGATCACTGGGTAGGCCTTCAAGGTGTTTCTCAGTGCATCTTCAGGAAATGCTGTGTTGTACTGGGCATACCTGTCCCCCTGCAGCAAGGTGGCACTCACAAGGTGGTTTGTGAAAGAGAAGCGTTCCTTGGCATGTCCCAGTATGGTATCACAGACCTATATGGAGATAAAGAATCAAAATAGAGTAATTAGAGTAATATATCAGCTAACTCCAAGGTCAAGGGTTATAGCCTTCTTCTGACACCTGCTGGACAAAATGTGCATATGTGAATGCTGAAGATTAAAAATAATCACTCCAGTGTAACATGGACTGTGACTGATTTCTACAATAAACTCACCTCTGCTGCAATCTGTACATGATCCTGTGGACTGAGTGCCCGACGCCTCTTTGTGGGCCGAGAGCCACTGCTGTGCTCAGACCCAATGCTTTGCTCAACCATGGAATGGAGAGAATCTCTGCAAAGGACAAAGATCATTTATAATATTTTTTTTTTCTTTTAAAAGAGAGAGAGAGAGATAATATTGATAAAGAGTGACAGTAAGAGAGAGAGAGTGAATAATAATATAAATAAGAGGAATACAGCTTACCTGATCTTTTGTATGTCCTGTTGGAACTGCTGGGTGCACTGATTGATATGGACTGAATCAATGTTCTTCTTCTGGAGCTTGGCGTAGAGGAGGTCAACATGTGGCATGATGTTGTGAAAAAGTTGCCGAAAGAACTTGAATTGCTGATCCTCCAGTAGCATAGCGAAGGCTCCTGCCTCTCTGACGGTATTGGGGTCAAAGTCACCTGAATCTCGTATGCTTTCAAAACACTGAATGAGGTCCTCTCTGTGCTCAAACACGGTGTTGACGGCTCGGCTGTGAAAGTTCCATCTGACGTTGCTGGATGTTGGCAGTCTATGGGCCACTACTTTATCAAGAACACCTGTCCGCTTGTGTGATTTGGAAAAAAAACTGGCAAATCCACCAAGGTTAGAGAAAAAAATTCTCACGCTGGATATGTGAGAGGTGGCCTGTTGCATGATCAAGTTGAGCTGATGTGCATAGCAGTGGATGTAGTGGGCATTTGGGTACACATCTTGCATTTTCTTCTGAACTCCTGCTGTGGCACCCCTCATCACGCTGGCTCCATCATATGCCTGGCAGATGAGCTTACTTTTCTGGTCCTCAGGAAGGATGGCAGCAAGACGTTCTTTTAGTGCTGTAGCAATGGACTCAGCTGAGGCTGACTGCAGAGCGATGAACTCAAAAAATCTTTCCTGCACGTTGTTTTTGTCATCAATGTAGCGCAGCACAAGCACAAGTTGGTTCTGTGTGGCAATGTCCATTGTCTCATCTGCCTGGATTGATAAAAAATCACTGCTCTGGACTTCTTTGATGATGTGTTCCCTCAAAACATCATACATACAGTCCAGTAGCTCGTTCTGCACAGTTTTTGAAGTTCCCTTAAAAACAGTGGCATTCTCCAGATGCTCTCTCAAAACTCCATCAAGGGAGGCAACAAAGTTGACCAACCCACGGAATATCCCGGGATTGGCGGAGGTCTCAGTCTCATCATGGCCACGCAAGGCCAACTCAAAGGCTCCACAAAATTTCACACAGTCTATTATTCTGGACAGGATGTGTCGATTTTTTGTCACCTCTTCGTTATGCTTTCTAATGCCAATTCTGTAGCCTTCATCGAGTTGTTCAGCAATGCTAAGCCTGCCAAAAAAGTTTAGCTTCATACTGTTGTCAAGATGGCTGCGGCTACTTTCATGCCGTTTGCACTTTTCAGCAAGATGTTTTAGGTCTCGTACCCCCGTCGTTGTCCACAATGGTTCGGTGCCAGCACTTTGAAATAGCAAACAGGGAAAGCAATAGAACGCATTACTCACAGCACATCCAGCTAGCCAACTCCGTTTGTCATAACACGAGCGAGAGAAGCCCCGGGTATAAGCCCGACCGCGATCACTTGTTTGCTGTTGAATGTGCAAATCTGGTCGCTCTGGTCCAAGTTCCTTTACTCTTTTCTTTTCTTCCAATGAACGCCTTGAGAAAGGTTCTTTTTGCAAAGAAATAACCGAATTTTCTTTGCTTTCTGTTCCACTTGAAGAAGCCATTTCGAATTATCTCTCTCGCTTGGTCTAGGTCTACTTGAATGAATGCGTAGCAGCCGACTGAACCTAGCCGTAGTACTTGCGCACTCGCAGTGATATCCTGCTAGATGCCGGCTGGGCGTGATAAACATGCCTTAAATCCAATCCAATAATATCATAAACCATGAGGACTAATCAGAAAAGTACGGTGGCTGAGAAGTGCAAAACACAACGACATTTCACAAAACACAACGACATTTCACAAAACACAACGACATTTCACAAAACACAACGACATTTCACAAAACAACGACATTTCACAAAACACAACGACATTTCACAAAACACAACGACATTTCACAAAACACAACGACATTTCACAAAACAACGACATTTCACAAAACACAACGACATTTCACAAAACACAACGACATTTCACAAAACACAACGACATTTCACAAAACACAACGACATTTCACAAAACGGAAAGGGTAGGACAACACTTCTTGTTTGTGATTGGACAGAACCCAAGCCCCTCAATGTAATTTTCTTTCACAAAACGGAAAGGGTAGGACAACACTTCTTGTTTGTGATTGGACAGAACCCAAGCCCCTCAGCGAAATTACGAATCCTACTATGGCCATGCCAAGACCCGCCCTCCTCTGTCTCTGATTGGCTGGTCGTTCTGTGCGCTCTACCCACCTCATCTTCTTCAGTCTAATGTCTTGTTTCCACTTGCACATTCGACCCGTTCCAGAGCCGCGCTGGCTCGACTTCTGAGCATTTCCATTAGTTCAAATTCGAGCCGCGCCAACGAGACCCACTCCAAAAACGGCCCGATTTGTCCTCTGGTGCTGGCTCGAATATAATGGAGCCGCCAGTGCGTTGCTATGGTGATTCACCACAGCAACGTAGCCGAAGAAGACGCGCTTACTCACTTTGTCGGCTGTTTAATAACAACAACAACAACAAAATGGAAAAAATAAACAACCCGTGGGGTTTCGAGGAAGTCCAGGCCCTTTTAATGATTTGGGCAGACGAGTCGGTTCAGCAGCAGCTGAATTCATCGCTCAGAAACGAGAATAAATAAATGTTAATTGAAAAAAAGAATCCGATCCAGTACGAAACTATTTTCTATGCCTATTTTGAACCGATCCAACGATCGCGGACTCTGCTGGTTTAAACAATTGAATGTGTTTAGCGAAGATCAATCCACATAAATAACGACTGGGAGGGAGGCTTTTTGTGATAACATATGTCTGCGCTGACAGATACGTTGTTGCTTTTGAAGCAACATATTCCACAACACCAACACAAACAAACGCAACTCGTAGTTCGCCATGTTATAATAGCTAACATTAGCAAGGTACTTTGGAACAGCTGTGTCGCGTTACATAGCACCGATACATAACGAATCTCTGGCGGAGAACCAGCTCGGATTAATGGAAAAGCAATTTGAGCCGCGCTGTACGTCTCGCATTTGGGTTGGGTTGGCTCTGGAACGGGTCGAATGTGCAAGTGGAAACAAGACATAAGAACGCGCTCGATTGCCCTGTTCTCGAAATTCAGGGAGGTAAACGTTACAGGATAAAACGTACTGACATCCATAAGCGTATGTTTTTAATAAATACCACCAATGTTGATAACAGTTCTTATATATTCTACTATTCTAGCACAATCTAGCTCGTTTCTACTGTTCTAACTAGTGCTAGCTGATCACTGAGGGGAAATCAAGTTTAATAAAATAAATGAATACGTTACGTTTTTAGTAAATACCACCAGTGTTTCGCAGTGTTGATAACAGTTCTTTGTGTCATTGAAAAGTCATTAGTCACAATGTTCATTTTCACAAATCTATACAAAACCTGATCTCATAAGTCTGTTCACTTTCCTGCAACGCTGAGGGTTTTATTCTTGGTTTTATGACATGCAAGGTCATACAAGTTTTCCCTGGGCATGTTTTCTTATGCCTTGTGTGCATGTAGGCCTAAGTGAGTTTGTTCACAGGCAGATAGAAGACGGTTAAACCCGATAATGGAACAGCAATAAAGTGTGACCATATTTGGTCCCTTTATGTACAATAACTATTCCAGCACACTGTAACATCCTATGTGACTAATTACTTTTCAATGAGACACATAGGATAATTGTTATCAACACGGGCGGTATTTTTTTTTTTTTAAAAACGTATGCTTATTTAACTTGAATTCCCCTCCGAGTGATCAGCCAGCTGATTTTCTAGCTAGCACTAGAATGTGCAATGAGACACATAGCCTAGAACTATTATCAACATTGGTGGTATTAAAAACGTAAACTTATTTTAGGCTAATGGATGTCAGTACACGTTTTATGCTGTAACGTTAGTTAGGCTACCTGAATTTGCATGCAATTTCGGAAAATAAGTTACTGCAATGCGCTCCAGCGAAGAGAGTCACCTTAAACTCAAACAGAGGGTTGGGTGGGTAGAGCGCACAGAACGACCAGCCAATCAGAGACAGAGGAGGGCGGGTCTTGGCATGGCCATAGTAGGATTCGTAATTTCGCTGAGGGGCTTGGGTTCTGTCCAATCACAAACAAGAAGTGTTGTCCTACCCTTTCCGTTTTGTGAAATGTCGTTGTGTTTTGTGAAATGTCGTTGTGTTTTGTGAAATGTCGTTGTTTTGTGAAATGTCGTTGTGTTTTGCACTTCTCAGCCACCGTAGAAAAGGGTAGGATAGTCCGGGGCGCACAGGCCTGCGTCCGGGGACCTACTTTTTTGGCCGCGAATCAGGCAGCAGAATCAGGGGGCTCGCCTGAAAATGAATGAGTGCTCTGATTCACCATAACATTACCGGCGCCCTGCAGTCCCCTGAACATGCATATGTAATGTATTAAACTTTAGACAACGCAAGGCCAACATATAACATGTTTAAGCTACTAAAAAATTAAATAATAATAAAAAATAATAATAAAAAATAATAATTTTAAGCTACTAAAAAATTAAATAATAATAAAAATAATAATAAAAAATAAAAAATAAATTTAAACTTTTTGTTAAAATTTGTATGTGGGGGAGGGGGGGCGGCGCCCCAGCGCCCTCTATAGGCCGGCCGCCACTGGTTTATAATGGTTTGATGTTTCGTTTGACATTTTTTCATCATTGTGTAAAGGTGCTTTGCAACTTGATCGCATATTGCAAATAAAGTCAGTCTTTGAAGATCACCTCCTGGGTTTACAAACTTGTCAATATTATAAGAAGTCCCTTGTTTCCATCCTTGCGAGTATAGCCTACAGTGTATAGCTACAATGCACAATAGAATTAAAGCTGATTTTAAAATGCTTTAGCTATGTTATCACAATATGCATATTGTGTAGCCCAATTCATGATTTTGTGCCATGTATGATGCGGTTTTTATGCACATTGCTGTTTATGGCCAACGCTGTATCACGATGAAATGGAAGTCCAATGCTTTATAGGCTGCTTATTAATTATACCGCTTCATCGTATGGAATTCTGACGAGTAGTGTTGCCATATTTTGACTCATCCACGAATCTTTAGCAATGTTAACTTTCGTTTAAAGGGGCTATATAATGCAGTTTAAACCAAACTACTGTATTGCGCTTATTCAATTCCCTTCCAGCTATTACTTATTTGACTGTACCATATGTGGCTGCTAGAGGGAAGTGTAAGGCGTTGTAATGTGTAGATGGTGAAACTCTTCCCTCTGTATAATTTGTCCAGGACGCAACGATCTGCAGAAGCCTTGTGTCCCTCAGACATTTTTCTAAATGAGAATATGTAATCAGTGGTGTGCGGCAACAACAGTATAGGAGCCCACGTTTTATTTTTTTTATCACAGTACAGGTATGCAATTTTACTTTAGTCAGTTGCAAAATTCAACTGCCGATAAATTGGTCATACAGCCAAATAGTCAGTTCAATAATAGCCTAATAGTAGGAATAGTAATCTTCAATAATGTTTGAACCACAAGACAAAGGTCATCTAATTTGAGAAAAACTGAGCCACTTTAGCCTAGACCTTAGTTTAAACTGAACTCAACACAGGTCATTCTTGATTGAAGACTCGTTCCTCTGACACTTGTGGCAATACAAAACTAAATGCAATGACAATTGTGACGTCACACCAGACTTTTTCAATTCGTTTTTTTTCTCGGTGGATACACAATGATAAAATAAGTCTTTAATAAATCCTATATAACATGCTGATCTTTGGATTTTCCGGCGTTTTCGGGAAATGATTATACTGCAGCGGGCTTTGATGCGTCTCGTTGCGTGTCCTCCAATACAATCCATTATTTTAAGAACCTATAAAGCAGATGGAATTTGTGTGTTTCGGGAGTTCGCAACGGAAGAATGATGAGGTCCACTTCTAGTCTGGTGTGTGATATGAGATATGTGTTTAAGTGTTTACATGTGTGCATATATATTAAGATAGTGACAGAACAGAATAACACTTTAAAACACTCCAACTCCATTGAAACTATAGTCATGAAATTTTAAAGGTGAGTGGATGGGTGTTCCAGTAGTAGCCTATGTATGATGCAATTTGGCCATGTGGAGATGCTATATTTCTGTATATGAAACCAATGTTTTTAACTCTTGAACGATGATGCCAACAATCCATAAAGTTTTCAGGGAAGCACAGGGGCTTGGCAGCGACCCACTGCAAGAGTATGACACCATTTGGTCATATGGAGGTGCTATTTGAAACAAATGGTAATAACTCTTGAACCATTGCACATAGAGGAAACTTCTTAAAAGAGGCACCAATGGAACTACCAAATACAAGTACCAAAAAGCATGTACTGTTTATGAAATCCCATAATGTCCATTACAGTCACAATTGAAAGGAGATTGTGTTGTTAAACATGTGCCATGCAGATAAGATTACCGGTAAAAGACAAAAATAATAAAAAACGCAGAGATAAGGAAAAGAAGGCATGATCCATGACAGTTTTCTATGCCAAAAGTGGTGCCGAAAACGGGTCTGCAGCATAATTTAGCCACATTAACAATAACAGTAGGCTAGTTCAGCAAGTAGCAGAACCAGTAGTAGGCTAATGCACATAGCCAAGCTAGTAGCTAAACGAGTAAGTAAGCCATTCGCTAAGCCACTTGTAAAACCGCTCGCTAAACCGTTCGCAAAGCCATTTGCTAAGCCACTCGTAAAACCACTCGCTAAACCATTCACCAAGCCATTCACAATGCCATTCGTAAAGCCATTCGCTGAGCCATTCATTAAGACACTTGCAAAGCCACTCGCTAAATCATTCGCAAATCCATTCGCAAAGCCACTCGCTAAACCATATTCCAGATTATATTCCAGGTGATAAATTTAAGTGTATTTATTTCCAAAGGTAAAAGTGCCTACCTCTTCACTGCTGTTGTTATATTTGTGTTTTTTTTTTCTTTATTTTGCTTGCTTGCCTCATTCCACTTACTTAGCTGGTCCTTGTTTTATCAAGATTTCTTGTGTTTTCTTCTCTTTTAAAAAATGTACATAGCTGTCCCTGTTTGTTCTTGATGTTCTGTTGTTGAATAGTTTTCTTTGGTTTATCTAATTTTAAAATAGGATAATTTGTTTCATTTTAAGAACTCATGTGAAGCATGACTGCCCTCATCTCTCTCTCAAAATCAAATTCAAATGAGCTTTATTGGTGTAAATCTGGAAATTACAACTGAAATCATGTCAAGTTCTCCAAATTGTAAAATCTGGAAACAGCAACTGAAATCATGTTACAAACCAAATTGTAAAACTCCGCGCGGCTAGACCAATGAGGGAATAGCTCGGAGCGAAGGTTTAAGCGTGATGCATTCCGCTATTGCTGTGGGAAAAGGGAAAAGTTATGAAAGTTAATAAAGTAATATTAATATTCTTGCAACCGGGTTAGACTGTTCTTTAGATTAATGGGATTAGCTAATAAGGGACCACAAATCAAAGGTACTCGTACCACGTTACCTTCCGCTTTAAGTCTGGTCTACCTTGACCCCAGTTTATCCAAAGAACAGCCTGTGTATATTACAGTAAGTCATCAGCCACCAACGCTGATTCTGTACTTGTTTATCTGACTCCATTTAATATTATAATTTAGTATGTACAATTTCCACTTGATTTGTTAAAGGACTCTCATACTTTTAAGACGGTTCTCTGAGCTGGATGTGTCTGTTAACACCGCGATTTACATTGGGCCCTTAATGCATACGACTCACAGCTGACTAGATATCTGCGGTTATCTCAGAGGTTGCGGAAGAAGTCACTTTGTGCGGTATACTCTATGGTTAAGACTCAGGGACCGACTAAAGGAATATTGGCAACCACCATTCTCAACATGTATAACCGCCAGGCGGAGGTGATCTACTTTAAGACATAGTTCTACAGGTGCAATACTCCGTGATACATTAAGCTTAAATAGTCAACCTCCCTAGACCAGCTGAGGGGATAACCATGACTGAGGAAATTAATCAACCCATTACCGGTGCACAGAGATAGTACGTCAATGTTCAGAGAAACCACACAAATCAAGTTTAACTAATTTATTACCAGGTAGGTTACTTAAATTATCAATACATAGTTACAGATTGAACATTCCAAATTCAAATACAGTACAGAGAAAAATACTTAGTCATACCTGGCAATTTGCTACACACAATGACCTGAAGTAGGATGTGCGGAAAGACTGGCTACAGTCTTCCCTGATGGGTTTGTTTCCTTTCCTTAAATGCTCAAACTCTGTGTTTGATCTGGCTGCAGACGGTCGTAAAACCATAAACTGGTCAGCACTTTTAGCCCCCCTTCTAGGGGATTTCACAGAATGGCAATTTCACAACGGCAGCTTACGCCTGTGTTATGAAATATACATTCCATCTATGTTGCACATTTAGGACATGTAGACCATTGCACCACTCACACCGAGACCATCAAAATGATATCAAACATCAGTAGGTCTAAGTTTGTGTTGCCATGAGACTCCCCATCTCTCCAGTTTTCTCAGATGTGATTGATATAATGCCTTTGTTCTTATTGCAGAAAAGAGCAATTCGAATTGTCCACAAAGTTAAATTTAGAGAACATACCAATAGTTTATTTATTAAATCAGGGTTATTGAAACTTACAGAGATAATAGAACTCCAGACATTGTTAATTATGTTCAAAGCCAAAAACAGAGTTTTACCAGAAAACCTGCAAAAGCTATTTGTGTTTACTTCAGAAGATGAGAATCATAGAAGAAGATTTGATTTTAAGCACCAAGTTGCTCGGACTACTTTGAAACAAATGTGTATTTCGGTTGTTGGTGTAAAAATATGGAATTCCCAACTACAGGATTTAAAAGGTTGTACAGATATTCATCGATTTAAAAAAATGTACAAATCCAAAAAATAAATTGACAATATGCACTTGAATTTAAAATTGGATGTTAATGATCAATTGTTTTGAGCTTGTAAATTTGTACTTGTATGGGTTATTTTTTTTTGTTTTGTTTGTTTGTTTTTGTTGTTGTTATAATCAAAGTGTTGTTGGTGTAGGCTATTGAAAATCAACTATGTGAAGTCAGACCATCTTTCTTCTCTTTTTTTTATTGTTCAAGTAGGGGGCAGATAAATATAAGAAATGTTTTCTTCTTGCTGCTCCTTTCCAATCATGGAGGTGTTGATTTGAAAATGTAGTGTGCATTTTTGTACAAATAATGTTGTCCACTTTCATGAAAGGAACAAATAAATAAATAAATAAAATATTAATGCCACAAAGGTACCAGAATTCCTGTTGAGAATATTACATTTACACCCTAGTTGTCCCTGTTAATTCAGGTACGTTAACTGGATGCATTTACTACTGTAACACTCAAAAACGGAACAATACATGCTTATCTCTCTGGAAAGAGTGTATAATGTATGTTCCAGTGCCCAGACTAGTTCCAGTGTATACTGTACAATGTAGCAAAAGTATCAATCACATCTGTATGTTTTTAAGCTTTTTGAGGACAAAAGTAATCTATAGCCATGTTGTGTTGTGGGTGAAAATATGTTAAAGGACAGGGAATTGACCTGCCCTGATAACGCCATATGGGGGCACTATGGCCCTGTTTGTGTGCTTGTTGTTACGACAGTCCAAGCTCATGACGTCTGGAGACATTCTTTGACCGTCATAATCTTCACGCCAGATGGTCCCAGCAGACTTTACGGCATTGAAGTTATTGTTTATTACATCCTAGAGTACACAGACTTCCACCCCCGGTGTTGCGTGTCCAGCTGCTCTGGGATTTCTCAATTCCAGTCTTACATTGGCATGACCACACATCAGCATAGTGTTGCCAAAGCAATTTCTAACATAAAACAACAATAGCATCAAAAACTATGTGAACAATAATAATGTAAACAATAGGGTGCTTTGACCCTCAGTAATGGCTTTTTTTTTAACAAATAAAAATACTGGTAATAAACAGCAATAACAAATTAAATAAATAAATAAAATAACAATATACTCTTTTTACAATTAAGGGCTATTTGGGACTATTATACTATATTTTCTCTCTCTTCTCTGTCTATCATTCTTTCCCTCTCTTACCTCTCTCCTCTCAAATTCAAATGCTTTATTAGGATGTTTAAGAATACATATTGCCAAAGCATAACAATATCAATGATTAATCATAGTAACAATACAAAAAAAAACATTTTTTTAAATAAAAAAATAAAAAAGACATTGAGCTGCGAGTGAGGAAGTTGGTTTTTCCCCTAAAAGGACTATTTTGATATTTTATTAAAATATGTTTTTCTTATGTCTGAATATTTTTCACAATAAAGAAGGAAGTGCATCTCTGTCGCTACTTCTCCTTTCTTGCAGTGACCACATATGCATTCCTCTTTGGGTAACCATGTTTTTTTGTGTTTTTCAATTGCTAAGGGGTGGTCACTGAGCCTGCACTTAGTCAGGGTCTGTCTCTGCTTTGTATTTCTGACAGTGAAGAGATATATTTGTTATATTCTCGATTTAGGGCCATATAGCAATTCATTTTGTTTTGTGTTTTGGTTTGATTATTCCAATGTTTCAGATAGGCATATTTTGTTTGTTTAATTATTTGGTTCACTCTAATTTCTGATTGTAAAGCAGTGCTGGTCTGAGTTTGATAGAATAGAATAGAATAACTTTTATTTTCCCGTCAGGAAACTTCAGCCCCAGCAACAACAAAAAAGACATAGACAGTGGGACAGACCCACAACACACAAACAAACATATCAAATAAAGACATTCAATAGAATCATTGCATTAATCAAACTAATTAAGTGAATTAAAGTGGAATACAGCCATGATTAAAAATAGCCACGCTGCCCCGAGATATCCAGTGTCATTAGTGTCATTATCCAGTCCAACACACAAACTCTGTGTTACGCCCCTTTGCCAGTAGGGGTTGTTAGTTGTATTTCAACTGGTCTAATTATTTCCAGGAAATGGAGAACACCTGTATGGGGGCCTATTTAAGATGCGCTGATCCACTGCTTCACCCTCTCTCTTTCACACCTGGACCACATCGCCCTGCCCAAGATGCCTGATTCCGTTAATATAGAGATTGCTGTGTGTGGCTGTGGCGAGCTCTACAATAAATTATAAACTGTTTTGAAAAATCTCCAGCCCGCTTCCGCATCCCACCACAGACACACAGCGCATGAAAAAAACAACACAAAAGCCAGACATAACAAAACACATTCAAATGAACAAACACGAACACGAGAGACAGCTGGACTACATGTCGCCATTACAGCACCATGTGACGTCACCCACGATCAGTGTTATGTATTAATTGGTTAGTGAGCCAGCTGAATGAAGGGACTTTTTTAAACACATGCTGCATGCAAGGCCTTTATAGGATGCTTGTCCCATCTAGTGCAGTCGTGATGACTGAGTGGACCCCTTACTTCACTTCCATATAAGGCAATTGGTTGGATTACACTGTCAAAAAGTTTATACCAAATTCAGATTGGTATGTTTATTTATTTTTTAAATTTTCTTCTAATTGCATAAAAGGCTCTACAGGCTTTTTCTTTCAGTGTATTCACTGCCAGACCAAAGTTCCCTGAAGCACTTATTTTGAGCCCCAGGTAATCATAGAAGAGGATGTGCTCTAGTGCAGTGTTTCCTAGAGTGAACACATGTCTGGTTTCCTGAGATCGGGGTTTCTTTTGGAAGATCATTATTTTAGATTTTTTTAAGTTTACTGTCAGGGCCCAGTTCTGTCAGTATTGCTCTAGCAGATCCAGATGTTGCTGTAGCCCTTGTTCTGTGGGTGACAGCAACACCAGGTCATCTGCATAGAGCAAGAATGTAGCTTCCTTGTTATTTAGGGTTAGACCAGGGGTTGAAGATTGTTCCAACAACACAGCTAACTCATTAATATAGATATTGAAGAGGGTTGGCGACAAGTTGCATCTCTGGAAAAGACCTTGCCCTTGAGTGAAGAAATCTGTTCTTTTATTGCCAATTTTTACTCCACACTTATTTTTGACATAAATTGATTTGATTATGTCATAAACGTTACCCCTACACCACTTTGGAGTCAAATCTATAAAGCATGCAAACATTTTACCCTTGTTTTTTTGGTGTACATGTTGATTAATTAGGGTGTGTAGGGTGTAAACATTATCAGTTGTGCTGTGTTTTGGTAGAAAGCCAATTTGTTCTTTGCTCAAGACATTGTGTTCGATAAGAAAGGCCAGCTTTCTGCCATTAATAATGCTGCAGAAAACCTTCCCCAAATTGCTGCTCTCTCTATCTCTTCTCTCTCTATCATTATTTCCCTCGCTTACCTCTCCTCTCTCTCATTCATTATTTCCCTCTCTGTCAGACTGTCTTCTCTCTCTCTCTTTCATTATTTTCCTCTGTCGGACTGTCTCCTCTCTCTCTCTCTTTCATTATTTCCCTCTCTGTCTGACTGTCTCCTCTCTCTCCCTCTCTTTCATTATTTCCCTCTCACACCTCTCCCCTCTCTGTCTGACTGCCTCCTCTCTCTTTCATTATTCCCCTCTCTTACTTCTTCCCTCTCTGTCTGACTGTCTCCTCTCTCTCTCATTCTTTCCCTCCCTGTCTGACTCTCTCTCTCTCTCTCTCTCTCTCTCTCACTCGCTCACTCACTGTGACCCTTGTCATGCCTGTGCTGTAGGACTTGGCCATGTTCCAGGAGGGGCGTGGCAGTGAGGTGGTATGGGGTGTGGCTGAATACTGGATCTCCCGGGTCACATGGAGCACTGAGGAGCAGTGTTACCACATTAAAGGTATGGTGGTAGTAACGTCATAGTATGGGAATATACTGTATACTAGCATCTATATGTAAACATTACAGCATGAATGCCAAAGTGTAACAACTAACAACATTAACGTAATGAAGTTAGGACCACAACCACAATACATTTATTATAATTTTTAAAGCCCTTGCTAAAATTATGATCTTTGGTGCGACAAAACGATGCATCATGTCCAGTAAAGGTGTTATAGCAGCTGAAATAAACCTGGTTCTTATAAAAGGATTATGCTGCATTAACCAGCATGTGTTTATCAGGAGTAGTGGAGTTATAGCAGTTGAAATAAATGTGGTTCTTATAAAGGGATTATGCTGCATTAACCAGCATGTGTTTATCAGGAGTAGTTGAGTTATAGCAGTTGAAATAAATGTGGTTCTTATAAAGGGATTATGCTATATTAACCAGCATATGTTTATTAGGAGTAGTGGCGTTATAGCAGCTGAAATAAATGTGGTTCTTATAAATGGATTATGCTGCATTAACCAGCATGTGTTTATCAGGATTAGTGGAGTTATAGCAGCTGAAATAAATGTGGTTCTTATAAAGGGATTATGCTGCATTAATCAGCATGTGTTTATCAGGAGTAGTGGAGTTATAGCAGTTGAAATAAACCTGGTTCTTATAAAGGGATTATGCTGCATTAACCAGCATGTGTTTATCAGGAGTAGTGGAGTTATAGCAGTTGAAATAAATGTGGTTTTTATAAAGGGATTATGCTGTATTAACCAGCATATGTTTATCAGGAGTAGTGGCGTTATAGCAGCTGAAATAAATGTGGTTCTTATAAAGGGATTATGCTGCATTAACCAGCATGTGTTTATCAGGAGTAGTGGAGTTGTAGCAGTTGAAATAAATGTGGTTCTTTTAAAGGGATGATGCTGTATTAACCAGCATGTGTTTATCTGGAGTAGTGGAGTTGTAACAGCTGAAATAAATGTGGTTCTTTTAAAGGGATGATGCTGTATTAACCAGCATGTGTTTATCAGGATTAGTGGAGTTATAGCAGCTGAAATAAATGTGGTTCTTATAAAGGGATTATGCTGTATTAACCAGCATGTCTTTTATCAGCGGTCATGCCTCCTGATGAGTATTACTACAATGTTGACAACTCTGTCTACACCAACACCGTGGCGAAATACAGGTGAGGTTTTTAACAGACCGACCCTATTCTCACAAACCAAATGTTTTAGCAACCTGCATTCATTCACTGTGGATAGATAATATTGAGCTGAAGCAGGCCTCACGAATATTCCAGAAAATATGGTTATATTTCAGGAGTCTGAGAACCAATGGCTGATACTAGCTCTTGAGTTAATTTGTCTTTACAACATTTAAAAAAATTAATGAATGTTTGAGATGAGGCAGCATAGATCAAAAGCAGTATGAGGCAAAGCAGTGCCAACAGTGGCAAAAAACGGGTAGTGTATGGCACTTTAAGAATCCCCACCAAATGCGACAGTGGGGATTCTTAAAGTGCTCGAGAATGAACACCACAAAAGCGGGACGGAAACCCGTAAACAGGTAATAAAACAAGAGAAAAAACAAGTGCACAGTAAACCTGTCGTCCCCCACCCATGTGCATGTCGTTATCATGTAGCCTACAGTTGTTGACATCTGATCTGTGTTGTGAATTATAATGATTATAACTACTCCCATTCAGTTGGGAGCGCATCCACTTTATTCGGCACTCAAATAACAGCAATCAAACAAGCTTAACTTTTATTTGGGAACATAAGCTGGCCAGCATAACCAGTATGTTTATATTTTTCATTTTTACAACTAACTTAGTCATTACCATTTCTCTTGAACGTTTGTATCACAATATACCTGATGGCCACTTCCATTTAATTAATTATCATATTGATGGTGGACAATTCGAGGGAAACCAGAAAATCTTTGTCTTATATAACCATCACAGTAACATGTTTGTGAGAATAGATGTTGCTAACATTACAGATTAGCCTTTGTTAACTAACTTACGTTAACTAACGTTACGTTATATACAGTCAAGCCGGAAAGTCTGAATACCCCTTTCACCTTCTCCACGTTTTATTACATTACAGCCATATTCTACAATATATTGAGTTCATTTTTTGTCTCAGAATTCTACACAAAATAGCCCATAATGACAAAGTGAAAACATGTTTTTAGAAATTTTTGCAAATGTATTAAAAATCGAAAACTAAAATCTTTCATTTACATAAGTATTCATACCCTTTGCTTTAACATATTTTTTTAAATGGTAAATGGACTGCACTTATATAGCGCCTTTATCCAAAGCGCTTTACAATGGCCTCTCACTCACCCGTTCACACACACATTCACACACCAATGGCGGCAGCCACCATGCAAGGCGCTAGCCTGCTCATTGGGAGCAATTTGGGTTTCAGTGTCTTGCCCAAGGACACTTCGACATGTGAACAGGAGAAGCCGGGGATCGAACCGACAACCCTGCGATCAGCGGACGACCCGCTCTACCTCCCAAAGTATCATATTTAATATTTGGTTGCATGCTGTTACTTCCTGAAGTCTGTGACCCATCAACAAAACAAAAGACTCTCGATATCTTATTTCCAGGTACTGTTACAAGCGATACTATAAGCTCTCTGCATTTGAATGGATCTCTATGGGAATTGGGGGGTGAGACTAGATTCAGCTGTAAATTACACTGGTACAGTATGGAATACATGGCTGGTTAAATGGCTGTAAGTCATTAAGGGTCTGAGCTATCGAACGAGCCCCAAACCATCACTCTGTTGCCAGATATGGAGTAGATGTGGATGGATCACTGCAAGGGTTATTTCTCCTGACTCATTTTTCTATAGAACTCTATGAGGAAAAAAGTCAGGAGAAACAACCCTTAAAGGGATCCATCCACATCTACTCCATATCTGGCCGCAGAGTGATGGTTTTGGGCTCGTTTGATACCTTAGACCCTTGATGACGTACAGCCATTTCACCAGTCATGTGTTCCATACTGTACCAGTGTAATTTACAGCTGAATCTAGTCTCACCCCCCAATTCTCATAGAAATCAGTTCAAATGCAGAGAGGTTATAGTATCGCTTGTAACAGTACCTGAAAATAAGATATCGAGAGTCTTTTGATGTAACAGCATGCAAAGGATATGCGACCAAATATTAAATATGACACTTTAAAAATATGTTAAAGCAAAGGGTATGAATACTTATGTAAATTAAAGATTTCAGTTTTCGATTTTTAATACATTTGCAAAAATTTCTAAAAACATGTTTTCACTTTGTCATTATGGGCTATTTTGTGTAGAATTTTGAGACAAAAAATTAACTCAATCTATTGAAGAATATGTCTGTAATGTAATACAACATGGAGAAGGTGAAAGGGGTATTCAGACTTTCCGGCTTGACTGTACGTAGATGCCGCTTTCGCCGCTGTGGAATGTTGCAGCGATACGTCTGCACGTCCGCCACATTGAGGCTGGCAAGATCCACTTCTAAACTACGGGCGTTTATGGAGAGATGCAGACTTCCTCTGATAAAATCTATAAAATATACTAGAACTCGTGTTTATTTCTTATCCAATTTTTGTGAGGTTTGGCTTGTTATAAACGTGAGAAATTTCTACATAACACTTGATTTCTCAGAACAGCTATTTGTAAAATGTCCTTTTAGCTATTGTACATCAGTTGTCAAAACGTTGTCATGCTGATTGCTTGTAGCTGCTAAGAAAGCATTCGAGGGCGGTTCTTATAAACTTATTGGATAGCTCTGATTATTATAACCTTATTAGGTTATAGCTGCACATCGTGGACGTTGTAGCTACTAGTTTTAATACATTGAGAATACACCACTTATCAGGGTACGAAGTTAACTTTATTTTTCACAGGGCTTTTTTTGCCCCCCTTAACTGATTTTCAAGGGCATTTTTTCACATTTCGGGGGCACTGACCATTATGATGAAAAAGGCTATTAAACATCCCAATTAAAATAAAAAAAATGAAAAGAATAAAACTCAATCAGTGGCATCCAAAATACTTTATTTAATTTAATTTAATCATTAAATTTACATGTAGGCTACACACTTGCAGGATATGCAACTTAATTTAGGATGTGCAACCAAATATGAAATATGACTTTAGGTTTGTAAATTTTTCGTCCCCTGACATAGAGGGGGGGGCGCTGTGTATAAAAAAGGCTACAATTGCTACGTGGTTCACCCAAAATGGATGTAAAAATCCTCAAATTAAAGATGAAAGTCTGCACATTAACATCATAGTCACTGTTCCATTTCAAATCAAATGTTCTGGAGTACAGAGCCAAAACAACAAAAAATGTGTCACTGCTGGAATACTTTGCATCCCCACTGTACTATATGATTCGGCAAGTAGCCTACACAAGTGTAAAAGTGTGTTAAAAGTGCGTGAAGGTTCAAAAACTTTCAAACCAATTTTAGCAGGTGTTTCACCTGAATGCAAGATGCCATTTTAGCGACTTTTCAACGTAAAAATATTCACTAGGAGGCAGATGTTGAAACGTTGGTTACCCTCAGAATCGTTTGACACAGGCGTGATGTTTAATTCTGCGTGGGTTTTCAGTTTAATTGGTAGCCTATGACAAACTTGGAGTCAACATCACCTCTAGCGAGTGATAGCTGGCACTCTGGAGAGTGAGTACAGTAGTAGCTAGTAACATACCTCAACAAACAACGCTTTTCAATTGGTTGCTTGTTTCACGTTTATTTCATCAGAATATAACTTCAATCTGCAATCCAATTTGCCCAACACGATCTGTGTTCATCTTGTTCACTGGCTTGGGATGCAGATGTAAAAGTGTCCTCTGATGTTAATCCTTACTGCAAGTGCCCCGTCCCTGTATGACGTTCTCTAAATTGCATGTTATTTAATCACTTTATGATATTTCCAGTTCTTACGGTCCATGATTTATTAAAATTCAATAACATAAATCTGAAATCACCAATATAATCTTATTTTTTTCCAAGTGAGATACATATAGGTTTGTTTATGGTTTTTATGTAGGTCACATTTTATGTTGTTTTGGCTTTGTAACGTTACTCCAAAATCCTTTCGCCAAACAGCTATGACCCAGGCTCTTCTTCTGTCTGGGTCCTAGGGAACAAAAAAAAGTCCATCTCAAAAATACTATTTCGTAATAGTTACGAATTACAAACTGGCATGTAGCTTAATCATAGACTACAGTGCATAGTCGACAAGCAGCCTAAATACGGCCCAGCCTAACATTTTAAATTAGATTTTGTAGTGGTTCGCGGCTGTTTGTTTTCTTTTATTTTGCGGCTCTCGTCCTGCTTTCACGACTGCTTTTCCACGTTCCGTTTCATGGTTTGCCAGCCTCATTATTGTTTTCACCTGGGCTTCTACGTGTGGGGTATTTAAGTTCCTCACTTCCGCTTCTCCGGTGCTTGATTGTCTCACAACATTGCATTCGAGCCAGGTATAGTCAGGTTCTAGCGACTTCCTGATATTAAACTATGTTTATGTTATAGCTACTTAATCGGGTATAGGATTGTTTTCCGCCTGGTAGCGCTCGTGCTGACTATTTTTGTACTTTGCTGTTTTCTCTGAGACAGTTTTTTTTTGTACTTTCGTTTTGGTTTTACACTCTACCAGCTTTGAGCTACGGTAGCCGAGAGTGTTTTTTTGTTTTACTAAGTTTTCCTTTTTTAGCTCATTACGTGAGCTCGGGAGATTTCTACTAGTTTTAGTAGTCCGCCCGTTTTGTGCATTGATTTTCGTTTTGGCTGTTAGCCTTAAGGAATTAAGATTTTTCTATTTTTTCTTTCTTCCTTTATTATTTTCTCCTCCTAATTATTGGTCCTCACGGTTGTGAGCTGACTTGTCCTGATCTCCCCACCTTTGCGTTTGAATCTCCGAACCGTCAATAAACCCATTACAGATTTAGGCTAATTGTCACAAGCAGTGTCGTGGATGCCACGTAGGCTATAATCTCATAAACGCACCCTCCAGTCGATAATTTGCTATATACCAATAACACAAAGAATGTGATCATTTTAGTCACTGAAGTCATGCATTGCTTTGATAGCTAATTACTACCTTTTACTAAACATAATTTAGTAACGTTTGCTAACAGCCTAGCTACGTTGCTATGTTTTTATTATCATCCGGGCGATACCTAGCCTATATGTCCGCTTTCGCAAGCAAGGCGCTAATAAATGACACAAATCACATACACTAATTTACGTGCCAAGTACTAAAATACTCAAATAGCTTATGAAAACTTATCCCACAATCTTTGCTTTTGTCATTTCTTCCATTTGTTTAGCCAAATATCACAATTTTGTGACCTTTTTCAAGCAACTGATTGCCTGCCGCAATATGGCCGCCACGCACACGTATCTGAACAGTAGAACACAGCATCTACGTATATATACACTGCTCAAAAAAATTAAGGGAACACTTAATCATCACAGTATAACACCAAGTCAATTAAACTAAACCGGTCATGCTGGATGATGTTGCAGGCAGCATATCATTCGCCACGGCGTCTCCAGACTCTTTCACGTCTGTCACATGTGCTCAGTGTGAACCTGCTCTCATCTGTGAAGAGAACGGGGTGCCAATGGCGAACCTGCCAATTCTGGTGTTCTCTGGCAAATTCTAATCAAGCTGCACGGTGCTGGGCTGTGAGCACAGGTCCCACTACAGGACGTCGGGCCCTCATGCCACCCTCATGGAGTCTGTTTCTGACAGTTTGGTCAGAAACATGCACATGAATAGCCCGCTGGAGGTAATTTTGTAGGGCTCTTCCTGTTCCTCTTCACACAAAGGAGCAGAAACCGGTCCTGTCACTGGGTTGTTGCCCTTCTACGGCCCTGTCCAGCTCTCCTTGTGTAATGGCCCGTCTCCCAGTATCTCCTCCAGGCTCTTGAGACTGTGCTGGGAGATACAGCAAACCTTCTTGCGACGGCACGTATTGATGTGCCATCCTGGAGGAGCTGGACTACCTGTGCAACCTGAATGGGCTGCAGGTACCGCCTCATGCTACCAGTAGTGACAAGGGCACTAGCAAAATGCAAAACTAGAGAAAAATCAGTCAGGAAGGATAAGGAGAGAGAAATGGTCTGTGGCCACCACCTGCAAAACCATTTACTTTTTGGGGGTTGTCTTGCTGTTGCCTCTCCTGTCCATCTGTTGTCACTTTAATTTGCACCAAAGCAGGTGAAATTGATTCACAATCGTTTCTGCTTCCAACTGGACAGATTGATATCCCAGAAGTTTAATTGACTTGGTGTTATACTGTGTTCATTAAGTGTTCTCTTAATTTCTTTGAGCAGTGTATATCTATGGGGGAAGAGGACAGCTTGATCAGAGTGACCGTGAGCTCCTACGTGCTCTCCTACGTGCTCTATATCGCCATCTGGTGTTTTGAAACTACATAGTATACCTTTAGTGGGAAAATGCATGTGCATTCTACATTTTCCACACAGAGCTACTAAACACCTTAAGCTCTGAACTCTGTGGATTTAGAAAGTCAACGGTCTGCTGAGTAGTAATGCCAGAGACTATGCTGAGACATCAAGCATAGTTTTTTATGTACAAAGCAAAATGTACTTGGCTATGGGGAAATGCATTGTAATAGCGCCCCTCTGGTGGTGGGTTTCTGGTACATGCATGTGTGACACACAGACAGACAGGCAGACAGACGCACAACGGGGATCAAGTTAGAGTCCCCCTCCACAACTTTGTTGTGGTGGGGGACAATAATAAACTCTCCTTAAAATGAGAGTAACCGCTACCAAACTAAAAGTGAACCGTATAGGGTGAAAGACTCTAACTCTAGAGATTAAGACAATACAACAGAAAGAATGACCTCAAGCTCACACAAGTGAGAGCTGGAAAACACAAATGAGGTAAACGAGACGGTGAAGACAGATCTATCTAGGACAGGGAGACAGAGAAATTCCACGAAGGAACAAACAAATGGCAGAGACTAAATGCTAAGTTCCTAGCTAACTTTAATGACACCCGAAACAAGTCCCGTGTCAATTCAACAAGTTGAGGTGAAACAGTCTAATTGATCTGCCAGTCCTATGCCGTGAATTACCGGCTTTTCTTGTCAAACAAATGGCAATATGGAAGCGTCAAACAAAGAAGACATAAATTATGAGTGGTAATGCGGCACTGAGCAGCAAGAAAAACCAAAACACAGAACAAACAACGAAAACCAAAAGAAAGAGGACGCAACAAGAGCACTCCACAGGGAAGTGGCTAACAAGCAAAGAGTAGGCTGAGAAACCATGACACAAAGGAATAACTATAAAAACAAAATGGTCAGTATTCAGCCAAAGTGCTGGCATAAATCCCATGGATTTGGAGAGAATTTGGGGGGAGTAAAGGGCAAAAATGACAATATCTCTCTGTGCACGGGGGGTGGGGGATGTGAATTCATGAAAAAAAACGTTTTATTTAAAAATATTGTATCATAAATTCGCTACATTTATTTTGTTGGTGAAGGAGAAAAACTAATACATTTATGCCAGCAGCCAGACCACCATGCAATCTGCTCCTGCTGAATGGCTGAAGCTAAGAAGGGCAGGTGTGGGCTTGGTTAGTACTGGGATGGGAGACCTCTTGGGAAAATAAAGTTGCTGCTGGAAGTGGTGTTGGTGGGCCAGTAGGGGGCTTTCTTTCCTCTGGTCAAATAAAACCCATTACCCCAGTGCAGTGATGGGGACACTGTGTTGTAGGAGATGCTGTCTTTCAGATGAGACGTTAAACTGAGGTCCTGGCTTACTTTGGTCGTTAAAGATCCCATGACACGTCTCGCAGAGAGTAGGGGTTTCCCCAGTATCCTGGCTAAACTCCCAACCCAGGCCTTTTCAATCTGCCACCTAATCATCCCCCAGTTTAATTGGCTAAAAAAATATTATTTTCCTCTCCACGTCAGCTGATGTGTGGTGAGCATTCTGGTGCAAAATGGCTGCCGTTGCATCACCCAGGTGGGTGCTACACATTGGTGTTGGTTGAGTTTCCCCCTCATCATTGTAAAGCACTTTGAGGGTTGAGAAAGGCGCTATATAAATGCCAGGCATTATTATTATTAATGTTCCAATGCATTACATTTTTTATGTGTAACGACGAAATGCGAAAAATTCAACCGGGGTGAATACTATCTGAAAATACATAAAGTACAGATGCTCCACAGACTTCATTCAGTAAAGTAAATATGGAGAGATTGAGCTTGAACCAGAGATGTGTCATTTAATTGATCAGAGTGAAGCGGCTTATGTAGGAAAGTATTGTTTCCCTGTTTCTGCTTGTTTGTGTTTTGTATGCAAACACTATTCTCATGTACATAGTACTCACGCCTGCAATATCAGCAGGCAAAGGCTGCAGTGAGTCAAAGGTTCATTTTGTACTTGGATGTAGGCCTTCACAGTCATGCAGAGTATGTACAGCATGGGAAGCTCTGTACAGAACATAGTATGAGAAGCATATTAAATTAAACAATCTCGCTCCTTTCCTTCCCCTCTCTCAGCCTCCTTTTCGCCGTGGAGTTGGCGATACTCCTCCAACATCCGGTGCCCCCAGAGTGGCAGGAAGTAGCTGAAAAAATCAAAATCCCGTTCGACCCTGAGGCGAACTACCACCCTGAGTTTGACGGTTACAAGAAAGGCAAGTCACTTTTTCTCCACCACGTCTTACATTTTTATCTGTGTTTCCCAGACTCGCCTGTGCTGTAATTACAGATAAGATGTTCTGTGTACTGACTGTGTTTTTAAGAGAGATCATTTGGATGATCTTCATTATCACTCATTTCTCAATGAAGGAATGTAACCTCAATGCCATGTCTGTGTGCTTCGTCAGCTCTCAATAAGGGTCAAACATTAAACTGTCATTTGAATATGTTAATGAGGGTTGGGTGACATTTCATTTGAATATGTTAATGAGGGGTGGGTGAGATTGCATTTGAATATGTTAATGAGGGGTGGGTGACAGAAACAGTATGTGTTTCTTAATGGATCCTGTGCTGGCACCTTTGGGCATGGCCACTCTTTCCAGGTGGTCCAGTGAAACAGGCAGACGCCGTATTGCTAGGTTACCCTATGGGGCTTCCCATGAGCCCAGAGGTTAGACGGAATGATCTGGAACTTTATGAGGCTGTGACTGACCCACAAGGGCCGGCCATGACTTGGGTGAGAATATTGCACTGCAATTTAGGAGTGTGTACGTGTGTGTGCGTGTGTGTTTCACACGGGAAATGTTTGAGTAGTAGGACTGTTCGGTTTGTGTTTGTGTGGTACAGGGCATGTTTGAGTATTAGTGTTCAGTCTGTGTTTGTGGTACAGGGCATGGTTGCTGTGGGAATATTGAGTAGTAGTATTGAGTAGTGTTCAGTCTGTGTTTGTGGCACAGGGCATGTTTGCTGTGGGAATATTGAGTAGTAGTGTTGAGAAGTGTTCAGTCTGTGTTTGTGGAACAGGGCATGGTTGCTGTGGGAATATTGAGTAGTCGTGTTGAGTAGTGTTCAGTCTGTGTTTGTGGTACAGGGCATGGTTGCTGTGGGAATATTGAGTAGTAGTATTGAGTAGTGTTCAGCCTGTGTTTGTGGCACAGGGCATGTTTGCTGTGGGAATATTGAGTAGTAGTGTTCAGTCTGTTTGTGGAACAGGGCATGGTTGCTGTTGGAATATTGAGTAGTAGTGCTGATTAGTGTTCAGCCTGTGTTTCTGGCACAGGGCATGTTTGCTGTGGGAATATTGAGTAGTAGTGTTAAGTCTGTGTTTGTGGTACAGAGCATGTTTGCTGTGGGAATATTGAGGAGTATTGTTGAGTAGTGTTCAGTCTGTGTTTGTGGTACAGGGCATGTTTGCTGTAGGAATATTGAGTAGTAGTGTTGAGTAGTGCTCAGTCTGTGTTTGTGGTACAGGGCATGGTTGCTGTGGGAATATTGAGTAGTAGTGTTCAGTCTGTGTTTGTGGTACAGGGCATGGTTGCTGTGGAAATATTGATTAGTAGTGTTGATGAGTGGTCAGTCTGTGTTTTTGGTACAGGGCATGTTTGCTGTGGGAATATTGAGTAGTAGTGTTGAGTAGTGGTCAGTCTGTGTTTGTGGTACAGGGCATGGTGGCTGTGGAAATATTGATTAGTAGTGTTGATGAGTGGTCAGTCTGTGTTTTTGGTACAGGGCATGTTTGCTGTGGGAATATTGAGTAGTAGTGTTGAGTAGTGTTCAGTAGTGTTCAGTCTGTGTTTGTGGTACAGGGCATGTTTGCTGTGGGATGGCTGGAACTGGGGGATGCTGTGAAAGCTCAGAAGCTGCTGAACAAGTGCTTCAGCAACATCCGAGGTCCCTTCCAGGTGAGGTACACACACGCAAACACACATGCGCACACATGCACGCACGAACAAACGCACGCACGCATGGATGTGCATACACACGTACAGTTGTGTTAAAAAAAATAGCAGTACAACATCAGTAACCTGATGAACCACTGTCATTAGTAGTCGTGATATTTCTGCATGGTAAATAATTTACTTGTAGATGTAGTCGTGTAATAGAAAAACAACAGACCCAACTGTCATGACATGCACGCTGCTTGTTCTGAGTAATTGACTCATTCATTGAAAGGGGCGTGTGTCTACTTGACTGTCTGTAAGATATTCAAAATACTTTTAATAACCAAAATTATGTTACAATTTATTGTTTCTGACCTTATCCAACGTTATAATATAAAACGATCATATTAAAACATGTTAATGGCCAATTTCCCTTCAGGAAAAAATGTAATCTGATAGCCTAATTAGGCTGTGAATAAACTGCATCATCTGCTGAATGTTGACCATTAAAGATACATAACAAGATTGTATCGCTTTTCTGTTCTGTGTGGGCTGGCCACGGGTGTAGCCTGTAACTTGAAATGTAACTTGAACTATTTATTTTATTTGAACTATTAGGTCTCCGCAGTAGGCCTAATATAGCATACACTTTATAGTAACGTTATGCGTATTGCTATTTGTTATATTCAAATTAAACCTACCCATTGTCACCTAGAAGCTATCCATCAGTAGTGTCAGGAAGCCGGAATACAGATTGCTCCAAATGATAGTTGCTCCAAATGTACAGTCAAGCCGGAAAGTCTGCACACCCCTTTCACCTTCTCCACGTTTTATTACATTACTCAACACCAATAGACTCTCGATATCTTATTTTCAGGTACTGTTACAAGCGATACTATAACCTCTCTGCATTTGAATGGATCTATAGGAATTGGGGGGTGAGACTAGATTCAGCTGAAAATTACACTGGTACAGTATGGAACATATGACTGGCGAAATGGCTGTACGTCATCAAGGGTCAAAGGCAGCGGTGTCAAACTCGTTCCGTGGAGGGCCGAGCGTATACAAGTTTTTGTTCTAACCATGCTCTACACCAGCTGATTCCACTAATTAGTTCACCTCCTTGGTTGAAGAGCTGAGCTAATTAGTAAAATCAGCTGGTGTAGGGCACAGTTGGAACTAAAACTTGCATGCACTCGGCCTTCGATGGAATGAGTTTGACATCTGTGGTCTAAGGTATCAAACGAGCCCCAAACCATCACTCTGCGGCCAGATATGGAGTAGATGTGGATGGATCCCTTTAAGGGTTGTTTCTCCTGACTTTTTCCCCCCATAGAGTTCTATAGGAAAATGAGTCAGGAGAAATAACCCTTGCAGTGATCCATCCACATCTACTCCATATCTGGGAACAGAGTGATGGTTTGGGGCTCGTTCAATAGCTCAGACCCTTAATGACTTACAGCCATTTAGCCAGTCATGTGTTCCATACTGTACCAGTGTAATTTACAGCTGAATCTAGTCTCACCCCCCAATTCCCATAGAGATCCATTCAAATGCAGAGAGCTTATAGTATCGCTTGTAACAGTGTTAAATATGATACTTGTTAAAGCAAAGGGGAATACTTATGTAAATTAAAAATGTCAGTTTTCGATTTTTAATACATTTGCAAAAATTTCTAAAAACATGTTTTCACTTTGTCATTTATGGGCTATTTTGTGTAGAATTTTGAGACAAAATATTAACTCAATCTATTGTAGAATATGTCTGTAATGTAATAAAAAGGTGAAAGGGGTGTTCAGCCTTTCCGGCTTGACTGTAGCTGTGTGTGCTCCTATTTAATCTCAGGGCATCACATACAACTTGTAGGCTGTATTTTTTGAGTGGTAGGCTACTTTTCTACACACAAAAGTGTGTTCTTTCTCAGTCAGTGCACTGGTGGGAATTTGGGACCCATCAATTGCACCAAGGAGTTTTGGGAGACCACGCAGTGCGTAAAAGTCTCCTTTCACTTGACGCCTGTGTTGCGGGCTGAATTAAATCAGTAGGCTATTTACAATGCGTAGTGCTGTCATCACTTTACGGACGCATTGGATTTTTCCTTGCTTATTCCATAACATTGTCCGATGTCCGACAACCCTGGGAAAGCTGCCAGGTGCCAGGAAGCGCAGAGCTGTCACTATTTGAAGCGAGATAGGTAGGGCCATGCTCTGTTACATGTTAGTGTATGACCTAAGATCAAGAAGGCTACATAAGTGTAATATTTTATGCTGTGGCAATCTATCCCTTACAAAAAAGAAGTTTGTAAAAGTAGGCCTATGTCGTTACACTTTTTCTGAACTAAATCCCAGACAGTGTAGACTACTTAACTTTCATTTTACTTTGCAAAGTAAATTCAGATCACTGTTTCAAATATGCTACTCCAAGTCTATCAATTTAGGATAGGCGCCTACAAGTTTAGAAGTAGTTCATAAATGGTAGTAGCCTATACTTAACGTTTAGTTCCAAGAAATACATAAATACTGGAAATACTTTAAATACACTGCTCAAAGAAATTAAGGACACTTAATCAACACAGTACAACACCAAGTCAATAAAACTTCTGGGATATCGATCTGTCCAGTTAGGAAGCGTAAACTATTGTGAATCAAGTTCACCTGCTTTGGTGCAAATGAAAGTGACAATAGATGGACAGGTGAGGCAACAGCAAGACAACCCCCAAAAAGTAAATGATGTTGCAGGTGGTGGCCACAGACCATTTCTCTCTTCTTCCTGACTGATTGTTCTCTAGTTTTGCATTTTGCTAGTGCCCTTGTCACTACTGGTAGCATGAGGCGGTACCTGCACCCCATTCAGGTTGCACCGGTAGTCCAGCTCCTCCAGGATGGCACATCCAATACGTGCCGTCGCAAGAAGATTTGCTGTGTCTCCCAGCACAGTCTCAAGAGCGTGGAGGAGATACCGGGAGATGGGCCGTTACACGAGGAGAGCTGGGCAGGGCCGTATAGAAGGGCAACAACCCAGCGGCAGGACCGGTATCTGCTCCTTTGTGCGAGGAGGAACAGGAGGAGCACTGCCAGAGCCATACAAAATGACCTCCAGCATGTTTCTGACCAAACTGTCAGAAACAGACTCCATGAGGGTGGCATGAGGGCCCCATGAGGGCCCGATGTCCTGTAGTGGGACCTGTGCTCACAGCCCAGCACGGTGCAGCTCGATTGGCATTTGCCAGAGAACACCAGAATTGGCAGGTTCGCCATTGGCGCCCCGTTCTCTTCACAGATGAGAGCAGGTTCACACTGAGCACATGTGACAGACATGAAAGAGTTTGGAGACGCCGTGGCGAATGTTATGCTGCCTGCAACATCATCCAGCATGACCGGTTTGGTTTAATTGGTGTTATACTGTGATGATTAAGTGTTCCCTTCATTTTTTTGAGCAGTGTACATAGGCCTATTTAGTTTTATAAAGTAGTCTACATAAAATATAGTCTACTTTAAAATAAACTTGATGTACTTAAGTATATCTTTAAAACTAAACTTTTATGTACTACTTTTTTGTAAGGGATATCTTTCGAGCGACTAATCTCCGTAGTTATCTAAATGGTGAGAGCGATCACAAAAACAATTATTTCTGGAGCGTGCCTCTGTCTTCGCACAATTAAAGGAAACGCCATATTTGCAAGAAAATAATTAGATGTGCGAGTGGCCTGTAGTCGTCGCACTTTTATTTGCGATTTGCGAGCGATGCATTTTCGTGAAACGCGTTTTGACTAGAAATTGCAATCTGTGGAAATCCTCGCAAATCGCTTTTCTGAAACAAGCCCCAGGTTTGTGGTGGTTTTAGCGCAAGTGATTTCTGCTGGCTCAAGATAGCAATACACCAAAAATTATACTGGCCACTCCTCATCTTAAGACCTACATGCCCAGTTCACTTGCACCAGTTCATAGGCGGCACGGTGGTGCAGTGGTTAGCACTGTCGCCTCACAGCAAGAAGGTACCGAGTTCGAATCCCGGCCGAGGGCCTTTCTGTGTGGAGTTTGCATGTTCTCTCCGTGTCAGCGTGGGTTTCCTCCGGGTACTCCGGTTTCCTCCCACAGTCCAAAAACATGCAGGTTAGGCTAATTGGAGACTCTAAATTGCCCATAGGGACTACGGATGGAAATTAGCATCCCTGCTATAATCCGGCATGTTTACATACTGTATGTATGTTCATTAATGTGCATTGTCCCTTCCAAATAAATAAACAAATACAAATACAAATACAATGGGCGCAAGAATACATGGTACTTAAACAACGTGAGCGCGAGGCGTTATAATGAACCCTGCACCGGGTGTAAGATAGCAAAGACACTTGCGTTTGGGTTAGCGCCGCTTAGCGCCGGGTGTAAGATAGGGCCCCAACTGGTTAAGCTGAAGACGTCACTAATAATATTGTGCTCAACCACTGTACATGATTTTAAAGGTAAATCGTAAAAACAGATTTTAAATTTTTTTTTTTCCAAAGTAAATCCAACTATGTATTTGTTTACTTAATAATATAACTACTGTCCAACGATTATTTTTGGATTGTGTGATGACAGTCGTCAATATCTAGGAGTTATGATCATTTCATGAAGGCTATGATGTGATGCGGTTATTAAAGGCACTGTCACTGAGACGTTGAAAATGTATACCTCCACAGACATTTTTTTAGTAGAAAGCTGGCAACCCAGGGGGCAGGTACAAGAAACAGGTCATTAGAATATCATGCCCTGTGCCACCCACATTTTTGAGAAAAGCAACCGCGGAGCGTTGGTCAACTCGCGCAGGAGAGGTGCATGGCTTAAGTTGGCCATCTCTGAATCTGGCCCTAACTGTTTTTCTCAATAGATAGATTTCTCAAATATTGAGAGAAACGGCGGATAGGTTGTATTTTGCTAAGTGAGCAATATAGCGATCTTGTACCTGAGAAAGCTAGCTGCATAACCATGTTCAGTGTAGCCTATGGCTACAATGTTCGCAGGTAATTTTTACTTCTCTTTCCACTCTCCTTCTGGTGAAAGCGCACATCAATCTAGCCTACAAGCTATGCTATGAACCATCTGCCCTTTTCTTTTGCATAATCTCTCCAATTAAAATGAAAACGGTAATAGGCCTATGAGGATTGTGGTACGAGCATACGTTAGGTATAATAGCCTACCATGAATTATACTCCATTGGTTGTAGTGGACCATAAAATAATTGCAAAAACTCACGACGTTGAACACTATCTTTTTCATTGTAAAGAGAGGTAATAAGTAGGCGTACTATAATAGGAATAATGATTAGAATAGATTAGAATCATCCAGATAAAATTGGTTGAACTGGGTTATTCCCATTAGGCTATAGTATGTTTATGACAAATGTTAGTGAAGACTTATGTGTTCGATGTGGGTTAACACTGCAGAGTAATTTTGTTGAGTGTCAGACCGAGCACATCGCTTTGTGAAACTTGAATGATGCCTATGCCAAGCGCGCCTACAGCGTACCATAAGCGTTGTGTGTACCATAAGCGCTGTGCGTACCGTAAGCGCTGTGCGTACCGTAAGCGCTGTGCGTACCGTAAGCGATGTGCGTACCGTAAGCGCTGTGCGTACCGTAAGCGATGTGCGTGCCGTAAGCGCTGTGCGTACCGTAAGCGCTGTGCGCACCATAAGCGCTGGGCCTTTTGTATTTAAAAAATAATAATAATGTGTCAAAAGGAGTGGGGTGAGGCTAGTTCTGATCCTCGGTCAAAAGGAGTGGGGTGAGGCTAGTTCTGATCCTGGGTCAAAAGGAGTGGGGTGAGGCTAGTTCTGATCCTGGGTCAAATATATTATGTCAAATTAATTAAGTGTAATCGAAAACTGATCCCAGATCTGTATTCTACAGTTTAACTTTTAAAAATGACTGGCGATCACAGCTTTGTATTCTGACACCTGGTTGGTTGGTTGGAACTGCATCTAAAAAAAAAAGTGGAGAATTTATTTATTCAACACAAAAACCTGTTAGTCGTAGCCAAAGAAAATGAAATGAAAACAGCTAAATGTATTAAAATTGTTTGCTCAAAAGAAGACAGCTAACGTTAACCAGGATGTTGTGGACACAGTTTTTTTTAATTTTAACATTTAATTTATTTTCATAGTCAACCTTTTTTATTTTTTCTTTTAAACTTCAATTTTTCTCTCTCAATAACAAAACGTTTCTCCTGGATCGTCAATGGGATTCACAGCTCCTCTCACATACAACATCAAGTGGCAAACATTGATGGTCTGGTGTGGTTCTCTTTAGATGTTGTGATTTAAACCAGGGGTGCCCGTCGCTGGTGATGGGTCATGCACTCATCACCTTCAGGTGAGGTCAACATTCCACACATGTCCCCACACATTTGCCACACATTGTCCACACACCAGTCCATTTACATCCTTGTCAGACATCAACCAGGAGGGCCCGTACATTCTCCGTCCCTGTATCCCACTTCACGGTCCTGTTGTCCCTTTTCATAGAGACTGTGATTTGGTCCAAGATATGAGTCACTGCACTTCCTGTTCTCCTGCGGACCGTGTATGTTCTCGGTGGGTTTGTGCTGTTTTCCCGTTCATCCTCCTCCTGTTTCACACAACATCATGTTGTCTGTTTTGATTCTCCATGTTGATCATGCCATTTGATTTAGCAAGTCTGGTCATTGTCTATCTTGTGTTTATGTTTTGTTTTTTCATGCTGGAGTTTGTATCATTGCTGGATTGTAATTGCTGGTTTCATGTACTGCTTTTTTGTTGGTATGCCCATTAGGGGGCAATTTTTGAGGTGGGATGTATGTGCTTTTTTCACATAATGTTCACACTTTTCCTTGATGTTTGATTTGTCCAAAGTTGGTTAGATTGTGGATCTGGTATGTTTTCCCTTGAAATATGATGGTTGGTGCCTTGTCTTGATTTTTCTCATGTCCATCCTTTTCTTTAGATTTGTCAGATGGGCCATTCCATTTGCAGATTGGCGCTGGCACTGGTTAGGTCTTTCTCCATGAATCCAATGCGAAATTAGTCCGTCCTTCGTTGCCATGTTGCCCGCCCCATGGATTTTGGATGAATGGATGTGAAAATTAGGTGACATGTGTCATGAATGGTCAGTCAAACATCAATCTTGGTCATTCCCATGGGAATGACTCCCTTGCCATAACATCCACACTTGGTGCAGTGCATTCTTCATCCTTTTTTGTCGTGCCAGAAGTGTCCAGTGTCATTTGGTCAATCTCGTCACTTTCCAGAAACCACTACACAGGTTTGCCGCCACTCCTTTTCATCTTCAGTGTGACACCTGACAATCTCAGCTGGTGTTGTGGATGTCAGAGTGGGTTGGAGCCAATGACTCCCTTATTTCTGAGATCCAGTACTTTTTTGTTTGAGACAGCCAGCTGTCATTTTCTCATCAGTCTTTCAATGAGCCTGTTTTGTTTGTCAACACTTTGTTGTGTTGTGTCGTGAAACACAATGTTGCTCATGGGTTTGTTTTGTTTCTCTCTTCTTTGTGATGATGCTGCTTGCTGACACCATGTTTGTTGTGCCATCTGCGTCCCACCCTGGTTGTTCACTTAACATACATGTGACATGCTGAGAGGTCCCTTGTGTTTCAATTCTGACCATGTTGTTGCGTGGCCACAATCCTTTTTGTTTGAAGCCTTTCCATGACATACTGGATTGTCAGTTTTTCATGTGTGACAAACCTAAGATACATCCTGATTGTGAATTTCCTGCTTGTTGACACGAGGCTTGTTGCTTCACAATCTAATGTTTGCACTTGCTTAGCCCCCCAGTGTTAATTGTGTGAATGCTGCGAAAGCGTGATAGAGGCTTGGAAGCTCTGGAAATGACAGTGAACTGACATGGCTAGTGGGGTGAGTGAGTGTGTTCAATGTGTGTGTTTGGTGTGTGGTTCCAAAACCATAAAGATGACTGCTTCTTGATCCAATGCATGACACTTTGGGGAGGCATTGTGTGGCAGCTCTCCATGTGCATCGTCTTCTTCAGTGTTGGTCCTGTTGTGAGTGAGGTGAAGGTGTGTGGACAGTGGTTGTTGAGGTATGACAGTGTACTGCAGGCTTCTGGAAATGGTCCACAGATTTCATTTATCTTTAGTTGTGGTTCGTGTTGTGGAGAACATGTCACTGTTTCATGCTTCTAGAGACATGCACTTTGTGAAGTGTTGTCATTTTGTTTCCCACTCTGTTCATTTTTAAGAGATACATTTTGATGATTTCTGTTTATCTTGTCTAGTTTGAGTAATACCATATGTTTGAGCACTGGTTCTTTGATCTTTTGGTGTTTTCTTTGCCTGTATTTTCGTCACTGGTCCCTCATGTTGTTTTTGTTTTCAACCTTGGTCCCCTGCACTTGTCTTTGATTTGAGTGTTGACGATTTCATCTGGTTCCAATGATCCAAACTGCAGGAGTTTCCAACCATTGCTCCCTTGGTGTGTGACAAGGGTGGTTTTTTTTTGCCAGATTGCAGGAGCTTTCATTTGGTAATTTTGCGCATTTTGATCTTGTTTCCTGAATTCTCCTCCACCTCAGAATTGTTCTGGATGTGAAGTCTTTGCCAGATTGCAGAGCCTGACCATTCCTGGGTTAACAGTCACCTGTAAGAACCCTGTTTGGTGTGTATGGTGGGAAATCTCTGGTGTACTGGTTGGTGCTGAGGTTTTTCTACAGGTCCTGCTTTTTGTTTTTGTTCACTCTTCACCTGTGTTTTCATTTCCCCATCACCCCCTTTCCTTGGTTTTTTTTGGCTACTCCACATTGAATTTGCAGGAGGCACAGGCCGGCTTTTTTGAATTTTTTGATTTTGCTTTTTGCCTTTTTTTTTGTTCTTTGCCTGGCTTTTGAAAATTTTTCAAGTTTATTTTTTTCTTTTGCCTATTTGCCTCAGAAAATTTTCTTTTTTTTTCTCAGTTTCACATTATTTTCCCTTCCGTCCTCTTTTTCTTTTTTTTGATTTTTAAAATTTTTCTCTCGTCCAGCCACCCAATTTTCCTCCTTTTTTCTTCCCCCTGGACGCTTCAGCAAACTTTGTTTTGATTTGCTTTCTTCAATTGCTTTCATTTTTGGGCTCATTTTCTTTTTGGTGAAGGTTATTTTTTTTTTTTTAAAACTTCTTTTTCCTTTTGTTTTAATTTCTCTTTGGGACGTAGGTTCTTTTCTGTGTAGGTGTGTTTGGTCAGCTTTGTTCTTTTCATGTGGTTTGTCTTCATGTGTTGTTTGCCGTGTTGTTTGTTTCCATATTTTGTGTCTGCCTGCCTGCCATGCTGTAGCCGTTTCCAGCTTCTGTCTGTTATTGTGGCTTGTTTTGTGTGGACAGATCCATCATCTTCTTGCTTCTCTTTGTTTCTTTTTTCACTTTATTTTCATCCTTTTTCTTTTTTTTTTGTTTCCATGTTTGCAGTTTTTTTATTTTTTCTTTCATTTTTCTCTGTTTTTGTTTTTTTTTTTTTTTTTTTTTTTGTTTTCTTGTTTTTTTTTGCTTTTGTCTGTTTTCTTTTTCTTTTTTCATTGTGCTTATTTTTGTTTGTTTTTTTTTTTTTTTTTGTTTTCCTTTTATTTTTAGTTCCTCTTGTGTTGTGACAAACTTTATTTTTTTTGATTCATGTTTTTTTACATTCAATTCGTTTTTACCTTGTTTTCTGTTTTTTATCAATTTATTTTGTTTTGTTTTTTTTTGTGTTTCTTTTGTTTTTTCTTTTTTTTATCCTTCTGTTTGTTCAGTTTCATTTTTTTTGAAGCTTATTCCAGAAGTTTCAAGGAGATTTGTTTTTTCATTGCAAAGCACCCTTGTGCCCAATTTTGTCTTCACAGAGCACTTCTAATGTCAGGATGTTTTCACAAAGCACAATCAATTGAAGCACAATAGTCAAGATGCACTCAGATCATTGCTGTATTCAATTATTGACATTTCAGTTCTTTCTTGCTTTTTTCTCTTGGAAATGATTGATGAATGGTGGTAAGTCTGATGTTGATTTCTTTCTGCTAGATTGCTTGAAAGGGTTGCTACTCATTGCATTCCGTTCTTAATAGACTCACTTCAGTTTAGATGTTTTTCATCATTTTGCTTATGTTTTCGCTCGCTGTGCTTTCAGGCATTAATTACTCAAAAGCAGCACAACTTTTCATTTGCAACTACAACTCAACACAGCTTTTTTTCAATCAATACAAATTTTCATCTTATTGCCACCATCTTCTAATTCTTTTTTGTCCGGTTTTGTTTTAGTTTTTCCTGTTCACTTTTTCTTTTGTTGCCTTTTTTTTGTTTTTTGTTCAAGTTCCTTTTGGTGTACGTGTTGTTGTTTTTGTCTGTGTCATGTGCTTGTTCCAATTCTGTACGACAATTGTTGTGTACAAAACAATCCTAAACTCAAATCTCCCGACAAAAAAACAAAATCGACCACAAACTCCCGTCGTATGTAATTCTAACAACACAAACAATTACTCAATACAACAGAGAAGAACAACACAATTATTACATGTTTAATGAGAGAGAATCAGGGTGAGCAGCAGAGAGAGAGATCATCAACAGCATGTTACAGCATAACAAGAGAATAACATAATCCGCGCTCTATGCAAACAGCAACATGTACTACAGTGATAACAGTACACAAGGAATCAAACCACAATCGTGACACAACACGAATCGATTAAGTATTGTAGTATTTAAAAATTGGATTTTAAAATGTTTAGTTTTTTTTATTTTTGTTGTATTTTTTTTTTGTTTTTTTTTGTTGTTAATTTTTTTTTTTTTGTTTTTTTTTTTTTAATTTTTTTTTCCCCCCTGTTTTTTTTTTTTTTTCCCCCCTCCCCCCCCCATGCCCCCTCCCCCCCCCCCCCTAGCACCTTTTGCCCCCTTTTTTTTTTTCCCCTTTTTTTTTATAGGTCTTTTTTTTTTGACGTCCTGCCCAAAAAAGGCCTGCACGGGTCTGTGTGTGCAGTACCCTGTCCTAAATCTCCCCTGGCCGCTCTGGCCATGCCCACTGCTTGCCTTTACTTTTAATAGTTCACATTGTGACGCTTTGCATTATTTTTAAGGTTTACCAAAAAAATTTTCAAGGTTTTAAGATTTATCGTACACACACCACACAATTACCGTTTTTTTAATCTAGTGGAGAAATTATGCAAGAAAAAAAAGGTTCTTGACGTGAGCTTTTACCGTGGAAGGGGGGTGGCTGCATTCATCAAACATGGAGCAAACAACACAACAGCTTGAGTAGCTTGGTTCTGTGTTCTGTTCTTCAGTCCACAATTTTTTTTTAAGGAGAAGGAACATGGGAGAGTGAATTAATTAAAGTCGTCGGTAAAAAACGAAACGCGGCTAACTACGGACCGGAGAGGAGACGAGGGGGTTTATATGGGGTCATGTGTTGATTGCAAAAATAAAAAAACTAGGCTAGCTATCTGTTTCCTGATGTAAATGTTGGGCTGAAGTGACAGAAACAAGTTAGCTCAAGCTCTTGTTTTGCTCCACGTTGGAATGCAGGTTGGCTTCCACTCCCCTTCTGGTGAAAGAGCACGTCAAACTACAAGCTATATGCTATAAACGATCTAGCTAGCAGGCAGAGGGTGGGATATATATTTTTTCTTCCAGATAGCCTACAAGATCGCTATATCGCTCACTTAGCAATATACAATCTATCTGCCGTTTCTCTCAAAATATTGACTCCATTATTGTGCTTACTCACATTGAAAACCCAGTGAAAAACGCTCTCAGCTCAGTCTGCAGCTCTGAAATGCTCTCAACCATAGACTGTAACACATGGGTTGGACCGTCAAACTTAGTGGGCGGACCGAAGCAAGTTGATTGGCAGATTGTGTTTCGAAGAAAATATGGAAATAAATAAGTAAATATATATGGAAATAAATACGGAAAAATATACGGAAATAAATGAATAAATAATGAAATATATACCGAAATAAATAAGTGAATATATTAGAAAAAAATATACGGAAATAAATAGAGAAATATATACGGAAATAAATAAATAAATGAATAAATAAATGTGAAAATAAAAAATTATAATAATCTAAAAAATAAACATTAAACTGTAATACGTTAAATTGATTGCACATACACTTACATTCATTTCCAGATTTATTTACTTATTTTCAGATTATTTTATTCATTCATATTTATATTTCCACCTTTATTTATTATTTTATTTATTTATTATTGTGGCACTCTCTGTGTTACATAGATTTTACATTACATTATTACATTATAGACATTTAGCAGACGCTCTTATCCAGAGCGACGTACATAGTGCATTTTCAAAGATTTGGGCTTTACAGTGGATATCTAAGTGAAGAAGATGACCAGATCTATACATGGTACAAAGTTAAACAAGACATCTTTCTGCACTTTTTAATACATGATTACAGATTCAAAATAATAAGATAGTGAACAAGGCCCATGCAAACGTTAGTATTAGAAACGCCTCATATGGCAGATCTATAACAGCTTCCTATCATTTCCTTCCAACTTTCAACTAAGTCTTTCTTTGACCAGAGGTCCTGAAACTAGCATACAACAATATCTACATATAAATCTTCATTCTCACTGTGACTCTGCAATGCTGTAGAGAACCAGTTCCGAGTCTCTTTTAAAGAGATATTGCAGAGCCTTTTCTAAGGCCTTTTTTACCGCTTAAATTTGAACTGGAACTCATGAGTAGGTGTGGTCATATGATGATGATGCCACGTAGTCATATTATGAATATTCATACAGTCAAGGAGTGAAAGGGTGTGTCTTGGTGAACTGACTCAGTTTTGAACATACGGAGCACGCTTGAGAAGCCCTCACCTATTTTTATGTTAAGGATCTCGTCACTAATCCCCGGAAACCAGCATATTGGTAAGCCTGCACAAAAACATTTAGACTAAACATGAGATTTCCAGACATAAACAGTTGTGTATGAACATAATCTAACCTAAAACATTGGTTTTCAACAGGAAAAGTCGGTTTTTGACTGCAGTATCACTTTAAGGTTATTCTGCAAATGATTTTGATGTGAAAATATTAAATACAAAACACAGCATGTTTGTGACATCTCCCTTCCTCCCTCTCTCTCTCCCTCTCTCCCTCCCTCTCTCCCTCCCTCTCTCTCTCCCTCTCTCTCTCTCTCCCTCTCTCTCTCCCTCTCTCCCTCCCTCTCTCTCTCCCCCCCTCCCCCCTCTCTCTCTTTCTCTATGTCTCTCTCTCTCTCCCTGTAGGTTTGGAGCGAAGGGTCAGATGGGTCAGGTGCAGTTAACTTCCTGACAGGAATGGGAGGGTTCCTGCAGGCAGTACTGTTTGGATACACAGGCTTCCGGTCAGTCTGTCTGTCTGGCACAATACACTGCGTGACTCCCATGTCATATGACTATCAGTGCTTTTGCCAGGTGGATCACATAACGCATGATTCAGACCGTACACATGATAAACAGATAAACACATGATCTCCAGAGCTTCTGGGAAGGGAAAGCTTCAAGCTACTTTTAGCCAGAATTTAATTGGTGAATTGGTGGATTTAGTATGGAGGTAGATTTCTATCAAAAATAAACAAGCACAAAAGTATAATCCACAATTGTATTTACCATCCACACACACACACCTCTTAATTTGTGTTCGTAGATATAATCCACAATTGCATTTACCATCCACACACACACACCTCTCAATTTGTGTTTCGTAAAAATAATCCACAAGTATGTGTTTTCCATCCACACACAAACACCTCTCAACTTGTGTTTCGTAAATCATCATTTGGATGAATGCAAAAATTATATTCACAAATGCAAATAACATTTACAGATATGTTTCCAATGTTCACATGTACAAATCAAAAGCTTGGCTTGCGAACTGGCGAATTTACATTTGCCGATCGAAGGACACGCTTGATCTGCTTGGATTTACGGACAGAAACAGTAGTACACAGTAGCTACATAACTCTTTCGCCCCTGATGGAAAAGATTATGTAAAACAAACTCAACCATGTGAAGTATTGTAGCCAATTAAATTAATTTCACAGCTATTCTCACTTATCTCATTTATTTGTTCAGCTAGCTAGCTAGTAGATAAGACACCTAAATGAAAATGATAATTCAAATTGCATGGAGTGCTCTCCTTATTTTAGCTCATAGTGTTGTACTTCCTAGTTCCTATCAATGTACGGACCTACCCCTGTGTAATGTAATCTAGCGAGCTAGCTACATGCAATCTGATAGGAGTTTTGTGCAATGACTTTAAAAAAAACTTGCCATCGCAAGATTAGCGTGGGGTTAACGTTACAACCTAAATAAACTCAAAACTCGATTGTTAATTAAATGTACCATGAATCCACTAATAAAGATAATGTGCAATTATGGCAACTTGTTCAAAGTGAGCCAAACACACAAACCGCCGTGTTATGTAGCACCAAAGAAGAAGAAGTTTAGTTTACGAATTGCAAGTTAAGCGAGCGTGAATCGACACGGTGAAAAACAGCGGAATATTTGTCTCAAAATTCTGTCCGTAAATCCAAGCAGATCAAGCCTGTCCTTCGATCGGCAAATGTAGATTTGCCAGTTCGCAAGTCAAGCTTTTTATTTGTACATGCGAACATTGGAAACATATCTGTAAATGTTATTTGCATTTGTGAATATAATTTTTGCATTCATCCAAATGATGATTTACGAAACACAAGTTGAGAGGTGTTTGTGTGGATGGAAAACACATACTTGTGGATTATTTTTACGAAACACAAATTGAGAGGTGTGTGTGTGTGGATGGTAAATACAATTGTAGATGATATCTACGAACACAAATTAAGAGGTGTGTGTGTGTGGATGGTAAATACAATTGTGGATTATACTTTTGTGCTTGTTTATTTTTGATAGAAATCTACCTCCATAATTTAGGCATTGGACAGAAAATTGTCTAGCATGAACTTCTGCTTCCAATTTGTAAAGTTAATCTGGTCAGGCTCACAGTACTGTAAGGTTAACCTGGTCAGGCTCACAGTACTGTAAGGTTAACCTGGTCAGGCTCACAGTACTGTAAGGTTAACCTGGTCAGGCTCACAGTACTGTAAGGTTAACCTGGTCAGGCTCACAGTACCCTAAGGTTAACCTGGTCAGGCTCATAGTACTGTAAGGTTAACCTAGTCAGGCTCATAGTACTGTAAGGTTAACCTGGTCAGGCTCATAGGACTGTATGGTTAGCCTGGTCAGGCTCACAGTACTGTGAAGTTAATGTGGTCAGGCTCATAGTACTGTAAGGTTAACCTGGTCAGGCTCATAGTACTCTCAGGTTAACCTGGTCAGGCTCATAGTACTGTAAGGTTAACCTGGTCAGGCTCATAGTACTGTAAGGCTAACCTGGTCAGGCTCATAGTACTGTAAGGTTAACCTGGTGATGCTCATAGGACTGTAAGGTTAACCTGGTGATGCTCATAGTACTGTAAGGTTAACCTAGTCAGGCTCATAGTACTGTAAGGTTAACCTGGTCAGGCTCATAGTACTGTAAGGTTAACCTGGTCAGGCTCATAGTACTGTAAGGTTAACCTGGTCAGGCTCGTAGTACTGTAAGGTTAACCTGGTGATGCTCATAGTACTGTAAAGTTAACCTGGTCAGGCTCATAGTACTGTAAGGTTAACCTGGTGATGCTCATAGTACTGTAAGGTTAACCTGGTCAGGCTCATAGTACTGTAAGGTTAACCTGGTGATGCTCATAGTACTGTAAGGTTAACCTGGTCAGGCTCATAGTACTGTAAGGTTAACCTGGTCAGGCTCATAGTACTGTAAGGTTAACCTGGTCAGGCTCATAGTACTGTAAGGTTAACCTGGTGATGCTCATAGTACTGTAAGGTTAACCTGGTCAGGCTCATAGTACTGTAAGGTTAACCTGGTCAGGCTCATAGTACTGTAAAATTAACCTGGTCAGGCTCATAATACTGTAAGGTTAACCTGGTCAGGCTCATAGTACTGTAAAATGAACCTGGTCAGGCTCATAGTACTGTAAGGTTAACCTGGTCAGGCTCATCATAGTACTGTAAGGTTAACCTGGTCAGGCTCATAGTACTGTAAGGTTAACCTGGTCAGGCTCATAGTACTGTGTGGTTAACCTGGTCAGGCTCATAGTACTGTAAGGTTAACCTGGTCAGGCTCATAGTACTGTATGGTTAGCCTGGTCAGGCTCACAGTACTGTGAAGTTAATCTGGTCAGGCTCATCGTACTGTAAAGTTAATCTGGTCAGGCTCATAGTACTGTAAGGTTAACCTGGTCAGGCTCATAGTACTGTAAGGTTAACCTGGTCAGGCTCACAGTACTGTAAGGTTAACCTGGTCAGGCTCACAGTACTGTCAGGTTAACCTGGTCAGGCTCACAGTACTGTAATGTTAATCTGGTCAGGCTCATAGTACTGTAAGGTTAACCTGGTCAGGCTCATAGTACTGTAAGGTTAAGCTAGTCAGGCTCACAGTACTGTAAGGTTAACCTGGTCAGGCTCACAGTACCCTAAGGTTAACCTGGTCAGGCTCACAGTACTCTAAGGTTAACCTGGTCAGGCTCACAGTACTGTAAGGTTAACCTGGTCAGGCTCATAGTACTGTAAGGTTAACCTGGTCAGGCTCACAGTACTGTAAGGTTAACCTGGTCAGGCTCACAGTACTGTAAGGTTATTCTGGTCAGGCTCACAGTAGTGTAGGTTTAACCTGGTCAGGCTCACAGTACTGTTAGGTTAACCTGGTCAGGCTCACAGTACTGTAAGGTTAACCTGGTCAGGCTCACAGTCCTGTAAGGTTAACCTGGTCAGGCTCACAGTACTGTAAAGTTAACCTGGTCAGGCTCACAGTACTGTAAGGTTAACCTGGTCAGGCTCACAGTACTGTAAGGTTAACCTGGTGATGCTCATAGTACTGTCAAGTTAACCTGGTCAGGCTCATAGTACTGTAAGTTTAACCTGGTCAGGCTCACAGTACTGTAAGGTTAACCTGGTCAGGCTCACAGTACTGTAAGGTTAACCTGGTCAGGCTCACAGTACTGTAAGGTTAACCTGGTCAGGCTCATAGTACTGTAAGGTTAACCTGGTCAGGCTCATAGTACTGTAAGGTTAACCTGGTCAGGCTCATAGTACTGTAAGGTTAACCTAGTGATGCTCATAGTACTGTAAGGTTAACCTGGTCAGGCTCATAGTACTGTAAGGTTAACCTGGTGATGCTCATAGTACTGTAAGGTTAACCTGGTCAGGCTCATAGTACTGTAAGGTTAACCTGGTGATGCTCATAGTACTGTAAGGTTAACCTGGTCAGGTTCATAGTACTGTAAGGTTAACCTGGTCAGGCTCATAGTACTGTAAGGTTAACCTGGTGATGCTCATAGTACTGTAAGGTTAACCTGGTCAGGCTTATAGTACTGTAAGGTTAACCTGGTGATGCTCATAGTACTGTAAGGTTAACCTGGTCAGGCTCATAGTACTGTAAGGTTAACCTGGTGATGCTCATAGTACTGTAAGGTTAACCTGGTCAGGCTCATAGTACTGTCAGGTTAACCTGGTGATGCTCATAGTACTGTAAGGTTAACCTGTTCAGGCTCATAGTAATAGTACTGTAAGGTTAACCTGGTGATGCTCATAGTACTGTAAGGTTAACCTGGTCAGGCTCATAGTACTGTAAGGTTAACCTGGTCAGGCTCATAGTACTGTAAAATTAACCTGGTCAGGCTCATAGTACTGTAAGGTTAACCTGGTCAGGCTCATAGTACTGTAAGGTTAACCTGGTCAGGCTCATAGTACTGTAAGGTTAACCTGGTGATGCTCATAGTACTGTAAGGTTAACCTGGTCAGGCTCATAGTACTGTAAGGTTAACCTGGTGATGCTCATAGTACTGTAAGGTTACCCTGGTCAGGCTCATAGTACTGTAAGGTTAACCTGGTCAGGCTCATAGTACTGTAAGGTTAACCTGGTCAGGCTCATAGTCCTGTAAGGTTAACCTGGTCAGGCTCATAGTACTGTAAGGTTAACCTGGTGATGCTCATAGTACTGTAAGGTTAACCTAGTCAGGCTCATAGTACTGTAAGGTTAACCTGGTCAGGCTCATAGTACCGTAAGGTTAACCTGGTCAGGCTCATAGTACTGTATGGTTAACCTGGTCAGGCTCATAGTACTGTAAGGTTAACCTGGTCAGGCTCATAGTACTGTAAGGTTAACCTGGTGATGCTCATAGTACTGTAAGGTTAACCTGGTGATGCTCATAGTACTCTAAGGTTAACCTGGTCAGGCTCATAGTACTGTAAGGTTAACCTGGTCAGGCTCATAGTACTGTAAGGTTAACCTGGTGATGCTCATAGTACTGTAAGGTTAACCTGGTCAGGCTCATAGTACTATAAGGTTAACCTGGTCAGGCTCATAGTACTGTAAAATTAACCTGGTCAGGCTCATAGTACTGTAAGGTTAACCTGGTCAGGCTCATAGTACTGTAAGGTTAACCTGGTCAGGCTCATAGTACTGTAAGGTTAACCTGGTCAGGCTCATAGTACTGTAAGGTTAACCTGGTCAGACTCATAGTACTGTAAGGTTAACCTGGTCAGGCTCATAGTACTGTAAGGTTAACCTGGTCAGGCTCATAGTACTGTAAAATTAACCTGGTCAGGCTCATAATACTGTAAGGTTAACCTGGTCAGGCTCATAGTACTGTAAAATTAACCTGGTCAGGCTCATAGTACTGTAAGGTTAACCTGGTCAGGCGCATAGTACTGTAAGGTTAACCTGGTCAGGCTCATAGTACTGTAAGGTTAACCTGGTCAGGCTCATAGTACTGTAAGGTTAACCTGGTCAGGCTCACAGTACTGTAAGGTTAATCTGGTCAGGCTCACAGTAGTGTAGGTTTAACCTGGTCAGGCTCACAGTACTCTAAGGTTAACCTGGTCAGGCTCACAGTACTGTTAGGTTAACCTGGTCAGGCTCACAGTACTGTAAGGTTAACCTGGTCAGGCTCACAGTACTGTAAGGTTAACCTGGTCAGGCTCACAGTACTGTAAGGTTAACCTGGTCAGGCTCATAGTACTGTAAGGTTAACCTGGTGATGCTCATAGTACTGTCAAGTTAACCTGGTCAGGCTCATAGTACTGTAAGGTTAACCTGGTCAGGCTCACAGTACTGTAAGGTTAACCTGGTCAGGCTCACAGTACTGTAAGGTTAACCTGGTCAGGCTCATAGTACTGTAAGGTTAACCAGGTCAGGCTCATAGTACTGTAAGGTTAACCTGGTGATGCTCATAGTACTGTAAGGTTAACCTGGTGATGCTCATAGTACTGTAAGGTTAACCTAGTCAGGCTCATAGTACTGTAAGGTTAACCTGGTCAGGCTCATAGTACTGTATGGTTAGCCTGGTCAGGCTCACAGTACTGTGAAGTTAATCTGGTCAGGCTCATAGTACTGTAAGGTTAACCTGGTCAGGCTCACAGTACTGTAAGGTTAACCTGGCCAGGCTCATAGTACTGTAAGGTTAACCTGGTCATGCTCATAGTACTGTAAGTTTAACCCAGTCAGGCTCATAGTACTATAAGGTTAACCTGGTCAGGCTCATAGTACTGTAAGGTTAACCTGGTCAGGCTCATAGTACTGTAAGGTTAACCTGGTGATGCTCATAGTACTGTAAGGTTAACCTGGTGATGCTCATAGTACTCTAAGGTTAACCTGGTCAGGCTCATAGTACTGTAAGGTTAACCTGGTCAGGCTCATAGTACTGTAAGGTTAACCTGGTCAGGCTCATAGTACTGTAAGGTTAACCTGGTCAGGCTCATAGTACTGTAAGGTTAACCTGGTGATGCTCATAGTACTGTAAGGTTAACCTGGTCAGGCTCATAGTACTGTAAGGTTAACCTGGTCAGGCTCATAGTACTGTAAGGTTAACCTGGTGATGCTCATAGTACTGTAAGTTTAACCTGGTCAGGCTCATAGTACTGTAAGGTTAACCTGGTGATGCTCATAGTACTGTAAGGTTAACCTGGTCAGGCTCATAGTACTGTAAGGTTAACCTGGTCAGGCTCATAGTACTGTGAAGTTAATCTGGTCAGGCTCATAGTACTGTAAGGTTAACCTGGCCAGGCTCACAGTACTGTAAGGTTAACCTGGCCAGGCTCATAGTACTGTAAGGTTAACCTGGTCATGCTCATAGTACTGTAAGTTTAACCCGGTCAGGCTCATAGTACTATAAGGTTAACCTGGTCAGGCTCATAGTACTGTAAGGTTAACCTGGTCAGGCTCATAGTACTGTAAGGTTAACCTGGTGATGCTCATAGTACTGTAAGGTTAACCTGGTGATGCTCATAGTACTCTAAGGTTAACCTGGTGATGCTCATAGTACCGTAAGGTTAATCTGGTCAGGCTCATAGTACCGTAAGGTTAACCTGGTCAGGCTCATAGTACTGTATGGTTAACCTGGTCAGGCTCATAGTACTGTAAGGTTAACCTGGTGATGCTCATAGTACTATAAGGTTAACCTGGTCAGGCTCATAGTACTGTAAAATTAACCTGGTCAGGCTCATAGTACTGTAAGGTTAACCTGGTCAGGCTCATAGTACTGTAAGGTTAACCTGGTCAGGCTCATAGTACTGTAAGGTTAACCTGGTCAGACTCATAGTACTGTAAGGTTAACCTGGTCAGGCTCATAGTACTGTAAGGTTAACCTGGTCAGGCTCATAGTACTGTAAAATTAACCTGGTCAGGCTCATAATACTGTAAGGTTAACCTGGTCAGGCTCATAGTACTGTAAAATTAACCTGGTCAGGCTCATAGTACTGTAAGGTTAACCTGGTCAGGCGCATAGTACTGTAAGGTTAACCTGGTCAGGCTCATAGTACTGTATGGTTAGCCTGGTCAGGCTCATAGTACTGTAAGGTTAAGCTAGTCAGGCTCACAGTACTGTAAGGTTAACCTGGTCAGGCTCACAGTACCCTAAGGTTAACCTGGTCAGGCTCACAGTACTCTAAGGTTAACCTGGTCAGGCTCACAGTACTGTAAGGTTAACCTGGTCAGGCTCATAGTACTGTAAGGTTAACCTGGTCAGGCTCACAGTACTGTAAGGTTAATCTGGTCAGGCTCACAGTAGTGTAGGTTTAACCTGGTCAGGCTCACAGTACTCTAAGGTTAACCTGGTCAGGCTCACAGTACTGTTAGGTTAACCTGGTCAGGCTCACAGTACTGTAAGGTTAACCTGGTCAGGCTCACAGTCCTGTAAGGTTAACCTGGTCAGGCTCACAGTACTTTAAGGTTAACCTGGTCAGGCTCACAGTACTGTAAGGTTAACCTGGTCAGGCTCATAGTACTGTAAGGTTAACCTGGTGATGCTCATAGTACTGTCAAGTTAACCTGGTCAGGCTCATAGTACTGTAAGGTTAACCTGGTCAGGCTCACAGTACTGTAAGGTTAACCTGGTCAGGCTCACAGTACTGTAAGGTTAACCTGGTCAGGCTCATAGTACTGTAAGGTTAACCAGGTCAGGCTCATAGTACTGTAAGGTTAACCTGGTGATGCTCATAGTACTGTAAGGTTAACCTGGTGATGCTCATAGTACTGTAAGGTTAACCTAGTCAGGCTCATAGTGCTGTAAGGTTAACCTGGTCAGGCTCATAGTACTGTATGGTTAGCCTGGTCAGGCTCACAGTACTGTGAAGTTAATCTGGTCAGGCTCATAGTACTGTAAGGTTAACCTGGTCAGGCTCACAGTACTGTAAGGTTAACCTGGCCAGGCTCATAGTACTGTAAGGTTAACCTGGTCATGCTCATAGTACTGTAAGTTTAACCCAGTCAGGCTCATAGTACTATAAGGTTAACCTGGTCAGGCTCATAGTACTGTAAGGTTAACCTGGTCAGGCTCATAGTACTGTAAGGTTAACCTGGTGATGCTCATAGTACTGTAAGGTTAACCTGGTGATGCTCATAGTACTCTAAGGTTAACCTGGTCAGGCTCATAGTACTGTAAGGTTAACCTGGTCAGGCTCATAGTACTGTAAGGTTAACCTGGTCAGGCTCATAGTACTGTAAGGTTAACCTGGTGATGCTCATAGTACTGTAAGGTTAACCTGGTCAGGCTCATAGTACTGTAAGGTTAACCTGGTCAGGCTCATGGTACTGTAAGGTTAACCTGGTGATGCTCATAGTACTGTAAGGTTAACCTGGTCAGGCTCATAGTACTGTAAGGGTAACCTGGTGATGCTCATAGTACTGTAAGGTTAACCTGGTCAGGCTCATAGTACTGTAAGGTTAACCTGGTCAGGCTCATAGTACTGTGAAGTTAATCTGGTCAGGCTCATAGTACTGTAAGGTTAACCTGGTCAGGCTCACAGTACTGTAAGGTTAACCTGGCCAGGCTCATAGTACTGTAAGGTTAACCTGGTCATGCTCATAGTACTGTAAGTTTAACCCGGTCAGGCTCATAGTACTATAAGGTTAACCTGGTCAGGCTCATAGTACTGTAAGGTTAACCTGGTCAGGCTCATAGTACTGTAAGGTTAACCTGGTGATGCTCATAGTACTGTAAGTTTAACCTGGTCAGGCTCATAGTACTGTAAGGTTAACCTGGTGATGCTCATAGTACTGTAAGGTTAACCTGGTCAGGCTCATAGTACTGTAAGGTTAACCTGGTCAGGCTCATAGTACTGTGAAGTTAATCTGGTCAGGCTCATAGTACTGTAAGGTTAACCTGGCCAGGCTCACAGTACTGTAAGGTTAACCTGGCCAGGCTCATAGTACTGTAAGGTTAACCTGGTCATGCTCATAGTACTGTAAGTTTAACCCGGTCAGGCTCATAGTACTATAAGGTTAACCTGGTCAGGCTCATAGTACTGTAAGGTTAACCTGGTCAGGCTCATAGTACTGTAAGGTTAACCTGGTGATGCTCATAGTACTGTAAGGTTAACCTGGTGATGCTCATAGTACTCTAAGGTTAACCTGGTGATGCTCATAGTACCGTAAGGTTAATCTGGTCAGGCTCATAGTACCGTAAGGTTAACCTGGTCAGGCTCATAGTACTGTATGGTTAACCTGGTCAGGCTCATAGTACTGTAAGGTTAACCTGGTGATGCTCATAGTACTATAAGGTTAACCTGGTCAGGCTCATAGTACTGTAAAATTAACCTGGTCAGGCTCATAGTACTGTAAGGTTAACCTGGTCAGGCTCATAGTACTGTAAGGTTAACCTGGTCAGGCTCATAGTACTGTAAGGTTAACCTGGTCAGACTCATAGTACTGTAAGGTTAACCTGGTCAGGCTCATAGTACTGTAAGGTTAACCTGGTCAGGCTCATAGTACTGTAAAATTAACCTGGTCAGGCTCATAATACTGTAAGGTTAACCTGGTCAGGCTCATAGTACTGTAAAATTAACCTGGTCAGGCTCATAGTACTGTAAGGTTAACCTGGTCAGGCGCATAGTACTGTAAGGTTAACCTGGTCAGGCTCATAGTACTGTATGGTTAGCCTGGTCAGGCTCATAGTACTGTAAGGTTAAGCTAGTCAGGCTCACAGTACTGTAAGGTTAACCTGGTCAGGCTCACAGTACCCTAAGGTTAACCTGGTCAGGCTCACAGTACTCTAAGGTTAACCTGGTCAGGCTCACAGTACTGTAAGGTTAACCTGGTCAGGCTCATAGTACTGTAAGGTTAACCTGGTCAGGCTCACAGTACTGTAAGGTTAATCTGGTCAGGCTCACAGTAGTGTAGGTTTAACCTGGTCAGGCTCACAGTACTCTAAGGTTAACCTGGTCAGGCTCACAGTACTGTTAGGTTAACCTGGTCAGGCTCACAGTACTGTAAGGTTAACCTGGTCAGGCTCACAGTCCTGTAAGGTTAACCTGGTCAGGCTCACAGTACTGTAAGGTTAACCTGGTCAGGCTCACAGTACTGTAAGGTTAACCTGGTCAGGCTCATAGTACTGTAAGGTTAACCTGGTGATGCTCATAGTACTGTCAAGTTAACCTGGTCAGGCTCATAGTACTGTAAGGTTAACCTGGTCAGGCTCACAGTACTGTAAGGTTAACCTGGTCAGGCTCACAGTACTGTAAGGTTAACCTGGTCAGGCTCATAGTACTGTAAGGTTAACCAGGTCAGGCTCATAGTACTGTAAGGTTAACCTGGTGATGCTCATAGTACTGTAAGGTTAACCTGGTGATGCTCATAGTACTGTAAGGTTAACCTAGTCAGGCTCATAGTGCTGTAAGGTTAACCTGGTCAGGCTCATAGTACTGTATGGTTAGCCTGGTCAGGCTCACAGTACTGTGAAGTTAATCTGGTCAGGCTCATAGTACTGTAAGGTTAACCTGGTCAGGCTCACAGTACTGTAAGGTTAACCTGGCCAGGCTCATAGTACTGTAAGGTTAACCTGGTCATGCTCATAGTACTGTAAGTTTAACCCAGTCAGGCTCATAGTACTATAAGGTTAACCTGGTCAGGCTCATAGTACTGTAAGGTTAACCTGGTCAGGCTCATAGTACTGTAAGGTTAACCTGGTGATGCTCATAGTACTGTAAGGTTAACCTGGTGATGCTCATAGTACTCTAAGGTTAACCTGGTCAGGCTCATAGTACTGTAAGGTTAACCTGGTCAGGCTCATAGTACTGTAAGGTTAACCTGGTCAGGCTCATAGTACTGTAAGGTTAACCTGGTGATGCTCATAGTACTGTAAGGTTAACCTGGTCAGGCTCATAGTACTGTAAGGTTAACCTGGTCAGGCTCATAGTACTGTAAGGTTAACCTGGTGATGCTCATAGTACTGTAAGGTTAACCTGGTCAGGCTCATAGTACTGTAAGGTTAACCTGGTGATGCTCATAGTACTGTAAGGTTAACCTGGTCAGGCTCATAGTACTGTAAGGTTAACCTGGTCAGGCTCATAGTACTGTGAAGTTAATCTGGTCAGGCTCATAGTACTGTAAGGTTAACCTGGTCAGGCTCACAGTACTGTAAGGTTAACCTGGCCAGGCTCATAGTACTGTAAGGTTAACCTGGTCATGCTCATAGTACTGTAAGTTTAACCCGGTCAGGCTCATAGTACTATAAGGTTAACCTGGTCAGGCTCATAGTACTGTAAGGTTAACCTGGTCAGGCTCATAGTACTGTAAGGTTAACCTGGTGATGCTCATAGTACTGTAAGGTTAACCTGGTGATGCTCATAGTACTCTAAGGTTAACCTGGTGATGCTCATAGTACCGTAAGGTTAATCTGGTCAGGCTCATAGTACCGTAAGGTTAACCTGGTCAGGCTCATAGTACTGTATGGTTAACCTGGTCAGGCTCATAGTACCGTAAGGTTAATCTGGTGATGCGCATAGTACTGTAAGGTTAACCTGGTCAGGCTCATAGTACTGTAAGGTTAACCTGGTGATGCTCCTAGTACTGTAAGGTTAACCTGGTCAGGCTCATAGTACTGTAAGGTTAACCTGGTGATGCTCATAGTACTGTAACGTTCACCTGGTGATGCTCATAGTACTGTAAGGTTAACCTGGTCAGGCTCATAGTACTGTAAGGTTAACCTGGTGATGCTCATAGTACTGTAAGGTTAACCTGGTCAGGCTCATAGTACTGTAAAATTAACCTGGTCAGGCTCATAGTACTGTAAGGTTAACCTGGTCAGGCTCATAGTACTGTAAGGTTAACCTGGTCAGGCTCATAGTACTGTAAGGTTAACCTGGTCAGGCTCATAGTACTGTAAGGTTCACCTGGTGATGCTCATAGTACTGTAAGGTTAACCTGGTCAGGCTCATAGTACTGTAAGGTTAACCTGGTCAGGCTCATAGTACTGTAAAATTAACCTGGTCAGGCTCATAGTACTGTAAAATTAACCTGGTCAGGCTCATAGTACTGTAAGGTTAACCTGGTGATGCTCATAGTACTGTAAGGTTAACCTGGTCAAGCTCATAGTACTGTAAAATTAACCTGGTCAGGCTCATTATACTGTAAGGTTAACCTGGTCAGGCTCATAGTACTGTCAAATTAACCTGGTCAGGCTCATAGTACTGTAAGGTTAACCTGGTCAGGCTCATAGTACTGTATGGTTAGCCTGGTGATGCTCATAGTATTGTAAGGTTAACCTGGTCAGGCTCATAGTACTGTAAGGTTAACCTGGTCAGGCTCATAGTACTGTAAAATTAACCTGGTCAGGCTCATAGTACTGTAAGGTTAACCTGGTCAGGCTCATAGTACTCTCAGGTTAACCTGGTCAGGCTCATAGTACTATAAAGTTAATCTGGCCTGAAAAACCCCTGTAGTCACCAGAACAAATGTAAAGCACAAACTGCTTGTAAACAAAAGCAAAAATCGATTGACTGATTGATACAGTACAGGTAGAATTGAGAAATTCACTGGAGATATGACCTCATATTACCTCTGTGATTTCAGGGTGCAGAAGAGCTGTTTGACCTTTGCCCCCCTCCTACCTAATGACATCAGAGAGCTGCATGTTTTGGGCGTGTCTTACCTTGGAAATAAGATGGACTGGGTGGTGAGGGAGGAGGAGGTGAATGTGTGTGTGAGAGAGGTGTCAGCAGAGGTGAAACCTGCTCAGCACTACCCCCTGCAGGTTGTCCTGAAGAACTCTGGAACCATAATCCCCCTGATACCAGGTAACTTTCAGCACGAATGCCACTCTTCACATTACAGCCAGTGAATGGAACCATAATCCCCCTGATACCAGGTAACTTTCAGCACAAATTCCACTCTTCACATTACAGGCAGTGAATTGCTCTTTTGCAATGTGTAATGTTAAGGGAAGCTGAGCAGCGGAATTTGTTTTTTCCACTCACAGTTTGGTTGCAGGAGAAATTGATATCTGAGTTTAGCCAAATAGCACTGGCGCCAAGGCCACTAGGGGGTCTGCACGAAGGGGTTAATTGACTTACATTTCTAATTGGTCATCTCTGCTTGCCTCCTGATCCGTGTATAACTTCCACTGTTCCGAGCTGCGTAGCTCTGTTCTCTCCCTACATTCCAACCAGCACCACTAAGCTGCTTACTGTTCCGAGCTGCGTAGCTCTTATCTCTCCCTACATTCCAACCAGCACCACTAAGCTGCTTACTGTTCCGAGCTGCGTAGCTCTGTTCTCTCCCAACATTCCAACCAGCACCACAAAGCTGCTTACTGTTCCGAGCTGCGTAGCTCTGTTCCGAGCTGCATTCCAACCAGCACCACAAAGCTGCTTACTGTTCCGAGCTGCGTAGCTCTGTTCCGAGCTGCATTCCAACCAGCACCACTAAGCTGCTTACTGTTCCGAGCTGCGTAGATCTGTTCTCTCCCTGTATTCCAACCTGCACCACTAAGCTGCTTACTGTTCCGAGCTGCGTAGCTCTGTTCTCTCCCTGCATCCCAACCAGCACCACTAAGCTGCTTATTGTTCCGAGCTGTGTAGCTCTGTTCTCTCCCTACATTCCAACCAGCACCACTAAGCTGCTTATTGTTCTGAGCTGCTTAGCTCTGTTCTCTCCCTGCATTCCAACCAGCACCACTAAGCTGCATATTGTTCCGAGCTGCGTAGCTCTGTTCTCTACCTGTATTCCAACCTGCACCACTAAGCTGCTTACTGTTCTGAGCTGCGTAGCTCTGTTCTCTCCCTGCATTCCAACCAGCACCACTAAGCTGCTTACTGTTCCGAGCTGCATAGATCTGTTCTCTCCCTGCAGTCCAACCAGCACCACTAAGCTGCATATTGTTCCGAGCTGCGTAGATCTGTTCTCTCCCTGTATTCCAACCTGCACCACTAAGCTGCTTACTGTTCCGAGCTGCGTAGCTCTGTTCTCTCCCTGTATTCCAACCTGCACCACTAAGCTGCTTACTGTTCTGAGCTGCGTAGCTCTGTTCTCTCCCTGCATTCCAACCAGCACCACTAAGCTGCTTATTGTTCCGAGCTGCGTAGCTCTGTTCTCTCCCTACATTCCAACCAGCACCACTAAGTTGCTTACTGTTCTGAGCTGCGTAGCTCTGTTCTCTCCCTGTATTCCAACCTGCACCACTAAGCTGCATATTGTTCCGAGCTGCGTAGATCTGTTCTCTCCCTGTATTCCAACCTGCACCACTAAGCTGCTTACTGTTCCGAGCTGCGTAGATCTGTTCTCTCCCTGTATTCCAACCTGCACCACTAAGCTGCTTACTGTTCCGAGCTGCGTAGCTCTGTTCTCTCGCTGCATTCCAACCAGCACCACTAAGCTGCTTACTGTTCCGAGCTGCGTAGCTCTGTTCTCTCCCTGCATTCCAACCTGCACCACTAAGCTGCTTACTGTTCCGAGCTGCATAGCTCTGTTCTCTCCCTACACTCCCTACATTCCAACCTGCACCACTAAGCTGCTTATACACGGGACTCTGTCCTAATAAATGGTTGATTTTTCTGGGGGTTCTTTTCAGGAAAACATGTGACCTTTCCTCGAGAGCCAGGAGAAGTACGGAAACTGAACTCTGCCAGCTCCTGTTGGCCCTTGTAAGACAGCGCTCCCGCTCCTCGCCTATAGGACTGCTGTTGTGTGGGACTGCCTCACAGAGGAAAACATTCCCACAAATGTTGACCATCTTTGAAAAAGGGTTGCCTCTGGATTTATAAAGAATGGGGGGGAATTAATTATGTTTTATACTCAGTAGAACTGTGGAGTTACCAAGCTCAGAGTTAAGGACTGGTCAACTGAAACTGGTATTAAAGTAGCATACACAATTATACCTTTTCAGGCTCCTTATTGTTACTGATGCAATTTTGAGCATTAAACAGAATTGAGTCACACTTTCCATTGATAAAAAAACAGAAATGCTATCAACATTTGACGTCTTAGAACTATTGCTAAGAATTGTGTGCAGTCGGGTAAAGAACAGCCACAAAATCAACCAGTTTGCAAAAGAGGCCAAAGCATATCGATGGATATCGATTTGCTTTGTGGCAATATTTCAAACATGATCCAGTATTCTACAGAACTACATATACGTCAAATTTTCTCTGCAATGCAAGGATCAATCAATCAATGTTTTTTTACCTTATGATTCTATAAATGACTGAATAACCTCTCGGCATTAAAAAGTCTATTTTCTGTATTATTATTTCTATAATCTTTTCTAGTTCTTAATTTGATACTGAAAATGATAAAATTATTTTTAAAGTTTTCAGTGCTTGTTGACTTTTTTAACTTGCAATAAAATAGTCATAATTTTATGACATGGTATTGAAAGAATTGTGCTCTTTGTATTTATAAAGGGAAAACTTTTTATTCAGTGAGTCATAACAGTGAAAGTGATTGGGAAGGCACATGAATCACTATAGAAAGGCAGCAGTTGGCATAACTCCAACTTTTAATTCAGTTACTTTTTATATTACTTTGCCCATGCCCAGAACTGCAGCCAAAGCAAGTGAAATCCTCTGATGCACCCAACTGTAAGCCATTTTACACCCTACAGGCCACACAGTATTACAGGATTAGCTAGTGACTATTTACTGCCTACAGGCCACACAGTAATAAAGGAGAACCAGTGACTATTTTACATCCTACAGGCCACACACAGTATTACAGGATTAGCTAGTGACTATTTTACATCCTACAGGCCACACAGTATTATAGGAGAGCCAGTGACTATTTTACATCCTACAGGCCACACACAGTATTACAGGATTAGCTAGTGACTATTTTACACCCTACAGGCCACACACAGTATTACAGGATCAGCTAGTGACTATTTTACACCCTATAGGCCACACAGTATTACAGGAGAGCCAGTGACTATTTTACATCCTACAGGCCACACATAGTATTACAGGATTAGCTAGTGACTATTTTACACCCTACAGGCCACACACAGTATTACAGGATTAGCTAGTGACTATTTTACACCCTACAGGCCACACTGTATTACAGGATAGCCAGTGACTATTTTACACCCTACAGGCTACACACAGTATTACAGGATTAGCTAGTGACTATTTTACACCCTACAGGCCACACAGTATTACAGGATTAGCGAGTGACTATTTTACACCCTACAGGCCACACAGTATTACAGGAGAGCCAGTGACTATTTTACATCCTACAGGCCACACACAGTATTACAGGATTAGCTAGTGACTATTTTACATCCTACAGGCCACACAGTATTACAGGAGAGCCAGTGACTATTTTACATCCTACAGGCCACACACAGTATTACAGGATTAGCTCGTGACTATTTTACATCCTACAGGCCACACAGTATTACGGGAGAGCCAGTGACTATATTACACCCTACAGGCCACACAGTATTACAGGAGAGCCAGTGACTATTTTACATCCTACAGGCCACACACAGTATTACAGGAGAGCCAGTGACTATTTTACATCCTACAGGCCACACACAGTATTACAGGAGAGCTAGTGACTATATTACACCCTACAGGCCACACAGTATTACAGGAGAGCCAGTGACAATTTTGACCCGTATGCCCTACATGATATCCCAGAATGCTCTCCTCCTGTTTTATCCTCCCTACTGTTGACTGGTGTTAGGATGATATCACTGAGACTGGCAGGGTAATGAGCCCCTACTGCAGGGAGGGACTGCAGCTGATTACCATTCATTGAGATACAGCCACTTAAGCAACACACACACATGGAGGCTGTCTGCAGACGTACACAAACAGGCACAACACACACACACACACGCATGGAGGCTGTCTGCAGACATAGACACGCATGGAGGCTGTCTGCAGATGTACACAAACACAGAGGTATGTATGTATAAATGTTTTATAAAGACAGTCTGCAGTGAGAATTTGGTTGTGTGTGTGTGTGTGTGTTTCGGTTATTCATTGGTTTTTATTTATTGCGGTTACTTACTCGAGGATAAGGGGGTATAAAATGGTGTCATTGTGCTACACTTACTATTAAAGCACACTGTGTATTAAGGTTAGACACAGTGCTATTGGGACGCTGCAGAGTTCTCAGACCAGACACAACACACTCATTTTGAAATTGTGGAGTCAAATTTTTGTTACTCAGTGTGATGCAATAACAATTTGGAGTGAAACAGGAAGTCAGAGCTGGCACTTCAAGTACACCACGGGAGGGTTGCAACATGGCAATTACAATATTTGGGAATAAGGTCACCAACTCCCATCCACAGTCTGTCTCATTGTGGAATTATGCATATCAAAAATTACAGAAACAAAATCAGTTTCATGTAACACCTTTTACAGTAAAAAGATTTACTTTACAAAGTGCAAGTAAAACTGTCCCAACCCACCCGTCCACCCCTTCTTACACACAATGTAAACATACAGACCAAACAGACATATTTGACTGACTGACACACAAACTGACAGTGTATGGCACAATATGAAAAAACATGTAATTGAAAACAATCCTACACATGGGAACTGTGAAGTCAAATCGTACTACAATTTAGCCCATATTAGTCCCCAGAAGGGCTTTTATTATTTGTAGCCTAAACAACAGATGGAATAACCAGTACAGTAGCAATACTTCCCCATACACAGCAGTAATAACGTACAGTGTCCTTAGTACCATTATTTAGCCTACACAACAGAAGTAATAACCAGTACATTAGCAATACTTCCCTTCTAATTACATACTTTTAATACATGTATTGTCATAGCTTGATAATTCATATTTCTCTGTTTTATGTTATAGTAGTCAATAATGTATTATCATTGATAAATAAGTGAAACAACACATCGCACCTCTTCGGCTGTCTTCCAAAAATACAATAGTGTATTCAAGATCTAAAATGTCCAGGGCTCAGCAGCTCATGTCATATTAAGGTGAATTGCACCTGTGTGGAATTTTTGTAATTACTTAACCTGGGATTCTTCCATTACTCAGTGATTGTTTATGTCATTGTTTATGAGCGGCAGTGTAGTACAATGGTTAAAGAACTGCAGGTTCGATTCCCAGGTAGGACACTGCCGTTGTACCCCTGAGCAAGGTACTTCACCTGCATTGCTTCAGTATATATCCAGCTGTAAATGGATATTATGTATAAATGCAAAAATGCTGTGCAAGTCTCTCTGGATAAGAGCGTCTGCTAAATGTCTGCAATGTAATGTAATGGCATACCAGTAGCCTACGTTAACTAAGTTAACCAGCCGGGGTTGCTGGGCAGATAACAGATAGCTAACGTTAGCCAACCAGATAACGTTAACGTTCATTAAAACCAATTAATACCGGAGTGTTTGTGTGTGGTTGTTAACGTAAATTCTTACTTACTCTAACTTACTCGCACATCCACTCGAAGATGAAATTGACATGCAGCGAATATATGACACTTCGAATTTACACAATCTTTTACAGGTTCCAGTTTCAGTACCCATAACAATGGGATTAGCCTATTGCAGGCATTTTCTGTGGCGCATAAACGGCACTGGGAGCAGAACATTGACATTATTTAACGTTATTTTTCATACCTGATCCAACTGTGTTTTCCCATTCTCATCAATGTGCCATTTCTCTTAAAAAAAAAATCTTTGGTGTTTCTTGGTTGCGCGACTTAGACATGCGCAAAAGAGAGACTAGCGCAGTTTACGGAGCCCTTTGAGGACAAAGCTGGGACGTGTTATCCTACTTTATATTGTAGCGTTCCTGCTGAACAATGACCGACGAGCCAGTATGATGTCTCGAATTCACGGTTTATTTCCAGAACAAGCTACTGTAGGCCGTAGCTCACGCCGTAATCAATTACAGAGGCTTAACACATTAGCTCAAAGGCAACCCATTACAAAAGAGAGCGTGAAATGGCGGACTTCCCTTATATCCCCGCAATCACACTCCACCCCCCACAATGTCACATGCCCCCCCCCAGACCAGCCCAGGCCTTCCCGTTTGGCAGACAGTAGGTTGAGTGACAGGTGACCCCACAGACATGCGTAACGATACAACGGCCTAACAGAAACATTTAGAGGAACTACCGTACACATTCCCTAGGGTCGCTACACTGCCCCCCCCTCCCAAAGGTCCCTCGTCCCTGAGGGGACAATAAAGTCTCTAAAGTGACCCGGGGGCCGCCGGTGTCTGCGGGAAGCGTGTGGTGGGGGTCGGGCCTCCACCGGGCCCACAGGGACCTCGGTATCCAGTCCCGGGCTGTTTCTCTGGGGAACAGGGGATGTGGGTAAGGGGCCATGTGTGTGTGCGGGTGCGGGGGGCATGTCTGGATCAATCGGGTGTGTCCAGAGTCTCTGGGGTCCCCGCTGGGCAAGCACTCCCCCTGTATGGAGCCAGTCGGTCTCTATGGAGTGCCACCTTCCTGCCCCTGGGTGGCAGCTGGACCCGGTACACGACCTCTCCTAACCTCTCCAGGACCCTGCAAGGCCCCATCCAGTGGGAATCTAACTTAGGGCACTGGCCCCTCTTCCTCTGAGGGCTGTGTACCCACACAAGCTCACCGGCCTGGAAATGTCTCCCTCTTACTCGCACATCGAAGTTCCTCTTTTGCCTCACCCCAGCGTTCTCCATCTGTTTGCAGGCGAATGCATGAGCCGTCTCCAGGCGGTCCTGGAGTCTCCTGGCATACTCAGGCCCAGGGGGTACAGCAGGGGTGTCTGGAGCCCTGCCAAACGCCATCTCTGCTGGCGTGCGGAGCTCTCTCCCCAGCATTAGCAGGGCAGGGGTGCAGGAGGTAGAGTCCTGTACAGCTGACCGATAGGCCATGAGAACCAGGGGTATGTGTCTGTCCCAGTCGCGCTGGTGCTTGGCCGTGACAATAGCCAGTTGCTGCCCCATCGTGCGGTTAAACCGTTCAACTAAGCCATCGCTTTGGGGGTGCAGTGGGGTGGTCCGCGTCTTGTGGATGTTTAGCCGCTCGCACATGGTGGTGAACACACGCGATTCAAAATTGCGCCCCTGGTCACTGTGGATCACATCAGGTGCCCCAAAGCGGCTGATCATTCCCCCCACCAGAGCATCCACAATGGTCTCTGCCTCCTGATCCGGCAGAGCGTATGCCTCCGGCCATTTTGAAAAGTAGTCCATAGCCGTGAGAACATAACGGTTACCGCTGTCCGAAAGGGGGAATGGCCCCATTACGTCGATCCCCACTCTCTCCATTGGAGCGCCCACTGGAAATTGCTGCAGCTCAGCCTGGGACTGACCAGGGGGACCTTTCCGGGCTGTTGGACAAGTACCCCCGCCAGGAGTAACTTATGGCTGCATAGCTATGAAGACAGGATTTGAGAGCCCATCCAGTCATGAGAGAGTAAACAATCCTACCCACCTATCAAGAGCCAGCCCAGGAAGATGGGGTCACAGCTGTTGACAGGTGACAGTAAGGAAAGGATGTCACTCCGCATTACTCTATGACAAAAGGGCTTCTCTGGTCCTGTCTCCAGACTACAACTCATTATAAGCCTGATCATAAAGGTGCGTTTTTAATCTAGACTTAAATATTGAGACTGTGTCTGATTCCCTTATAGATTTTGGAAGGGTGTTCCACAGTAGTGGTGCTCTGTAGGAGAAAGCTCTACCACCCGTCAAGTTTTTAGATATTCTAGGGACTACTAAGTAGCCAGCGTCTTGGGAACGAAGGGATATTTTCGGCTTATATGGTAAAAGCAGATTACATATATACACTGGTGCAAGTCCATGTAAAGCTTTAAAGGTCAGAAGCAAGACCTTAAAGTCTATCCTATGCTTAATTGGTAGCCAATGAAGTGATGCTAGTACTGGGGTAATATGCTCATATTTCTTTGTTCTCGTTAAAATGCGAGCGGCTGCATTCTGCACAAGCTGGAGATTATTTAGCAACAGCTTAGGACAGCCAGATAGCAGAGCATTACAGTAATCTAGCCTAGACGTAACAAAAGCATGAATCAATTTCTCTGCATCCCCTTCTGATAGGAAATGCCTAATTTTAGCTATGTTCCTTAACTGAAAGAAAGCAACTCTAGATATGTTTTTTATGTGCGCGCCAAAGGTTAAATCTGGGTCTATAGTAACACCTAGGTCTTTCACAGCTGAATTTGGAACAACTAAGCAACCATCAATACTTAAAGTATATGTACACAATTTCTCCCTTTGTTTTTTAGGACCTAAAACCAGCATTTCGGTTTTCTCTGAGTTTAAGAGCAGGAAATTGGAGAGCATCCAAGCTTTAATATCTGTAATGCAAGCCTCTAATCGAATAAGTGGTAATGCTTCGCCGGGTTTCATGGAAATGTATATCTGAGTATCGTCTGCGTAGCAGTGAAAATCTACCCCATGTGCCCGAATAATATCACCAAGGGGTAGCATATATAACGAAAAGAGTACTGGACCTAGCACTGATCCTTGTGGAATACCACATTTCATTATTGAGTAACTGGATACATCATTTAATTTAACAAATTGTTTCCTATTGTGTAAGTATGATCTGAACCATGCAAGTGCTTGACCATTGAGTCCAACACAGCCCTGGAGCCTGTTCAGTAGAATCTCATGATCTATTGTATCAAAAGCTGCACTTAGGTCAAGAAGTACAAGAACAGACACAGAGTTTTGGTCGGCTGATAACAGTAAATCGTTAATAACTTTAACAAGTGCCGTTTCAGTGCTATGGTAGGGTCTAAATCCTGACTGGAATAATTCATGAATATGGTTTGAGCTAAGGTATGCACCAAGTTGCTTCGCAACTGCTTTCTCTAATATTTTGGATAGAAATGGAAGATTTGAAATGGGTCTATAGTTTTCCAGTTTGTCAGGTTCGAGGTTTGTTTTTTTCAGTAATGGCTTAATAACCGCCATTTTTAGTGACTCTGGTACATATCCTGTTACTAAAGATGTGTTAATAATTTTTAACATATGCTGGCCAAGTACAGGAAAAAGTTATTTAGCCAATCTTGTAGGGATTGGGTCGAGTAGACAGGTAGTCGGTTTTGAGGACATAACCAGTTTAGATAGCTCCTCCATGTCGATTGGCGTAAAACAGTTCAGTGCCACTGTTGATATATCTTCCTGTGTTGGCCAAGATCTAGGCTGTTCTTTGAATTTGGGAGGAGTGATGCCTAGGGGAATAGGCAAATTGGAAATCTGGTCTCTAATAGTTTCAATCTTCTGATTGAAAAAATTCATGAAATCATTACTGCTGTAAACGCAGGGATAAGATGAACATTCTGGTGATGGTTTTTTTGTCAATTTGTCCACAGTACTAAACAAAAATTTTGGGTTGCATTTGTTTTGTTCAATTAATTTAGAGAAAAAGGCAGATCTAGCAGATATAAGAGCTTGCTTGTACTGGAGGATGCTATCTTTCCATGCAAGACGAAATACTTCTAGTTTAGTTGACCGCCATTTTCTCTCCAATTTTCTTGTGGACTGCTTCAGGGCACGGGTAGTGTCATTGTACCAGGGAGTACGGTTTTTCCGACAATACTTTCTTTTTAGAGGGGCAACCACATCAAGGGTGCTTCTGAGAGCTAAACTTAACTGGTTGGTAAATTCATCCAACGATAACTCAGTGGTATTTTCTTGACTTGAAAAGAATGATTCCGGAAGCATATTTGTAAACTTTGGAATGACGTCAGAGTTTAACGACCGGCTGTAATAATGTCTTGTCTCTGATATAAAAGTGGTGGTTGCCTTGATTTCAAAAGTAATAAGGAAATGATCGGATAATACAGGGTTATGGGGTGCAATACTAAGATTCATAACATTGATACCAGAGGATAACACTAAGTCTAGGGTATGGCTATAGTAATGAGTGGGCCCATAGACATTTTGTTTAAAACCAACAGAGTCAATAATAGAGGCAAAGGCAGTTCCTAGGGGATCACCCTGTTTGTCCACATGTATGTTAAAGTCACCAACAATTACAACCTTGTCTGCCGAAATAGCAAGGCAGGACAAAAACTCAGCGAATTCTATTAGGAAATCTGAATAGGGCCCAGGTGGTCTGTAAACAGACACTAAGAGAAAGGACTGCATGTTACCCCTTATCTTAGCTAGGTCATGCTGTACACAGTTCATAGAGAGAACTTCAAAGGAAGAGAACGTATTTCCACACTTAGGGGTTAAGCTTAAGGTGGACTGATAGATCGCTGCAACACCACCCCCTCTTCCTGACTGGCGCGATACCTGGGTACTTAAAAAACCTATAGGAGACGCTTCATTAAGTGCGACATATTCACCAGGTCTTAGCCAAGTTTCAGTCAGACACAGTATCTTGAGATTATGATCTGTGATCAATTCGTTTACAAGAATTGCTTTAGGAGCAAGAGATCTAACATTCAGTAGTCCAATTTTTAGAAGTGATTCACAACAGCTGCTAGCAGCAAAATTGTTTAATTTTAGAGTAGCAAGATTATCCGTGTTAATACCACGGTTTGCTTTACGTTTAGCATAGATGCGTGGGGCAGACACAGTCTCAATATAATAAATACTAGTTTCTAGCTCAGATATGTTAGATAATGGGGCGCTGGGATAAGTACTATTGCTAATTACTAGCTCTGAAACGCACCTTGCAGACAACGGCGTTGGGCCATGTGTCTGAGTCACGGGCATTGGGAAACGCACAGGCTCCGATGTAGGATCAGAGGCCTGCTGCCTGGCCGGCGCCCTGATACGGTGTCAGGATCTGGCCTTACTAAGACTAGCATCTAAGTTTTTTGCTAGGACAAGAGAACCTCTCCAGCTCGGGTGGAGTCCGTCTCTCTTCAGTAAGCCAGGCTTTCTCCAGAAATCAGGCCAATTATTGACGAACCCTATGCCACTAGTTGAGCACCACTCAGACAGCCAGCGATTTAGTGACGTAAGTCTACTGTAGACCTCGTCACTCCTACGAACTGGGAGCGGGCCAGAGAATATTACTTCCCGACACATCTTTTGAGCCACTGCGCACACCGAAACAAAGTTATTTTTAGTGACCTCCGATTGCCTCAATCGGACATCATTTGTGCCGACGTGGATAACAATTTTGGAGTATTTACATTTACTTTTAGCCAGCACTCTCAAACTAGCCTCAACATCGGTAGCTCTGGCACCAGGCATACACTGCACTATGGTCGCTGGTGTCGCTACACTCATGTTTCTTAAAATACTATCCCCTATGATCAGGGCTTTCTCAGTAGGTGTGTTACTGAGTGGAGAATATCGGTTTGAAACATGAGTAGGGTGGTGCTCGGCGGCTCTGAGCCGACAGCTATGTTTCTTTTGCACCGTGACAAAATTGTCCCGCAGTGAGGACTCTGACGGGGGAGAGATACTCGTAATTAAACTGGCATCCGGCTCAGGTAAAAGGGAGTCGAGCAAACTCTCACTATCCTGGATCTGATATAATGTCTGGATGCGGGCCTCTAACTCAGCTATTTTCCGTTCCAATTTTAAATTAAGCTCACATTTTGGACATATACCATTACTGGTAATATTGGCAACGGAACTAAGGCTAAACATGGAACACACAGCACAGGGAACACTTGGCGTGGAAGCCATAATGTGCGTTTACCGTATTTATCCTCGGCTGTTGTTTAGATTCTCCGGGTCTGGATGTGATCAGCTTCGGAGAGGTATTCACAAAAGAGTGAGAGAACGTAAAACGTAGTCGTTTAGAAATCTAAAATAATTTAGTTGAACAGCGCACAGCTCACTCTCCCGCGCCTCTCTCCGTTCACAGTAATGGCATCCATCTGCTGCACAGGGTCGTCTGGACAGCGAGTCCGCGTTGGTGTGGCGTGCCCCAGCCCTGTGCACCACACTGAAGTGGTAGGACTGCAGCTCCTCTATCCAGCGTGCGACCTGCCCCTCTGGCTCTTTAAAGGACATGAGCCATTGGAGCGCAGAGTGGTCGGTTCTGACAGTGAAATGTAGGCCACATAGATAGTGCTTGAAGTGCCTGATAGCCAGCACCACCGCAAGGAGCTCCCTCCGAGTGACGCAGTAGCGGCGTTCTGCTTTATCGAATGTCCTACTGTAGTACGCCACTACTCTCTCTCCCCCTGGCCCCACCTGGGCCAGCACCGCCCCCATGCCAACATTGCTCGCATCTGTGTCCAGGATAAATGGCAGGATGGGGTCAGGGGGGGCGAGGGTGGGAGCCTCAACCAGGGCTCTACGAAGGGAGTTAAAGGCCTCCTGACACGGCCCTGTCCATGTGAAGGCTCTGCCCTTCTGAAGCAGTTGATACAGGGGGGCAGCAGTGCAGGAAAACCCCTGTACAAACCTCCTGTAATAGGAGGCCAGGCCCAGGAAACTCTTTAACTGCTGTTGGTCTGTGGGGGTGGGCCAATCTCTGACCGCCTGCACTTTGTCCTCCATTGTGCTGATGCCCTCAGCCCCCAGCTTGTGCCCCAGGAACCTCACCTCCCTCCGCACAAAGTGGCACTTCTCCGGGTGGAGCTTCAGGCCTGCAGCAGCCACTCTCTCCAGCACACGCCGCAGTGCTCCCATCGCCTCCTGGAAAGAGCCCCCATGTACGAGGAGGTCGTCCAGGTACACAACACACTCCCGGCGGGGGAGGCCAGCCAGCACCCTGTCCATTAATCTCTCGAATGTGGCTGGGGCATTGCAGAGGCCGAAGCTAAGGACCCGGAACTGCCAGAGAACCCCACTAGTGCAGAACGCAGTTTTAGACCTGGCCTCTGGAGAGAGAGGGACCTGCCAATAGCCGGACCGGAGATTGAGGGAGGAAAACCAGGAGGAGCCAGACACCAGATCCAGCGTCTCATCAACACGTGGCAGGGGGTACGAGTCCTTCCTCGTCACCTCGTTCAGCCGCCTGTAATCTATGCAGAAGCGCCATTTGCCTCCCTTCTTAGGAACCATCACAACAGGCGATGCCCACGGGCTGTCTGAGGGCTCAATGATGCCTGCCTGTTGCATTTCCCACAGTGCTTTGTCCGCAGCCTCCTGTCGAGCTAAGGGAAGGCGGCGGGGGCGCATTTTGACAGGCTGCGCGTCGCCGGTGATGATGTCGTGCTGCACCAGGTGAGTCTGTCCCACATCCTCCTCGGTTAGGGCAAAGATGTCTTTGAACTCCACTAAGAGCCCCCATAGCGCCTCCTGTTGTTGGGGCTCTAACCCATCACAGTTCTTCCTCCATATTTCCCTTACTGCAGACAGCCTCTCCTCCTCTCCCATCTGGGGCAGCTGGGTAAGCGGAATGGGGCCCAGGCTTGTGGAAGGGTGTGCTGCAGTGGTGGCAGGGGGGTAGCTTATGCGAACCGGTGACGCGCGACGTTTGGCTAAGGAGTAGTCATTTACAGGCATATTGAGGGGGGCACTGTGCAGATAAGGTGGCAGGGGGGCGGGAGGAGCATAGCGTGCACCTAGGGGGGTTGTGGAAACGCTATTGGCTTCAGCCGCTTCCCCAGGTTGTAGTTGCGGCTTAGCAGGCTGAGCTGGAGAGAGCATCCCGACCGTGGGGCCCCCCGGGAAACTCAGCGTACCGCTCCCCAGGTCCAACACGGCGCCCGTGCTCCTCAAGAAATCCAGCCCCAGGAGTCACGTGATCAGCTGGACAGAGATGGCGGCTTAAAGTTTAGCTCCTAGCCCAACCTTGACAAATAGTTGTTTTATTTGGTTCCAACTACGATATTTTACCATTTTATGTTCGATAAAGTCAGTTAAAGCAGAATGGCAAGCAAAGGCAGACCTCAACGCAATGATACTGATGCCATTGCCGAGGCATTGCTGGAGAAACAGCGAAGCTACTTCGAGCCGCGCCTTGCTCAGATTCAACAAGTGGGGATCGACAACGACGAGAAGCTAACTGCTATCCATGCACAGCTAGCATCTCTTACTGCAAGCCTTGGCTCTATCAGGTCTGATGTGGACAACCTAAAAACTACTGTGGAGAGCAACTCAAGCGTACTTGATAACCATGGCCACGCTTTTCAAGAGCTGGAGGTGAAGCTAGCAGATATGGAGGACAGAAACCGAAGGTGCAATATTCGCGTCATTGGTTTGAAAGAGGGGCTAGAAGGCTCTAATGCTATTCAATATCTCTCGCGCTCCTTGTCTAAGTGGTTCCCACAACTGGCAGATGTTCAGATCGATATTATGAGAGCTCACCGAATCTACAGTGATAGGCCTGGTCCAAAGAAGAATGTCACTACTAGTCGCACGTTGATTTTCAACGTGCTTCGCTACACAACCAGGCAGGCGATTTTACAGGCTGCGCGGAAATCTCCTCTCATCATCGATGGTCGGAAAATTCGCTTCTCCCCGGATTACAGTAACCACACGGTCAAACGTCGCCAAGCTTTTCATCAAGCTATGGATTCAGCACGAGCCAAGGCGCTTGATTTTTTCCTGCTCTATCCGGCAACCCTGAAGATCAAGGAAGGCACCCAGTATAGAGCATTCACCTCCGCTGAGGATGCTGAGGGCTACGTGAACCGAGTTGCCTTTCATACACCTGCTGCAACAGAGATGACCGACACATCGGATTCTACTACGGGAAGCGCCTTGGAGGAAGAGCAGGATTAAAATATCTGCCTCATGAGCATGGACCTTCGGTTTGTCTTAATATCCTTGTTCTAGTGTTATTACACGGTTATCTGCTATGATTACAGAGACTGAATGCCATATCGAACTGTTTTCTATAGTCTAGGCTAGGTTAACTAGTGCTAGGCATAGGATAACCAGGCCACTACTGCCTGCGATTTTGTGCTTTTTGTTTTTGACGAGAAATGTGTTCTATTTTAAAGTTAACTTAATGTGGGACCAGTTGCTGTTGCAACCAGGGACTTATGGGCTACGTGTTCCTTTTTACTGCCCCATATCCATTCTGGATCACAGACCTACTTTGAGTGTTAGCCCTTTGGCTATGTTTCCCCCCCTTCTCCCGCTTTCCCTTTTGTATCACTGTCTCGTCTGTTCTTGTTCTGTGTCTTACGTGTTTTGTGTAGTGAGGGACTTAACTTTGGATGCACTATTGTTAGGATTTAACGAAGTGAAGGGCGGTAGCACTATACATCTCCATATGTACTTTCATTTAGAGCGCAGCCTTTTTGATAATGGGTGATCTTTCATTTTTAATTTGGAATTGTGGTGGACTGAATGCCCCTCATAAACGAGCCAGTTCTCTGGGCTTACTAAAAAAGAGAAACGTTGACATTGCATTATTACAGGAGACGCATTTGCAACAGGCTGACACCGGCCGTTTAGCCAATAGATTCTATCATACAATTGCATCTTCCTCAGCGAGCACAAAAACAAAAGGAGTAGCCATTGTTGTAAAACGAAATCTCCCACTTAAAGTTCTGTCCTCTTGGTCAGATGATACAGGCAGGATTGTGATCTCCACGATAGAATTCAATACTAGGAAAATTGCTCTAGTGTCGGCTTATGCGCCTAATGTTTTTGATGGCAACTTTTATAATACGCTCACCAATCAAATGTTGGAGTTAACGGACTGTTCTTTTATTGTTGGTGCGGATTTCAATGCTGTTTGGGACCCACAAATTGATCGGTCGAACGCAAAGGCCACAGGGGAGCAGGCTCAGGCCACAAATGCTCTGAAATCATGGGCCAACAGCTTGGGGCTTATAGATATTTGGCGTGCAGTTAACCCCACCTGTAAGGATTATTCCTTTTATTCAGGTAGGCACAAATCTTTTTCCAGAATAGATTTTCTTTTTGCATCCCCTCATTTATTTAATTTAATTGATAAAGCGGTGCTACTCCCAATGGCACTATCTGACCATAAAGGGGTCTTCTGCTCCACCACCCTAGGCCGACTGTCTCAACGTGCTGTTAGATGGCGTTTCAATTCCTCTTTATTGAATAATGAATCCTATATCACACAGTTTATTACTGAATTTCTGATATTTGCAGAAATTAATAGTGGCTCTGTAGAAGATCCAAGGATCTTGTGGGACGCGATAAAAGGTTTCATTAGGAGCAATACCATACTATTCTGCTCTAATGCAAACAAAGCTAGGTCACTCCAACTGCAAAACCTCGAAGCTGAATTCACCAGATTAGACTCATTGATGCAATCAAGTTTTACTGATCAAATAGCTATAGAACGATCACTAGTCAAGAAAGAAATAAACAACATTCTGAAACGGAAGTCTGAATTTCTAATTCATAGAACAAGACAACGTTATTATTTCCAGGGCGCTAGACCTAGTCATCTACTTGCCATGAGAATCAGGTCCAGTGACCATTTTTCAGATATTCCTGCCATTAGATCTTCAGATGGCAATATCAGAACTGACCCTGTTGAAATAAATAAATCCTTTCAGACATTTTATTCTAATTTGTATGAATCAGAGGTTACTTTAGATAAAACCCACTGTGACAGATGGTTAAATCAGCTTGACTTGCCTCAATTATCAGTAGAGGAATCAGCTGACTTGGACAATTTGATCACTATAGAATAATTAAGAATGGCAGTACAGAGTATGCAAAGGGGAAAATCGCCAGGTTTTGATGGGATCCCCCCTGAATTTTATGTTACTTTTTGGGAACAGTTGGGTCCATTCCTTCTTGACATGGTTAACTTCTCTATTGAGAAGGGTGAATTCTCAAGGGATGTTAACACTGCCTTGATATCCTTACTCTTGAAAAAGGATAAGGATCCTACAGAGTGCTCTAGCTATCGTCCGCTTAGCCTGTTAAATTCTGATTTAAAAATCTTTGCAAAGCTCCTAGCCCGTCGCCTGGAGTCACATATGTCAAAATTAATAAATTCTGACCAAACAGGATTCATAAAAACAAGATTGGCAGCAGATAATGTTAGACGCCTTCTCCACATTGTTGATGCTGCAGAAGACAGTAAGACACCAATGTCACTTCTCTCTCTCGACGCAATGAAAGCTTTTGACAGACTTGAGTGGTCATTCTTATGGTCAGTCTTAGAGGTGATGGGCTTTGGTAACACTTTCATTGGCATGATTAAAGTTATGTATTCTAACCCTTCAGCCCGAGTCTTAACAGGACGCACCTTCTCCTCTTTATTTCCCGTTTCTAGATCTTCACGCCAAGGTTGCCCCCTGAGTCCTGCATTATTTGTCCTCTCTCTTGAGCCTCTGGCTCAAGCCATTCGCCAATCCACTATGGTGACGCCACTATGCATTCGAAATACGCAGCATCACCTCTCGTTGTTTGCGGATGATGTTATGGTCTTTTTAGAAAACGCCTCTCAGTCTCTTCCCCACCTTCTATCCTTATGCGAGAAGTATGGAAGCCTGTCAGGCTTCAAAATTAACTGGTCTAAGTCTGCATTACTCCATCTAAACGACTCTGCTTGCAATTCAATCATCTCTGCTAACATCCTCGTTGTTAAACAGTTTAAATACTTAGGCATTGATGTTTTTCCTTGTTTAAACCAGATTATTAAGCATAACTATTCTGTTGCTCTGAACAACATATTGAAAGATACAGGAAAATGGATGAGTCTCCCCATGTCTATTCAAGCCCGTATCTCTGTGGTTAAAATGAACGTTTTACCCAGGATTAATTTTGTGAGCTCTATGTTACCTCTTTCCCCTCCTTCTGATTATTGGCACAAATTAGAGTCAGCGGTATCTAAATTTATTTGGAATGGCAAACGACCAAGACTTAAAAAGTCTACTCTACAGAGGAGGAAAGAGGATGGTGGTCTTTCAGTTCCCAATTTTAAACTTTATTTTTGGTCATTTGTGTTAAGGCCTCTCCTTACATGGTTTGACCCAGATACCTCTGTGTGCTGGCGTGCTTTAGAAAGTGCTATGACAGAACCATGGTCACTCCATGACGTTCTTTTTGCCAATATCTCTAATAAACAGTGCCAGCTGCGCTTTGGCTCCGTTATCTCTCATCTTATCAAAACTTGGAGATTGGTAGAAACATATTGCCATATACCATGCAATTGGCATACACTTTCTCCAATATTCAACAATAAAGCACTCTTGATTGGGGAGAGGCCTATAACAGCTCCACATTGGGAACAGAGGGGGGTTCATTATCTAAAAGACATTTTTAGCGAGACTGGCTTGTTACCTTTTTCCGACTTACAAAATTCATTCAGTCTACCACGTTCCTCATTTTTCTTTTACCTTCAATTAAGATCAGCTCTCAAGGCATATGGTGTCCCCTGGCAGAGATCTTTACCCATCCATCCTATCCGGAAATTATTTTCAATGCAGCAAAAAACCAGCGGTATGGTATCCAAGCTCTATCAGTTTTTGGCGATACCTGGCCGCCTCAGCCTTCCTATTGAGAGGGTCTGGGAACACGATTGCCCAGACCTGAACATTGATCTCGACTGGCATGATGTATGGTCTAACATTTCAGAAGTATCACGCAATCCAGACCATCAGCAGATTCACTACAATTTCATTCATAGGACATATCTCACTCCTGTGAAAATGCATCACATGAAAGTAATTACCAGTCCGTTTTGCACTTTCTGCCCACTAAAAGCTCAAGGTACATATCTTCACATGTTCTGGGAATGCTCTCCTGTTTGTCAGTTTTGGAACAATATTGCATCCAAGTTATCTGCATTGATTAATGATACTGTACCTGTTACTATCAGTGTTTTGATTTTAAATGATTTGTCAGCGCTTCAACTCTCTAAAATTCAAAAGCGTGCTACATTCGCCGGACTTACAGCTGCTAAGAGAATGATTGCAACCCGTTGGAAACCACCCCATGACTTGTCTATTCGAACATGGACCCTTTCCTTTTTGGATGTCATATATATGGAGCTCTCTACAGCTCGTATAAATGGAGCATCAGAAAAGACTTTGGACACTTGGCTCAACATTGCTGAGTCTTTGAAAAATATGCTGTAGATGTGTACTATAGCCTGCTTACTTCTATTTGCACATATGGTTGGTCCCTTATGTCTTATTTTATGTCTGTTCCTCCGTTCAATGTTAATTGTTTGTTTGTTTGTTTGTGTGTGTTTGTGTATGTCTGTTTCTATGTCGCTGCAGACATCATTCTTACTGTTGTGTTTTTATTATGTCTCCCTCCCCTTCCCTTCTTTCCTCCCTGTGTGTTTTATGGTCCTGGGACACCTCCTTTTGTCTCAGCATATTGTTTGTAATTTGAAAGAGCACTCATGTGATGGTGCTCTGCCACCCTGTGTGATTATTTTGAATAAAAACATTTGATCGCAAAAAAAAGAAATCCAGCCCCAAGATACAAGGGTCCTGCACCCTGGCAACCCACACAGAAGAACGCACTGACCGCCCCCCCACACTTAAGGTAAATGACCCTTTCCCCACCATGGGGGCCAGATCCCCTGTGACTGTGCGGAGCTGTACGCTAGTCTGCTCTAACTGAGTCCCTTTAGGTACCATGTCAGGTCTCACCAATGTTGCCGTGGACCCTGTGTCGATCAGGGCTGAGCACGGGACTCCATCCACTGTAACTGGGATGTGGCAAAAATCCCCAACATGTGTCCAGCCCACCACTACCGGCTCCTGCTGCGTGCTGGTATCTGCTTCTGGGGGAAGTGGGCCTCCACCCCCCCATCTGTGTTGTTGGCCCCCCTGTGGTGGTGAAGAGCGTCGGGGTGAAAACCCAGGGGTCCGCACTGCCCCGTCTATGCGGACCCGGGGCCGTTTCCCGGAGCCTTGACCGCGTTGGGGCACTGCCTGACTCGATGCCCCGTTTGGCCACACCCCCAGCACACTACGGAGCGCGTGCGTGTGCCCATGTCACGCTGTGCCTGCAGCGACACAGCACGGATGAGTTCAGTCAACTCCGCCGCCCAGGCGGGCTTATCCTGGGGGGGGCTGCTCTCCACTACAGTCCTCACAGTTGGCGTGTTGTTCTGCTGCACGCCCATGCCAGCTCCAGTAATAATTTCCCTCTCTAAAGCCAGCTCCAGGGCCTCCTGCAGAGTATTGGGGTGCGCTAGCTGTGTCTGGATGCGCAGCTCCGTCGGAGTGAGCGCCTGCAAAAACTGGTCCCGTGCCAGCTCACCTTGCACCGGCGGGGGCATGTGAGCGTATGCCCGCCTAGCTAGGCTCTCAATGTCATTAGCCAATGCACGGAGGGGTTCACCCGGCTGCCTGCGTCTGCTACCCAGTTCGGAGCGCAGAAGACCGGGCTGTGTACACTGCCCAAACTGCCTCCGTAGAGCTCCGACTAACGCCCCATATTCGCTCCTTTCCCCCGGGCTAAGAAGTAGCAGACAAGCTAATGCATCGTCCGTTAGGCACAACGCTAACTGTAAGGCTTTATTCTCATCCGACCAGCCCGCTGCACAAGCTAACAGTTCAAATTGGGCGTGGAAGGCTTCCCAGTCTGCCTTACCCGAGTATTTCGGCGTCTTCACTGGAACGGGGGAACCGCCGACATGGGCGCGGCCATGTTTGTTTACAGCTGGAGAACTCGTCACCCCATCATGCAGCGGAGCTGTTTCCGGACGTGGTGACGTTGCACGCTTGGAGCCAGAAACCCTGTGTCCACTCCGCACGCCGAAACCTGCCTCCGCTGCCAATCTCCTTGCTGTATCCCTCACGCGGCCTCTTAAGTCCGCCGTTCTCCGCAGCTCCTCAGCCCGGTCCGCCGACCACCCGTATGCTCCCTCTCCGTACTCATCGTCCGTCTCCTCCGGTTTAATCCTCGCCCCACTCGACAACATGGTCCCGGTTACGGACAGTCCTTTAGCCTGGCTAACCTAGCCGGCCAATGTAACATTAAAGTCACAACAAAATACCTCGGTCTCTATTGTTTTTCTTTCTTTTTTTTTCTTCTGACACCAGTGTAGCGTTCCTGCTGAACAATGACCGACGAGCCAGTATGATGTCTCGAATTCACGGTTTATTTCCAGAACAAGCTACTGTAGGCCGTAGCTCACGCCGTAATCAATTACAGAGGCTTAACACATTAGCTCAAAGGCAACCCATTACAAAAGAGAGCGTGAAATGGCGGACTTCCCTTATATCCCCGCAATCACACTCCACCCCCCACAATGTCACATGCCCCCCCCCAGACCAGCCCAGGCCTTCCCGTTTGGCAGACAGTAGGTTGAGTGACAGGTGACCCCACAGACATGCGTAACGATACAACGGCCTAACAGAAACATTTAGAGGAACTACCGTACACATTCCCTAGGGTCGCTACAATATTTTATAGGTTGAAAAAATAGAATAGAATAACTTTTATTTTAGGGAACTTCCGTTGTAGCCACCAGCAACAACAAAAAATAAATTGACAGTGGGGCAAACCCACACAAACAAACATATCAAATAAAAACATTCAATAGAATCATTGCATTAATCTAATTAATTAAGTGAATTAAAGTGGAATACAGCCAAACGTTATGATTAAAAATAGCCCCCGCTGTCCCGAGATATCCAATGTCATCAAGCAGTCCAACACACACTCCGCTTCCCCGACTTTCCTCCATAGGCTACACAACTACATTGATACAAAGGAAAAAGTGCTAAACTCCCAATGTTGTCTTCTAATTTTTGTTTTAATAAGTGGCTGGTGACACCGCAAAATGTAGCCGCCAATGGGAAAATGTACCCGCATTTGGCGCCTGGCGGGTGTTAATTTTGGACCCTGGTAACCAGCCACTGAACAAACAACAAAACCATTTCTAAAGCATGGTTTATTTGGCAAAAACTATCTTTTATTTTCGATATACACTGCTCAAAAAATGTAAGGGAACACTTAATCATCACAGTAACACCAAGTCAATTAAACCTAACCGTTCAGGCTAGATGATGTTGCCGGCCACATAACATTCGCCACGGCGTCACCAGACTGTCTGTCACAAGTGCTCAGTGTGAATCTGCTCTCATCTGTGAAGAGAACGGGGCGCCAATGGTGAACCTGCCAATTCTGGTGTTCTCTGGCATAAATTAACTATGAATTACTCAAACTATGAATAAATTGACTATGAATTATTCTAACTATGAATAAATGGACTATGAATTATTCTAACTATGAATAAATGGACTATGAATTATTCTAACTATGAATACATGCACTGTGCATGTAAAAATGTAGCACAGAAGCCATGTTTTGTGTGAGAGATAGATCAAAGAATTAGAACATTTAGTACAGTAGACTCTTGACCAATATGCCATGAAAGTGCAGTGTCAAATACATAGTGGCTTTACAGAGACCAGAAACAGTACAAATACAGTAACACCTTATGTTACTTCATATGGTCACACCTTAGGTTACTTCTGTCATGGGGAGTCAGGTTCAGGGGAATCTAAAAGTTATCATTGTAGTGGCCATGTAGTGGAATAACCACAAGAGCGGAATAGAGTCCGCAAAAAGAGCAGAGAAAAAATAAAGAATGGGACAAAAAAAAAACTCCGTCTTCCACTCATCACCCTCGCGCATGCGCACCAGATTATATGCCTTGCGCAGGTCGAGTTTTGTAAAAACCGACACCCCCTGAAGGCGCTCAAATGCGGAGTTCGTCAGCGGAAGTGGGTTTTAACAGTGATGACATTGAGACCCCGATAGTCAATGCACGGCCTCAACCCTCCATCTTTCTTCTTAACAAAAAAAAACCAGCACCACACGGCGCGGTGGAGGGTCTAATGAAGCCATTGGCTAGGGACTCCTCAAAGTACTCCCTCATGGCCGCACTCTCGGGGGCCGATAAAAAATAAAGGGAGCCACTGGGAGAAACTGTGCCTGGGTAAAAATCAATAGTGCAGTCATAAGGCCTGTGGAGCGGCAAAGTGGTAGTGCGTTGCTTGTTAAATACCTCTGCGAGCTCTGCTTACTCAACAGATACATTCGCCGGAAAAAAACATTTGAGCGCCCCTCCTACTTTAATATTCTCCAAGTCAGAGGGAGAATCAGGTGGCGATTTCCACTTGATCTCAGAATCCAAGAGTTACTCATCCCAAATAGAGTTACTGTCAGCAAACGAGTCCCAGACTAAGCTTTCCTCTATATTCTCAAAGAGAGATGCAACGCTGTCTCAGTCAGGGAGAGAATCAGCCTCCTCTAGGTCGCTGTCAGACCTAAGCTCGAAATAGTCACTATGCCCACCCGAAGCAAGGAATCTAGGCGAATGGCAGTGGGGCCTGCACTGGGACCCCCATTGAAGAATGACTGCCTTGTCTCCTCCCCAATTTATATAAAGCGTGCATGCATAAGGGACCCGTGATCTCCTTAATGGTCCCGGTGCCCAACGGGCGGCCGTTGAGAGCAGTGACCAGACGGGGCAGAGTGAGGGGGTGTTTGGAAACTTTTAATTCCCTAGCCCATCTTGCGTCAATGAAGCACTCCACTGCTTCGGAATCAATAAAGGCGTCAACCTTGACTGGTAATAAGGTCAGAGGAAGAGTGCCATTATGTCTCACTAGGGACCCCGGTTTCCCTAGCGAGACCCCCCGTTTCCCCCCAACCTTGGGCACTGGTCTTTTAAATGATCCCTACGCCTGCAATAACGACACCAGCTCTCCCGCGGCTTAGACTCCCTAGGCTCACGCAGAGATGCACCATCCACCTGCATAGGCTCCTCCTGGTTAAGGGAAGAGTAGGTGGAAGAGCTGTCTGGAGGCGCCACCGAAAGGGAAGAAAGGTGGCGAGCCAAATAGTCTTTTCGTTCCCGCCTCTCTCTCGCTCCCTGATGTGGTTGTCAATGTGAATGGTTGTGGTAACCAGGGCACCGAATGTGGCAGGTAGCTCAAGCACTGCCAGGGCGTCCTTACTGGGATCCGACAAAGCATTAAGGAATAGAAAACTGAGTGGCCCATCGGACCACCCTGTCTCCCCTGCCAGTGCTCGAAATGCAATGGAAAAGCCTGCCATGGTGTTGGTACCCTGGCCTACCATGGTGTCGGTACCCTGGCGGAAACGGGTTAGCCTCATAGCGGCCTCCTGATCGGAGACGTCATGATCGAAGACTAACGCCATCTCCTCCATCAGCCTATTTGTATCGCTCATCATGACTGGGGCGTTGGCCCAAATTATGGGGTCAGCCCAAGCAAGAGCAGTTCCGGTAAGGAGTGATCAAATAAATGCTACCTGGGACTCTTGGGTAGCAAACCGGGAAAACTGGGTCTTAAAAAATGTTACATTGGGTGAGAAAAGCGCCGACACTTCCTTGGATTCCCACTATATCGGAGCAGAAGTTAGAGTTTGGGCTCCCTAGTAGTGAGTGGAGTGGGCAAAGGGGCGGGTTCTCAGGTGCTTGTGCGGCTGCGATAGTCAGTGCATGGAAACTGTCTGCTAAATCCCGCAGGCAGTCTCCCTGGTAGCACAGCTGATCCATCAGCTGACCCTGCTGAACGTGCATAGCCTGCTGCCTTGCCTGGAGGGCACGAATGCCCTCCTCATGAGAGGCTAAGGCAGAGCTCTGGGTGACTAGCGCTTGCTCAATTTCCTGCAGTGTCGCTGGTCCCTCTATATAGGTGTTCTATAATGGGGAGTCGTGTTCGAAGGACCAGATGCGACAGAAGGGAAATCTAAAAGTTATTCACATAGTGGAATAACCACAAGAGCGGAAAAATTGAAAGGAGCAAAACATTTTTTTTAAATGGGACAAAAACTCCCGACGTAAAGCCAAACGGAAATCAACCCAGAGAAGTGGACGAAGGCTCCAGACTCGAGCAGAGCAAAGTAAGAAAGAGAATACCTCTCGCTCTCAAGAGACCTTGCATTCTAAGGTTAGGCATACAAATTCAATGTCCTCCCATTCGGTCTGTCTCTGGCCCCACGTGTATTTACTCGCTGCATGAGCCTGATCCTAACGCCGCTGGGGTCCAGATGGGGGTTATACCATCACAACGCGTGGTGATCTGCCAGCACCACCCAGCTCAGAGAATAGGGTCACGACCACATCAGTCAGACAACATCAATGTGCTTGAACGCCGAGCAGTATTTTTAGCACTAAGGCACTTCTTGCCCGTGCTATGGGGCAAGCATGTGGTTGTAAGGTCAGACAACGCCTCAACAGTGTACCACATAAATTATCAAGGCGGAGTAAGGTCCTGCCAGTCTTTGAAATTGACCCAGTGTTTTTTAAGATGGGAACTTCCCAGGCTTGCCTCTCTTCGTACACCTACCAGGTGTGTGGAATGAGTCAGCAGACATTCTATCTCACCAGGAAATTTGTCCCCAGAATGGCATCTCCACCCCAAAGTGGTAGAGGAGATATGGTGACGGTTCGGTCATGCTCAGACAGACCTGTTCACCTCTCAGGAGTCTGCTCATTGCCTCCAGTGGTTTTCGATGAATGAGCATTCGAGTCCCCTGGGGATGGACGCATTAGCGCACAAATGGTCAGACGGCTTGCTTTACGCTTTTCCGCCAGTATCACTGGTCAAGGTGACCCTGCACAGGCTCAGCACGGGCCACCACAAGCTTCTTGCTGGTAGCTTCCAAATGATCGATGAGACCCTGGTTTACAACAATCCTCTGCCCTGGGAAATCCCGTTCCAGGAGGATCTGCTGTCGCAACAGAGCGGCTCTGTTTGGCACTCTTGACCAAACAAAATGAAGCTCTGGGTATGGCCACTGAGGAGCCCGACCCTTTCATAACTGGGTGTGGTTCCCCCGCCCTACGGACGTTACTTAACTCCAGAGCCCCCTCGACAAAGAACGCCTAGAGATATATGTGGCAACTGTTCTGCACATGGTGCTCATGGGAAGGCGCGGAGCCCGTACACTGTCCGATTCCTGTATTACTGAATACAGTCCTTACTTAATAATGGTAAGGCAGCCAGCACACTGAAGACCTATGCTGATGTCATATCCAGCAGGCATGTCTGGTTACATAACAAGCCTGCAGGGAGCCATTATGAGCCTCTCGAAATGACCAGCCTTAAATGGCTTTCTTTTAAGACGGCATTCCTGCTAGAAATGGTGTCAGCTAGGCGCGTTGGTGAGCTCTGTGCTCTCTCCATCAGCGCAGAGTGACTGAGGTGGAAGCCGGCTGACTCGGAAGTCACACTGAAGCCCATTCCATCTTTTCTGCCCAAAATCGTTTTGCCATTTCACAGTATCCAGCCAATCGAGCTCGTGGAATTTGCCCCCCACCAGGAGAAAACCTGGGGGACGCATACCTGGTATGTATAGTGCGTACGCTGCGATGATATGTTGAAGCTACCGCTTCCATCAGACGTACAGGGCAACTTTTCGTTTGCTATGGTAAAACGAAAGGTAAAGCGCTCTCGGCTCAGAGCCTCTCCTGCTGGGTAGTGAAGGCGATAGCTACAGCTTACAGCTTACCTATGAATATCCAGGGTAGGTCAACAAGAAGTATGACTACTTCCTGGGCAGCCGTGGATGGTGTACCGCTTAAAGAGATTTGTGAGGCGGCCACATAGGCGTCCCCCTGCACATTCTCAAAATTCTATCACGTCAACGTAGCGCCGGGTTCAACGGTAGGTGCAACCATCCTGCTGGCAGCCTTGGCATCCACTTAAAGGTATGACAATCCCTCATGACATTGTTGGTATTAGTCAACCTGATTGTTGACCCTAATGGTCAGAGGAACGAAATAGAACAAACGGTTACAACAGTAACCATATTCTATGAGTTTTGGATGACTATTAGGGATCATAGTCACTTGGGACCCTTTAAGGGCGAGAAAAGGTTCTGAGGATTTCCGCATTGATGCGCTCCCCTTTATAGGGAGGAATTACGTCACTGCGTGGAGGTCATGTTCATGACATATGTTGATATAAGAGTCTCGATGCATCAGACACCTGGAAGGTCCATCCTGATTGACGACCCTAATAGTCATCCGGAACTCATAGAACATGGTTACCGTCATGACTGTTCATTCTCCCATTTAGCTAGAGCTGTTGATATCGTTCACTCATTCAGATAGAGCTAACTGGCACAGAAGGGCCCTGATTGTTTGAGCAATGCTGCCATTCTCATGTTTTAGTTAGCTAGCTTGTGTTAAATTTGAAGTGAGTTATATATTTTGTTTCCATATTAGGAAGAGGTGACTATTTATTATTTATTATTAATGGTAAAAACTGTGTTTCATCAGATTTTAGTGAACCGACATGAGCATACCATGTGTTTTCAGATGGTCATAAGATTTCTGCCATGCTTTAATGGTTATGGCTATGACAGATATGAGATATGACAGATCTGTTAAAGGAAGTTGTGTGGACCTGTTTTGTTCAATATCATGCCAAGAGGAACCGCAGCGCAGGATTACTCATGGTATCCTGTATTGTAAACATTATGCCAAAATTTAGACGATGTTTTAACTGTTAATATTGTGTGCTGTGTGAAATACTGCCACTCGCAGGATAAAACCTTCCCCTCTTATTTTATGACGTTACTGTTATATTGTAAGACATCCAATGTTCCATGAGTATAAAGTTTAACGACCTCTTTGTGTATAGAGGCACGCAAAATAGCTAACCTAAAAGGCGATAATTAAAAATAATTTCAGACCCAAAGAAAATAACCTGGAAACTTTGTTGATCAAAATACAGCGATCTTGATCTCATTCATCCACATTCCACTTGTTTATGATACGACGCAAACAAGCTAACTTTACCTCACCTGTCTATATTTTTCACAGACGTCCTTGTCCAAAAGGTCAGGAAATAAATATGCATTATAATTAATCTTGTTTATCTGACGTTTTACTGGATAAACAGGAAGCTATCTTGGGGCTTCTACGCATGGGCAAACATAACTGCGTTGTCATTTTAAAATGGGCTTTGTTGTCAAAACATTTAATGATTATTCCGTTTGATAAAGAAATAGGCCGAGTCATAAATCAGGGAGGAAGTTTAATAAAAGAAAACAGAACTGGGACCAGACATCAACACATTACAGCAAATCTTATTAAATTCACACTAGTGGTAATGAAATTCAATAAAATATAAATACGAACAGTATCAGATGTAACCAATGCTAACCATAGACCGTCAAAAAATAACATGTCAGCAAACCACTTGCTACAATCAGAATGGATTGTTTTATTTTGACGTCAGTTTCTGGATGTTTTCATTGGCTGGAGTGGAGAAATGCCTTGCTACTTCCGCTTCTTCCCTGCGTTACGTCATTACAATATATACCGTAAACAGAGCTTTCCTGTCCACACTGTCATTTTCTTCGTCGGTTTGTGGGTTACCAGCTTCAACAGTGCTTGAACGGCAACCCAATTACCGTCTCTTAACACGTCTAATTAGCATTTACCTTGTTATACTTGATCGTTACGTGCGTCGCCATCCAAGAACTTTATTTGAAGAGCGGATTCAAGACTGTCGACTCTTTTAAAAGTGTAACGTTAACGTTAGCTAAGCTAAATAAGAGTTAGCACTGCCTGGATCTGCTAGCGTGAACATTAGGTAACGACCATTTTGTCTAGCTTGCCCATTTACTAGCGTCTGTCTTTTTGAAGGGCATTATAACAAGGTAAGTAACGTTACAGTATTATCATTTATTTAAACGAACGGTTAGCTAACGTTAAGTTACCAAAATGAACTTGCGTTCCGGCAAATTAACTGAAGTTGTTTTAGTATTGCATAACGTTACTACATTGTAACGTTAGTGCTAGAGAGAAAGTTAGCTTGTTGAGCTTTTATATTGTGTAGCTAACAGTTAGCTATTGTTATTAATTTTCTACCTGGTGTAACTTAGGCTAATATTAGCGTGCTAATTATGCCGTTGCGTCGTCAGCATCTAACCCATAGACGAGATGCAGCGATTAGCCAAGTGTCTCATGTAGCTTGTTGTCTAATTGACAAGATTATAAGGATTTGAAAAAGGAAATTAAATCGACTGGTTGTGATATCTAGTTGTCGTCATTTCTTTTCTGAGCGCTTGCTAGCTAACGTTAACTACCGTTAGCATTAGCTATAATATATAATAAATATATTAGCCAGGCAGCATGTAGTTTTGTTATCTCTCTTCCCGGCTCTTCGAGAGATAAAGCTACCGAGTAACGGTTAGCTGGCAGTAAGCTAAGGTTTGCATGAGAGATAAAAAGTAATAATGGGTGTGTAACAACGACTAGACTGAGTGTTGTGGGTTGTTTCAGTAATGGCGCCAGTGGATTAGTTGGCTGCGTGTGTTTACATTCGGGCCTGCAGTGTGTCTAGTTGGGTTTTTATACAGTGCGTCACAAAGCGTTATCTCTGGAGGTTTCCTGTGCAATTTCATCATACCAGTTAGTGAATACGCACGTTGTGCTTGGGTGTGCCTCAAATGTAGACATATTTGTCGCAACACGGCATGACTATATAATGCTATTGCAGCGTGTTTTAGCCACGTCTGTTTAAAATGGTCCTACTGCACGTAGAGGCCATTCAGCTCAAACGCCCTGCATCAATACTGTATCAATATAGATATGTATTTAAACCGCATGTGAAGACTATTTCTATAAATGTGTATTTTATATGCGCCTTATATTACCCCAGTTCGGAAGGAAGGAAGGAGTGTGCTTTCATGATGAGTGCAGTAATGTTGACGTAATCGTGTGTTAGACACGGCCTGCGTTACGTATCAGAAGTACTAATGTAGCAAAGGGCTCTGACGGAATCAGAAACTGTTTATGGCAGTAATTGTGAATAGTTAAAACGCACCCCTCTGTCACAGATATGGCTAGATTTCTCTCCAATTTTGGCTCTCTTGGGTCCAAGCAGTTTTGCATTGCCAAGACAGAATGTGAAAAGTAGAATGATATCCACAGTAAACGGTCCAACTTATCTGCTTTTTTCACTAAGAAATTAATCTGATACAAAAGCTATGAAAGAGGGGGGGAAATCAATAGTTTGAAAATGGAACATGTTTTGAAAAATAGAAGGGACCAATATAAGGTGGACATTTGCGCCTCAGGTTTTTAGAGAACATGTGCAATGAGCAGTCTTTTCACAGACTCCACTTGTTATACAGGTGCAGCTCAAAAAATTAGAATATCATGAAAAAGTTCAATATTTTTTGTCACTCATTTCAGAAAGTGAAACTCATATATTATATAGATTCATTACACATAGAGTGAAATATTTCAAGCCTTTATTTCTTGTAATTTAGATGATTATGGCTTACAGCTAATGAAACCCAAAATTCAGTGTCTCAGAAAATTAGAATATTTTGCTTTAACATATTTTTAAAGTATCATATTTAATATTTGGTCGCATATCCTTTGCATGCTGTTACTTCCTGAAGTCTGTGACCAATCAACATCAAAAGACTCTCGATATCTTATTTTCAGGTACTGTTACAAGCGATACTATAACCTCTCTGCATTTGAACTGATCTCTATGAGAATTGGGGGTTAAGACTAGATTCAGCTGTAAATTACGCTGGTACAGTATGGAACACATGACTGGCGAAATGGCTGTACGTCATCAAGGGTCTAAGGTATCAAACGAGCCCCAAACCATCACTCTGCGGCCAGATATGGAGTAGATGTGGATGGATCCCTTTAAGGGTTGTTTCTCCTGACTTTTTTCCCCATAGAGTTCTATAGGAAAATGAGTCAGGAGAAATAACCCTTGCAGTGATCCATCCACATCTACTCCATATCTGGCAACAGAGTGATGGTTTGGGGCTCGTTCGATAGCTCAGACCCTTGATGACTTACAGCCATTTAGCCAGTCATGTGTTCCATATTGTACCAGTGTAATTTACAGCTGAATCTAGTCTCACCCCCCAATTCCCATAGAGATCAGTTCAAATGCAGAGAGGTTATAGTATCGCTTGTAACAGTACCTGACAATAAGATATCGAGTCTTTTGATGTTGATTGGTCACAGACTTCAGGAAGTAACAGCGTGCAAAGGATATGCGACCAAATATTAAATATGATACTTTAAAAATATGTTAAAGCAAAATATTCTAATTTTCTGAGACACTGAATTTTGGGTTTCATTAGCTGTAAGCCATAATCATCTAAATTACAAGAAATAAAGGCTTGAAATATTTCACTCTGTGTAATGAATCTATATAATATATGAGTTTCACTTTCTGAAATGAGTGACAAAAAATATTTAACTTTTTTACGATATTCAAATTTTTTGAGCTGCACCTGTATATGTGCCAAGTACTGCTGGCATCTTTGATTTTGCTGAACAAGGTTAAAAACGGTAGAATGATGTCTAACTGCCATTTGCCTGCTATGTAATTGCTGATTCACAGGCCACCTGCTTCCTGTTGGTTTGTTCCAGGAACATGCACTTTTTTGACCTGCCTTGTGAAAGGAAATGAGTGGATTTATGTGTGGTCTGTGCCTTGCAGAAACATGAGCTCCCAGGTCAGACAGAATTTCCACCAGGACTGTGAGGCTGCTATCAACCGGCAGATCAACCTTGAGCTGTATGCCTCCTATGTGTACCTGTCCATGGTGAGAACGAGGGAGGGAACGAGGGAGGGAACGAAGGAAGGAGTGTGCTTTCATGATGAGTCAGGAGAGTTGGGAGAGGGCTCATCAGGATCAGTGAGTGTGTGTGTGAGAACAGAAACGATGGAGAAGAAAAAAGCATTAGATAGATGGATGAAGGGAATAAGCTCATGCTCTCAAGCATTTTGCATGTTTACTTAAAAAAAATTCAAGGCTACAATGGCAGTGCCACACCTGGGAATGAAGCCTGCAATCTCTGGGTAACGAGCCCAGTTCTCTAACCGTTACATCACACTGTCAACCTTTTAATGATGCAGTGCACTGCACTTATTGCATTGAACTTTCTGATAATGGCAATTGTGTTGAATGGACATTGAGCTTTCCTGTTCCACTCCAGGCTTATTACTTTGACCGAGATGACCAGGCTCTGCACAACTTTGCCAAGTTCTTCCGAAAGCAGTCTCATGAGGAACGAGAGCATGCAGAGAAGCTGATGGGCCTGCAGAACAAGAGAGGAGGCAGGATCTTCCTGCAGGACATCCGGGTACGACAGTGTGTGTTTGTGTGTGTGTGTAGGAGTGTATGGCTGTGTGTGCATGTGTGCGCGTCTCCTGCTGCCTCCGTCTGTCTGCCTGCCTGAGCGTGTCTGGCGACTGTCTCCTTATGAGTTATTTGTGTATAAGTCTGGTTTTTTAGCTTGTTGCTCAGTCTCTGTGCTTCTGAATTACATGTCCCTTTCATTTTGTTTGTCTGTGTCCTCGTTTGCCACTGCGGGATCCGCGTGATGGTGTTTTTTGACTTTGCCCTTGTGTGTGTGTGCGTGTGCGTGCGTGGAGATAAGGTCCTGGGGTGGGACTGAGAGCACACAGATAGGGCAAAGAACGAGGGGTGGATCCTTTATCTCCCTCTTGCATTATCACACGCCGTTAGAGCCGCCTCAGTCCCACTGTCTCTCACACATGTGCGTACACACATACAAAACCCCCATTGGAGCTCTGTAAGGCTAAGCCTTATCTGGATTACAAAGGGGAAAGGAGAGCGAAATGTGACAAAACATACTTGTATATCAATTTTATATTTTGCCTTTGATAGCCTATCCTCAACATATTTGTCCGCTCCGGAGGCTATAGCCGCCTTTTAATTTTTTGCGCTCTTCTAGACATCCGAGTATTTGTGTTTGAAGACAGCTCTGTGGTTGCTTTTACAGCTCTGTATTTAAAGGCACGTCATTGCTATAATTTCGGTAGCGTCTGTTTAAATTGGTTAAACGCAGGTTTTTTTTCCTGAGTTTTGCGCATCCCTGCTAGAAACTGTTGACAGGGAGGGGGGTACGATTGGTGGGCGGCTACTCGTTATTAGTGGGCTAATCTATATCTATGGTAGGGGAAACACTGATGTGAGATGTGTGTGTACTCTATATGCATGTACATGTGAGATGTGTGTGTGTGTTTGTGTGCTGCAGAAGCCAGAGAGGGACGAGTGGGGCAGTGGTGTTGAGGCTCTGGAGTGTGCCCTGCAGCTGGAGAAGAGTGTTAATCAGTCCCTGCTGGACCTGCACAAGGTCTCTTCTGAACACAATGACCCCCATGTGAGTCCCCTCTATACCACACACACGCACACACACACGCACTAACTAACACACACACACGCACTAACTAACACACACACACGCACTAACTAACACACACACACGCACTAACTAACACACACACACGCACTAACTAACACACACACACGCACTAACTAACACACACACACGCACTAACTAACACACGCACTAACTAACACACGCACTAACTAGCACACGCACTAACTAACACACGCACTAACTAACACACACACGCACTAACTAACACACACACGCACTAACTAACACACACACACGCACTAACTAACACACACACACACACACACGCACTAACTAACACACACACACACGCACTAACTAACACACACACGCACTAACTAACACACACACACACGCACTAACTAACACACACACACGCACTAACTAACACACACACACGCACTAACTAACACACACACACGCACTAACTAACACACACACACGCACTAACTAACACACACACACGCACTAACTAACACACACACACGCACTAACTAGCACACGCACTAACTAACACACGCACTAACTAACACACACACGCACTAACTAACACACACACACGCACTAACTAACACACACACACACACACGCACTAACTAACACACACACACACGCACTAACTAACACACACACACACGCACTAACTAACACACACACACACGCACTAACTAACACACACACGCACTAACTAACACACACGCACTAACTAACACACACACGCACTAACTAACACACGCACTAACTAACACACGCACTCACTAACTAACACACGCACTAACTAACACACACACGCACTAACTAACACACACACGCACTAACTAACACACACGCACTAACTAACACGCACACGCACTAACTAACACACACACGCACTAACTAACGCACGCACGAACACACGCACGCACTAACGCACGCACGCACGCACTAACACACGCACTAACGCACGCACTAACGCACGCACGCACTAACGCACGCACTAACGCACGCACTAACGCACGCACTAACGCACGCACTAACGCACGCACTAACGCACGCACTAACGCACGCACTAACGCACGCACTAACGCACGCACTAACGCACGCACTAACGCACGCACTAACGCACGCACTAACGCACGCACTAACGCACGCACGCACTAACGCACGCACTAACGCACGCACTAACGCACGCACTAACGCACGCACTAACGCACGCACTAACGCACGCACTAACGCACGCACTAACGCACGCACTAACGCACGCACTAACGCACGCACGCACTAACGCACGCACTAACGCACGCACTAACGCACGCACGCACTAACACACGCACTAACTAACGCACGCACTAACGCACGCACGCACTAACGCACGCACGCACTAACGCACGCACGCACTAACGCACGCACTAACACACGCACGCTTCACAGCTTTTCTGGCGTACGATCAGGCTATTGTTGGGTTTATCTTGTTGCTATGGTGGAATAAAATTTTTATATGATGAATAAATATATTTACGCACACACACATGCGCGCTCACATACACACATAAATACACACGCACACACATAGCCCTCTTTCATGAACACGCCCACTCTTTTACTCGCATAGTGTACCTTGGTTTGTCCTAGGACACAATGCTGACAGGTTGATTTAAAGACCACAGATTGCCAACAAATGCTTTACAGTGCAATGAGCAGTCTGTACTGTGATTGGACAGTAAGCTCAACCAAGAAAAATCCCCTATGATATTGTGCAAGGGAAATCCTGGTTTAATTTCTGAACTGAAAGCAAATAAGTCCCCTATGGTTTCGCAAGCCAAACCACTTCGGCTGTGGAATTTCCAAAAATTTGCCTTGTGCGGGGACGAGGGAAAAAGAAAAGAGGGGGAAGAGAGTAAAATAGAGAACCTGCCGATGGAGGAGTTATGAAGATATGTGACTGATTTTAAAGTCTTTTTTCACCTCAGTTGAATTAAATCCCTTTGCTTATTGGGTATTTTTATCATAGAATTTTATTCTAATGATTGTGATGTTTATTGCAACTCCAGGATTGTCACCTCAGCATCTCTCTCTGCGTTCCTCTCTCCCACCAGTGTTGCCAGGTGCCTGAATTAATCCCTCCCCCCCAAAATTCTGAAAATTCCCCATCTTCAATTGCGCTTCATACAATTTTCTCATAATTTCACCCCATACCTCCTTTTAAAATCCCCCATCTATCATTGACTCCCATACATTTTTCTTTAAATTCTTTAATTCCCCAGTCTGGCAACCCTGTCTCCCACAAATATACAGAGTAGTGTTGATTGGCTATTTACTTGTGACGTATAACCAATCCGATAATGCTGCGGGACGAGCCAGCCTAAGTAGTAACCTTTCAGAGACAGGCGACTGCATCAGAGCCAGAAGCGCATTTAAAAAAATATTTGACAGAGCACATGTTTTTCAGCAAGATTGGTAATAAGTGAGATATGGACTAGTGCTGGGTTTAACAGACTGACCAGAGTTAATGAATAGGTAGGAAGAATGGATGGAACCTTCCAAGTGCGATAGACAGGCTGCCTGTCAGTAATGTCAGACCCTGCAGTTTGCGTGTGTGTCCTGTGCTCAGCACATGCCGTTTGCGGGTGTATCCTGTGCTCAGCACATGCCGTTTGCGGGTGTGTCCTGTGCTCAGCACATGCCGTTTGCGGGTGTGTCCTGTGCTCAGCACATGCCGTTTGCGGGTGTGTCCTGTGCTCAGCACATGCCGTTTGCGGGTGTGTCCTGTGCTCAGCACATGCCGTTTGCGGGTGTGTCCTGTGCTCAGCACATGCCGTTTGCGGGTGTGTCCTGTGCTCAGCACATGCCGTTTGCGGGTGTGTCCTGTGCTCAGCACATGCCGTTTGCGGGTGTGTCCTGTGCTCAGCACATGCCGTTTGCGGGTGTGTCCTGTGCTCAGCACATGCCGTTTGCGGGTGTGTCCTGTGCTCAGCACATGCAGTTTGCGTGTGTGTCCTGTGCTCAGCACATGCGTTGAAGTTGTCAGTGTTTTTTGCGTTTTGTTTATTTTGTTTTGCTTTTCCTTCACCTGGCTTTTCTGCAGAAGCGGAACCTTGCTGCCCGCGCTTGACCATGTGGGAGCGTTTGTGCATGGCCTCTTCATGCTTGTGTTGTAGTGTCTCGAAGCGTGAACAGGCCTTTAATATCTCTACCCCCACCCCCCGCAGATGTGCGACTTCATCGAAACGCACTACCTGGACGAGCAGGTGCATTCCATCAAAGAGCTGGCGGACTGGGTGACCAATCTGCGGCGCATGGGCGCCCCCCAGAGCGGCATGGCGGAGTACCTGTTCGACAAGCACACGCTGGGCAAGGACAGCAGCTAAACAGCCATTCCCTGCTCTCTCTTTCTCTGTCTCTCTCCTGCTATTTATCAATTTGCTATGAGTGTGAGTCTGTAATCATCCCTCAGTTATTCACTGATGTCCTATTCTATACACGCTCCCTCCCTCCCACAATATAAACGTCCCTGCAAAGTCATTGTTGCATTTTCTGTCCAAGGCTGTTATGCACTTGCCCTCTGCTCGTGTGTTTTAGTACAGAAATGTACTCTTAACAATAAACTGAACCCTCTGGATTCTCAAGCTTTGTGTTTGTGGGGTTTTTTTTTTGCAGTGTGTGTGTGCGCATGTAGACCTGGTGTGTGTGTTTTGTGTGCATGTGTATGTGTCACTGCGTTTGTGTAGGCGTCTCATTGTGAGGTATTGACCACAGAGACCCTTGGACATTTGCTGTCAATCCAAGGTCATTGGGGAAATATTTATGATTCTATTGGTATTGTGACTCTAAAACAGGTTCTGGCTTCTTAAGGCACAGATACTTAACGTGTCATGGATAACATCTCCCAAGCTAAAGCCTGCCTGCAACTGAACAATTAACACAGTGATTTCCAACAGTGATTGGAGTTAATCTTGTGCACTGTTTCCACATCAGTTTTCAGTTCTTGGCCGGTCCCTGTATTGACACCAAGTTGTTTCCTAATTATCTTCCTTTTTTTTAACCTGTGGAAACGATTCGTTGGGTGTTTACAGCATAATCCTCTAAGCACAGAACAATATGGAAACTTATCTTTATATTCAGAACATCTTATTTGATAAGACTCATACCTTTTGCAATCACTCAAATATTGTAAGTGTTCATTTAGCCACAAGATAATGATTTATACTTGTATTTGTCAAATTAATGAGCAAGAAAATTAAGATTTCCTTTTGATAAAGGAAATATGTTTTTAAACATGAGCTGAAGGACCGACACTCGTTTTTGTATAGATACCTCTATATCAAATTTTAATTATCAGATAATAATGTGGCTGTAGTGTTATGCTCCTGTGAACGAAGCATGAGCACCATGCCATGTGGAACATAACTGCAAACAAACAAGTTAATTCTGAGCTTGTTCCACAACACTCGACTACTTGCCTTTATCATCTGTATGGCCTAGATCAGTGTTTCTCAACCCTGGTCCTGGAGGGCCACAGGGTGAGCTGGTTTTTGTTTTTGCCTTCATATCGGCAACCAATTCAGACCCAAGAAACCACTGTATAAACAGTGCTGAGCAGAAAAATGCCCTCAGAAAGCTGCTTAAGCAAGTTTCCGCACAGAAATTCAGATGTATAATATGACACGTGCTGTGAGAATCTGCGTTCTTCTGCACACACTGGACACCATGCGTATGCAATGTTTGGAGTCGGTGTGATATGGCGACACCATGATCAAAAGGCAGAGGGAGAAAATGCTAAACTTTGCGTAAGTAGATTTCCGACTTTTTCCCTGAGCATTCTTTTACGCATTATTTTACTCAGTGGCCCCAGGTGTGGTGAATTAACTGTGTTATCGGCTGCTTTAATTGATCAATTAAGTATAGAGTAACAACGAAAACCAGGATACCCTGCGGCATTCCGGGACCAGGGTTGAGAAACACTAGACTAGATGGACTCGGGGATCTGCCAGAGTGGAATTTTTACCAGGATCTAAGGCAAGGGGCCCTAACCCTGGTCCTGGGTTTTTACCTCAAAATTAGCAACTAAATTCAAACACAAGAAATTAGGTGAGATATGTTAGATTTGAGTAATTTCAAAGTTAATTTAGCAACATGTTTTAGTTAAAGTCAAACCTGTATGCCCTAATACACTACCCAGTTTCTGTCTGGGGAGGGTGCCTAACAGCCACCCCGTCTCTGTCTGGGTGTGAAGCGCCCTTTCAGATGTAAGTACTCTTAAGTACTCCTTGCCACCTGCATGAATGCCCCACTGAGTTTCCCGGGAATACACATCCACGAAACTTCCCTGTCTAGCCTCACCTATATGATACTTCCTGCTATATGTGTATAAATGTTGGGCCAGTTTGGAATGTAAGAGCATGTTAGACTGGAAAGCTGACAAACATCATGCTGACGAATAAACTATAGCTACTGTCTTTCATCACGGAACCGTTTCAAGACCCTCTTATTCCTCGAACGTAATTGCATGGTGCTGGGGTTGGATCCTTTGCGTTGGGTGGAGCAGGGTGGGTGTGCACAATGATGGGGTTGGATCCTTTGCTTCGGGTGGAGCAGGGAGGGTGGTGCACGGTGCTGGGGTTGGATCCTTTGCGTTGGGTGGAGCAGGGAGGGTGTGCACGGTGCTGGGGTTGCATCTTTTGCATTGGGTGGAGCATGGAGGGTGTGCACGGTGCTGGGGTTGCATCTTTTGTGTTGGGTGGAGCAGGGAGGGTGTGCGCGGTGCTGGGAATCTTTTGCGTTGGGTGGGGCAGGGAGGGTGTGCACGGCGTTGGGATCCTTTGCGTTGGGTGGGGCAGGGAGGGTGTGCATGGTGCTGGGATCCTTTGCGTTGGGTGGGGCAGGGAGGGTGTGCACGGTGCTGGGATCCTTTGCGTTGGGTGGGGCAGGGAGGGTGTGCACGGTGCTGGGTTGTGTGCTGGACAGAGCAGAGGCTGAGACCCCCCTAGTCTGTCTCCTTCCCCCCTGGAGATCGACCTTTCCCCCCTTCCAGCATCAGAGAGCCCAGGAGGTCCCCCTCTACCAGAGAGATCCCTGAATCATTGGGCAAGGGCTGCTGATTGGCTGCGGGGGGAGATACCATGGCGATAGGGGCGGGGCTAATGCCGCTGGGCCCGCCCACGATGCCGGTGCGGTTGGCGGGGGCGAAGTTTCCGTGGCTGCCTCCGTTGCAGAGGTTGCTGCCGGGACCATTAATGCTGCTGCAGCTGGCGCTGGTGTTGAGGGCGGGATTTCGGGAGGGAGGAGTGAAGGAGAACACCTTTTCCACTCCGCCCCCCAGGCCCTGGGAGGGGCGGAGTTTGGGCAGGGGGCAGGGCTCGGTGGCGGGGTCAGGGAAGGAGAAGGTGGGGCCGGGGTGGGGCTCTCTCTCCGGGCTGAGCCATGGGAAGGCGGAGGAGGGGGGCGGGGGCATGCGGCCGGGTGTGTCCGGGGGCAGCATTGGGGGCGCCAGAGAGCAGGAGCTGTGGTCCCAGTCCTGGGCCCGGCGGGCGGGCCGGGGGCGGAGCAGGGCAGGAGGTGCGCAGTGGATGGGCGTTTGTGGGCAGCTGTAGAAGCCGGGTCGCTCGTACAGAGGCAGAGAGGAGAACGGGAAATCCAGGTCACACTCCGGAGGCTGGTTGGGCGTGGGAGAACCTTCTGGATGCAGGTAGAGCGGGAAACGGCCGAGCGGAGCGCCGGGCCGCCTGCGCAAGAGGGAGACCCGCGACGAGGCCGAGCCACGGGGAAAATTGGCGGACTGGACCCCCAGAAAGCCCCCCAGGCCCCCCAGTAGGGGCGTTGAGTGATTGGCCTCTTCATGCTCCTTAATCTGCTCAAGGTTGGACTGGAACTCCATCTCTTCCTTGGGCACACTGTGAGGATCAAATTGACATCGGAATCAATACATAGGACACCATATTTATCTTCGGTTTTATTACACATAAAAATGGACACTGCTTTCAATCAGGTTGCCAAAACTAGGGGTTTGAAAAAAAAATTCTTTAGATTCTGTTTATATTTACATACTTAATAAATATTTTAGAATAATAAGCTTGTTCAGATGTGATTTCATGTTATGAAACGCATGATTATCGCATTATTATCAGATAATAGTGTGGCTGTAGCGTTATGTTCCTGTGAACGAAGCATGAGCACCATGCCATGTGGAACATAACTACAAACAAACAAGTTTCCCGTGTGAAAAAATTGTATACTTGGGCATACTTGTAGTACAATTATATTTAAACTTTAATTAGGTTTCAGGTAAGCCAAATTACACCATAGTATATTATTTCTTCACATGGGTTGTCTTCACAAATTTAGTTTAGATATATTGCTGTTTAATAAACATAAGTTTAAACTCTTCCATTATATTCATATTTAATGCACCTTTCATATGTGATGATACAAAGTAGTGATATAGGTTACACAAGTTAATTGTAGTTTTGACCCATGTCATGTGACTTACTTCATGGATACGCCTGCCTGCCTATCTTGCAAGATACAGAGAAGGCTGTGATAGAGCAGAATAGCAGTATCTATTTTCAGTTTTTTTATTGACATTGGAGCAAATATATTGAATATAATTCCAATACTTTGTCTTAATCCCACTGCAATGATTAAAACAAATATAGATATATCAGGAACATTCACCCTGTTATGTGGAAAACGGCAGGGTTCGGCTGTGTCTTCCTTGCATTTGAGGTAGCTATCGAACCCCAGTTGTAAGATCTCACTCTTCTAATAAAGGAGTTCAAATTGGGGATACAGACCATATTATATCTCTGTACGCAGATGATATATGGTTGTTTCTAACTGTTATATATTATATCTCTGTACGCAGATGATATATGGCTGTTTCTAACTGTTATATATTATATATCTGTACGCAGATGATATATGGCTGTTTCTAACTGTTATATATTATATCTCTGTACGCAGATTATATATGGCTGTTTCTAACTTATATACTATATCTTTGTACACAGATGATATATGGCTGTTTCTAACTGTTAGATATTATATCTGATGATATATGGCTGTTTCTAACTGTTATATATTATATTGTTGTACGCAGATGATATATGGCTGTTTCTAACTGTTATATATTATATCTCTGTACGCAGATTATATATGGCTGTTTCTAACTGTTATATATTATATCTTTGTACGCAGATGATATATGGCTGTTTCTAACTGTTATATATTATATCTCTGTACGCAGATGATATATGGCTGTTTCTAACTGTTATATATTATATATCTGTACGCAGATTATATATGGCTGTTTCTAACTGTTATATATTATATCTCTGTACGCAGATGATATATGGCTGTTTCTAACTGTTATATATTATATCTTTGTACGCAGATTATATATGGCTGTTTCTAACTGTTATATATTATATCTCTGTACGCAGATGATATATGGCTGTTTCTAACTGTTATATATTATATCTTTGTACGCAGATTATATATGGCTGTTTCTAACTGTTATATATTATATCTTTGTACGCAGATTATATATGGCTGTTTCTAACTGTTATATATTATATCTCTGTACGCTGATGATATATGGCTGTTTCTAACTGTTATATATTATATCTCTGTACGCAGATGATATATGGCTGTTTTGACACATGTCATGCGACTTTACTTTATGGATACCCAGCCTCCCGACAATGCTCGTTAAATCTTTATGATTCTTCTGCCCCGCCCAGCCACAATCTAACTCTAGTGTTTTAGAGCTGCATTTGATGCATGTGCTCTCATAAAGCTTCTTGTTGTAAGATTCAACTGTCATGGATCTTGCCTTCCTTCCCTTATCTCCACGTTCTCGTTATTCTTTTTTGTCATTTACCGGTAATCTAACGGATTTTACTTTGTTCCGTTACGGGGTTTTGCTTTCGCATCGTCATTAGTGAATGCACCTGTCTTTCATTTCCTCTGGCTATTTATACCCCGCTTCCTGCCTCGCTCGTTGCTTCCATGTTATTCCACTTAACATTCGAGCCGGTAAAAAGGTATAGGAAATTAGTTAGAAAGCTAGTTTAAAAAGAAAGGGTTTAGAAAGTAAGGGTTTTTAGAAAGAAAGAAAGTTTCTTTTAGCTCTCATTTCAGAGCAGAGGCTTTCTCGCTTCTTTCGTTTTATACTCTGACTTACGAGTGCTCTTACCCAAGAAAAGTTAAGGTCTTTTGAGTTCTCTGTTTCCTTTCGTTTCGCTCCACAAACGGGAGTAAGATAAGCGTGTCTGCTTATTTCCTTTGTTTTACCATTCTTACCTACGAGCGCTCTAACTGCTCTGACTCCAGTTAAAGGGGTCTTATAGTTTTTATTTTCTTTGTTCGTTCGCTCCACAAACGGAGTTAGATAAGCGTGTCCGCTTATTTCCTTTGTTTTTCCACGAGCGCTCTAACGGCTCTGGTCCCAGTTAAAGGGATATTACAGTTTTTATTTTATTTGTTCTTTGGCTCCACAAACGAAGTTAGATGAGCGTGTCCGCTTATTTTCCTTTGTTTTTCCATGAGTGCTCTAACTGCTCTGGTCCCAGTTAAAGGGATAGTATAGTTTTATTTTCTTTGTTCATTCGCTCCACATAAAGAGTGCGATAAGCGTGTCTGCTTATTTTGGTTGTTTTGCTCGCATATCGAGTTCCTCACTTTTTTCGTGAGGTTATTGGTGTTCTCTTTATTCTCCCTTTCCACTACGGATTATTGTCCGTTTTTGTGGTGTTCAGTAGAACACTTTAAGACGCCTTATCTGTCGCATCTGGACCTCCAAACATTCTCCTCTGTGTTTCTGGCACAGAGAACCCCAACAGAACATGGAAGCCAAAGGGGAGGGGCCAGCGATATATCCGATTCTTCAAAGGGTTCTAATAACTCAGGAGGCAGCCCTTGCCTCTCAGGGAGAGAGTATTCGAGCTCTTCTAGTCTCTCAACAGACTCTGCACGAGCAGATACACCTTCAGGCGGTCGCTCTGCAGGATCTAGCGGAGAATCTCCGAACTCTCTCTCTCAGGACCGACCCACCCTCAGTTGCACAAGCACCCACACATCCCATTCCTCCCCCACCTCCACCTGACGCTAGAGAGCCTAAACTTCAGCTCCCGCTGCGGTATAGCGGGGAGTCGGGAAAGTGTCAGGGGCTTTTAACTCAGTGCCTAATTTTTTTTTTAATTCAGCCCTCCCGCTTCTATGCACAAGAGTCCCGGGTAGCATTCATTCTCTCACTCCTAACCGGGAATGCTCTTGCATGGGCTGACCCACTTATCAGGGCTAATTCGCCTATCATGGAGAACACAGATGAGGCTTATGGCGGAGATCGTGTCAGTTTTTGATCAGGACGTTTTTGGCAATGAGGCCGCCATGCGGTTGACCCGTCTTCGTCAGGGCTCTGACACCATGGCCGCTTTTGCTATTGCTTTTCGTGCTCTTGCCGGGGTGACAGGATGGGCCGATGAGCCTCTTAGGGCACTGTTTATAAACGCCCTGTCGGAACCCGTGAAAGACGCTCTCGCGGGTCTTGAACCACCCGCTACGTTCGGTGCCCTGGTGTCCACCGCCATTCGGTTAGACAACCGTTTTAGAGAGAGAGAGAAAAAGAGGGGTTCTAAAGGTTTTAGGTATCGCCCAGCTAATTACCTTTCTTCCGCCACGCCAACGGTGTCTCAAACCCCTTCACTATCTCCTATTGAGCTGGAGGAGCCCATGCAGGTCGATGGGTCCTGGTCCCAGTTAAAGGGATATTACAGTTTTTATTTTCTTTGTTTTTTGGCTCCACAAACGAAGTTAGATGAGCGTGTCCGCTTATTTTCCTTTGTTTTTCCATGAGTGCTCTAACTGCTCTGGTCCCAGTTAAAGGGATAGTATAGTTTTATTTTCTTTGTTCATTCGCTCCACATATAGAGTGCGATAAGCGTGTCTGCTTATTTTGGTTGTTTTGCTCGCATATCGAGTTCCTCACTTTTTTCGTGAGGTTATTGGTGTTCTCTTTATTCTCCCTTTCCACTACGGATTATTGTCCGTTTTTGTGGTGTTCGGTAGAACACTTTAAGACGCCTTATCTGTCGCATCTGGACCTCCAAACATTCTCCTCTGTGTTTCTGGCACAGAGAACCCCAACATCAACACAAGCTTCCCATGACCTGCCCCAGCTGATTGGCTTTTCTCATTCGCGAGCATGATCTACCTTCCTCACAGGAGGCAGCTCACAGCTGAATTGCAGAAAAAATTAGTTATGCTGAAATACAATGTAAGAACATCACTGAATAGATGCAGAAACAATAGATGTATAAGGAAAGGAAACAGTAACTTCATCTTGAAACAGAAATAGTGCATGGTAGCTGAAGATTAATAGATTACACACATTAAGACAGAAATAAATTACATAATCTACATTGCAGAAGTACGAGTAAACAGTTTTTGAAATCATGTTTACATAATGTAAGGAATATAAACAGACTATTATTTTCTGCAGCTGTATCTGTTTTCATATTGGAAGTTCATTACTGAATATTTGTAACTGTTCTTTACATATGGCTTCATACTTTCTTTCATACTATTTTGTTTTCTAAGAGGCTAGTAACTGAAGTAAGTTTTTAACAATGCCAAAATTTCACTTTCTGAAATGTAGTTTTGTATTTTGGAAATACATTTGCACATATTTTTATTAAATACATTTTCTTAGTCCAGTAATTTGTAATTTATTTTGATGTCTTTCCCCACTGTATTTGCATGTATTTCTAACTAGATACATTTTCATGTAGTTTTTCCCCCTCTGACAGTAATTTTACTTTTAAAGTACTTTTATTGTGATTTATATAAATTCACTCTAAAGTAAATTTCTCACATTCATTATCAAAAGATTTTTATCTAAGGAAAAACTTAAAATCTTGTAGAAATTTAACAAGTATTATCCCTTCTTGAGAGAATCCACTCCTTTGTGGAGAGCATGGATAATATAGTCCTCCAGCAGACTGGTTAAGCCCCCTCTTTGTTAGGTAGACGTCGTTCAGTTCCCTCTTCGCTATTTAAAAAAAATACATTAAAAGTGAAATCTCAGTAAATAGTATAAACAATGAGCTTAAATTAAAAAAAGACAATGTCTAGAAACTATGGTCCCCTCTTGGCAGGTATATAGTGAAAGTCCCCTGTTAGTAAGATAGTTGTGTATGTGTGTGTGTGTGTGTGTGTGTAATTAGTACCTGATGTCCAGAGCAGAGCCCATGAAAGAAGGCTTGTGGTGATCAGCACTAGCTGCAGTATAGGGGTGTGTGTGTGTGGGCATGTTTAGCCTACGTCATGGGGATTAAATGTTCCCATGAGGATAGAAAAGGTTGTCAAATGCTCCCTCGTGGGGACTCGGGAATGGTCCCCATGAGGAAAAAGTTAATTTTAGGGTTAGGGGTAGGGTTACAATTAGGGTTAGGATTAGGGATCAAAGGTTATGTTTAGGGTTCGGTTTAGAATTTAGGGTTATGTTTAGGGTTCGGTTTAGAATTTAGGGTTATGGTTTAGGGTTATTGTTATGGTTAGGGTTAGGTTTAGGAAGTCTCAATAATGATAGAAATACAAGGGTTAGGGCTAGGTTAGGTTTAGGACTTCCCCACAAAGAATACAGGACTGCGTGTGTGTGTGTGTGTGCGTGTGTGTAATTAGTACCTGATGTCCAGAGCAGAGCCCATGAAAGAAGGCTTGCGGTGATCAGCTCTAGCTGCAATGTAGGGGTGTGTGTGTGTGTGTAATTAGTACCTGATGTCCGGAGCAGAACGCATGAAAAAAGGCTTGCGGTGATCAGCACTGGCTGCAGTATGTGTGTGTGTGTGTGTGTGTCTAATTAGTACCTGATGTCCAGAGCAGAGCCCATGAAAGAAGGCTTGCGGTGATCAGCACTGGCTGCAGTGTAGGGAGGCTGAGGTTCAGACTCGTTCCAGTATTTATCCCTCTCTACGACCGGCACACAGTCGTACATCTCATCCACTGTCAGCAGGGACACCTGGGGAGAGGGCACCTGGTCTTCAATTCATAAAGCACCGCAGAGTAGTACAGCTGATCCTGGATCAGTTTGTATATCAGCTCATAATGGATAAGGTTAGGATATGGGCAGTGGAAACGGATCCTGGATCCGTTTGTATTTCAGCTCATGATGGATAAGGTTAGGATATGGGCAGGTGAACCTGATCCTGGATCAATTTGTATTTCAGCTCATAATGGATACGGTTAGGATATGGGCAGGGGAACCTGATCTGAGTTCAGCACTTGTACACTGAGATGCTTGATAAACACAGGCCCTGATCTGATCTCAGCTGGATTCAGCCAAATGAACTCTGCTGGTGCAGTGCTGGGTGAGTGAAAAGAAGAGGGAGTAACCGATGGCTAGGAAAGAGGATGTGGAGGAGGAGGAGAATCAAAGTGAGGATGAATGAGAGGAAGGCAGGATGGGATGTGAGTAGACCTGAAGGTTCCGATCCACCAGCCAGTTGGTTTCAAAGTCGTCGTCATCTTCTCCGAAGGGATTTATGAGCTGCTCAGCCACCTGCAGCTCACACACACGCACAACGCCACTTAAACACAACTGCTCAGCCACCTGAATCACACACACACACAACGCCATGTCAAACAGCACAGCACGATCATACAAACGCATCTGCACATAAAAAAAATGATCTAAGCGATTAGAATCATTCACAAAGCCGAAGGGTAAACCAACAGCTAAACTATTCACAATTACATTAGCAAACTAAGCGAGTAGCGGGACAATTACCAAACCAAATAGCTAAACCATTCACAATACCATTTGTAAATCCAATGGCTAATCAAGTAGCAAAGCATATAGCAAAATAAGTAGCAGAACGATTAGCAAAGCACATAGCTAAACCATTCACAATACCAATTGTATATCCAGTAGCTAAGCGAGTAGCAGAACCAGTAGTAATGCACATAGCCAACTAGTAGCTAAACGAGTAGCAAAACCATTCGCTAAGCCCTGTGCCACCCACATTTTGAGAAACGCACCGTAGCATAGGTTAGAATACACCGTATCTCATCCCACATTAAATCCGCGCAGGAGAGGAATTTAAGCAACTTAAAAATGATTGCCAGCTCTGCTGAAAAAGTGGTTTTCTTTATTTGACATTACTTCTCATTATTAAAATAATCATCCACCAATATTTCAGCCTTTAAAAATGTCTATAGCTGAAAAATATTAAGATGAAATAGTGTCACTTTCTGCTGACTATACAGTTCTCAGGACTGGGAGGGTGTGAAAGCTAGTTAATATTCAGGCCACGCCCAAGAGCCTCTAGGCAAGTTATGTCTCTCGGAAATGCAAACACCAAACGATGGCTAAAGTCGTAGCATATGTTTGAGCCACTGAACTAAAGAAGATCCGTTCACATAATAATACTAACATTAAGCTCAGAGACCACGGGCCGGCCACATGTATAAACAGTGCTGAACAGAAAAATGCCCTCAGAAAGCCGCGTAAGTGAGAAATTCAGATGTATAATTCAGATGTATAAAAATAACACATCTGCACACGCTGGACACCATATGTACGAAATGTTTGGCGTCAGTGTGATATGGTGACATAGTGAACAAAAGGCAAAACATTTTTTAAAGCAGATTTACGACTTTCACCCTGAGCTTTCTTTTACGCATTATTTTACTCAAAGAGTTTTATACATGTGGCCCCACGTCTTTCAAATAGTAACGTTACCGGTACAGCATCTGGGCTATACAGCTAGACCCTTCTCCTTTCAGCAGTCAATTGGACTAATGCAATGACTTCAGCTTGGAAACATACCTCACGGAAATACGCAAACGTGGACGCTTCGAGCTACGCAAACAGTTTTTTTTTTTTTGCCGTGACATTTGTGTGAAAGCCAAACCAGAGGAAAGCACACATCGAACAAGAAAGTTGTTTTCCGTTGTTGCTTGTGCTGCAACGCTCTGGTGAACGGTAGGGCGTAAAGAATTTCTGGATAGTTGGATGATAGAATTTTGATGTTTCCGTTTTAATCCCACCCGCTCAAAAACTTGCCTGATCAATTACAGGCAATGGTGGGAAAAAAGGAAGGCATATCTTAATTTAGGCACATCACTTAGTACTGATATTTGGGTTATGTTTATTCCACCCCAGGATGACAATTAACAATTGAAAAGCTGAATCATCGATTTGAGTTGGCAGTCCCTTTAAGTTGGCCATCCCTTAATGTATTAGTGACCCACCTTAAAGGGTAGCTGGTTTCGCTAGACCCCGCCCCCTTTTGAAATTCGAAAAATGCCTAAATCTGGGTGTGATGAGGTGGTACTATAGGAGCTGAGCTCCAGGTATCAAACCACGCCCCAGCAATTTTTTTTCACGAGTAGCTAAAAGCTAATTTCAACTCTGGACAGCACTAGCACCGGCTGCTTTCTTTCTCTCACGCTCTCTCGCTTGCTACCTCTCACTCATGCTGCTGCCATGCCCTGTTTGAGCTTATAATGATGCGGCCAGCAAACAGAAAATCACACGCTGTCCAAAGTTACCCACACCATGTAGGCTACTCATTTTATCGTTTTAGCCATCAGTGTGTACAGGATCGGTTGCCGAAACCAACCTTAATAATTTTGCCGTGTCGTAAATAACATAGCCTACAGTTCCATTGGTGGTACTCGCAAATTCTGTGGGAATTTCAAACATCTTCACAAAGTTAGTAGTTGAACATTTGTGTTTATTTTATGATTATTATATTATTTTACCTCTATATTGTGACTGCCGATCGTGGTTCAATTTGGAAGGAAGAGACGCATTTACACCACTCGATCGTGGCAAATGATTCATGTTGTTTATTTTATCGATATGGATACCAAGGAACGCAAAACGTCAAATTGTCAAGGAAACATGCATCATGGAGAATTATAAAACCACAGAATGCCTGCAAGTAGGCTAATGTGTACTTTGTGAACTGCAGGTCAAGGTAGCAAAAACCTCAAAAATAAAACCCCAGTGTGTAGCTACGAGGTTCAAGAGAGAATGTCTGTTGTAGGGACGTATGTAAAGGTAAATGTGTAGCATGCATAGGCTATAGGCTACTACAACTCCTGGCTCAACTATTTGACCCAAATCCTCCCTTTCTGCAGCAATAATATACCCTAAAACATAAATTCAAGAATATTTTTCAAAAGTGACTTCATTAACCAACAAAATGTAAATAACTGCTCTAGTCCACAGCGAGCACTGCAGCTCACACTGAACGGTGTCGTGCAGCACGAGTAATAATTTGTTTACAAAAATATTCGACATAAACAGGCCAGCAAGGGCACAGTGTGAACAAAGTAAACCATTGATACTTTACTTACCTCATCAGAACGTAAAATTTTGTTTTGTTTTAACATAAAAAATATAGAAAATATCCACATCTTGCATTCAAGCAGAGAGTAGCTCTCCACGTCCCTGTCAGATACGCAGTTTTCATATGCTTTATACTATATAGCCTAATTATTTTAAATAAAGTAGCCTATGTCATTTTTTTTTTAAAACTAGCTAGCTACTTGGTAAGCTAGACTGAAAAACAAACTATCAAAAAGCAAGGAACTATCAAGCTATCTATAAAAAAATAGGCTACTATAACTATAATATTCAAAAAAGCTCAACTGTAAGCTAGCTATATCACTTGCTCGCTCACTCTCTCTATCTCCTGATTCTCCTTTCCAGTGTCCACGCAGATGAACCATTGTCCTGAGATTCGCTTTTATAGCTGCTGCGTAGGCCGCCCTCGCTCCAAAACGTCAGGGCGTAGACACGGAACTATCGGTGGGCGTAGCTGTACAGGTTTCTATTTCGTAACCGAGGAAAAAATACGTAGGCAAAGACTTTTCTGGCCAATCACAGATTGAACATGCAGTACCTAATGTTTTACCACTAGAGACACTTTTGAGCCAGATTCTTAAAATTAATGCTTTTTTGCACTGACTGCAGTAATTTTGGCTACTAGTGAAAACCCAAATGTATCAGTTATCATCTAAAATAAGTGGTTTTAGTGCTTTGTCACCCTTTAAAAAAGCGGCAGCAATGTTTCCAGTGAAAAACCATTTAATGAAGGGTGGAAACTGAACCCTGTTATTTAGATGTATAGGCTAGATCGTGTTATTTAACAATATACACTGCTCAAAAAAATTAAGGGAACACTGAAACACTGCTCGAAAATGCACAACATGTATTGTCGAAAGTGCCACAGAACATTGTATGGTTTTATTCGTGCTGGCAACCCATGTATGATGAAGTGCTTCATAAAATAAAGAATGTACATTTTGTAGAAGGGCTTTCTGAATCTTTGACCGATGAAGTTTTGCTACCTTTGCACAAAACCAATATGGTCATTGTTGATGATCTTATGCAAGCGGCCAGTCAGAGCTCTGAGAGAGCTTTTACCAAGTATACACACCATAGAAACCTAAGCATCATATATCTTGTGCAGAATCTTTTCTTCCAGGGTCGAAACAGCCGTACAATAAATCTTAATGCAAACTATATTGTTCTGTTCAAAAATCCAAGAGATAAAATGCAAGTTAATGTTTTGGCCTGACAAATGTACCCCAGAAATTCTAAGTTTTTCCTCGAATGTTTTGATGATGCTACCAGAAAACCTTATGGATACCTATTAGTGGACTTAAAAGCACAGACGCCTGAGGAATACCGCATCAGAACTGGTTTGTATGCTCCAGAGTGGCCGGTTGTTTATGTGCTAAAGAAAAAGTAATATGTCGACTCGTATTAAGCGGAACTGGAGTCTTCTAAAAGCTCTATTTGAAGGTAATGCCCGGCAAAGACGGGGTATATTACAGTCTGCTTCTGATGAACTCATAAACACAATTTGTGAACTAGCTCTCAATGTTTTGCGTGGTAATATTCCCCTAACGAATACACAACTGAAAAAAATAAGAAAACAAAAGGCCTGTATTAAACTGTTGGTTAACAAAAAAATATCAATACAAATTTTTTTTTAAGTTATAAATCAAAGGGGCGGTTTCCTTCTGCCTCTACTGAGTGTTGCAATACCTTTTCTAACCAGTTTGATAGCTGGTCGCGGTGGCGGCTAAAAATATGGAGCATGCGCAAAAGATGTTTCTGGTACCTCAAAGTCAGATGGACAAATTAAAGAATCTTACTTTTACACCTGAACCCATCCGACAAACTGTTGAAAATGATTTGGATCAAACCATACGTAACATCTTATCAAGGACTGATGTGGTGCCTCATGAGAAGGCAAAGCTGTATACGATTGCTCTACAATGTTTCATAGCTCTGATCAAACAAGGTGATGCTGAAACACAACATTTCACCCTATCAATGCCTGTTGAGGCTAACGATACTGTAAGACCTGAGACCGCCCGAGTTGATGATGTCTTACAAAGTGTGCCCCCTAGAAGCCGGAAAAATGCAACGTACGTATTGGATAAAATTTCAAAATCAGGAGATGTGGTAACGTGGAACGCTTTCGGGGAGTTTGTGTTTAAAGGGACCGCCGTAAGTGGCTCGCATATGTTGGACCTAATAAAGAACATAACAGCACCTCAAGATTTCTGAGAATAGAAGACCCAGGGGTTGTGGTGAATTTATAGAGGCTATGGCTATGCTTAACATGTCTCTTTCTGTTATACCTAATCAAAATGTTCGCGACAAGATAAATCGGCACAAAAAAACACCAAATGCTGTTGTATTTACACCGATGACGCCAGAGCCCGGTCCTAGGGCTGTTTTCTCATCCCCTGTTTTAGACCATTCAGCGTGGTTAGATTTCTGAAGCAGAGTGTGTACTTGTGGGTGTTTTAAATGATGAAAATGTCAAGTTTAACATGTTTTTATTTTACAATAAAATACATAAAGTAAAAACCAAATGAAACATCCTTGTTTTTTTTTCTTCCAACAACCGTGACAGATCTTAAACATTTCGCCACAGCATGCCGTCTGTACACAGTTTAACATGTTTTTAAGACATTTATTCAAATATATTTTGTCAACATATCTTGACACCATAGCATCGTTCTTTTTCAAATTATCAGAGTATAGGTCTATAATATGGCTAAACGGAACCCCTTTGGCCCTGTTGTGTAGATAAAATATGCAATGTTGGCCACACTTTGCGCTGAGCGGGTCTTGCACCCGTACAGTTTTGAAAATAATCCTTGTGCAGTTCTTTTGCAGAAAAGTGTTGATGCTATCTGGGAAGCAAATATAGTCAGGTGGGTTGCCGTAGGAGTTGAAAAATTCGCCTGTCTTATCCGCACACATATACAAGGCCAACCAGTGCACTCCAGGCTTATTTCGAGGGTGTGTATTCACAATGTACAAGGCGGGTAAATTATTTATTTTATTATCCGGTAGCTCATCGCTGGCCACCGTTCCATAAAAGTAATTTACGGTGTAAGGATTGTTACCTAAAATAGCATTTAGTTCTCGGGTGTTCATGGTTAATAATAATCATACAAAACGTTCCTCCTCTGGTTCACTTCAATAATATTGTCGAAGCATGCGTAAACAATTAAATTAACGGTTCTGGGTAGCGGGTTTCTGAATCTCATCTCCAGACGTATATTCCCCGTCTTGATCAGGGATAGATGTTGGCTGCATCCTTCATCGGGGGTCAGATTGAAAGCATAAAGAGTGTAGCCGTTTATGTATTCTTGACGATTTATACACAATGGTGAATCTTTCAGATGTCGCCCCGTTGCAAGTGTTAAACCATAAGATTCACGAACCGCAGAACCGGTTGCGTAATCTGGGGTAAAGGCCTTTGTTGGAATCTGAAGGCCTTCCATATTGAGTGATATATGTTCGGCTGTATAATGTTTGAAATTGAAAGGGTTCTTATTGTAAACACCTGTAAATGCGTTGTTATCTACTAAATCTATAATGACAGATTTCGGTAATTGGCCCAAAAACAAATTTTCTTGATTGCAAACTCTAAGACCAGCCGCCAAGCTGAAAGTTTTAAGACTAACACGGTCAATAGGATATTTAACATTCGATGTTAGTAGTGCCTGTGCATGGCCTAGTTTAACAGGGGGCGATACCCAGATTTTTTTTTACAAACAGTGTTGCAGAGACTATTTTAAGCCTGTACTGTTGTTGTGCATCATCGCTCATTAGGCAGAAATCATCCTTACAATGCACCATCTTGATTTTAATATCGACTCCGTTTATAAGTAGTCTCTCCTGAAAAAACATGTCTGTGTGGATGGGGCCGAGCAATTCAAAAGTGTTGCTTGCCGCAGAATATAGGGCTCTGCTTTTCAAACCGCTGTTGTGCCCCGCAGGGTCTGTTTCATCCATATGACCACCAGTATCCTTATAGAATAAGCCACTCGTAAATTGATTAGACATTGTGTCTTCAGAATAATTAAGTAAACATTCCATAATTGCTCTGTAGGGATACGTATTGCTAGACTGGCTCACCAGCCTGTCACCCAGTGAAACATCCACCTGTGAAAAAATGGTCGCTATGGGGTAATTAATAATCCCAACCTTGTCTGCGGTGGTGATATTGGACCCATCTGCACGGGTTATCTGACATCGTAGGTATAATAGAGTGTTGTTTAAGTCAAGATAATCTTCACCATTACCGGCTATATAGAACTCTAGGGGTCCTGTGTCCGAAATGGCTGACAGGGGGGATACTTCAACGTAGATGTTCTTATCAATGCTTGTTTGCATATACGGTACTGCGAAAAGGTCCAGTTCTGACTTCATACATTCCTCTGACATGTTGTGTATGAAGGCCATTTAAAAAAAAATTAATCTACTTTTTCTCTTAACCTTCTTGGTGCGCTTTTTCACCCTCCGCTTGTTTTTCGTTACTGAGGCTTGACTGTTCACCGATCGCCGTTTTTTAGCTTTAGACTGTAGGAAATATTGCATTTCCTAAAGTAATCACTAGTAATCAATATATGCCGCATCAGCCTGCGGGATATGGGCCCCCAAGTCGCACACTGAACTGTAAGAAACCGCAGCTCTTAAATGTGGACTCATGACGTGTATATGACTGGAGTTTATGTACCAAATCTGTAAACTCTTGACATGTATAGCGCCCTGTCTTTATCACTATACATGTATACGCCCTTTGTTTATGCTTACTCTATATAGATTTGAATCAACAGAGAGTGGTATGTGAAGTAGTAAAATACAGCTTAGACATAAAACCGGACACACCTGTTGAATAAGAGCACAATGCTTTAAAACCGCAAGACCACAGGAAGTGGCCCTGAGGAAACACCTGTTGAATAAGAGCACAATGCTTGGCATAGACATTGATATGAATCTGCAAAACGTCACAATGGTATATTGATATGAATCTGTAAAACGTCACGAAACCATTGTGGCGCATGAGATCAGATAACGTCAACTAAGGTTAGGAAAAACCCCAAGAACGCCCCATAACGTCAACTAAGGTTAGGAAAAAACTCAAAGAACGCCCCAAATGACTGTTATTGGTGAACAGAGTGTCCCGGGGCGGGGGAACGGATATGTTGGAAATGTATAAAAGATGTGGTAAACCAACTATCAGGGCTTCTCTCCGCGGAAAGAACTCGGCTTTGTACAAGCGTTGTTGCTGAATAAAGTCTGAACCTTCTGAAGAGCTTGCCTGGACCTTCTTTATTTTGAACTTTAACTTTGATTTGAAAACTTTAACTTTGAATTGAAAACAACGAACAAGTTGGAGGACTTGGTGAACTGAGATTCTCAAGCCACAACAATTGGCGCCCAACGTGGGGCCCGAAAGAGGACAAAATCCAGCTCCTGGTACCTGGGAGTGGGGTCGGACGAGAGGAGGAGCCCTTGACAGACGGCCATCTGAAATAAAGCACCAAGGTGAGATAAAAACTTCAACTTGGGACTAAAAACTCGGAGGCTGCTCCCTCTTCGACCCCCCTACCCAACGGTGCTTGGGGTGGGATCCTCTCGGGCAACTAACCCACTTGAACTAATTTCGAACTAAATTTGATGAAGGAAAACACGGCAGGCTCATCGAAGGCGCGCGGCGAGCTGTGAGTGTCAATAGAGAGATTGAATGATTGTGTGAAAAGCTGTAAATATATGCGTATGTGTATTAACCCTGCTATTGCTTAAAAGGTTTGTCATTGGTCCTTAGTAGGTCGGAGGCTTGAGGAGGAGATCCTGCAGGTGCTCGAGTACAAAGAGACACTGACAAAAGACGCTGTTGCTAACATTGTACTTTTGCGAAAGTGTTCCAGGCCACCCGGGGACAGACCCACAGAGGACGCCCGGGAAGAGATCTGATAAGAACAGGTTTCAGTAAAAGGTGTTGTGCGAAGTGTCGTGCTGTGTTGACTTAGCCCCGGATAAGTAGGGTAAGTCAAATGTTTGTGTGCTGTGTCAACATTAGTCCAGAAAAGTGAGGATAAGCTGACTGAATATTGAGTAGTGAGCAGTTATAGACATACGGTATATTAGATGTATGAATAATTGTTGTAGACATACGATTTAAGTGCATGAATAAAAGTGTTTAAAAGATTTGAGAATAAAATAAATAGGAACGAGATAAAATTAAAAGCCTCCGATAAAATATAGAACAAAAGAAAAATAAAATAGGTAAAAACGAAATAAACTGTCAAAGTAAAACGGAAAAATGTTAAATGAAATGCTAGATGAGAAGCTCACACCAGTTGAGGTGTTAGCCCGAGATTGTCCTCCCTGCGCTAGGGACATAAAACATATTTCGGAGAAATGGCAGAAGCGAACTAAAAAATGGACCACAAAATGGCCAAAAGAAGGCTTGTTTGATGTAGAAATATGTAAAGAGATGATAGGAATAATACAAAATTATAAACCTAAAGATAAATCAGAAACGAGAAATGCTAAAAGAGAACAGGAAAAAACCATACTTCATTGGTTTGAAAGGGAAGGGATTGAACAAGAAAGGAAAACGATGAGAGGCCATTGGGCCGATGAGAGAAAGAATCCTTCCCCGTATGCCCCTGCGCAAGCACGAGGATACGGGGGAAGGAGGGGTATTTATCCCAACATAATGGAACCTTCCGAGACAAAAGAAGAGGTAGAGGAAGATAGGGAGAAAACCCAAGCTAAAGTAACTTGCCCAGTAATAAGTGGGCTAATGGAGTTTAAAGGGTGGTTGGATCAGGAGGAGGGGACTGACGTAAAAAAAAAAAACGGAAAAAGAGCGTCTAGAGGCAGTAGAGAAGGAACGGGAGGAGCTAAAAGAAGTGATAGTAGCACTTGACGAAGAACGTGTGATAGCAAGAGAAAAGGAGGAAAAATTTGAAAAAGAGCACGATGAGGACTTAGAGAGGATGAGGCAAAGAAATAAGGAGCTGAGGGACAAAGCAGATGAGATTGTACAACTTCAAAAAGCAGCAAAGCAGCGTAAAAATCCCCCAGAACAAATAAGAAACGTGACAGGATCAGGAAAAAGAAGGGAAAGAGAGGTTCTCCCTCCAATAAAAGATATAAGCGATTACAGAACATGGGAACCATAAAAGAAAATAAGCGATTACCCAGCGAGGGAACCAGTTAGAAATAAAATCTGGGGAAACCCACAAAACTCAAGGAAACCAAGCAAGCTAAAAACCCCTGAATCAAACCCCGACAAATCAGAAAGACCAAGTAATGACAAAGGAAGGGAGGTTGGCCCATTAATAGAATCGGAAGACAGCCAAGCCGAGGATAGGCCAGAAATGGAAAAGGAAGGTGACGATGAGGGCAGCGATAATGGAAGTGGTGAGGAAGGTGAAATAGAAGGGGAGGAGGAATCGAACCAGTGAAGGCAAAGCGCCTCACGTAATTATCCATTTCGTACAAGATAAGTGCCAGAAAGATTGATGTATGATAAACTAGGCCAACAAACTAAAAGAAGCAACAGGCACGGTACACAATTCATGGGCCCACTAACTATGAAGGGTGGATTGGGGCAATACACTCCATGGTCCTCTCAGGACATGCAAAATCTAATCACCACTCTCCCCAATTTGCAGGAAGGCGCGAGCCACTGGATCAGGGTGCTGGAGGAGGAGATGGCGGGACGGATGCTGTCGGTGGGGGATCTGAAGGCACTCCTGGGAAAGATGTTGGGGATGGAGGCGATGTTAGACGTCTTTTCACATGCTGGCTATCGCAGGAATCAAGTGCAAAGTAACGCTGTAGATGGGACCGTATGGCGGCACGGTGGTGCAGTGGTTAGCACTGTCGCCTCACAGCAAGAAGGTACCGAGTTCGAATCCCGGCCGAGGGCCTTTCTGTGTGGAGTTTGCATGTTCTCCCCGTGTCAGCGCGGGTTTCCTCCGGGTACTCCGGTTTCCTCCCACAGTCCAAAAACATGCAGGTTAGGCTAATTGGAGACTCTAAATTGCCCAAGGGACTACGGATGGAAATTAGCATCCCTGCTATAATCCGGCATGTTTACATATGGTATGTATGTTCATTAATGTGCATTGTCCCTTCCAAATAAACAAATCAAACCTCTTTTGACACTGTAAAGGTCCAAGTGTGGGGTGCCCTGAGGGCGATATATCCCACCAGGCCAGAAGTTGCCACCTTGACGGGAGTACTCATAAAAGAAGCCGAGGCCCCAGTGACCTATGTGCATGATCAACTGCGCAGATGGAGGACACTGACCGACAGGGATATACAGGAGGATCCTATAATGGTCACATTGTTCCGCAAATCCATACTGGAGGGATTACCAGACGAGGCGAAGAACCGCTTGGATGAAGTGGTTGGCTTGACCACCATGCCACACCGACAATTTGTGGACACTGTGAGCCATGCTGTAGGAAGATACAGAAAAGAAGGCAAGAAACTGGAAACACAGTTAAAAGAGGCCCAAAAGAAGCTGCTACAGTTGCAACTGGAGGAATTGAAAGTCAAAGAGAAAAGCAAGAGAGAGGAAAAAGACGCAAAAAGAATCGCACCTGTAAGAAAACAGGAACTGATTTCTGAATCGGACGTTGATATTGATACCATCCCCGTCTCCGGACTGGTGAGTAGCCAGACGATCCCTCAACCGACGATAGTCTGCAACTTCTCCGGCATCCCTGCTTCGGTGGCCATTCAAGGTAATCCAAGGGGGGAGCAAATGCAGGTGGGGGGCCCATGGAATGGTGCCGAGCAAGGGGGGGGACAACAAGCCCAGTTTAGTAACAATAGAGACGATAGACGAAACACTAACAATAATCAGCGTAAAAATAAGGGACCTATAACGTGTTATGGTTGTGGACAACAAGGGCACATACGCAGGCAGTGCCCCAATGCTCAAAATCGACCTTTTGGTCAGCCTCAAATGCAGTATCAGCCAGCACCTCAACCTCAAATGCAATACCAGGTGGCGCCTGTGCCCCAAAATCAATTTCAGGGAACCCAGCCCAAATACCAGATCCAACCAGCACCAGTTCAGTTGTTAAGTCAGCCTGTGGGACCCTTGAATTATCAGGGACCCTACTAGGGGTTCCCAGAGAACCCGGGGATGGTGGGGCAGCATGTAATGATAACAATGGGATCAGAGCAAGAACCAGTAATAAATGTACTTGTAGAAGGAAAGATCATCCCTATGATGATAGATACAGGAGTGACATGCACTTGTATTCGTAAAGAATATGCCTCACACCTGCCCATGTCGGGAGAATACATTCAAACAGTAGGGTTCTCAGGGAAAACAATGCTAAGTCCGACAACTAAACCAGTGATGATAAAAGTAGGAAAGAAAGAAGCTATCATAACTGTGGTGGTGTGTAAAAATTCTCCCATAAATCTGCTGGGCAGAGATGCCATTTTAGCCCTAGGATTGAAATTGGATTGTAACAAAGGAGGCATAGACTTAACAGGAATGTATAATGTAAATAAAGTAAAAAGTGAGAAAATGCAAAACATTTACTGGCTAGGCGACATTGAAGCACAAGTGAAAAACCAGGTGGGGGACACCTGGAAAATGTATATAAACGCACAGATCCCAAATGCCAGAGAACCAGAGTTTGCTTATCACTGTACAATGCGGGTTGATCCTACCCAGGATCTAAACTTAGAAACCGAGTGGAAAAATGAGGGAGACGAAAAACAATGGTTGACTGCCTCCGCTCTCCTGATCAGGAGGGAGGGGGCAGCGCTGAAAATAGAAAGAACTCCTTGGATCAATAAATAGTTTCAAGTGGAACACGCGGTTCCACATATCACGCTGAAAATAAACCCCGGATGTATAGCTCAGGATTTAGGATTAATGATCAAAAGAGCTGAAGAGCTCTGTTTTGAACAAACAGAAAATCCTCTGATCTGGTGCACAAAAGATAAAAGCATGATAAAAATAATGACAAGCGCACAAATGTTAGCTGAACCACAGCTGATAAAAATTCAGTTTGAAACTAACAAAAATAGTAATAACGGGGTAATGGAGGAGTGTTTGGATGGGGTGTCAAGTCAACTGGACAAAACATGACACAGATGTGGGACGGGTAACGTCTGCAAGTCCTGTGGAAGTGTATTTAAAGCCCGGGTGTCACGGTCCGTACAAACCACAATATCCTTTAAAGAAAGACGCGGTGGACGGGGTGAGGAAGATCATAGAGGGGCTGTTAGAAGCCGGAGTGCTTCGGGAAACAAGAAGTCCTTACAACACCCCTCTGTTGCCTATAAAAAAGGCTGATGGCGTCAAATGGAGACTTGTGCGTGATTTACGGGCTGTTAATGATGTGTTACCGTTCACAGGAAAACCGGACCACACACCTGAGCCCACATGAGATGCTGACCGGGAGAAGAATGCCTGTTCCCCGCATAGGGGAGCAGTCAGAGGGGCCTCCCCTTGAGGCCCTGGACTTAGAATATAGGCCTTACATGCAACAAATGTCTACTATTCACTATTTTTGAACAGGAACAATCAAGGGCACAGGAGACTGTCGCAGAACCCCAACTAGTGCAACAAGGTGATTGGGTGTACATCAGGCGGTTCCGAAGGAGGTGGCACGAACAACGCCGTGACGGACCATACCGGAACTACGCACCACGGAATGACCCCACAAGCCACTACTACCACTACGAGAATCTTCACCAGCCTGACACTGAGGATTCTGCTGTCTACATACACCCACACCCCCGATGCATGGACCCCCGATGCATGAAGTGATCGAAGCCCTCCCGTACTGTGAAAGATTGTTTATAAGTTTGTGCTTAGCTATTTTCTTGGTAACCCTTTTACTGTGGTTTATGACCACAGAGGGGTTCATGCTGGCTATGCAGTAGCTGAGAAAAAGGGAAGTGAGTGGTTTCTGCTGGAAGCAGAAAAATGTACTCAGCCTTGTTCTGCGCAAGACCTGCTCGTGACACGCCCCCCTGGGGGTCTCTTACGTGTACGTCTTGTCATGACCATAAGCCCCGAGCCTTCCTGGTCACCGGCGTTCAAACGACTCATCACATCTTTGTTGATCACATCTTTGGCTATGTTCTTGGCCGCGGCTGTCAAATGTGGTTTGGCTATGTTGAAACCTTTCTTTAGTAGGGGTAAGGCCATTCGGAATAAACCTCGAAAAAGTCCTCCAAGCCCACTACCGTACATAACACTAGCCCCCTTATAGCCCGGCAGACCATTACCAGCTTGTTCCGTATAATAGGCGATATACCTATTTGGGTCTACGTAGAGGGGCGTCCTAGCCATTCGTGATAGCGATATTTCACCAGCCTAAAGTGTAGTTTTATGATGGCTTTGCCGTAAGTAAAGTCTATGTTCTCGTTCTGATCTGATTTCAGCTCAACTGTTATATTGTCAATGTGTTTCTTGCTGACATGTACGTAGTGTGGCTTCTCCTAAGAGATTGTGATTACGTCGTTGCTAGAACCTGTTATATGTACACAGCGTAGCAATGGTACAAAACTATCTCTGACTCTCTGGTAGTCAATAATGTCGGTGTATACGTACATTGTGTAGAACCTCGATAGCCATTTTTTTTGCCTTTAAGTTTCTATTAATCTCATCCACAAGCGCTTTCAGGTTCTTGTAATACCCCCAGCTTACTAGGACAACATAGCATGTGCCTTTTTTCTTATCGCCCACGATAAAAGAGTTTTCATCAGCGTTTAGCAAGCGTTTAGTATAGGGGTACTGAATCTCTGCTAAAGCAACCTCCCATTGTCCTCGAAATTCGAGGGCTCTCGCAAACTTTGTTGTGTAGCTTGAAATTTTATTCCCAGGATAAATATCTAGACACACATTGCTTGGGAGAGTGACATAAAAACCGTCGTCTTCCCTGGTGTTCCCCGGATGATTTGGTCGGGTCTGTATACTTTCCAACTCTTTTAGAGATCGACAACACGACTTGCGGGTATCCAGCTGTTACATTTTTCGGGCCAACCGATCCATTTTACTAAAACGAACTTATGTCTATTGTACTTTTTCTCAGCAACAATTTTTTCGACCTTATAAGTTTTGTCTTTCCCCACTATAACTATTTGTAATTCAGCCTCATAAAATGCCCCGTCAATGTTTGTACCGTCATAATCCTTCAATCTGTATACAGGAGGTCTTCTGTGCACCCTTTCAACAACCGTAAAATATTCATCTGTATATGTTTGCTCGTATCCTTTTGCAAACTTCCCACGTACTTTGGAGACCCTGACTGTGTCACCCTCCTCAAACTTAAACTTTGGCTTTTTAGATTTTTTTGGAAAGAGACCATACATATTTTTAAAAACTTTAAAAACATTATCTTTGTTTACTTCAAAGGGTTTCATTTTAATAGTGCTGTGATAGCTATTATTGTACCACTGTACCAAAGCCTGTACAACATCTATATAACATCTTGTATTGTGGGCTGTAAAATAACGCCACATTCTTGTTTTCAACGTTCTATTGAAACGTTCAACCACCGATGCTTTCACATCTTCGTTGTCTGTGGCAAAGTGTATTATTTTGTTACGTTTCATCAGACTTTGAAACATTTTATTGGATCCCAGAACCCAAAGGGCGACTATCAAGAGCTGTAACCTCATGGGAACTAGTAAGTAAGTGTGTGGGGATTTTTTATTTTCTAGCCCATTTAGCGTCAATAAAAGACTCGACAGCTCCGGAATCAATAAAAGCGTCCATGCTAACCGAGTGTCCATCCCAAAGCAATTGGACGGGTAACAAGGTCCGAGAAAGAGTACTAGTTTGTCTCACTGGGGATCTCGGTCTCCCTAGTAAGACCCCTCATTTCCCGCCAACTTGGGATATTGATCCTTTATATGACCCTTTTGCTTGCAGTAGTGACACCAGTACCCCTGCGGTTTCGCTCTCCTAGATTTGTGGAGAGACGACCCATCCACCTGCATGGGCTCCTCCTGATCAGCAGAAGGGTGGGTGGGAGAAATAGGTCCCTTCCGATAAAGTGGACTTATGACGAGCTGGGTGGTTTCTGCACTATCGTTCATTTCCCCTGATCCGGTTGTCCAGGCGTATAGCCGTAGTAACCAGGTCACTGAACATAGCAGGTGGCTCGAGCACGGCTAGGGCATCCTTAAAAGGGTTGGACAATACTCGAAGAAATAAAGACTTAAGCATCCTGTCTCCCCGGCTAGTGCTTGAAACGCGATAGAAAAAAACACTACAGTGTCAGTGCCCTGGCCTATATTACACAACATTATTATAAAGTGTTACCGATGTATTTGTTATACCAGGTATATGCCTGTTCTTGTTCACCGGTCTAGCTGTTGTAATTCTGAGGCTGGCATTGCGAGCTAACATTCTATTTAAAAAAGCGGGTTCTTGCTCTCTCTGTGGCTACTGGTTATCTGAAACTAATACCACTATACGATCACCCTTTGTTTGTTTGGCAAGACGGGCTGAGCTGTGTATCATCTATGTGCCCATGCCATCATCTGACCATCTGATGTATTTGTTATACCAGCTAATAAACCGGGCCCTCATAAAGCCTGAACCCGAGCTGCCTTGTGCGGATGTGAGTCTGCGCAGTAACGTCAGTTACTGCCGCGGGAGTGCGCTGTCCGTAAAAGTTACAGACATGGCAGATTCGGACGGGACTAAAATAACGGAGATTCTCCGGTCCAAAATGTTTCATTTGCTGTGACAAATGGCCTATAGCCTATATCACACTAATAAAGCCCTTTGGTGTACTGGTTACCGTCCAGTTTTAGTATTTGAGAGACTACTAAAGGTTTGAGTTTCGATCCCTGCCTGGTAGCCAACTAAAGTGTAATTTCATTTTGGATTCAAACAGCGTGCACATGTTTTGGTTTTCTCATACAATAATGTTTTTTTTATTGCAAAGGCAAAGACATGTTCACAATATTAACTGTTCACTCGTAGCCTGTTAGTTAAACAATTCAGTCACTGGACACCACAGCAGTTTGTTATGCAGTAGCTAACATTATGGGAACAGGTATCCCTAGCCATTTGTCAAGCAAAAACTAAAGTTTTAACGCAGAATATCATCTGGTAAACATCTCGTTGGCAAATAACTGTGCCATTGGCTACATGTTTTCATCTCACACAAAAGCCTACGCTGTGCTCTTGCGGTCATGACTGACTCACTGTAGAAACCGAACCTCAACATTTCTTTATTATTATAATACTAATAGGCCTATTTTAAAACTTTCTTTCAGCTAGAATGTGTTTGCGTCTAGCCTATTGTGCATGCATGTCCTCATATAGACTTGGTTCATTAATTTACATGCTTCTTCAAGATCCATAGCTCAGGTCATGCTGTTCATTGTATTTCATTACAAATTAAATACTGCTCATCTACAAACTCTTTTCATGTAATTGTGGGCTATCGGTATAACTGTTCACATTCTTGTCAGTAGAGGGCGGTATGGTTACGCAAATGTCTGCATGCATTTCTTTGGAATGCATGTATTCTGTATGCATGTCTCGCTCCATGTCATTATCTTCATGCATTATTCATCATTAGTTAGCTACCAAAAATAAGTGATTTCTGATTTTTAAAAAGCCAAGTTACTCACGCATAGCCTACAGATTGCTGTCTATAAGTCCTTCATTTTCAACTTTGAAAAACTAGGCCTGCCTTTAAAAGTATTGCTATCAAAATGTGGCCAAGTTACAACTAACAATATTGCCTATCGTAACTCACACTAAATTAACTAGCTCTATTCCAAAGCAATGCTATCCAAACTTTTCTAAATAATTTAATGCAACTTGGCCCTGTGTTTCTTCATCTTACAGTTTCATTGAGCACATTCTCTTGAGATGGTATGTGCCACATCAAACTGCAAAATGAAAATAATTTATAGTGGAAATACTCTGATTCAGATGTGTTGCACTTAGAAATTAAACAGAAAAATTATTACACTATAGGGCATGTTTCAACAATTGTCTGCATCCAGTGCTTTGGGTTTATGAAAAGCACAGAATGAATACAATTTATTATTATTATTATTATTATTATGTATTTATTGATTTATTTATGTGGAATATTTGGATTTCTATCAAAACCTGTGTGGTCCTACAGAGCATAGATATCCTTGTGTTCACAAAATTCTGTTAGCAAATATCATAACTACTATTATGTTAAGAAAATTGGTACTACTACTTATTTGCTTATCTGACCTTATCTAACCCACAAACATGTCTGTGTCATGGATCGCATCTTTCTTTCCTTATCTCTGCGTTTTGTATTCCTTTTTTCTTTTACCGGTAATCTATCAGATTTTTCTGTGTTCCGCTACGGGTTTTGCTTTCGCCTTGGTGATTAGTGAGTTCACCTGTCCTGCATTTCAGCTCACTACTTATACCCCGCTTCCTCCTTTTCTTGTCGCTTCCATGTTATTTCATGTTACATTCTAGCCGGTAAAGGTATAGGAAGTTGTGCTACTATTGACCGCTTTGCTTCTCAAAGCGGGACTTGTTCGCAGTACAATTTAGAAAAAGTAAAGTGCGCTCTTTTATTTCAGAGCAGAGGTTTTGGTTTCTTTGTTTTCCACTCAAACCCTAAGGTTTAGGGTTAGGGTTCTTTTATTTTTCTCTTTCCTTTCTTTTTGTTCACTCCACAACAGGAGTTAGATAAGCGTGACTGCTTATTTCTTTTGTTTTGCTCAGATATCGAGTTCCTCGTTTTTTTTATCGCGAGGTTATTTGTGTTCTCCTTATTTTCCCCATCCACTACGGATTATTGTCAATTTTAGTGGTGTTCGTTTGAACACTTTATGAGTCCTCATCTGTCGCACCTGGACCTCCAATATTTCCTCTGTGGCTCTGGCTTTGAGATCCCCTACAGTCTGGATACGTTTGTAAAAATGCCATATGTACGCTATTTTCTAGGTAAAATTATTACTAATTTTTATCTGTATTTATTTATTCATCCCCCCTTTCTCTATTGTACATGATGTTTCTTGATATAAATGTCTGTTTGTGAAATCTGTAGCAGCAGTTAACATTTTAAAACCTGTACATTTTCTAGTAAACTTGCCAACAAAGTACAATCATATCCTTTCTGGAGTGTAATTATTCATCAACTGTTAAAAACATTCATTGAAATCATATGTTGTTCCATGAGGCACAATCTCTTCACATGCTAAGATGAAAAAACACAGGGCCAAGTTGCATTAAATAATTTAGGAAAGTTTGGATAGCATTGCTTTGGAATAGAGCTTGTGTATTTAGTGTGAGCTACGATAGGCAATATTGTTAGTTTTAACTTGGCTACATTTTGATATCAATACTGGCAGGCCCAGTTTTTGCAAGTTGAAATTAAGGACTTATAGACAGCGCTCTGTATGCATGAGTAGCTTGGCTTTTTTTACGTCAAATACGTTTTTATTTATTTATCAGATTACATATACCCCACCTCCGCCCCAGTAAAACATATCCTGTCCGAATAGGCCTTTATTAGTCCATGAAGTAATTTTTAGGATTTGCCACAGTCTTGATACTGCATTTGGTTCTGGGAGGACTGTCTGAACGGTCCCTAACACAATGATTGACTGTGATGTGTGTCACTCTCACCTTTAGCCAGCCAAAATAAAAGAAGAACTGAAGGAGGGTGAAGATTGGCAGGTAGAAGTCAAGGTCGTGTCCAGGGTAACCCTGGGCGGGATCCAGAAACTGCCGACCAATCAAACAGGCGAGGAAGAAGCTATAGACCGCCACCGTTACGACCTAGCAGTGATGGACAAACCCAGCATTGACCCATTCTTAGCATATCCTCCCATCACTGTGAGAGCCCTATAGTTTCTCGTTAAATCAAGGATGTCAAACTCCAGTCCTGGAGGGCCACAGTGTAGGCAGGTTTCTGTGCTTTTCTTTCAATAAGCAGCCAATTAAGACCTTGAAAATGAAGTGTATAGACTTGTTAGCCAATCAACAGCTTGAAATAATCACTGGTAATGAAACACACCAAAAACCAGCAGACACTATGGCCCTCCAGGACTGGATTCTGACACATGAGCGTTAAATAATCATCCCATTGTGAAACATTCATCATCTCAATTTTAAAAATGGCATTTAATTGGATATCAATGACTAATTATGTTTACAATATTTTCTAGTTGTGTAATAAAATTACAATTACATCATTGTGCAATTGTGTCAACTTATACAACAGTGCCCTTTGAAGTCAATCCACAATTAATTAATATGACATGGGGTAGCTCATAAATGACATTACACCTACTCTGTAAGCTGTATGCCCCCAACCCTTTGTCAAACTACAATTTTTTCTTTTGGTGTTTTAAGATTTGAAATTCCAGGCTGTTGTTGTCTTTGGGGTGTGGTCTAATAACAAATTACATGTTGTGCAATACAAATTATGTTCTTTGTGTTGCACTGAAGCAGGCAGATGTTGGACTCCAAGTTTCCAGAAGTCGGTTAGTGCATCCATGTTTTCCCACGGAGCATCAGTGTAGTATAATGGTTAGGATCTGGGCTTGCAACACAAAAATTGGGAGTTTGGTCCCCAAGCAGGGAACTGCAGTACTTAACATGAACAAGTGTACAGTAGAGATGTGTGGGTCCGTACCTGCGTGTACACTAGAGGGGGGAGAGAGGGGTGTGTGGGTCCATACCTGCGTGTACACTAGAGGGGGGAGAGGGGTGTGTGGGTCCGTACCTGCGTGTACACTAGAGAGGGGAGAGAGGGGTGTCGGCCCATACCTGCGTGTACACTAGAGGGGGGAGAGAGAGGTGTGTGGGTCCATACCTGCGTGTACACTAGGGGGGGAGAGGGGTGTGTGAGTCCGTACCTGCATGTACACTACAGGGGGGAGAGAGGGGTGTGTGAGTCCGTACCTGCGTGTACACTAGAGGGGGGAGAGAGGGGTGTGGGTCCATACCTGCGTGTACACTAGAGGGGGGAGAGGGGTGTGTGGGTCCGTACCTGCGTGTACACTAGAGGGGGGAGAGAGGGGTGTGGGTCCATACCTGCATGTACACTAGAGGGGGGAGAAGGGTGTGTGGGTCCATACCTGCGTGTACACTAGAGGGAGACTAATCCAGTCATAACTGTAGAGCTTCATGCACTGGGAACGTAAGGAGTTCAGCTCCTACAAGGAGAGATTGAGACACAGAGATAATGTGCGTTATATGTGGGTTAGGGTTAGGTAAGGGTGTAATTCTGCTTTTGTTTTCTTATCTAATAAAGGACCAAATATCCAAATCTTTAATGGAAAAAAACGTGAACTAAAAATGCTGAGAATGGTAAGGAATTATGTCTTTCCCATGTGGAGGTCCCATTTAAGAGTTTTGTACCGGTCATTCAATCTACAAAGACAGGCATTGAGGAGGGGTTTTTATGGCGGGATGAAGGTGAACAGGTAGTGCTTAGACTGCCTGCCAGCCTCCACACTGTCAGCACACACACAAACAGACAGACACTCTCTCTCTCTCACACACACACACACACATACACACTCTTTCTCTCTCACACACAGCCCAAACACTCACACACACTCACGCTCTTTCTCTCTCTCACACACACACACACACACTCTCTCTCTCTCACACACACACTATCTCTCTCTTTTTCTCTCTCTCACACAGCCCACACACTCGCACACACATACATTGAGGATGGCGGTGAGGGCCACGTCATTATTGATACGACCCTCAGTTCGGGCCCTCATGGTCAGGCTGACGAACCACATGCAAGGAACCCAGAACTTGCTGTGAGGAGAAGGGAGAGCCTCCAACTGCTTCAGCTCTTCTGCAGTAATCAGACCTGTGGGGAGGGAGAGAAAACATGAACTCCTCTACATCTGAGAGAGAACATTCATAGGCCATGGTCAACGGTAAGAAACGAGAGGGTGCATCATCAGGAAACAGAACTGACACAGACACAGGCCCTGTGTTATATGATTGTGAAAATAAAGAAATAAAGAAATAAATCATACAATGTTCCTAGAATTAAGATTGTAGGTTCACAAGGTGATGTTAGTTAGAACTCAGAGAATACCGAATAAAATACATTTGTTACTTCCTTTCACCTTTCATTCTAGAATGTCAAACAAATACACTGTTAAAATATATATTTGTATATAAATGAAATTTTTCAGCATCTCAGTGTGGAACAGGGTTTGGGCTCCTCAGTGTTCGGTTTGAAGAGCAGAAAAGATGTGTAATGGCATTGTAGCGGTACAACGATGAGCCAAACGCAACACAAGAAAAGAGAATGAAAAAACTTCCCGGCCGTAGCCAAAACCATAAGCACCCTTGTAGAACGAGATAGCCACGTAAACACGGGCAATGCTAATAACGGTATAAAGACAAGAAAAGCAAGTACATTTAATGGGAAACAGGCAAGGGCAAGACAGGAAACAGTCCATGAAGACAGACAGACAGGTTACGGACCGGGAACGACTGGGCAGGAACTGGACGTGACAGGAACTAGGTGTGACAGGGACAGCAGGGCCAGGCAGGACAGGAACAGGCAGGACAGGAACAGGTAGGACAGGAACCAGGCAGGACAGGAACAGGCAGGACAGGAACCAGGCAGGACAGGAACCAGGCAGTACAGAAACAGGCAGTACAGAAACCAGGCAGGACAGGAACAGGCAGGACATGAACCAGGCAGGACAGGAACAGGCAGGACAGGAACCAGGCAGGACAGGAACAGGCAGGACAGGAACCAGGCGGGACAGGAACTTGACTTAACAGGAACTTGAGGGACAGGGACTTGAGGGACAGGAACTGGTGTGGGGCGCCGGGGTCAGAAACAGGTGCGGGGCGGGCAGGAGCAGACACACCAGATCCCAACTGAAATTCAGTCACTGATTGATTCCTTTCTGGTCAATATATCCTCACAACAAAGAATGTGTAAACCTAACACATTTTATATAATTTGGCATCAATATAAAATGTAACATATTCAAAAAATAAACCAAAGAAACTGATTCATGAAAAATGGTTTGATTGGGATTGAAAACAGATAAGAAAAACTCAGAACACTATCCAACCAAAAACACAAGCAACCATTTTAAGACACTAAAACAGTTTTAAGACACTAAAACAAATACATTGAGAACTAAAAACTCAACTACAAGACATTGAGGAATCTATTAACTCAAAGAAAATTAGAATTCAGTAAACAAAACAAATCGTGATGAACTGGCAATCCAAAATGGAGATACATGAAATGAACAATCATTTAAAAAATGTATATAGTAAACTAACAAATAATTTTGAACAAAAATTATGTGAAAAACGAAATAACCTTAATTTATTATAACCTTATTAAAGACAATCAAAATCCACTGGATTACCCCATTACAGAGACGGAATTAGAAGACACAAGGAGCCCAGAAAAGCCAGCGGAACAGATGGCATCTGAAACGAAATACTAAAACACACAAACCACAAATTTACATTGGCCAAACTAAAACTGTTCAATTTTGTTCTCAATGTAGGCCATTTCTCTAAAATCTGGAATGAAGAATTAATAACCCCTATATTTAAGAGTGGAGACAAATTGGATGCTAATAATTACAGAGGCATCTGTGTAAGCAGTAACCTGAGGAAGGTTTTTGTAGTATTTTAAACACAAGACTTATAGACTTCTTTACCAAGCACAATGTCCTGAAGTCAAATTGGATTCCTACCAAATTACAGAGCATCTGACCAGATTTTCACCCTACACACCCTAATAGATAAATATGTAAACCAAAAAAAGAGCAACAGCCTGCTTTGTTGACTTGTTGACCAAAAAGCATTCGACATTTATTGAAAGTGGTGTAGGGGGAAAATACTTAGATATAATCAAAACAAGGTACACAAATAATAAATGTGTGGTAAAAATTGGAAACAAGGGGAATCTTCGCACATAAGACAGCCCTGGGCGAGTTGGAATCATGGTTAGGAGCTCGAGGAGTCGCGCCCTGAAGAGCTCTGCCCAATGGAGGATGCGAGGAAAAGATGCAAGGATCAGATACGAGAACGGAGGAATAGAGGCAACGTGAATTAAGAAAATGGAACGTCCTTGCTCAATCAACCGTCAGCATAATATTACGCTTACTGTTATGGCAGTGTACAGGATTGCACCCAAACGCAGGACAGAGGTTCGGTTCAAAACTCCACTCGGGAGATATTTATTGAGACAAGCAAATAAGCAGGCAGGAACCGGGCAAATAATAGGCACTGCTGGAAACAGGGCTGGGAAAAAATAAAGCGAGGCAGGTGACGGGTCAAACAGGTTAATGAAGACAGGCAGGATTAAAACAGGTAAAAGGCCAGGGTAATCTCAGACGAAACAGAGAAGACGATCTGGCGACAGGGAGTGAGCAGAAACTAAGTAGTGTGAAAAATAGGTGATGGAACTAAGTGAATAACTAAAAGGAGTGAGGAATTGAGCAGGGGAAACGATAGGCTAGGGCAAATCAAAAGGAGAAACCAGGAACTGACGGGGAGTCACACCCAGCCTGCAAACAAAAACACAGAATGTGAGACGAACAGGGTAAACTGAAAAACATGACATGAAACACAAAGAATGGTAGTACAAAAAAAATGAAAGGGAGGTGGACTGGAGAGAAACGGCGGATGTAACACTTACGCGCTTAACTATAATGAATATATAACTATAATGTATAACTTTTTTTTTCCTGAATGAACGGAGCTTGTGTTGGTTATAAAGAATGAGTGTCATTATGTATTAGCGCTTTTTAACAAATGGAAAAGAACGGTAAAATTGCATTTGTGTAGGAGTGTGCCTGCAACGTGGCAGATGTGGAGAGTGGTGGATAATTTATACATGTCACACGTTCTGAGAAAAGGCTTCCGCAAAGGCTACATTTGGGCTTGCTCACTGAAGAATCCTCCGGAAGCCTAATCATTCCATACTCCTCGCTCCACCAAGGAGCATTTAGCGATTTGGAATGTATTTTAAGATGGCGAACATCGATCGAATTCCGGGTCAGGTGAGGACCGAAGAGAAGAGGACGGATAGAATAAGCGATTGGAATCCACCCCTATACTTATGCAAAATCTATGTCCCACCCTCAGAGTCCCCTTGTTACAAGGAGGACATAAGGACATGATTCCACAACCTCCACAGTGATATCAACCATTTCCAGGCCCAGGAGAATGTGCTGATCTGTGGCGACAGGCAAGAGAGAAATTTGATTCGGTATCTGTCAAAATTTGATTGATGGGGTCAAAGGTCAATTTTATGAATATTAATGAGTTTATGAAAAATTATGATTATGCATAAAAAATTTTTTTATGAAATGTTTTTTTTTTATGATTATGATGATGCATCATCATTCGGGGCGGGTGTTTGTGGGTTTTTCGTTTCAAGGGTTTGGCGATGTCATTTTATTGGGAATTGTTGTAAGCGTTGTGGTTTTGTGACGAATTGTTTTTAGGGACGGGACAGGGTGCTTAGGGAGACATATTGGCAATGTAATGTGTAGTACATTGTTTTATTTGAAAAACATCGGGAAAAAGTATTGGTGTATAAATGTATAGGTTATTAGTTGTAGCAGTAGTAGTAGCAGCGGTAATTAAGTTTTATTTTTAAAAAGCCGTCTGTGCTAGCGGCAGCAGCCGCTTGTTAAAAAGATTAGAATAATTCAAGCAGTTTTGTTAAAACGTGAAAAATCGCTATAACGGCTATAACGAAAAAACATTATACAGAATCATTGTAAAGACTTGTTAGATGCCAAGAAGGTAGAAAAAATAAACTCCGGGGTGAAAGGCGTTCGCAAAACATAGTCCGCGAGCAGAGACACTGTAGGCAAAAACTTAGAAGAGATTTCAGAGTCCGCGAATTCGCAATATTGTACAAAAATAGACAAAGGTAGTTCCAAAAGGCGAGATAGCGCGCTTAAAAGCCTAGAATGGTTCGCACGAAAGACTATGAAGAAAGAATTTAAATAAAAGAATATGTTACGTTTTAAAGAATTAAAACGAAAAACGAAAAACGAAAAAAGAAATCGCGTGCTACATAGGGAGAGACCTTTGCCAAATGACAGCTCGCTGGCTATCGGGGCATGACTAAACTTGTCCAGAGAGAGAGAGAGAACTTTGTGCGTTTCAAGCTGGAATACGACCCCCACGCTTCCTGTTACGTGAATTTGACGCGCGTTCGCTTACGCAGACCAACGTCGGAGGGCTGGTCCAAAGAGGTTTTGGCGCGAAAACGGTAAATGTCAAAGTGGCTGTTTGATGGGGTTCAACAGGGGTCAAGAAGTACGTGATAGCTTTTAGCAGCTGTAGCTTGGTGCGGGGGTTTGGGGCGGGCGGGTCCATACGCGTGAAGTACGGTTAGCTAGCTGACTGTTTGTACAACTTTCTTCAAATAGCCCACTCAAATGTAATGGCGGCATTCTAAAACTTGTTAGTTGTTGTAACTTCACCGATTTTTTATTTTTACGTTTTTTAAAAAAAGAAGAAAAAAGTAAATTAGACGCAGCACTGTGTAGGCGATTCAAAGCACAAGGATATAATCTACTGGTTGGTCATGGAGATGTCTGTGTAAATTTTTTGATTTTATTTGTTCTAAAACTTTAATTTGGAAAACCGTTTGCTACCTTGGTAGGCTATTAAATAGTCCACGCAGAAAATGGCCTATTGCATAAAGTTATGTATGCTAATGTATGGCTATGGACGTTTTCAGTATTCCAGGGTCCTGTATAATGATGCGGTCTAAACGGGTTAGTTGGATAAATGTGTGCCGAAATTTATTATAACACATTGGTAATACATTACGGGGGCATAAAGGGTGCGACTTTCTTTGTTTATTTATGCGTCTTAACCAGTTTGTATGCAACACGTGCTTTACATAGTGTAACAAGATACGACTTTCCACTGTTTAGTTTTTTTTAAATCTGTTTATTTATTTTGTCCTTACAAGCAAAAATGTTAGATTTAAGACGCGATAATCAACTGACGCCTTTCCACGTTGGATTTTTTCAGTATACAAAGGGGGGAAATTATCAGGCATGCGAACGCAGTAGTGTTTTCAGTTATCATGGCAACTAAAGTTACATAACGTAGACGATGTTTAGAGTGGCGCTAGTAGGATTTAAAGGCGGATTTCGTTGCATAGTCAAAAACATAATGGTTTTTAAGCAGTGGTACGGGGGTGCTGACAACCTAGGCAAACAAAAGCTAATAAAGAAAAGTGAAACTTGAGTTAATTGGTCTGGTAATGAAATGTTAATGAACTGTTTTGTGATAAATCCATATCCAGTCATTCTGCGAGAGCGCGGTCTATACCTCTCTGTTAAAACCCAGAAGGTTCGTTTTTGCGTCATGCTTTTATCACTGTAGCCTAGTTTATTCTCAAGACGCTATTTGATATTTTGGTGGGGTTTTGTGGTATTTATTCAGCTAATTTTCAAATGTTATATTGAAGCATTGTGTATTGTACGCTATAGTAAATAAAATTATATCAAAGTTCAAATGAAAAAAGATGTGCACTGTGTTTTAGTTGTTTTTTCTTTAAAGTTGACATATTAGTGGATACCAGCACTGTGCAGACCATTAAATAAAAAGTGTCAATATTTGAAAAAGTGATTCAAGCCACTTATTATAAACTAATTCAGGCACGGGTGTAATTGTGCGTGTGTGTGTGTACGTGTGCGCGAGAGCACTATGGTTTTTAAATAATAAAGTTTGTTTATTTGAACATTGTTGCGACAAGATTGCAAACGTGTAATGTTTTCAAAAGTATACCAACAGTGTATTCCTAATAATAGAGGACCCCACAACACACATAATTGAATAGGTCTTTGAATGTCATTCTACCCTTCAGATTAAGAGGGGGTAGACAGCAGACAGTAGATTTTGGTGGGGTTTTGTGGTATTCAGCTAATTTTCAAATGTTATATTGAAGCATTGTGTATTGTAGGTTATAGTAAATACAATTATATCAAAGTTCAAATGAAAAAAAGATGTGCACGGTGTTTTGGCTGTTTTTATTTTATTTTGTTTTTTTCTTTCAAGTTTACAATATTTGAAAAAGTGATTCCAGACACTTACTATAAACGAATTCAGGCACAGGGGGTAATTGTGTGTGTGTGTGTGTGTGTGTGTGTGCGTGCGCACGCAGGTGCTATGGGTTTTTAAATAATAAAGTTTGTTTGTTGTGACAGGGTTGCAAAAGTGTAATGTTTTAAAAACTAGGGCTATACCAACTGTATTACTAATAATAGAGGACCCCACAACACACCTAATTAAATAGGTCTTTCTGCAGAAGTCAAACTTACCATAATGAAAGGTGCTACAGCACTTTTGAAATAAAATGATTCAGTTCAACAGTTTTGTTAAATGACTGTGTAATTTTATTCTTATACATATCAAATTTTATTTCAGCTTTGCTCATCTTAATGCGCGGAACATACCACAACACATGTTTAAGGCCACAGCTTCGGTATCACCAGGAGGGGGTTCACCAGGAAGTTATTTATTTTTTCAGGAGTGTGTGTGTGTGTGTGTGTGCATGATACAATTTTATTTTTAAATGGGTTGTTTTGTTTGTAACTATGTAGATTTTAACAAAATAACAGGACGAACATGGACAACGTAACCTATCGTTTAGGTAATAGGACTTATGCGCACAAACAAACAGCTAACCATCTAAAGACTGATCTAACCATGTGTATTTTGAGGGGTTTTTCTCTGTTATGGGAAAAGAGGTTGCTAGCTACAGATAGTGTGGTATAAAAATATGTGAAAGTTAAGGTCTTAAACTGAAAAGGTCAAACCATTAAAGCCGGTGATATGTTGCGTTAGAATGTTCGATGTAACAGAATTAAAGGAGGCTATTCATTACTCACTTTACTTACATGTAAATAACGGAACTTTTAAACAGACATCAACAGAATGACAAGGAGTTGTTTAAACTTATTAAGTTGTATTTTATTTCCACAAGAGTTATTGTTGAATGACGACTACCTGCAAAGAAAAGACATAAGTTGCATTTTCACACGCGCCGTGAAAGCTATGTTTCATGTAAATGTCAGATGACTATTGAAAAATATATTTTGGCACATAATTACCAACTACGCTGACGTCTTGGATAACAAACAGAGGAATATATGAGAGTACATGGCGGCAACGCCAAACGCTAGATCACAGGTATCCATTTTCTCTATCCTTCCGTAGGGCATTGCCCTGTAGCCCACTATGTGGCTTTTAACAAAATAACAGGACGAACATGGACAACGTGACCGATCGTTTAGGTAATAGGACTTATGCACACAAACATAAACATCTAACCATCTAAAGACAGATCTAACCAAGTGTATTTTGAGGGTTTTTCTCTGTTATGGGAAAAGAGGTCGATAGCTACAGATAGTGTGGTATAAAAATATGTGAAAGTTAAGGTCTTAAACTGAAAAGGTCAAACCATTAAAACCGGTGATATGTTGCGTTAGAATGTTCGATGTAACAGAATTAAAGTAGGCTATTCATTACTCACTTACATGTAAATAACGGAACTTTTAAACAGACATCAACAGAAGGACCATGAGTTGTTTAAACTTATTAAGTTGTATTTTATTTCCACAAGAGTTGTTGTTGAATGACGATATAGACCTACAGGTGAAAATAGAGGGCATCATAGCCTGATTAAGAGACAGATTTTTGCAGCATCAAAACGCAATGCATACCAGAGACTGAGAGATTGTCTCCAGTCGGGGTCACACTATGGTGCCAACAAGAACAGCCAACATGTGAAGAGACTAAGGACACTAAAGTCTCTTTACGGTGGCTGTGTGTGTGTGTGTGTGTGTGTGTGTGTGAGTGTGTGTGTGTGTGTGTGTGACATTATGGTGCCCTAAGACTCAATATTGTACAAATGTTGTTTTGTTGTGAAGTGACTATGTTTTTAAAAAGCATTTAATACACAAAAAGACACTGTCAATATTATTTACAAGTTGTTGTTTTTGGTTCTAAGTTTTTGAGGCTTGAAACAATAGATATGGTGACAGTGTGTTGTTAGAAGGGTTATCAAAACCAGAAAAGGTGTACCCTATACTGACATGAAACGCATAACACCAAAGGTGCATCGGGGACGACAGGCATTACCTTGGTACAATTAAACGGAAGCGTTTAATTATTTTGTTGTTTAAAACAGAGCGAGCATATCTTGTTGTTGCTGAATTAAAGTACACATTACACACAAACCATGCAAACAATGGAACTTTTGTACAGTATTTTCTTCAGACTGCCAACCATTGAAAGACATAAGGGTACCACAATCAACTGAACAATAGTTTTGAAACACTTTAAAGTTTGTTTCAAGATCAGATCAATTGAAAAGCACTTTGTTACATACCTGTTTGGGGTTTTTCAAGACGAACCGTGTATAATTGATAGGCAGCCACAATGGCCTGTTTAGATGTTTACACAAATTACAATATTTTAGTAAATGTGTTCAAACGCACCACAGAGTTGATTAATATTGTAATTTTTCAACATTGGCCATTCTAAATCAACATGTTACATGCATTGAATGGCTTGATCTTTTCTGTTTAAGACCTACTCTTTCGCATAATTATGTCGCCAACACAAACGTGCCACATTATTTGGACATCTGTGGTCGTAGGCTAACAGCTAATAGATCTCTAAATACACTCGAAAAGAGGGTTGATTTTATCATCTAAGCGTACAGGCAGCTTCAAAATGTTGTTACACATGCGCAAATGTTTGTAAGCAACACATAATAAGCTATACACAACAATAGTATACTAGTTTCTTCAACACCAATATTTTAGTTGTAAGCATTATTCAGATTACGTTTACTTACCTAAATTGTATCTTAAACCATCTTTTTAAGAGCACTCTACCTTGTATGCGGGGAAAAGCAGTGTACAGTCATGTTAAAAAGTAAGTACACCCTTCAAGTGATCCATACATATCTACTGCATATCGGGCTGCAGAGAGATGGTTTGAGGCACATTTGATACCTCAGGCTCTTGATGACTTGCGCGACCATTTTACCAAACATGTATTACATACTGTTCCGGCATAGTTTACTGCTAAATCCAGGCCAATGTGATACGTTCAAATGCAGAGACGTTATAGTATCGCCTGTAAGAGCACCAGAAAATCAAGAGTCTTTTGAAACTAAGCTAATTCACCAAACGTTGAATTTTTTATAAACCTTTTCACACATCGTTACCAGGGGTGGCAATAATAGTGGAGGGACCTGTATCTCGGGCCGTCGAGCAATTTGCCAAAGAAGCGTGTGGCTGTGCACGCTGCGGTTTGTCGCAACTTGTCGGCGCATCTCAAACTCTTCCAACCCCCGCCTCAGTTGAGCCGCGATCCTGTAAAATTCATTTGTCCACATTGACTTAACATTGGTTGGACAAATGCTAATCCATTGACTTAACATTGGTTGGACAAAGGGCCTTATATCAGTCGTACGCGCACACCCCTGTCGAGTAGTCTTTGACACACGGTGTTGTACACTTTCACACACCGCCACACATCCAAGAGAATAGAGGAGACACGCCAAGATGAGACCAACCCTATCTCCGCAAATGCAATTGGTGAACTACCTGAGGACTAACAATGAGGTTTTCGTGAATTTGTTGAAATCTATACGGGCCTGCACTCTGCCACTGAATCATGAACATAAAACCAAACTCCACAACTTAATTCACAAAACTTCATCCAAAATCTACTGTCTGCTGACTACCCCCTCTTAATCTGAAGGGTAGAATGACATTCAAAGACCTATTCAATTATGTGTGTTGTGGGGTCCTCTATTATTAGGAATACACTGTTGGTATACTTTTGAAAACATTACACGTTTGCAATCTTGTCGCAACAATGTTCAAATAAACAAACTTTATTATTTAAAAACCATAGTGCTCTCGCGCACACGTACACACACACACGCACAATTACACCCGTGCCTGAATTAGTTTATAATAAGTGGCTTGAATCACTTTTTCAAATATTGACACTTTTTATTTAATGGTCTGCACAGTGCTGGTATCCACTAATATGTCAACTTTAAAGAAAAAACAACTAAAACACAGTGCACATCTTTTTTCATTTGAACTTTGATATAATTTTATTTACTATAGCCTACAATACACAATGCTTCAATATAACATTTGAAAATTAGCTGAATAAATACCACAAAACCCCACCAAAATATCAAATAGCGTCTTGAGAATAAACTAGGCTACAGTGATAAAAGCATGACGCAAAAACGAACCTTCTGGGTTTTAACAGAGAGGTATAGACCGCGCTCTCGCAGAATGACTGGATATGGATTTATCACAAAACAGTTCATTAACATTTCATCACCAGACCAATTAACTCAAGTTTCACTTTTCTTTATTAGCTTTTGTTTGCCTAGGTTGTCAGCACCCCCGTACCACTGCTTAAAAACCATTATGTTTTTGACTATGCAACGAAATCCGCCTTTAAATCCTACTAGCGCCACTCTAAACATCGTCTACGTTATGTAACTTTAGTTGCCATGATAACTGAAAACACTACTGCGTTCGCATGCCTGATAATTTCCCCCCTTTGTATACTGAAAAAATCCAACGTGGAAAGGCGTCAGTTGATTATCGCGTCTTAAATCTAACATTTTTGCTTGTAAGGACAAAATAAATAAACAGATTTAAAAAAAACTAAACAGTGGAAAGTCGTATCTTGTTACACCATGTAAAGCACGTGTTGCATACAAACTGGTTAAGACGCATAAATAAACAAAGAAAGTCGCACACTTTATGCCCCCGTAATGTATTACCAATGTGTTATAATAAATTTCGGCACACATTTATCCAACTAACCCGTTTAGACCGCATCATTATACAGGACCCTGGAATACTGAAAACGTCCATAGCCATACATTAGCATACATAACTTTATGCAATAGGCCATTTTCTGCGTGGACTATTTAATAGCCTACCAAGGTAGCAAACGGTTTTCCAAATTAAAGTTTTAGAACAAATAAAATCAAAAAATTTACACAGACATCTCCATGACCAACCAGTAGATTATATCCTTGTGCTTTGAATCGCCTACACAGTGCTGCGTCTAATTTACTTTTTTCTTCTTTTTTTAAAAAACGTAAAAATAAAAAATCGGTGAAGTTACAACAACTAACAAGTTTTAGAATGCCGCCATTACATTTGAGTGGGCTATTTGAAGAAAGTTGTACAAACAGTCAGCTAGCTAACCGTACTTCACGCGTATGGACCCGCCCGCCCCAAACCCCCGCACCAAGCTACAGCTGCTAAAAGCTATCACGTACTTCTTGACCCCTGTTGAACCCCATCAAACAGCCACTTTGACATTTACCGTTTTCGCGCCAAAACCTCTTTGGACCAGCCCTCCGACGTTGGTCTGCGTAAGCGAACGCGCGTCAAATTCACGTAACAGGAAGCGTGGGGGTCGTATTCCAGCTTGAAACGCACAAAGTTCTCTCTCTCTCTCTGGACAAGTTTAGTCATGCCCCGATAGCCAGCGAGCTGTCATTTGGCAAAGGTCTCTCCCTATGTAGCACGCGATTTCTTTTTTCGTTTTTCGTTTTTCGTTTTAATTCTTTAAAACGTAACATATTCTTTTATTTAAATTCTTTCTTCATAGTCTTTCGTGCGAACCATTCTAGGCTTTTAAGCGCGCTATCTCGCCTTTTGGAACTACCTTTGTCTATTTTTGTACAATATTGCGAATTCGCGGACTCTGAAATCTCTTCTAAGTTTTTGCCTACAGTGTCTCTGCTCGCGGACTATGTTTTGCGAACGCCTTTCACCCCGGAGTTTATTTTTTCTACCTTCTTGGCATCTAACAAGTCTTTACAATGATTCTGTATAATGTTTTTTCGTTATAGCCGTTATAGCGATTTTTCACGTTTTAACAAAACTGCTTGAATTATTCTAATCTTTTTAACAAGCGGCTGCTGCCGCTAGCACAGACGGCTTTTTAAAAATAAAACTTAATTACCGCTGCTACTACTACTGCTACAACTAATAACCTATACATTTATACACCAATACTTTTTCCCGATGTTTTTCAAATAAAACAATGTACTACACATTACATTGCCAATATGTCTCCCTAAGCACCCTGTCCCGTCCCTAAAAACAATTCGTCACAAAACCACAACGCTTACAACAATTCCCAATAAAATGACATCGCCAAACCCTTGAAACGAAAAACCCACAAACACCCGCCCCGAATGATGATGCATCATCATAATCATAAAAAAAAATAATTTCATAAAAAAAAAAATTTATGCATAATCATAATTTTTCATAAACTCATTAATATTCATAAAATGGACCTTTGACCCCATCAATCAAATTTTGACAGATACCGAATCAAATTTCTCTCTCTCAGGCACACAGTCTGATTTGATAAAAGAGGACGGGAACAAGCACATATTTGGACAAGATATCCTAAAAAATGTAACAAACATACACAAAAATAACTCCACCATATCAATAAAAATGGCAGACATCTACTGCAACTCTGTAATGACCTGAGTCTATATATTGTTAATGGTAGGATATAAGGTGATCTTTGGAAAGATACACCTGCAGCTCACCTTTTGGTAACAGTACAGTAGATTATGCGGTCACAAACCTAGATCTATTTTCCCTCAGAGCGTTTACCGTCAAGCCACTAACCCCTCTGTCCGACCACAGCCAAATCACAGAACAGAACAGAGCCAAATCACAGAACAGGACAGAACCTAACACCAGCACCCACAACCATCCTAGTAAGCTGTACAACATCAACCAATCTTACAGATGGGAACCAAACAGCACAGAAGAAAGCAATCAATAATAAAAAACCAAAACATTATTAGATACCTTTCTGGTTACTACCAGGGACGTGCGGTCAGGGGAGGCAGGTGAGGCAGAGCCTCACCTGTCATCATGAGAAGTAAAAAAATAAATAATAAAATAAAATAAGTATTAATATTTGTCCACTCGTCTGTGCTTTCAATGCAATTTCGGTGTGGTTCCTATAAGTTTTGATCGTTTTTATAGTCAAAATCGCTGAAATTCTGTATTTCCTGTTCAAATACAACAGAGAGACGAGAGGTGAGGCAGTGACGAGCCGAGCCTCTCCCCAGATTGCGCAATCCCTCACAAACTGGATTGAGCGCGTGCAATTGGCGCGTGCTTGTTGCCATTTCTCTGTATGTTTCCAATATCATGTTTGAAGACACTTTTATTATACGTCTTAATTTCCATAGTGTTCGGTAATGTATTTCACTTATGTGTGTAATATTTAAGTCTTATTGATCTGACATAAATCCACAAGGAAAAGGCTTGCCTTGAGGCAGCCAGTACCTCTGCCTCACAGACGGGGGCGATAGTGAGCCTGAAGTTTACGACTCGGTTTACTCTTGCAAAAGTTAAAAGAACAACAACCAAACAAATGCACTGATTTTTCGCTCTGAAAATGGAGGATTTGATTTCTAAACTGAGAAATTTTTCAAAACTGGACTTTCAATCAAAGCCAGAAGTCATAATTACTGGGAGACCGACGCCGGAGCTACGAGGTTTGCTTCAAACGACGGGACGGAATATAACTCGTTCTTTTCAAACGGACTGGTATACTCGAAAAGATTGGCTTTGTGGCTGTGCTACAAAAAAACGCCTTTACTGCTTTCCCTGCTTTTTATTCTCTACGTGTGACAATGTCTGGACCCAAACTGGATTTTGTGATTTGAAAAACTTGCCAAGAAGCCTCAGCAAACATGAAAGATCAGCTACTCACATTCAAAGTCAGATTTCTTAAATTTTTTTTGAAACCTCGCGGATTGATCTGGCTCTGAATGAATAAGGGAGACTTAATATCAGCATCCACAATGCGAAGGTAAAGGAAAATCGTGAGATTTTGAAAGACCTGATAAATGCAACCTGCTTTTTAGCTAAACAAGAGCTAGCATTTCGTGGTAACGATGAGAGTGCAAGCTCTTCCAATCGTGGAAACTATGTTGAATTATTACATGCTTTTGCAGAGAAAGATGAAAGGTTAGCTAGACACTTGGAGACATCCACTGTGTTTTCTGGCTTATCAAACAGAATACAGAATGATTTGATCGAAGCAGTCGGTGATGTGATCAGACATGATATTAAAAAGGAGATTAATGCCGCCCCATTTGTCGCTGTGGAAGTGGATGAGACAACTGATGTCACAAATAAAGCCCAGATCTCTGTCATTTTGCGTTACGTGGCTAAAAGTGAAGTGGCCTGTGAGGTGAAGGAGGCGTTTCTAGGATTTGATGATCTGAGTGATGACAGACGCGCCGCTGCGGTAGCTGAGTATGTTTTTGGAGTTTTGGAGAAGTACAACTGTGTCAAAAAGCTGGTAGCCCAGACCTACGACGGAGCGTCTGTGATGGCATCGGAGCTTAACGGGGTGCAGGCTAAGATAAAAGAAAAGGTCCCTGAGGCCATGTTTACCCACTGTTATGCACATAAATTGAACCTTGTGCTCTCACATTCTGCAAAATGCATGCCTGAGTGTAGAACTTTTTTTAAAACAGTGGAGGGACTAGGGACATTTTTCAGTAAGTCAACAAAACGCACTCACTTACTGGATGATGTTGTGAAGCGGCGTTTACCAAGAGCAGCGCCCACGAGATGGAGCTCAAATTCAAGGCTGGTGCAATCAATAAGCATGTACCAAACTGATCTGCGTGCTGTATTCCGTATCATGAGCGAAAATCCTGACACTTGGGATAACGACACCCTGATGATGGCCACTGGATATGATCGGTGGTTATCCAAAGCATCAACATGCTTTTTCATCATGGCGTATGAGGACATTTTCTGTCATACTGATGCTCTCTTTAGAGTGCTGCAGAACAAAGCAATGGACATTGGATTTTGTTGTGCGCGGATACGTGAGTTGTCGAGCGTATGAGACAGGAGTTTGACATTTTCTATGAGCGGTTTGAGCGGAGATGCGCCGCACTTGGCCTGACAGATGGTGAGAGAAGCCAAAGTAAACTGTCAGTCAAAGATGAGAGGAAACGGAAGTTTTTCAACATTCTGGACAATGTCAGTGCTCAAATGAAAGCTAGGTTTGATCATTTTGGTGAGCTAGCTTTCCTTGGATTGGTCGATTGTGCAAAATTTCACGAAATGTCACAACACTTTGATGACACCAAACTGCAGAGCTTGTCAAAGTATGCCAGGTTCTTTGACTTTGTCAGGCTAAAGGCCGATCTTATTGGACTGTATAGTTCACAAACGGTGAGGAGTGAATGCAAATCTCCTGGACAGCTTCTCAAATTTTTAGCCCAGAAGGATCTGATTCAGACTGTTCCTGAGGCAACAAAGTTACTCCAGCTGGTGCTCACTATACCGGCTACGACGGCGTCTGTGGAAAGGTCGTTTTCTGCATTGAAAAGACTCAAAACATACAGTCGGAATAGGACTGACCAAGGACGACTTTCTTCCCTGGCAATAATCTCAATTTGAGACAGAAAGACTTTTAAAACTCAAAGAAGAAAAGGAGGACTTTTACAACAAAGTCACAGAGATTTTCGTCCAGAAGGAAAGGCGAATGGACTTAATTTACAAGTAAAGGTAAGCTAAGCAATATTTTCACTTTAACTTGTGCGTGTGTCAGGATTATAACAAAATAATAGCAGTGGAAATAGCCTAACTGAAATGAAAATAAAAACTAAAACTAAATAAAATCTACAATGAACGACACAAAACTAACTAAAACGAAAGTGAATTGCATCTAAAATCAGCTATATTTTTCCCGTTTTTTAACAATCACGTTCAAATTTTCCCGTTATTCAGCGCTTACATAGCCGAGGCCAGGGGTCGGTAGGAATGCCCCTCCGGTCCTCGCCGTCAGATATAACGTCTTTTTTAAATAATTGGGGCGGGCTATTTGGTGTGAAAATCAGAATGTTTATGTTATCTGTATTAAAACATTGTATAATAGCACTGTAGATCTGCATTTTCGGTGCGCGTGCACGTGCGGCGCGTTCATGTAGCCTACAAAGTGTTCAGGTTTGAGGTTTTGAAAATCTGGTCGCCCTACTCTGATATCCAGTGCCTCCCCAACCATTGACCTCACCGCACGTCACTGGTTACTACATACCCTCAAAGTAAAGAAGGACTAAATATGGAAGTTAAAAATGTAAGTAACATATTTTAAATAATTTTACCAACCATGTTTTCCATACTGTTCCAGCATAATTTACAGCTATATCTAGTCCCACCCCCCAATTCCCATAGAGATCGATTCAAATGCAGAGATCTTATAGTATGACTTTTTACTCATCTTAACAGGGGTGCAAATAATAGTGGAGGGCACTGTATATCCAATTGAATGTTGAATAATTAGAATCAGCTTGCTCAGGATGGTTCTGTAGAGCCGTGTTGCTGGTAAAGCCCTGCTATACCCACTCCAGTGCAGCAGATGGCAGTATGCAGCACAATACAGTAAGTAGCTTACTTGTTTTTGTTTGAGTCTGAGAAGTCAGTTAGAGCAGAGTGCTTGCGACATTGTTGCATTGTGCAAACCAAGCGCTTTTGGCTAGTAATAGCACCCTCCTATTTTATTGCCCTGCAGTGTAACTGGAGAAGCTGAGATTTTCGCAAGCGGCTATCCTTTTAAACAATTCTGCATCAAAATTTACAGGGTTTTCTTAAAGCGGTAGTTTATCACTTCAGACAAACATGAATAATGTAATTGGGACGGGTATGTCTCATTACTAGTGGCAAAGTGGATTGAGTTAAATACATTAGGCTACTTATTTTATGCCTATTATGCATATACTGTATGTGACTATTCTGAAATAAATGTATTCTGAATGTTTTACTTTCAACCAGGCATTTAACCACGTGATTGTAATCACCTTAATTGAACTAGTTAACCTAATCCCCGTTTTATTTTACCGTTAGTCAGCACCTCGCTAAGTTATCTGATGTGCATCCTCCCTACCCCTGGACCCCCCTAGAGGATTTGGAGTCCGCGAACACTAATCTCCCTTATTTTCAAAGACCAATGCTGACAGGTATGATTGGGATGCACCCTCTATCTCTCTCAAATTTTATTCAATTAAGCATGGCATACATTGATTGTACACTTGCATTGCCAAAGCATATACTGACATAACAATCAGATAACAGATAATCAATAGCAAATTGAACTACAGTAAACACAAACACTAAAGAAAAAAATTCCATATCTAAAAGACAAACATGTGAAACTGATTATGTATTAATGTCACGGTTTTCTGGTCGCCGCCCCTTTTCTCCACTTAGGGGTTCTCGCTGCTCTGGTTCCGCGTCCGTGCCGGTTGTTTCTTTTTTCTCAGTAATCTTTTTGCTCACCTGTGCCAGGTGTTTTTCCGGCTATAAAAGCACCTCACTTCCCTCTTCCAGTGTTTTAGTGTCAAATTGCCACTACACAAAGCCAGGTATAGTTAGGACAAGTGACCACTTAATTTTAAAGCTTTGCTTTGTTATTACCTGTGTAAGATTCTAAATTTATGTGATCCACTCAAACACTGACAAATCAACCACGCTGCCAGCCGAATCAACCAACTTATCATAAATACAATGAAAGGTTAAAATGCAAGTGTAAGCAGACTCTTTGCCACTGATAGGCATAGTATTCAATTATAGAATAGCAGCTGGGAGTGAGTGATCAAGGCCTATTCCAACCAAGGAAATTAGATTAACAATACAATAGACTGGTTCCTGGTTAGACCACGGGAAGTTGCACCTTCAGACCCCCTACTGATGAACAGACTGATTGATCTAGGGGAGCCAGACAGTGGCTTCCTTAAATCAATCACATCATTTTTGAATATACATTTCTGTTTCCCGCCTGTAGAAAACAAAGCCCGAAAATGGTATTTAAAGTGATACATTTCACAAGAACAGGATTCAGATTAACTCCGCTGAATCCGGAGTGCATTGCTGTATCTCTGTCAACTGCTGTTACGAAGAATAAACTTTGTCATTTTCAACGAACATCGGAGAAGATCCTTTTTTCTTACACCTGGGACTTGCTTTATTTGCGTTCAAGCTCCGTTTAGGATTTGGTTTTCTCTTGTGCAATTTAAGTTCCTTTTTCTTATTTAGTGTTCTCCCGCCGCAAGTTATCATTCCCTTCTTTCTTTTCTGTCCATTTGCAGATTCTGTGCTCCTCTTGAGGTCCTCACATTTGTCGGACGCATCTGGTTTTCCGCCAATGGAACCCACTACCCACTGTCCCTCATTGTGTGGAAATTGGCAATGTACTGTGCTGCCAAAGCCACACAGTACCTCTTCTCACTCTCTCTCTGTGGTGTGTGTGTGTGTGTGTGTGTGTGTGGGGGGGGGGTCTTTACATATCTGGAAGTGAGTTATTGTCTTTCAGTGCCTTACAGGTGACAGAGATGGCGAGTATTTCAGGAGATGATCATGATTGATGAGCGTGTTTTGTGTTTGTGGCGGGGTCTGATTGATGATGATTATGGCGATGCAAAAGTGTGTTTGGTGTTTGTGGCGGGGTCTGATTGATGATGATGATGATGATGATGATGATGATGATGATTAGGGCGATGCACAAGCGTGTTTGGTGTTTGCAGGGTCTGCCAAGGAAAATAACACAAAAAAAACTTCCCCTCAGATGGAAAAACAAATGCAAGAGGGAAGAAGTATGAGTATTCAGAAATCTTGTTAGTTCTCCTTTCTTCGCACACTGAAATAATGCTTTCGTTTCAAATAGAAATGAAACTGAGAGACTAGGTGCACCTGGTTTGTAAAATAGTTCTTCTGAGGCAATAATAAAATACCCTTACAAGAGGACAAAGACTGACAATAAATATGCTTCAGTTCATAAAATATTACAACAAAAAAAACGATGTTTTAAACGTGAAGTTTGGCTTGGTCAAAAGCCGCAAAAGACAGGAAATTCAAATGAGCACCACCAAGCCAAACTTCAGCTCTCTACACTATCAGGAATTTCCAATACTCCATTTTTTACATCTGACTGCTCTACAGTTCTGTAGCTATGTTGGTCTACTGTATTTCAAACAACATGTACTCATCAAACCGTCTCTGAGAGCCGACTCTAATTCATAGTCTTAAAGTATGTGCTGCCACCCATAATAGTTGTAGGAAATATTCCTGCGGGATGTGGGTCCCCCCCCAAGTCACACACTGAATTGTTGCTTCGCGGCTTTATAATTGTGGACTCATGATGTGTATATGGCTGGAGTTTATGTACCAAATCTGTAAACTCTTGACATGTATAGCGCCCTGTCTTTATCGCTATACATGTATACGCCCTGTGTTTATGCTTACTCCATATAGATTTGAATCAACAGAGAGTGGTATGTGCAGTAGTAAAATACAGCTTAGACACAATGCTTTAAAACCGAAGGACCACAGGAAGTGGCCCTGAGGAAACACCTGTTGAATAAGAGCACAATGCTTGGCATAGACATTGATATGAATCTGCAAAATGCATGTATAACCTGAACTTTATCTTGCTGAAGCTGCCAACTTGAATGCGAATATAATCTGAATTATATCTTGCTGATATTGCTAAGCTTAAATACACATATGGCATATATATTTAGAAACTGCCAACTCGTAAAATTGTTAAAGACCTACACATATGGCATATATATTTTTAAAACAGAATTTACAGGTTCTGCGCCACAATGGTCTAAACCAACCGAAAGGGGTGAGATCATTGTGGCGCATGAGGACAAGCGTAACGTCAACTAAAGGTCAGGACGATCTTAAGAACGCCCCCACACGAAAAACCATTGTGGCCATGAGATCAGGTATAATCAGGAAAAATACCAAGAAATGCCCCTAACATCAACTAAGGTTAGGGAAAAACCCCAAGTACGCCCCACATGTCTGTTATTGGTAAACGAGTGTCCCGGGGCGGGGGAATGAGTATGTTGGAACTGTATAAAAGAGGTGGAAAGCCGACTATCAGGGCTTCTCTCCGCGGAAAGAAATCGGCTTTGTACAAGCGTTGTTGCTGAATAAAGTCTGAACCTGTTTGAAGAGCTTGCCTGGACCTTCCTTATTGAAAACTCTAACTTTGGATTAAATACTTTAACTTTGACTGAAAACTTTAAAACTTTAAATTGGAAACAACGAACAAGTTGGAGGACTTGGAGAAACTGAGATTCTCAAGCCACAACATAGTGACCTGTACAAAAAGGCTTATTATTTCCCTGCAGTTTTGTGTAGGCTATTTCTCTATTCCTCTCTCTTATGCCTCATACCAATATTGATACTGGAAATCCCTGATAGTGTAGAGAGCTCAAGTTTGGCTTGGTGATGCTCATTCTAATTTCCTGTTTTTTGCTGCTTTTGCGGCCAAACTTCACACTTAAAACGTACTTTTTTGTTATTAATTCCCAGGGTTTTTTCTCCGGAAGGTGTCAGTTTCTTTAAAAAATATAATCATCATAACTATTGTTCACATCCACTTGAATGTTGAATAAACATTAACTGAAGATTACACAATCATTAGAAAATGTACCGCTAGATAGTTCAATCAATCTACCTCGAGAACACCCCAATAGACCAGAATAAGTCCAAATAACATTAAATAATAATATAGCACAACAAATTTCAGAACACATTGGAAATAAAACTGATTTAATCATGACAAACAACAACCGATATATTGTAGTTACATTTTTATTTTATTTTGTGCATTTTTCAAATTTGATAAGTATTCATACCCTTTGCTTTAACATATTTTTAAAGTATCATATTTAATATTTGGTCGCATATCCTTTGCATGCTGTTACTTCCTGAAGTCTGTGACCCATCAACATCAAAAGACTCTCGATATCTTATTTACAAGTGATACTATAAGCTCTCTGCATTTGAATGGATCTCAATGGGAATTGGGGGGTGAGACTAGATTCAGGGGGTGAGTAAATTACACTGGTACAGTATGGAACACATGGCTGGCTAAATGGCTGTAAGTCATCAAGGGTCTGAGCTATCGAACGAGCCCCAAACCATCACTCTGTTGCGAGATATGGAGTAGATGTGGATGGATCACTGCAAGGGTTATTTCTCCTGACTCATTTACCTTAGACCCTTGATGACGTACAGCCATTTCGCCAGTCATGTGTTCCATACTGTACCAGTGTAATTTACAGCTGAATCTAGTCTCAGCCGCCAAGACATTTTTGTTCATTTCAACAGCTAAATCTATCAATTTCGTGCTCTTTGCGATTCAAATCTTAAGACTAGATCCACAATTTTTTGTTATTTGAACATGGGGAATAGAACATGAATATGAAATATGAAATAAATACAATTTTGGTTAGTTTACTTTTTTGGATAGACAGCTAGCTAACATGCACAAATGTAGTCTGATGAAAAATGGTCAGCATACAAGACTATAAATAAACTAACACAATGCATGTTAACCTGTTCTGCCCCAAACCTGCAACCCTGTCTTAAGTGGGACTGAACTTGAAAATTACCCTCCAATAAAAAGAAATAAATTAAAAAAACAAGTTCAATAAATATGAAAGAAAGCCTCTGAATCTGATTGGCTGGCTATTAAATGTTTTGCTACCTTGATTCTTGCTCTTCTCTAGGCTATATATTTTCTTAGTCAAGTACTTTAAAAAGGTACTGTAGATCCTGTTATATGAAATGGAAGCCAAACGAGTGTGGCAATGCCAGAGATGGTTAAAAACTGAGCGACTGCACTGAAAGGAAATGGGAAAACCCTGTCCTGAACACAACAGGTTGCATTACATTGTGCTGATCTCCCTTGAATTACGTTTGTATTGTCTTTCACGGGATACTACAATATAAACTAGCATATATTTTATTTTGCTTTGCTTCTCAAGTTAGCAAGCGAGATAACATTAGCTTAGTTGCGGCTAAAATGGTTTATAGCTGCTAGCTTGCTAGCTAAAGTTGTTACATTAGCTTATGCAAAATGAATATCGTAACACGAGAGCTTGGCTCGCTTGATGCTTGAACAATATATCCATTATAGCGTAAGCGTTTTTTGAAGTGACAGAGCTACAGTACGCACATACAACTATTTTTATTTTTTATATCTTTTTTTGATCAATTTTAAACTGTGGCAGTAGAAATTAAACTGTGGTGGGTGGACCCTGAACTGTCTAGGGGGGTCCGGGGGCATAAATATATATAAAAAGCCTGCTAAATAAAGTGCTGTGTGGCTCTACCTGGCCGGCCCAGGCGAGTGGGCTGCCGGCCCATTGTGTTTGGAGGGGAGGTTACTTCACATCTGATATTTCTGTCTCCCAAATTTTTTTTTTAATTGGTCAGTCTCCCCCCTCCCCCAGCCAATTATTTTGGTCCACTCAATTACGTCACCTGAGCGCCAAGGCATGTAACAGTAACATCAAAAGTCATCGATAGTTCAACTTCGGAAAAAATTGTCGCAACATACATAATAACCATAACATAAGTAGCCTAATGTATTTAAATACTTTTTTGTACAAAAGCGCGTGTGTTCCTACACAATAACAGCAACGTATTTTAGCGCGATCGGTGGTCACTGTGGAAATGTGGACTGTACGGGACATTGGTGAAATGTAACAAGATAAACTCTTCAGGGTTAATCAGAGAACAGCTGTAGCTCAATATACTGGTAAGTACTAGTTTCCTAAACATATTTATACAAGAGATTTTAGAGAAAAAAATGTGGTGTCTTCGAATCCGAAAGTGCCTCAGGTACTGTATATAATACAGTAAGCAAGGGGAAATGCTTTTACTGACGTTTTTTATAAATATTATTGTTTCTATACGTGAACATGATTTTCTTGTGTGTATAACCAGTGCATTTTATGCATTACAATCTGCGGCTGTGGCGACAGGATCGGTCATAAGTCTAAATTTACGGGATTTTCTTCAAGGTAGTTCATAATTTTAGACTAACATATATATATATACTGTAATTGAGACGGATATGACTCAACCACTAGGGGCAAAGTTTATACAGTTCAAATAGGTTACGTACCGTCATGCAGTTAAAATGACTACAAACACTTTCATTTAGTTGTACTTCATGGTAGGCTAATGCACGTCTATGTCTTTCTTTGAGCTACAATGCATGCGTCTGCATGTATTCTGTACTATGCATGTCTCTCTGATGTCATTATCTTCATGCATTATCATCATTAGTTAGCTACCAAACACATTACATTAGTACACAAAAATAAGTGATATCGCACCAAAAAACAAGTTTTCAACATAAAAAAAATACCAAGTTACTCACGCCTAGCCTACAGAGTGCTGTATATAAGTTTTTAATTCCAACTTGCAAAAGCTAGCTTTTAAAAGTATTGATATCAAAATGTGGCCAAGTTACAACTAGCAATATTGCCTATCGTAGCTCACACTAATTAAACTAGCTCTATTTCAAAGCAATGCTATCCAAACTTTCCTAAATTATTTAATGTGCAGGGCCAGGCCCCTCTATTTGTTCCAGAGAGGACTGCCTGTGATTTGTGAGTGATTGCTGCCAGTGTCATGACCTCCTTTCATCCAGTCTCCTTCTTCTAAGAGCAACACATTCTCCTCATTAATGAATACTCTAGGCTAACTATCATACATATATTTTACATATATTTCAGAACATGAAGGGATATTGTTCAATAAAAGTGGTGGTATTAAGGGCTGGTGTGTTTGTGTGTGCCTCAACGGGGCGGGGGAGTATCTGCAGACCGGTTGTAGTGGGCCGGTCTGGGTCAAAACGTCCAGGGCCATTTTTTAGTCCCAGTCCGTCCCTGCCTTGACTGGTGTCTCGCTGATGCAGTTGAGATGTTCAAAGTCATTAATAAAGTGCCACTGCTTTCATGTTGCGTGTGAGCGTGTGTATTAGCAAGGGGTCGGGACTGACTGCCTGCGATCTTTTATATTATTATTATGAGAGTAAAACATATGTGGGTTTCATATTCATAAAATATTTGGGGCTTTTCTAAAAACATTTATGGCTTAAGCCCATTAAGCCCACCCCTGGTGCCGCCCCTGATGGTAGTTTGAATTTTCAATTAGCCTTCAGTTGCTAGCAAATTTATGCCCCAATGTTAAGTCAATGGACAATTAATTTCTGGTTTCATAGAATTATAAAGTTTTATTTAAAAACTGTACAATAAACAGAAATATCACCCATCAAAAGCATTGGTCCATGTCACACCCGACATATCGCTATGTCAATTTTAGCGACTAAAGTTGTAGAATTTGAGCTAGGTCGTTTGAAAAAAAAGTCTTAATCTAAATGCTCATTTTTTATATACTTAATTGTATGAAACCGGCTTCATCAATCTTTCCCATATTTGTCTTATGTCGAGATATTGATGAGATGAGTTGATCTGCCAAGTGGCTTGGTAATGGGTGCTAAAACGGCAGAGATATTGATGGGCGAAATTTCGATTTTAACATGTAAGTTGCAACCAAAACCAAACTTAGGTGGATGCGATATACAGTGAGCACCATAATTCATTGGACAGTGACACATTAGTAAATTACTTTCTCAGTCACCGCATCCCTGAAGTGCACACAATACCTTGACAATAACAAGACACAATAGCTTAGATAACAATGGTTGATTTATTAAATTAAGATAATTTTATCATTGTCCTGGGCACATAAGAGTTTTGCAAATGGGCACGACAAATAGCTAGGTAACGAGCTAAACATCATAGCTTTTCTCGTCAGTAAAATAATTTGGAGAAATTAGTTATCAACAGGGAATGAAATTAACTTTTGGTGAGTGAAGAATATTGGGACGCTGCCCCTGAGTGAGGGCGAGGCTGGCTAATATGACCCGCTAAAAAATTACCACAGTTCATTCAATCGTCCTTTGTGGCTTTATATTTGCATAAAAATGGCTTAAAGTGTTTGGGGGGATTTACCATAACGTTAAGAGGCAATAGATTTCCGTTCACTGGTTTGCTTTAGACAGGGCTGTGATAAACCTAAATTATAGGCCATTATTATTTGCTATCTAGCTGATAGCTCATACGATGTTGCGCTTGTAGATTCATTCATGTTAGGCAACTGATGTCTGAAAAGGAGTAACAACAGTTTGATTTTAGCTCTCTAGCTAGCCGAGTTAGTAGATTATAGTAGCCAGTAATTTACCACTAACGTTAGCTAAATTAACTTTAGCATGATGGTTAGCTAGATCTGTGTGGAACTGCTGTTGAGCTAGCTACTGGCATGGAAAAAATATATTTTAAGCAAAATATACACCTTACCCTATTGAGTTGATTTTCCCACACTGCTTGTGATTCAGAAAAATGTCAAACTATACCGTAAAATTCAAAACTCACATTGTACTTTTAGGTTAAAAATGGGTAACAGTTAGTAGCCGCCGGCTGGTTTCTGTGCTGTGCCAGTTTAGAACGTCAGAGACGGAGTGAGTATTTGTCTCGGGAGAAAGCAGGAGACTGTTGTCTTCAACGGTCACTGGAACGTTCAGTTAGCGTCATGTGGCTAACGAATTTATGCCCCAATGTTAAGTTAATGGGAAATAAATTTCCGGTATCGTGGAATTATAAAGGTTTATTAAAAAACTACAATAAACATAAACGTGATACATCAAACGCATTAGTCCATATCATACCTCACCTATCGCTATGTCTACTTAAGTTGTAGAATTTGAGCTAGGTCGTTTGAAAAAAAAAGTCTTCATGTTAATGCTATTTATTAATGTACTTAATTATATAAAAACTGCTGAACAAATCTTTCCCAGATTTTTTTATGGCGAGATATCGATGAGATGAGTTGATCTGCCAAGTGGCTTGGTAATTGGTGCTAAAACGGCTGAGATATTGACTGGCGAAATTTGGGTTTTTGCATGTAAGTTGCAACCAAAATCAAACTTCAGGGGACGGTACCACGTCCCCCTAATACTTAGGTTTGACGAGTAAATAAATTAAAGTTTTCTTTGTTTATTCACAATCACAGATTGACAGACTGTTGGTTCTTCCAGAACTATTTGTGAAGATAAAAGGTTTTGCTAGTGAGTAAAGGTTGAGGACTAAATGTTGAAAAAAAAGGCCTCTTATCAAACCTTCCCCCTTAAACAACAAAAAAAAAAAAGCAAAAAGAAACAATGATAGTCTCATGTTGAGAATGTGATGGAAAGTATTTGGTGTGATTTTGAATATACGGTGTATAAATCTTTTGTTATACACCGTATATTCAAAATCACACCAAATACTTTCCATATTTGGTGTGCATCTGCACTCTGTTTTTGGAATGCTTTAAAAAAGGTTTAAGAATGTATGTTTCAAATATTTTTAACAAATGATATTAACACATGGCTGACATCACAGTAATTACATCTTAGCTCAGTGGGTTAATGAATGCTGAAACACCTTTTGGATCGCAGCCCTGCATGACTTAGAAAGTCTGTATCTCTTTCTTAAGCACACAGACTATAGCATCAGATGATGTCAAGGCGCACCAGGAATGATGTCTCACTGCTCAAAGCTCCAGCATGACTGGGCACCCCCCAGTGTTTAGCATCGAATCCTCGCACTGTCAGTACCCTGTCAGTATGGCCCCACAGGACCACTACATACATTCAGGATATCGTTTTTGTGCTGATCTCAAGAAATTACATTATTGTTTAGCAATCAGGTGATTTTTACAAAAGCATCTTGATAAAATTGTGTAATGCCAATGTTTTATTGAATAATTTATTTTAACTCAACATAATTCAATAATATTTGTGTACAACATTCCAACAAGAAAAGCATCAAAATAAATCTTTGGTTAACTTCAGTATTTCTATTCACATAATAAAGGGGAAGTGATTAATCTGTCTATCTAGTCCATCAATGAGAAGACCCTGCAAATGCCATATCTGGCCAAACATTTATCAACTCACAATATGGCAAAAGGAATAAAGAATGAAGAAAACAGAACAGTAAAATTAAAGTTTATTTCTTGTTTAAACTGCGCTATACCTGCCTGTGTTAGCTGTGCTTTACATGCTTGTGTTACCTGTACCATACCTGCCTGTGTTAGCTGTGCTTTACCTGCCTGTGTTAGCTGTGCTATACCTGCTTGTGTTACCTATACTATAACTGTCTGTGTTGCTGTGCTATTCCTGCCTGTGTTACCTATACTATTACTGTCAGTGTTGCTGTGCTATTTCTGCCTGTGCTAGCTGTTTTATTCTTGCCAGTGTTAGCTGTGTTTTACCTGCCTGTGTTAGCCACGCTATACCTGCCTGTGCTAGCTGTGCTATACATAAAACATAAAACACAAAAAAAGGGTTAGACGGCAACAGGCCCTTCAGCCCAACTTCGCCGTCTTCATTTTTTTTTTTTTTTTTTTTAAATGACTGAATGAAAACATTAATAAACTTTATAAAACCATCACCAAACAGTAAAATAAATAAATAATAAATATAATAATAATAATAGTAATAATAAATCACTTCCAAAAATTTTTTCAATAGCTTCAAATTTGTTTTTAATTATAGATTCCAATATTTTACAGACTGCTTTTTCAAATGGCTTTTCCTCACCTTTGGAATTAATTTACACTGTGCAGTGTGCACCTAGTATAACCCTTTTGAATCTGTCCCACTTTTCCTTCACTGTCTTGCAGTCGAAGAGTTGCATCCAATCTATATCACTAAAATTTGTTCGCGTCTTTTTATAGTTAGCACGCCTAAAATAAAAAATTCTGGACTTGGAGAGGTGTCCATCATAATTAGCCAAGAAACATCAAAACTGATGATGGAAGGATCACACGTCCCAAGTGGCTCTTTTACCTCTATATTGCAAATTCAGTCTGGATCATAACACAGCACTAGATCAAGAATTGATTTCCATCTTGTGGGCTGGCTAACATACTGTGTCAAAAACTGGTCATTTATAACATCTAAAAAAATTTCATCACATTTTCCCTGACCTGTCACCAATTCCCAATTAATAGTGGGGTAATTGAAGTCACCCATAATAATAGTCTCGCTCCTCCTACAAACTTTGTTTTATGTTTTGACACAGCATTGTATTCACACTACTGTCTGAAGCCAGTGGTCGGTAACACACACCTATGTTAATTCCCTTCTCTTGCTCCCCTATGAGCTTAATACATATATCCTCACTAAAAATTCACTAAATTGAGTTGGTTAATTTCTGGAATTATCTGCACATTAAACATTTATTTTACATAGAGAGCTACACCACCCCCTCTCTTGCTGGGTCTATCCTTCCTAAAAAGTTTGCAACCTTCAATATAAAATTCATCCCCATCCTCTTCACCAAGCCATGTCTCTGTAATCCTAATGATGTCATAGCCCCCATTATGCATGACAGCCTCAAGTTCCAAAAATGTATTCTTTATGCTTCTAGCATTTAAATAAAGGCATTTCAGAAAATTGCTTTTACACATTCTCTCCTGTTCCCTCATTCCCTGCTGTCCCAAACCACCTGTACTAAGGTTTTTAACTTTGTTAGGCTCGCTGGCCTCATTATAATTATGTACTGCTCTATTAGAGACAGGAACATCTTCTTTTTTTTTTGCCAAGTTTATGTTAGGTTATTGTGGTCCCCACGCCAGCAGGGTGATCCAGCACGATTTACAAAGGGTAATTTACGAACATAAAGCCCAAGCCCATTTACAGAATTTATGACTTTTTTATAGGAACTAACATCAGCGGGGCTTGGACTCTGGGGACAACATACTTGCATTTGTTAGCTGTGCTATATCTGCTTGTGTTACCTGTGCTTTACCTGTCTGTGTTAGCTGTGCTTTACCTGTCTGTGCTAGCTGTGCTATGCCTGCCTGGGTAAGCGGTGTCGTACCTGCCTGCACCAGGTGCTCCATGGTAGGGAACCTCTTGTAGACAGCGGTGCTGATGGAGCGGTAGATCAGCACACCAGAGAGGTTGACGTATCGCATCAGGGTCCTGCGGATCAGCCGTGCCGCCTCATCTCCACCACGAACGTGCCCGCCCACCAGCGACCCCAGCCTGTCAGGCCAGGGCACACTCTCAAACTGCCCCCACCAGCGAGAGACCACCAGCGTCACATAGAAACCTGTTACACACACACAGATTCAAATAAACACAAAAGCAAAAAAAAAAAACATTAAAATAAAAACTTGCGGCTCTGAAGTGCAGATAGAGCCACTGAACTGCAAAATGCAAAAAAAAAAAAACCTACAGCTCTGAAGTGCAAGTGCAGCACACACAAAAGTAGGAAGATGCTTGGGACTGGATGCTTGGGAACGACTAATCAACATATGCATATATCGATACAGCCAATCACAAAATTCAAGGGCATGGCAGGAGTTTTCAGTCAGTTTTCCGTTGCTTTATATTTAAGTATGCGTGTGCGTGTGTGTGTGTGTGTGTGTGTGTGTGTGTGTGTGTGTGTGTGTGTGTGTGTGTGTGTGAACTGGTGAGGAAGTGTGTATATTCACCCAGGACAAAGGACACAGGGATGAGCTCAGCATAGCGGTCACAGTAAATGGCCAACTTCTCAAACAGCCGCTTCTGGCCTTCATTCAGTAGGTACCTGATGAGAAGGGTCCAATTAAGCACTCAGAACACTACGAGAAGGGCCCTATCAGCCACTCAGCACACTATGAGAAGGGTCCTATCAGCCACTCGGCACACTATGAGAAGGGTCCTATCAGCCACTCAGAACACTATGAGAAGGGTCCTCTCAGCCACTCAAAACACTATGAGAAGGGTCCTATCAGCCACACAGCACAATATAAGAAGGGCTCTATCAGCCACTCAGAACACTATGAGAGGGGTTCTATCAGCCACTCAGCACACGATCAGAAATGTCCTATCAGCCACTCAGCACAATATTAGAAGGGCTCTATCAGCCACTCAGAACACTATGAGAAGGGTACTATCAGCCACTCAGCACACTATGAGAAGGGCCCTATCAGCCACTCAGCTCAATATAAGAATGGCTCTATCAGCTACTCAGAACACTATGAGAAGGGTACTATCAGCCACTCAGAAGACTATGAGAAGGGTACTATCAGCCACTCAGAAGACTATGAGAAGGGTACTATCAGCCACTCAGAAGACTATGAGAAGGGCCCTATCAATCTCGCTTTGCCTAGTAGAGTCTTAACTTGCATTTGTAGATGCAGCGATGAACTGTGTTTACTGACAACGGTTTTCCATAGTATTCCCGAGCTCATGTGGTTATATTCATTATAGAAGCATGCCGGTGTTTAATATAGTGCTGTCTGAAGGATCGAAGGTCAAGGACATTCGATATTGGTTTTCGGCCTTGCCCTTTTTTTTCTCCAGATTTTCTGAATTTTTTACTAATATTATGGACTGTAGACCTAAATTCTTTGCAATCGTGTGTTGAGAAATGTTGTTCTTAAACAGTTGGACTATTCGCTCATGCAGTTTTCCGCAAAGTGGCGAACCTCAACCTATCCTTGCTCGTAAATGCCAGAGCCTTCGTGGATGCTTCTTTTATACCCAGTCATGATACCAGGATCTGTTCCCTATTCACCTATTTACCTGTGGAATGTTCCAAACTGGTGTTTTTTTAACATTCCACAACCTTCCCAGTCTTTTTTTAACCCCTGTCAAACTTTTTTGGAACGTGTTGCAGGCAACAAATTCAGAATTAGCGTAAATGTACAAAAATCTATTAAGTTGCTATGATAAAACATATCTTTTCTTTGAACTGTTTTCAATTAAATATATGCACAAGAGAATTTGCAAATGCTTTCTGCTTTTATTTGCATTTTACATACTGTCCCAACTTTTTTGGAATTGAGATTTGTAGTAAGAGATGTCACAACTGCAACAATGTGGTCACAATCTAAACACCTGCTGTGTTGTTAAAATTTTGAATAATATGAATAATCAATCAAATATTCAAAATAGTGCTGGTGAGGGTATATATAATGTCATAAATAAAAATCTATCATATTCATGTGATCAAATCTGTACATTTTACAGAGCCCATTTGTACAGAGTTTTCACAAAATTTCATGAATCCAATGTTTTATTAGATTAAAAAATTCAGGTTAATTGATTAAAATTCAACAGCAGTCAAGATTTTTTTCCAAAAATGTAATTTTCAAAGGAGTGAATTAAAATTATCAATTGGGTGTGTCATTTTATTTCAAAAGCAGGGTTTACACCATGTTTCAGTTGTGACATATTTAGGAGCAGTCAGTAAATTAATTCTTATTCTGAAAAAATTACATGAGATTGCACTGTACTTCTAGTATATTTATGTATCTCAGATAAAGTGAAACACATTTTGCAAAAAATATAAGCACAGTAAGAACACGGTAAGAACATGGGATCTTTATTTTCCAGAGCATACATAGCTATTTCTGACATGATGTGTCTTAAGAGGGTAAATAATCCCTTCCAAACATGAAAAGCACCTAATTAAGAAAAAATTACAGCTTGTTAGAATTTTGGGATTGCAATTGTGGTTGAAACGAAAACCAGCATTCACAGTGGTCTCCAAGGACCGAGTTTGAGAAGGACTGATCTACGTTATCTGGCTAGAAAGAAAAACATCCATAAATCAGCGAGCTAGCGTGCCTCGTGTTAGTTCATAAATTACCTAAAAAAGTTAAAAGTAAAAGTCCCAGACAAAAGAAATACTCAAGTAAAGTACAGATATGTAAAAAACCAACCAACCTGACTCACTTTGACTACTAAACGTTGCCCACCTTGGCCTTCAAAATCATAGGTATCACTACCTCCCACTCAAAAGTTAACGGTCATACTACGTCATACTTTTCACCCTTCTCATCCTCTTCCTCTCTCCCTTACATGTTTTAATCCTGTTCTATGACCGTTGTTGAAGTCTCTGTAGCATATTAATGCACACAGCCACCAGGGTAATTACCTGTAAATGACACTGAGGGTGCAATAGAGCACAATAAAGATGAGCAGCTCCCTGTACAGCAGCTTGTAGATGCTTCCTCTCCAGCGCAGCAACAGGTGGAAGAAGCTGCCCAGGCCGGCGTCCGCCACCCTATGCGAGTAGGTCACTGTCATCACTGCCCCCGCTGGCCAGGCTGACTTCCTGCAGAAGGCCTCCCAGGTGCTGATGTTACCTGATGGCTAACTGACTGATCAATGACACTTCAGGCACACATGCTCTCACATACTGGCAGTTAGCCACACATATCGAACTGATAAAGTTTATGATTGACGCACAAGGCATACAGGCTCTGACAGACACAGACACAATATGAGAGAGAAAAAATGGGGGTGGGGCAGACAGAGTGAGTTGGTTGTAATCATAAAGCAACTCATACAAGTGCTTAGAACACAGTCATTAATCCATTCATTGAGTCAAGCACTAGTTTCCAGACATGAAACACTTGCTTTCCCCCCTGGTTTTGCAAATGAAAGTATAACTGATAAACAGGGAGTACTCACTGTGCTCTGTGGAGTGTGTGTCCACAACCTTCGGGAAGTGAGGGAGAGAGCAGGGAAAGTGAAAAAGAACGATGGTCTACACCTCCGGTCACTTGATATGTTAATCTGGCTCAGTAACAAAGCAGCATTGTGAAGCCATGGTTCTTGCTAATCTGCGAATCACTGTGTACCAAGTACACACAAAACACACCCCCTGAACACACACAGACACAAATATGCACATACACAAATACACACATACAGCACACACACACAAATAAACACACACAACACACACACAAACACACACTAGCGCATGCTTAAACAAATACACACAACAAACATGCAAATGCTCACACATACACAAACATTAATAAATGCACATACATGCACACATACACACAGATACAAAAACATGGACACAAGCAAATCTACAAACACACAAACTCACAAACATCACACAACATTCACACACACACTATTCACACTGGAGAGCTAATACCACTGTACCAAACAATTTCACACTAATACACTGATGTGCAAACACATATTACTGTTGAACATGCTATACCTTCTCACTCCATGAGCATTTTTGATCTTGAACATAACCAGTATGTATTCTTGTTTGGCATTTCTGTGTTTGCAATGTTTAAGAAATTTAACAATCATACGAGGTATTAGCAATTATATTTGCTAGGTTTTGCAAAAATCTCAGAAATTAAGAACACCAGTAAAGTGCAATGAAATGAAATACAATTGCAAAGACTACACAGGAGTAAAACGTCTAAACCAGTTACATTACAGAGAATGAAAAAATTCCAGGATGATGCAGTATATAAAAAAACCTAATGGAACTAGGTTTGTCTGTTCCATAAAATAGTTATTTTATGTCCATAGGGCACAATTGGCAATTTTGTGGCCCAGGGTTCAAGACGATTCAGGTCATTTGGGGTCCTCGCTTTCATCGCTCTCTTGCGCCCCCCCGCTGGATGATCGGGTGCCCCTGCTGTAGCATAGCTGTTGTCTGCGGTGTGAAAAGAAGCAGCTCGTGACACCACGTGTTTCGGAGGAGATCCGTGGTTGTCTACACTCTCCCGAATCAGCAGTGGGGCTGTCGACATGCGAAATCATGCTATTTATTTTTCTAAATCTTGGTCCCAATGTAAGTTTCAGAAATGAATTTAAACCAACAGACCTTTCCTGTGAAGAAGGACCAGCGTTCCTTAGGTGCCACTCAGCTATTTTGCCCTTCTGCAGTAGACCAGCGGGACCCTCAACCCAGGCTGTGTCCAAATCAGAGCCCTATCACCACCTACTCGAAATTCAGCCAAATAGTGAACGGAAAAATTAAACGGTGCCTGGCCAGGATTCTGCAAAACACAGACCTGCACCAAGAATACAAAACAATTTCGGCCTACAAATGAAACAAAAACCTTAAAAATCATCTGGTAAGTAGTAAACTACCGGAAATCAACATTTTACCCACAAAAGGCCCACTACAGTGAAAAACAACACTAAAAACAAAACATAACTTATTAAACAAACACTCACAGCTAACACATATAACGACATATATGTCATAAAAAGCAGACACTGTGACATAAAATATGTAGGAGAAATACAATTAAGACCAGATTGGCACAACACATATATAACAAACACATAGTGGCTCATTTCCTACACCACTGACTTGAAGCAGTAGAAATACCAGGCCTGCAATTTAACATTAACTGGACACAAAAAGACAGACGTTGGACAGAAATACATTGGAGGAGAAAGCTCAACACCATATTCCCAGGAGGATTAAACAAACGCTGGTAAAAACTTCAAAAAAGAGGGACCAACTTAAAGGCTGCAGTACACTGAATGGCCAGTGCAAACTTTTCTTTCCCAAGGGGCCCTCATAAGGGTTAACTTGGGAAATAAAGATTTTTTCTAAACCTATCTACTGCGCCCTGTCTCCTGCTTACAGTGCACTGTGTCAGAATCAGAGCCATCTACTGCATCCTGTCTCCTGCTGACAGTGCGCAGTGTCCGAATCAGAGCCCTATCTACTGCGACCTGTGTCCCACGTACAGTGCACTGTGTCCGAATAAGAGCCCTATCTACTGCGCCCTATCTCCTGCTTACAGTGCACTGTGTCCGAATAAGAGCCCGATCTACTGCACCCTGTTTCCTGCTTACAGTGCGCTGTGTCCGAATAAGAGCACTATCTACTGCGCCTTGTCTCCTGCTTACTGTGCGCTGTGTCCGAATCAGAACCCAATCAACTGCGTACTGTCTCCCGTGTACAGTGGACTGTGTCAGAATCAGAGCCCTATGTAATGTGTCCTGTCTCCCGCATACAGTGGAATGTATCCGACTCAGAGACCTATCTACTGCGCCCTGTCTCCCATGCACAGTGCAATATATCCGAATCAGAACCCATTCGACTGCGCCCTGTCTCCAGCGTACAGTGGACTGTGTCCGAAGAAGAACCAAATCTACTGTGCCCTGTCTCCCGCGTACAGTGGACTGTGTCAGAATCAGAGCTCTATCTACTGCGCCCTGTCTCCTGCTTACAGAGCGCTGTGTCAGAATCAGAGCACTATCCATTGTGCCCTGTCTCTATCGCACAGTGCACTGTGTCCAAATCAGAACCAAATCTCCTGCGCCCTGTCTCCCGCGTACATTGGACTGTGTCAGAATCAGAGCAATATCTAATGTGCCCTGTCTCCCGCATACAGTGCACTGTGTCTGAATCAGAGCCATACCTACTGCGCCCTGTCTCTGGCGTACAGTGCACTGTGTCTGAATCAGAGCCCTATCTACTGCGCCCTGTCTCCTACATGCAGTGCACTGTGTCTGAATCAGAGCCCTATCTACTGCGCCCTGTCTCCTACATGCAGTGCACTGTGTCCGAATCAGAGCCCTATCTACTGCACCCTGTCTCCCGCGTACAGTGCACTGTATCCGAATCAGAGCCCTATGTACAGTGCTCTGTCTCCCGCATACAGTGCACTGTGTCCAAATCAGAGCCCTATCTACTGTGACCTTTTTCCCGTGTACAGTGGACTGTGTCCGAATCAAAGCCCAATCTACTACGCCCTGTCTCCCATGCACAATGCACTGTGTCCGAATCAGAACCCATTCTACTGCGCCCTGTCTCCGGCATACAGTGCACTGTGTCTGAATCAGAGCCCTATCTACTGCACCCTGTCTCCCGCGTACAGTGCACTGTATCCGAATCAGAGCCCTATGTACAGTGCTATGTCTCCCGCATACAGTGCACTGTGTCCAAATCAGAGCCCTATCTACTGTGACCTTTTTCCCGTGTACAGTGGACTGTGTCCGAATCAAAGCCCAATCTACTACGCCCTGTCTCCCATGCACAATGCACTGTGTCCGAATCAGAACCCATTCTACTGCGCCCTGTCTCCGGCATACAGTGCACTGTATCTGAATCAGAGCCCTATCTACTGCGCCCTGTCTCCTGCGTACGGTGGACTGTGTCCAAATCAGAGCCCTATCTGATGTGCCCTGTCTCCCGCGCGACAGTGCACTGTGTCTGAATCAGAACCCTATCTACTGTGCCCTGTCTCCCATGTACATTAGATTGTGTCAGAATCAGAGCCCTCTGTAACGTTGCTCTGTCTCCCGTGTACAGTTAACTGTGTCTGAATCAGAGCCCTATCTACTGCGCCCTGTCTCCTGCTGACAGTGGACGGTGTCAGAATCAGAGCCCAATCTACTGCGCCCTGTCTCCGGCATACAGTGCACTGTATCTGAATCAGAGCCCTATCTACTGCGCCCTGTCTTCCGCACAACAGTGCACTGTGTCTGAATCAGAACCCTATTGAATGTGCCCTGTCTCCCGCATACAGTGCGCTGTGTCCGAATCAGAGCCCTATCTATTGCGTACTGTCTCCTGCTTACAGTGCGCTGTGTCCGAATCAGGGCCCTATCTTCAGCGCCCTGTTTCTCGCGCACAGGGTACTGTGTCCGAATCAGAACCAAATCTACTGTGCCCTGTCTCCCGCGTACATTGGATTGTGTCAAAATTAGAGCCTTATCTAACATGCCCTGTCTCCCGCGTACAGTTAACTGTGTCTGAATCAGAGCCCTATCTACTGCCCCCTGTCTCCTGCTGACAGTGCGCTGTGTCCAAATCAGAGCCCTATTTACTGTGCCTTGTCTCCCGCGCACAGTGCACTGTGTTCGAATGAGAGCCCTATTTACTGTGACCTGTCTCCCGCGTACAGTGCACTGTGTCCGAATCAGAGCCCTAGCTACTGCGCCCTGTCTCCTGATTACAGTGCGCTGTGTCTGAATCAGAGCCCTATCTACCGCGCCCTGTCTCCTGATTACAGTGCTCTGTGTCCGAATCAGAGCCCTATCTACTGTGCCCTGTGTCCTGCTTACAGTGCGCTGTGTCTGAATCAGGGCCCTATCTACTGCGCCCTGTCTCTCGAGCAAAGTGTGCTGTGTCTGAATCAGAACCAAATCTACTGCTCCTTGTCTCCCGCGTACATTGGACTGTGTCAGAATCAGAGCCCTATCTACTGCGCCCTGTCTCCTGCTTAAGGTGCAATGTGTCCGAATCAAATCCAAATCTACTGCGCCCTCTCTTCTGCGTACAGTGGACTGTGTCTGAATCAGAACCTTATCTTCTACGCCCTGTTTCCCGCATACTGTGGACTGTGTCCGAATCAGAGACTTATCTACTGTGCCCTTTTTCCTGCGTACAGTGGACTGTTTCAGAATCAGAGCGCTATCTACTGCGCCCTGTGTCCTGCTTACAGTGCGCTGTGTCCAAATCAGAGCCCTATCTACCGCGCCCTGTCTCCTGATTACAGTGCTCTGTGTCCGAATCAGAGCCCTATCTACTGCGCCCTGTGTCCTGCTTACAGTGCGCTGTGTCTGAATCAGGGCCCTATCTACTGCGCCCTGTCTCTAGAGCAAAGTGTACTGTGTCTGAATCAGAACCAAATCTACTGCTCCTTGTCTCCCGCGTACATTGGACTGTGTCAGAATCAGAGCCCTATCTACTGCGCCCTGTCTCCTGCTTAAGGTGCAATGTGTCCGAATCAAATCCAAATCTACTGCGCCCTCTCTTCTGCGTACAGTGGACTGTGTCTGAATCAGAACCTTATCTTCTACGCCTTGTTTCCCGCATACTGTGGACTGTGTCCGAATCAGAGACTTATCTACTGCGCCCTTTTTCCTGCGTACAGTGGACTGTTTCAGAATCAGAGCGCTATCTACTGCGCCCTGTGTCCTGTTTACAGTCCGCTGTGTCTGAATCAGGGCCCTATCTACTGCGCCCTGTCTCTCGCGCAAAGTGCACTGTGGCCGAATCAGAAACAAATCTACTGCTCCCTGTCTCCCGCGTACATTGGACTGTGTCAGAATCAGAGCCCTATCTACTGTGCCCTGTCTCCCGTGTACAGTGCACTGTGTCTGATTCTGAGCCCACTCTACTGTGCCCTGTCTCCCGCGGACAGTTGACTGTGTCAGAATCAGAGCCTTATCTACTGCGCCCTCTCTCCCACGTACAGTGGACTGTTTTAGAATCTGTGCCCTATCTACTGCGCCCTGTCTCTTGCGCACAGTGCACTGTGTCCGAATCAGAACCAAATCTACTGTGCCCTGTCTCCTGCGTACAGTGGACTGTTTCAGAATCAGAGCCCTATCTACAGTGCGCTGTGTCTGAAACACGGCCCTATCTACTGCGCCCTGTCTCTCGCGCAAAGTGCACTGTGGCCGAATCAGAACCAAATCTACTGCGCCCTGTTTCTCGCGCACAGGGTAATGTGTCAGAATCAGAACCAAATCTACTCTGCCCTGTCTCCCGCGTACATTGGATTGTGTCAGAATTAGAGCCCTATCTAACGTGCCCTTTCTCCCGCGTACAATTAACTGTGTCTGAATCAGAGCCCTATCTACTGCGCCCTGTCTCCTGCTGACAGTGCGCGGTGTCCGAATCAGAGCCCTATCTACTGTGCCTTGTCTCCCGCGCACAGTGCACTGTGTTCGAATCAGAGCCCTATTTACTGTGACCTGTCTCCCGCGTACAGTGCACTGTGTCCAAATCAGAGCCCTAGCTACTGCGCCCTGTCTCCTGCTTACAGTGCGCTGTGTCCGAATCAGGGAGCTATCTACTGCGCCCTGTCTCTCACGCACAGTGCACTGTGTCCGAATAAGAACCAAATCTACTGCGGCCTGTCTCCGCGTACATTGGATTGTGTCAGAATCAGAGCTTTATCTACTGCGCCTTGTCTCCTGCGTACAGTGCACTTTTTCAGAATAAGAACCGGATCTACTGCGCACTGTGTCCTGTTTACAGTGCGTTGTGTCCGAATCAGAGCCCTATCTATTGCGTCCTGTCTCCTGCTTACAGTGCGCTGTGTCCGAATCAGGGCCCTATCTTCTGCACCCTGTCTCTCGCGCACAGTACACTGTGTCCGAATCAGAACCAAATCTACTGTGCCCTGTCTCCTGCATACATTGGACTGTGTCTGAATCAGAGCCGTATCTACTGTGCCCTGTCTCCTGCTTACAGTGCGCTGTGTCCGAATCAGTGCCCTATCTACTCCGCCCTGTTTCCTGCTTACAGGGTACTGTGTCCGAATCAGAGCCCTATCTATTGCGTACTGTCTCCTGCTTACAGTGCGCTGTGTCCGAATCAGGGAGCTATCTACTGCGCCCTGTCTCTCGCGCACAGTGCACTGTGTCCGAATCAGAACCAAATCTACTGCGCCCTGTCTCCACGTACATTGGATTGTGTCCGAATCAGAGCCCTATCTACTGTGACCTGTCTCCCCCGAACAGTGCACTGTGTCTGAATCAGAGCCCACCCTACTGTGCCCTTTCTCCCACATACAGTGCACTGTTTCAGAATCAGAGCCCTATCTAATGTGCCCTGTGTCCTGCTTACAGTGCGCTGTGTCTGAAACAGGGCCCTATCTACTGCGCCCTGTCTCTCGTGCAAAGTGCACTGTGGCCGAATCAGAACCAAATATACTGCTCCCTGTCTCCCGCGTACAGTGGACTGTGTCAGAATCGGAGCCCTATGTACTTTGCCCGGTCTCCTGCGTACAGTGCACTGTGTCCAAATCAGAACCAAATCTACTGCGCTCTGTCTCCTGCGTAGAGTAGACGCCGTCTGATTCAGAGCCTTATCTACTGCGCCCCCTCTCCCACGTACAGTGGACTGTTTTAGAATCAGTGCCCTATCTACTCCGCCCTGTCTCCTGCTTACAGTGCGCTGTGTCCGAATCAGGGAGCTATCTACTGCAACCTGTCTCTCACGCACAGTGCACTGTGTCCGAATCAGAACCAAATCTACTGCGCCCTGTCTCCTGCTTACAGTGCACTGTGTCTGAATCAGAACCCACTCTACTGTGCCCTTTCTCCCACGTACAGTGCACTGTTTCAGAATAAGAGCCCTATCTACTGCGCCCTGTGTCCTGCTTACAGTGCGCTGTGTCTGAAACAGGGCCCTATCTACTGCGCCCTGTCTCTCGCGCAAAGTGCACTGTGGGCGAATCAAAACCAAATCTACTGCGCCCTGTCTCAGGCGTACATTGGACTTTTTCTGAATCAGAGCCCTATCTACTGTGCCCTGTCTACTGTGTACAGTGCACTGTGTCTGAATCAGTGTCCTATCTACTGTGCTCTGTCTCCCCTGTACAGTGGACTGTGTCAGAATCGGAGCCCTATCTACTTTGCCCGGTCTCCTGCGTACAGTGCATTGTGTCCAAATCAGACCCAAATCTACTGCGCTCTGTCTCCTGCGTACAGTAGACTGCGTCTGAATCAGTGCCTTATCTACTGCGCCCTGTCTCCCGCATACAGTGGACTGTGTCAGAATCAGAGCCTTATCTACTGTGCCCTCTCTCCCACGTACAGTGGACTGTGTCTGAATCAGAGCCCTATCTTCTGCGTCCTGTCTCCTGCTTACAGAGCGCTGTGTCCAAATCAGAGCCCTATCTATTGCGCCCAGTCTCCTGCTTACAGTGCGCTGTGTCCGAATAAGGGCCCTATCTACTGCGCCCTATCTACTGCGCCCTGTCTCTCGCGCACAGTGCACTGTGTCCGAATCGGAACCAAATCTCCTGTGCCCTGTCTCCTGCTTACAGTGCGCTGTGTCCGAATCAGAGCCCTATCAACTGTGACCTGCCTCCCGTGCACAGTACACTGTGTCCGAATCAGAGCCCTATCTACTGTGACCTGTCTCCCGCGAACAGTGCACTGTGTCTGAATCAGAGCCCACTCTACTGTGCCCTTTCTCCCACTTACAGTGCACTGTTTCAGAATCAGAGCCCTATCTACTGCGACCTGTGTCCTGCTTACAGTGCGCTGTGTCTGAATCAGGGCCCTATCTACTGCGCCCTGTCTCTCGCGAAAAGTGCACTGTGGCCGAATTATAACCAAATCTACTGCGCCCTGTATCCGGCGTACATTGGACTTAGTCCGAATCAGAGCCCTATCTAACGTGCCCTGTCTACCGTGTACAGTGCACTGTGTCTGAATCAGTGCCCTATCTACTGTGCTCTCTCTCCCGCGTACAGTGCACTGTGTCAGAATCTGAGCCCACTCTTCTGTGCCCTGTCTCCCGCCTACAGTGGACTGTGTCAGAATCGGAGCCCTATCTACTTTGCCCGGTCTCCTGCGTACAGTGCACTGTGTCCAAATCAGAATCAAATCTACTGCACCCTGTCTCCTGCGTACAGTGGACTGCGTCTGAATCAGAGCCTTATCTACTGCGCCCTGTCTTCCGCATACAGTGGACTGTGTCAGAATCAGAGCCTTATCTACTGCGCCCTCTCTCCCACGTACAGTGGATTGTTTTAGAATCAGTGCCCTATCTACTCCGCCCTGTCTCCTGTTTACAGTGCGCTGTGTCCGAATCAGGGAGCTATCTACTGCGCCCTGTCTTTCGCGCACAGTATGCTGTGTCCGAATCAGAGCCCTATCTACTGCGCATTGTCTCCTGATTACAGTGCGCTGTGTCTGAATCAGAGCCCTATCTATTGCGCCCTGTCTCCCATGCACAGTGCACTGTGTCCGAATCACAGCCCTATCTACTGCGACCTGTCTCCTGCTTACGGTGCAATGTGTCAGAATAAAAACAAAATCTACTTCGCCCTGTCTTCTGCGTACATTTCATTGTGTAAGAATAAGAGCTTTATCTACTGCGCCTTGTCTCCTGCGTACAGTGCACTTTTTCAGAATAAGATCCCGATCTACTGCGCACTGTGTCCTGCTCACAGTGCGTTGTGTCCGAATAAGAGCCCTATCTATTGCGTCCTGTCTCCTGCTTACAGTGCGCTGTGTCCGAATCAGGGCCCTATCTTCTGCGCCCAGTCTCTCGCGCACAGTGCACTGTGTCCGAATCAGAACCAAATCTACTGTGCCCTGTCTCCTGCATACATTGGATTGAGTCCGAATCAGGGCGCTATCTACTGCGCCCTGTATCCTGTGTACAGTGGATTGTGTCAGAATTAGAGCCTTATCTACGGCGCACTGTCTCCTGCGTACAGTGGACTGTTTCAGAATCAGAGCCTTATCTACTGCGCCCTCTCTCCCATGTACAGTGGACTGTTTTAGAATCAGAGCCCTATCTACTTCGCCCTGTCTCCTGCTTAAAGTGCCCTGTGACCGAATCAGGGCGCTATCTACTGCACCCTGTTTCTCGCGCACAGTGCACTGTGTCTGAATCATAACCAAATCTTCTGTGCCCTGTCTCCTGCTAACAGTGCACTGTGTCCGAATCAGAGCCCTATCTACTGTGCCTTGTGTCCCGCGCACAGTGCACTGTGTTCGAATCAGAGCCCTATCTACTGCGCCCTGTCTTCTTCTTACAGTGCACTGTGTCCGAATCAGAGCCCTATTTACTGTCACCTTTCTCCCGCGTACAGTGCACTTTGTCCGAATCAGAGCCCTATCTACTGCGCCCTGTCTCCCATGCACAGTGCACTATGTCCGAATCAGAGCCTTATCTACTGCGCCCTGTCTCCCGCCTAAATTGGACTGTGTCAGAATCAGAGCTGTATCTGATGTGCCCTGTCTACCGCTTACAGTGCACTGTGTCCTAATCAGAACAAAACCTACTGTGCCCTGTCTCCCGCGTACAGCGGACTGTGTCAGAATCAGAGCCTTATCTACTGCGCCCTGTCTCCTGTGTACAGTGCACTGTGTCTGAATGAGAACCAAATCTACTGCACCCTGTCTCCTGCGTCCAGTGGACTGTGTCAGAATCAGAGCCTTATCTACTGCGCCCTGTCTTTGTGTACAGTGCACTGTGGCCGAATCAGAGCCCTATCTACTGCGCCCTGTCTCCCGCGTACAGTCGACTGTGTCAGAATCAGAGCCCTATCTACGGTGCCCTGTCTCCCACGTACAGTGGACTGTGTCAGATTCAGAGCCTTATCTACTGCGCCCTCTCTTTGCGTACAGTGCACTCTGTCCGAATTAGAGCCCTATCTGATGTGCCCTGTCTTCCACGTACAGTGCACTGTGTCAGAATCAGAGCCCTATCTACTGTGCCCTGTCTACCGCGTACAGTGCACTGTGTCCAAATCATAACAAAACCTACTGTGCCCTGTCTCCCGCATACAGCGGACTGTGTCAGAATCAGAGCCTTATCTACTGCGCCCTGTCTCCCGCATACAGTGGACTTTGTCAGAATCAGAGCCTTATCTACTGCGCCCTGTCTCTGGCATACAGTGCACTGTGACTGAATCAGAATCCACTCTTCTGCCCCTGTCTCCCGCTTACAGTGGACTGTGTCAGATCCAGAGCCCTATCTACTGCGCCCTCTCTCTCATGTACAGTGGACTGTTTTAGAATCAGAGCCCTATCTACTCCGCCCTCTCTCTTGCTTAAAGTGCGCTGTGACCGAATCAGGGCGATATCTACTGCACCCTGTCTCTCGCGCACAGTGCACTGTGTCCGAATCAGAACCAAATCTACTGTGCCCTGTCTCCCGCGTACATTGGATTGTGTCAGAATCAGAGCCCTATCTAACGTGCCCTGTCTCTCGCGTACAGTTAACTGTGTCTGAATCAGAGCCCTATCTACTGCGCCGTGTCTCCTGTTGACAGTGCGCTGTGTCAGAATCAGAGCCCTATCTACTGTGCCTTGTGTCCCGCGCACAGTGCACTGTGTTCGAATCAGAGCCCTATCTACTGCGCCCTGTCTTCTTCTTACAGTGCACTGTGTCCGAATAAGAGCCCTATCTACTGTGACCTGTCTCCTGCGTTCAGTGCACTGTCCGAATCAAAGCCATATCTACTGCGCCCTGTCTGCTGATTACAGTGCACTGTGTCTGAATCAGAGCCTTATCTATTGTGCTCTGTCTCCCGCGTACAGTGCACTGTATCCGAATAAGAACCAAATCTAGTGCGCCCTGTCTTCTGCGCACAGTGGACTGTGTCAGAATCAGAGCCCTATCAACTGCGCCCTGTCTTCCGCGTACAGTGGACTGTGTCAGAATAAAAGCCTAATCTACTGCGCCTTGTCTTTGCGTACAGTGCACTGTGGCCGAATCAGAGCCCTATCTACTGTGCCCTGTCTCCGGTGTACAGTGCACTGTGTCTGAATCAGAACCAAATCTACTGCGCCCTGTCTCCTGCGTACAGTGGACTGTGTCAGAATCATAGCCCTATCTACTGCACTCTGTCACCAGCATGCACTGAACTTTGTCTGAATCAGAACACTATCTACTGCGCCCTGTCTCCCGCGTACAGTGCACTGTGTCCGAATCAGAACCAAATCTACTGTGCCCTGTCTTCTGCGTACAGTGCACTGTTGCCGAATCAGAGCCCTATCTACTGCGCCCTGTCTCCCGCGTACAGTGCACTGTGTCTTAATCAGAGCACACTCTACTGTGCCCTGTCTCCTGTGTACAGTGCACTGTGTCTGAATGAGAACCAAATCTACTGCACCCTGTCTCCTGCGTCCAGTGGACTGTGTCAGAATCAGAGCCTTATCTACTGCGCCCTGTCTTTGTGTACAGTGCACTGTGGCCGAATCAGAGCCCTATCTACTGCGCCCTGTCTCCCGCGTACAGTCGACTGTGTCAGAATCAGAGCCCTATCTACTGTGCCCTGTCTCCCGCGTACAGTGGACTGTGTCAGATTCAGAGCCTTATCTACTGCGCCCTCTCTTTGCGTACAGTGCACTCTGTCCGAATTAGAGCCCTATCTGATGTGCCCTGTCTTCCACGTACAGTGCACTGTGTCAGAATCAGAGCCCTATCTACTGTGCCCTGTCTACCGCGTACAGTGCACTGTGTCCAAATCAGAACAAAACCAACTGCGCCCTGTCTCCTGTGTACAGTGGACTGTGTCAGAATCAGAGCCTTATCTATTGCGCCCTGTCTTCCACGTACAGTGCACTGTGTCAGAATCAGAGCCCTATCTACTGTGCCCTGTCTACCGCGTACAGTGCACTGTGTCCAAATCAGAACAAAACCTACTGTGCCCTGTCTCCCGCGTACAGCGGACTGTGTCAGAATCAGAGCCTTATCTACTGCGCCCTGTCTCCCGCATACAGTGGACTTTGTCAGAATCAGAGCCTTATCTACTGCGCCCTGTCTCTGGCATACAGTGCACTGTGACTGAATCAGAATCCACTCTTCTGCCCCTGTCTCCCGCTTACAGTGGACTGTGTCAGATCCAGAGCCCTATCTACTGCGCCCTCTCTCTCATGTACAGTTGACTGTTTTAGAATCAGAGCCCTATCTGCTCCGCCCTCTCTCTTGCTTAAAGTGCGCTGTGACCGAATCAGGGCGATATCTACTGCACCCTGTCTCTCGCGCACAGTGCACTGTGTCCGAATCAGAACCAAATCTACTGTGCCCTGTCTCCCGCGTACATTGGATTGTGTCCGAATCAGAGCCCTATCTAACGTGCCCTGTCTCTCGCGTACAGTTAACTGTGTCTGAATCAGAGCCCTATCTACTGCGCCGTGTCTCCTGTTGACAGTGCGCTGTGTCAGAATCAGAGCCCTATCTACTGTGCCTTGTGTCCCGCGCACAGTGCACTGTGTTCGAATCAGAGCCCTATCTACTGCGCCCTGTCTTCTTCTTACAGTGCACTGTGTCCGAATAAGAGCCCTATCTACTGTGACCTGTCTCCTGCGTTCAGTGCACTGTCCGAATCAAAGCCATATCTACTGCGCCCTGTCTGCTGATTACAGTGCACTGTGTCTGAATCAGAGCCTTATCTATTGTGCTCTGTCTCCCGCGTACAGTGCACTGTATCCGAATAAGAACCAAATCTAGTGCGCCCTGTCTTCTGCGCACAGTGGACTGTATCAGAATAAAAGCCTAATCTACTGCGCCCTGTCTTTGCGTACAGTGCACTGTGGCCGAATCAGAGCCCTATCTACTGTGCCCTGTCTCCGGTGTACAGTGCACTGTGTTTGAATCAGAACCAAATCTACTGCGCCCTGTCTCCTGCGTACAGTGGACTGTGTCAGAATCATAGCCCTATCTACTGCACTCTGTCACCAGCATGCACTGAACTTTATCTGAATCAGAACACTATCTACTGCGCCCTGTCTCCCGCGTACAGTGCACTGTGTCCGAATCAGAACCAAATCTACTGTGCCCTGTCTTCTGCGTACAGTGCACTGTTGCCGAATCAGAGCCCTATCTACTGCGCCCTGTCTCCCGCGTACAGTGCACTGTGTCTTAATCAGAGCACACTCTACTGTGCCCTGTCTCCTGTGTACAGTGCACTGTGTCTGAATGAGAACCAAATCTACTGCACCCTGTCTCCTGCGTCCAGTGGACTGTGTCAGAATCAGAGCCTTATCTACTGCGCCCTGTCTTTGTGTACAGTGCACTGTGGCCGAATCAGAGCCCTATCTACTGCGCCCTGTCTCCCGCGTACAGTCGACTGTGTCAGAATCAGAGCCCTATCTACTGTGCCCTGTCTCCCGCGTACAGTGGACTGTGTCAGATTCAGAGCCTTATCTACTGCGCCCTCTCTTTGCGTACAGTGCACTCTGTCCGAATTAGAGCCCTATCTGATGTGCCCTGTCTTCCACGTACAGTGCACTGTGTCAGAATCAGAGCCCTATCTACTGTGCCCTGTCTACCGCGTACAGTGCACTGTGTCCAAATCAGAACAAAACCAACTGCGCCCTGTCTCCTGTGTACAGTGGACTGTGTCAGAATCAGAGCCTTATCTATTGCGCCCTGTCTCCAGCGTACAGTGCACTGTCTCTGAATCAGAGCCCTATCTACTGCGCCCTGTATCCTGCGTTCAGTGGATTGTGTCAGAATCAGAGCCTTTTCTATTGCACCCGTCTCCTGCGTACAGTGGACTGTTTCAGAATCAGAGCCTTATCTACTGCGCCCTATGTCCCATGTACAGTGGACAGTTTTAGAATCAGAGCCCTATCTACTCCGCCCTCTCTCCTGCTCAAAGTGCGCTGTGACCGAATCAGGGCGCTATCTACTGCACCCTGTCTCTCGCGCACAGTGAACTGTGTCCGAATCAGAGCCAAATCTACTGTGCCCTGTCTGTGCTGATTACAGTGCACTGTGTCAGAATCAGAGCCCTATCTAACGTGCCCTGTCTCCCGCGTACCGTTAACTGTGTCTGAATCAGAGCCCTATCTACTGCGCCCTGTCTCCTGCTGACAGTGCGCTTTGTCCGAATCAGAGCCCTATCTACTGTGCCTTGTGTCCCGCGCACAGTGCACTGTGTTCGAATCAGAACCCTATTCACTGCGCCCTGTCTCCTGCTTAAGGTGCAATGTGTCCGAATCAAAACCAAATCTACTGCGCCCTGTCTTCTGCGTACGGTGGAGTGTGTATGAATCAGAGCCTTATCTACTGCGCCCTGTCTCCTGCATAAATTGGACTGTGTCCGAATCAGAGCCCTATCTGATGTGCCCTGTCTACCGCGTACAGTGCACTGTGTCCAAATCAGAACAAAACCTACTGTGCCCTGTCTCCCGCGTACAGTGGACTGTGTCAGAATCAGAGCCTTATCTACTGCGCCCTGTCTCCCACGTGAAGTTCACTGTCTGAATCAGTGCCCTTTCTACTGCGCCCTGTCTCTGGCATACAGTGCACTGTGACTGAATCAGAATCCACTCTATATCCCCTCTCTCCTGCTTAAAGTGCGCTGTGACCGAATCAGGGCACTCACTACTGCACCCTGTCTCTCGCGCACAGTGCACTGGGTCCGAATCAGAACCAAATCTACTGTGCCCTGTCTCCCGCGTACATTGGATTGTGTCAGAATCAGAGCCCTATCTACTCCGCCCTGTCTCCCGCGTACAGTGCACTGTGTCTTAATCAGAGCCCTATCTACTGTGCCCTGTCTCCGGTGTACAGTGCACTGTGTCTGAATCAGAACCAAATCTACTGCGCCCTGTCTCCTGCGTACAGTGGACTGTGTCAGAATCATTGCCCTATCTACTGCGCTCTGTCTCCTGCATGCACTGAACTTTGTCTGAATCAGAACACTATCTACTGCTCCCTGTCTCCGGTGTACAGTGCACTGTGTCCGAATCAGAACCAAATCTACTGTGCCCTGTCTTCTGGGTACAGTGGACTGTATCCGAATCAGAGCCCTATCTACTGCGCCCCATCTCCCGCGTACAGTGCATGATGTCAGAATCAGAGCTTTATCCACTGCGCCCTGTCTTCGTGTACAGTGCACTGTGTTAGAATCAGAGCCCTATCTACTGCGCCCTTTCTCCCGCGTACATTAGCCTGTGTCAGAATCGGAGCCCTATCTACTGCGCCCTGTCTCCGGTGTACAGTGCACTGTGTCCGAATCAGAACTAAATCTACTGTGCCCTGTCTTCTGGGTACAGTGGACTGTATCCGAATCAGAGCCCTATCTACTGCGCCCCATCTCCCGCGTACAGTGCATGATGTCAGAATCAGAGCTTTATCCACTGCGCCCTGTCTTTGTGTACAGTGCACTGTGTTAGAATCAGAGCCCTATCTACTGCGCCCTGTCTCCCGCGTACATTAGCCTGTGTCAGAATCGGAGCTCTATCTACTGCGCCCTGTCTCCCGCGTATAATGCACTGTGTCTGATTCACGGCACACTCTGCTGTGCCCTGTCTCCAGCGTACAGTGGACATTGTAAGAATCAGAGCCCTATCTACTGTGCCCTGTCTCCAGTGTACAGTGCACTGTGTCTGAATCAGAACCAAATCTACTTTGCCCCGTCTCTTGCTTACAGTGCGCTGTGTCCGAATCAAAGTTCTACCAACTGCGCCTTGTTTTCTGTTTACAGTGCGCTGTGTCCAAATCAGAGCCCTATCTACTTCGCCCTGTCTCCCGCTCACAGTGCACTGTGTCTTAATCAGAACTACTACTACTGCGCCCTATCTCCCGCATACATTGGACTGTGTCAGAATCAGAGCCCCATCTAATTTGCCCTGTCTCCCGCGAACAGAGCACTGTGTCTGAATCAGAATCAAATCTACTGCGCCCTGTCTCCCGCGTACAGTGGACTGTTTCAGAATCAGAGCCCTATCTACTGCGCCCTGTCACCTGCTTACAGTGCACTGCGTCCGAATCAGGGCCCTATCTTCTGTGCCCTATCTCCCGCGTACAGTGCACTGTTTCCGAATCAGAGCCCTATCTACTGTGCCCTGTTTTCCGTGCAAAGTGCACTGTGTCCGAATCAGAGCCCTATCTACTGCGCCCTGTCTCTTGCTTACAGTGCGCTGTGTCCGAATCAAAGTCCTATCGACTGCGCCTTGTTTTCTGTTTACAGTGCGCTGTGTCCAAATCAGAGCCCTTTCTACTTCGCCCTGTCTCCCGCTCACAGTGCACTGTGTCTTAATCAGAACCAAATCTACTGCGCCCTATCTCCCGCATACATTGGACTGTGTCAGAATCAGAGCCCCATCTAATTTGCCCTGTCTCCCGCGAACAGAGCACTGTGTCTGAATCAGAATCAAATCTACTGCGCCCTGTCTCCCGCGTACAGTGGACTGTTTCAGAATCAGAGCCCTATCTACTGCGCCCTGTCACCTGCTTACAGTGCACTGCGTCCGAATCAGGGCCCTATCTTCTGTGCCCTATCTCCCGTGTACAGTGCACTGTTTCCGAATCAGAGCCCTATCTACTGTGCCCTGTTTTCCGTGCAAAGTGCACTGTGTCCGAATCAGAGCCCTATCTACTGCGCCCTGTCTCTTGCTTACAGTGCGCTGTGTCCGAATCAAAGTCCTATCGACTGCGCCTTGTTTTCTGTTTACAGTGCGCTGTGTCCAAATCAGAGCCCTTTCTACTTCGCCCTGTCTCCCGCTCACAGTGCACTGTGTCTTAATCAGAACCAAATCTACTGCGCCCTATCTCCCGCGTACATTGGCCTGTGTCAGAATCAGAGCCCTCTTTACTGTGCCCTGTCTCCTGCATACAGTGCAGTGATTCCGAATCAGAGCCCTATCTACTGCGCCCTGTCTCCCGCGTACAGTGCACTGTGTCAGAATCAGAGCACACTCTACTGAACCCTGTCTCCCACGTACAGTGCGCTCTGTCCGAATCAGAGCCCTATCTACTGTGACCTGTCTCCCGCGTACAGTGCACTGTGTCCGAATCAGAGCCCTATCTCCAGTGCCATTTTTTCTGTGCAAAGTGCACTGTGTCTGAATCAGAGCCCTATCTACTGTGCCCCGTCTCTTGCTTACAGTGCGCTGTGTCCGAATCAAAGTCCTATCGACTGCGCCTTGTTTTCTGTTTACAGTGCGCTGTGTCCAAATCAGAGCCCTATCTACTTCGCTCTGTCTCCCGCTCACAGTGCACTGTGTCTTAATCAGAACAAATTCTACTGCGCCCTATCTCCCGCGTACATTGGACTGTGTCAGAATCAGAACCAAATCTACTGTGCCCTGATTTATTGGTTTTTGGACTCTGCTTGTGTGATTACGATTTTTGGATTTCCCCATAATATACAGTCGTATGAAAAAGTTTTGGCACCCCTCTGAGGCTGCATAATAATTTACTCTGTCTTCACAGAAAATGATCACAGTGGCATGCCATTCATTTTCTAATAAAAGCTGAGTACTGGGGTGTTTTCCAGACACAGATTTTTAGTGTAGCAATATTAAGTTGTATGAAATTAAATCAAACGTGAAAAATAGGCTGTGCAAAAATTTGGGCACCCTTGTCATTTTGTTGATTTGAATACCTGTAACTACTTAACACTGATTAATTGTAACACAAAATTGGTTTGATGAGCTCATTAAGCCTTGAACTTCATAGACAGGTGCATCCAATTATGAGAAAAGGTATTTAAGGTGGCCAATTGCAAGTTGTTCTTCTCTTTGACTCTCCTCTGAAGAGTGGCAACATGGGGGCCTCAAAACAACGCTCAAATGACCTGAAAACAAAGATTGTTCAGCATTATGGTTTAGGGGAAGGCTACAAAAAGCTATCTCAGAGATTTCAGCTGTCAGTTTCCACTGGGAGGTACATACTGAGGAAATGGCCATACCACACTGAAAACGCCCAAACTCGTCTGATCTCGGAATCCAAGCAGTGTCGTGCCTGGTTAGTACTTGGATGGGAGACCGCCTGGGAATACCAGGTGCTGTAAGCTTTTTAAAAAGTTTAGTTTTGCGTTGAGGCACGCGATGGCGGTGTGCACCAAGTGAAAAGCTGGAAACTGTAGCCTAACTGTATTCACAGTGAAAATCATTAAACGTCGTCATGTCCTAATTATGCAGTCGACCATATGCACTCTCGTAATTATGGTAATTTGACTGCGTTGATAACCGAAATGAAACGGAAAAGGCAGACGTATTTTAAAAACAATCTAATCCGTGTTAGCTCGGAGCACCTTCGCTTACGGCCATACCACACTGAAAACGCCCGAACTCGTCTGATGTCGGAAGTCAAGCAGTGTCGGGCCTGGTTAATACTTGGATGGGAGACTGTCTGGGAATACCAGGTCCTGTAAGCTTTTTTAAAAATGTATTTTGCGTTGACGCACGCGGTGGCGCTGTTCACCAAGGTAAAAGGTGGAAACCGCAGCCTAACTGTATTCACAGTGAAGATAATTAAACGTCGTCGTGTCCTAATTATCAAGTCGACAATATGCACTCTCGTAATTGTGCTCATTCGACCGCGTTGATAATCGAACTTCAACGGAAAATTTGTCTTTATTGGTTTTAAAAGTCATATCCAATAAAACATTACACCGAAAAAAATTGTTTTCATTCAAACACTTCATCACATTCAAATTACATAAAATCACATAATTTAAGGGGGCATTTTCCCCATTTTAAAACACATTCAAACACTAAAGACAGCAGAATAAGTTGACACTATTTACAAGACAACAAAGAAAGAAAAAAATAAATGAATATTCACAAGGACAGTGAAGTGTGAAAAAGAACACCTGAGTGCCCGGGTTGTCGGGCGGATTATAATGTTCGTTGCCTTTTCTCTCTCTTCCGTGTTGGGGTGGACTATATAATCAGTTCTTTCCAGTGGTCTACCCCCCATTTCTCTCTGGCCAGACGCTGGTTTTGAGAAAAGTCCACCATAACGCCGTCCTGGAGGAGATTTTGCGTCCTCCTCCTGAGAGTGACTAGGTCCACTGTTGTTTTTTGGTAGACCTTGATGTTCCTCGCCTCCCACAGGACCTGCTTAATGATGTTCACGATCCTACACGGAGCTCGGATGTTTTAAAGCCTTTTCTGGGGCCGTAGAGGACACTCTCAGCAGTCAGAGAGGACCTTGGCAGCAACCTGTTATGGGAGACAGAGGAAACAACAAGGCCCCAGACCCGTCTGGCCATGGAGCACTCCCAGAACAGATGGTACACATGTTCTGAGTCAATGCATCCGTGGGGGCAATGCTCGGTCAGGGCTAGCTGCCGCTTGTGCATAAAACCCTGGTGGGGAGACACATGTGGGCAGAAATCCAGGCAATGTCTTTCTGCTTGTTAGGGATGCATTTGTGAAAGACATTTGCCCTGATTATAGACGGGTCCAGGGTTGTGCTGCCCCTCGGGAGTGTTATGGTCTCACTTGATCTTAGGTGAGCCATGATTATCTTGTAACTCCATGAGGTCAGCCCGGCCCTGGGCAATCCCGTCGGAAAGGCAAAGTCCCTCAGGGCTCGATATACATATATGCAGGGTCCCAGATATATGGTATAGTCAGGTACAGCACACACAGGCCCATCGCCCTCAAGAAGGAAGTGGCATAGTACCTAGCAAAGATACCAGAGGCCTTCTCGACCTTCTGAGTGTTCTGGACCAGTGTGGCCAGACCCTGCACCAAGATGATGTTTACTATATTTGGGACCCCCCTGCCCCCATTCCTCTCCACTTTGAGGAAGGTAGTTCTTTTCAATTTTTCCATGATGCTCCCCCAGACAAAGCGAAAGGCCATTCTAGCAATAAGTTTTCTAGTGGCCTTGTCGGGGGGAAACACCCTCCCCACGTACAGAAGAATGGGGAGGACTATTGCCTTCAGAACCAGGATCTTACCCGTCTGAGTCAGAGGCCGCACGCTCCAGCTCCGGAGTTTGGTCTGGACGTGGCGGAGGGCTCCCTCCCAGCTCAGCCTCCCTTCTCCATCTGACTGGAAGGTTACCCCCTCCTGCTTGATGTAATCTCTGCGCACAGGGAAGGAAGCAGTTAGTGGCTCACTCCAATCTCGAGACAGGAACAGTTCGCTCTTGTCCCTATTGACTAAGGCGCCCGTGGCCGCACAGAAGTCACCCAACATCTTGTTAGCCGTGGTTATTGAGTGACTATTTGTGCCGACGATGGTAATGTCGTTCATGTACGCCATCACCCTAAGCCGCTCCCCCCGGGCACCGGGCAGTGGGTAGCCAGCAATGCCCAGATTAACCCTGATGGCCTGGAGGAACGGCTCGAGGTAGATGACGTACAGGACGGACGCTAGAGGACATCCCTGCCTGACACAGGACCTAATGGCGAAGGGGGAGGAAGGGTGCTTGTTAACAACCACCCTCCCCAAGATGTCATTCAAGCACATTTTGGTCCAGCGCAGGAGGGAGCTAGGAAAGTTAAACCTCTCTAGCACCCTCTCCAGGCACACGTGGCTTACCCTGTCAAAGGCCTTCTCCTGGTCTAAACTGAGAAGGCCCAAGGGTGACCTGCGCTCCCCGGAGTGGATTATTACATCCCTCGCGAGGAGCAGGTTGTCATTGATGGACCTCCCTGGTATACTGCACGTTTGATTGGGGCCGACCACTGATGTTATCAGGTGTTGGAACCTCCTCATCAGCGCCTTCGCCATGATCTTATAATCGACTGAGAGGAGGTTAATCAGCTGCCAGTGCCGGAGGTCCTTCAGGTCTCCCTTTTTGGGGAGAAGAGCGACTGCGCTCTGTCTTAATAAGGCCCCTAACCGCCCCTCCCTGTACGCCGCCCTGAAAACTTCCGCCACGTCCTCCTTCAGGAGATCCCAAAAGGCCTGATAAAATTCAGCCGGGAACCCGTCAGCACCAGGAGCTTTATGTAGGTTTAAGGAGTGCGCGGCCCGGGTGAGCTCCTCAGTGCTCAACTCCGGTTCCATGCTCTCTTACCCCAGGCTTCTGTCCAGGCTGCCCAGGAAGGTGTCCATGAGAGCTCCATCTGTAGGCTTTACACTATACAGGCCCGTGTAGAACTCCCTGGCCACCTCCTGGACCTCCATCTCTTCAAACACCACCACCCCTCTGCTGTTATAGAGTGAAGAGATGTTATTACTTTTTGACCATGCCCTGCGGAAGAAGTTCCTAGTACATTTCTCATCCTCCTTGAGGCCCTGGAGTTTGGAGCGGAAAGTATATATTTTCTGCTCCTCCCGATAGAGGGCACGGAGGCTCTGTTTAGCGAGTGCAATCTCGCTGCTAACCTCCAGGCCTCGGAACTGGAGGAGGCTCAGTCTCTGGAGGGCAGCGTTAGCTTTTTAGAAAGCTGCCCTCTTTTCCTTTGCCTTCCTCCGCCCGACTGCCCGGAAGTAGCCCTGCACTCACTCTTTTACCATCTCCCACCACTCCATCAGGGAGTCAAAAAGGTGTTTCAGACTCACCCACTTCAGATACTGCCTCGAGAAGGAGAGACGTACTTTGGGGTCCTGGAGATGGCTGGTGTTCATTCTCCAGAGACCCCTACCAATTGTTATGGACTTCTCCCATGCCAGGGACACGGTCACCATGTGGTGGCCTGAGAAGTGCACTGTCCGGATGAAATAAGCGTGCACTCTCAGGCCTGGGGAGAGCAGAAACATGTCAATACGGGAGGAGGATATTCCAGAGGAGCTCACCCATGTGTGTTGTGGAGGAGAGGTGCCCCCGGTGTCGTGGAGGGAGAAATCCTCTATGATGGACCGCAGCTCGTTGCTCGACGGGTCTCTCCTCGGTCTGCTGCGGTCCTCATCCCTGAGGGCACAGTTGAAATCCCCCCCCCACGAGAACCGGTGTGTTGTGGTGAATGATAGTTCTAAGTTTCTGGAAAAGGGAGACTCTCTTGGCAACGCTGGTTAGGCTGTACACATTGACCACTCTATGTTGGGAACCCCCGACACTAAAGTCTGTGACGAGGATTCGCCCACTTTCTAGAATGTTATGTCCCATGATTTTAACAGAAGGGTTTTTGGTCAATATGCCGACCCCATCGGCTCGAGCGATGTTAGAGCTGGACCAGAGAGAGTCCCTCACTCTCCACTCTTCCCTCAGAGTTTCATCCATAGTGCGGAAAATAATTCCGCACTCCTGAAGAAGGATGACATCCGAGGGAGATTGTTGTAGAGTGGAAAAAACTGTGTGTCTTTTGGTGGGATCTTTTATGCTGTGTGTGTTGGAGGTGGTGAGTGTAAATGTAAATTATATGGTTATGTTATTGTTTGTTTTTGTCGTTTGATCCAGGTTTATTGTTTGCAATTTCATGGCATATTTTGTTAAGACGTTCCAATACAATTATTCGGGCGCCTACTCACCCCCTGACTCGGTCCGGCCAGAGCTCTCCCCTCCATACTGCCTGGCGGGTTCCGTCCTGGAGAGGTGGGACATGATGGTTTCGCCCCAGGGGACCCCTTTGCTTCGGAGGCTCCCTGTGAGGTGAGCTGGTGGATGCTCTTGTCGTGTTGAGGATCAGGGCCAGGGAGTGACCGGTCATTAGCGGGCCTGATCTGAAAGGTGATGGGTCGTGAGAGTTTTTTTTTTTGATGGGTGTGTGGTGGGGATGGTTTGCTAGGGCGTGGTGCGGGTTCTGGCCTGCTTTGGGGTTGATAATTTGGCTGGGGTTGGTATTTATTGTTGGAGTTTTCCGTGTTGGTTGTTTGTTCTGGCGAGCTATTGCTGGGTTTGGGGGTTGACCGGGTTTTTTTGGGGGGCTTGTGTTGTTACTTTTGCCCCTTCGTTTCCTTTTTGCCATTTGCCACGGTGTAGGTGTATCTGATTCAGTGTCTGTGCTCAAGGATTCTGACTCCTCCACTGTGATGGGGGTGTCAGAGTCAAGCATATTGTTTGCCTGCAGGAGACTTATTGGACTGATTCAATCATGGAAGAAATTTAACAGAAATGGACTGATTTAATCTTTGTCAACCACGGAACTGAAAGGTCGTGTGGGGTTGCTATTTTTTAAAAAAAAGTGATTGTAAATAATGTGAAACAAATGAATGTGAACAATAATGGTACAATCATTATTTTGGATTTTGATTATGAAAATGTGGGCTATCGATTAATAAATGTGTATGCTCCCAATGTAGAGAAAGATAGGAAATAACTATTGATGAAACTAAAGCCATTTTGTATTGGGAATTGTATACTAGTTGGAGATTTTAACATTAAATGTACGAGATTAGATAATGCTTGAGGTGCTTCTTTTAAACCTGATGGGTCAAGAAATGTTCTATTAGAAATAATGGCCAAAAACAAATTAGTGGATGTAATTTTCAAGAAGGCAGGTTGTAATGGGTGAATTAAGACAAAGCAGAATAGATTTATTGCTGGTAAAGGAGGATGTGGTGAACCATGTTTCAAGAATGTGCTATAAATATATAATATACATCTTTTAGTGATCATGCTGCCATTCATTTTAATCTTTTCCTAAAAATTGATAGTTTTAGAGGAGGAGGGGTATGGTGTTTAAATAATAGCTTCCTAAATGAAGAACAATATAAATCTAAAGTTATTAAATGTATTGAAAATGGACAAATAACCCTCTATTTATAGAAGACACAGGTTTATGGTGGGAAGGAATGAAAACTAAAATAAAGAAATTAAGTATAAAATATTCTAAGATACGGAATTATAGAAAACAATGTGGAGAAAAAGAATTTAGGGAAAAACTAGCTGAAGAAATAGAAAAGGCTGAAAATGACCCTGATTACAATATAGAAAACTATATAAGGATACAAGAGGAACTAAAACTTTATGAAAGAGAGAAATGTATGGGAGCTATAATAAGGAGTAGAGCTCAGGGTGCTCTTGAGGGCGAGAGATGTACCTAATTTTTTCTTGGGATGGAGAAGCGAAAACAGAATAGGTGCTATATGAATGAGCTGGAAAATGAAAAAGGGGAGATTGTAAATGATTTAATAAGTGTGCTGGAAACAACCGAAACATTTTACAAAAACTTATTTTTAAAAAAGTGAAGTGGATGAAGAATATGTGGAAACTATCATGAGTAATGTGAGTGCTAAAGATATAACTATTCTAGAAATAAAAGAAGCAATAGAAAATACCCAAGCAAATAAAAGTCCTGGTTTAGATGGCCTGACAAGTGAATTTTACAAAACTTTTGTAGAGATTTTAGCACCAATATTATTAAAGGTTTTTCAGTTCATGCAGAGTAGGCAGAAGGTTCCTGATTCTTTGACAATAGGAATAATCACAATGATATATAAAAATAAGGGAAGCAAACAGAAATTAGAAAATTTTAGACCTTTAAGTCTTTTAAATAGCGACTAAAAAGTTTCAGTGAAGGTACTGGCGAACAGAATAAAAAAAGTTTTGGAGTATAATAGCTCCAACACAAGCTTATGGTGTGCCAGAGAGAGATATAGCAGACACAATCTGTATAATAAGAGATGTGGTAAATTATATGAAGGATGAGGGTGGAATAGTGTTGAGTCTAGATTTAAATAAGGCTTTTGATAGAGTGGAACATGGTTTTTTATATAAAATTATGGAGAAATTTGGTTTTGGTAATAGAATAATGAAATGGATTAAGCTGTTGTATAATAATGCAAAAAGCTGTGTCAAATGTAATGGCTGTTTAACTGACACATTCCCTTTAGAAAGATCTATAAGACAAGGGTGCCCTCTATCCTGCCCTGTTATTTAGCATCTGCACTGTAAAAACCTTCCTGTAGATTTTACAGTAAATTACTGGCAACTGGTTGCAGTAAAATTACAGTAAGTAATATACAGTAACAGTACTGTAAATGTAATACAATACAGTATTGTATATTTACAGTTAACATGACATAATAATGCTGTATTATATTACAGCGCACTCTTGTAATTTTTGGTACTTACTGTATTTTTACTGCAACTCAGTAGCCAGTAAGATATTGTAATTTTACAAAAGGAATGCTGTATTATATTACAGCGCACTCTTGTAATTTTTGGTACTTACTGTATTTTTACTGCAACTCAGTAGCCAGTAAGATATTGTATTTTTACAAAAGGAATGCTGTATTGTGTTACAGCTAATTTTTGTAATTTTTGATATGTACTGTATTTTATTGTAACTCAGTAGCCAGTATGATATTGTAATTTTACAAGTGGAATGCAGTATTGTGTTACAGAAAATCTTTGTACTGCAACTCGATTGCCAGTAAGTAATTCAAATTTTGCAGGATGAAATAATACAGACCGTTGTTTGTTATAAATTAAGACATTTACTGAATTTTTACAAAAACTCAGTTAACACATTTTTTTTCTCCATTTTTTAACACATCTCTTTAGAGTAAGATGTACGCAGTTAAAGGAACCAGTCATAGGAAAACCTGTATGTTTCAAACAAAGGACAATGCATTAATCATTTTCAAAAACACATTTATTTGGAGCACTCTTCCTAAGATTCTCTCACCACAATAATGTATGATCACTAATCATACAGTAATTACATACATCATAATTTCAAATCTTAGTGTCACAAAAAAATGGATGAAGAACATTACAAGACAACCCCATTACAAAGTGATTTTCAAATATGCTTCAACCTAAATGCTAGCATGAAAACAGTATGAGTGCATCTTTCTTCCTGTATAGCAAGACCCGTTTTGAACCGTCCCGCGAAAGGTCGTATCGATTTTAAGTATTCTAGCCGCTGTTTGCTGTTTGCATGGTTTTTAATTAATTAGACCTCGTTGAACACTGATTTTAAGTGTTCTACCCACTGTCTGCTGTTTGCGTGGTTTTAACTAGACCTCATTGAACACTGATCAAAGTAATTGCATTGCTAGTCTGTGTTTGTTCTGCGATTGGCTTGTTAGATCGGATAAACTGATAGTTTCGGAGTATTGTGCTTTTTGATAGAAAATAATAATTGATCCGTGCTCGCGAAGTGTCTCACTCAGCTGTTGCCGACTGCAATCAGCTGTGTGCACTTCAAAAGACAAGTGTCTGAGCGACACCGTGTCGCTCCGTCCCAGTTTGTGTGTGTTCTATGTGTGTTCTCCCCATCCCCGTCTGCTCTCTTCCATTCAGAACCCGCTTCCAACAACGTGGCCCTTCACGGCGACGCAACCCTTCCAACCTCCGCTACCCCTCGCTGACTCCCTGCGAGAACTTCACCGTCGCAGGGGGGCTCTGGAACTGCCAGTCTGCCACACGGAAAGCAGACTTCATCTCCGGCTATGCCTCCTTCCTGTCCCTCCAGTTTCTCGCCCTCACTGAAACCTGGATCAACACGGCAACTCCTGCTGCCCTCTCCTCCTCCTTCTCCTTCTCTCACACCCCCCGGCCGTCTGGTCATGGAGGTGGTACTGGTTTGCTACTCTCCCCCTCATGGTCATTCTCTGTTTTCCCCCTCTCTGATCTATCTATTACTAGCTTTGAATACCACTCTGTGTTTATCAACCACCCTATTAACCTGTACATTATAGTTGTTTATCGCCCTCCAGGTCCCCTGGGGTGCTTCCTCGATGAGCTTGACACCCTGCTCAGCTCCTTCCCAGAGGACGGCATCCCGCTGATCCTCCTGGGAGACTTCAACATCCATCTAGACGCCTCCCAGTCTGCAGCCTTCCTACCACTTCTCCGCTCCTTTGACCTCACCCTCCAACCCTCCTCCCCCACCCACAAGGCTGGCAACCTCCTAGACCTGGTCTTCCAGAGGAACAGCCCCTGCTCTGATCTCACTGTTACCCCTCTGCATACCTCTGATCACCACTTCATTTCCTTCTCTCTTCCTCTTGTTCCACACCGTCCCTCCCCTCCCCACACCCCCACTGTCTCTGTCCGCCGTAACCTCTGCTCCCTCTCGCCCTCCTCTCTTGCTCCCTGTGTCACTGCTTCCCTCCCCCCTCTCAAACCCTTCTCTCAACTCCCCATCGACTCTGCATCTGACACCCTGCTCACAGCTCTCTCCACATCACTTGACTCTCTCTGCCCTCTTGTCTCTAGGCCCACACGCCCATCTCCTCCCTGCCCATGGATGTCCGATGCCCTGCGCACCTCAAGGGCCGGTCCGCGCAGCTGAGAGGATGTGGAGAAAATCCAGAGACGCATCAGACCTCTCTTCCTACCAGACTCTCCTAGCGGCGTTCTCTACGGCAGTCACCGCTGCCAAGGTAACCTACTATCACACAAAAATTTGCAAACACAGTTCTAACCCCCGTCAATTGTTCTCTATCTTCTCCTCCCTCCTCAGCAAACCCCCTCCTGCTCCTCATTCCTCGTTCACTGCAGACGACTTTGCAGATTCCTTCGATGAGAAGATCGCAGACATCCGCAGCTCCTTCAGCCCCACTCCCCCTCCCCTCACAGACACTGTTTCCCACTCTCTTCCTCTCTCTACCCCTTCTGTGTCCCCCCCTGTTTCTCCACCTTTTCTCCCCTTTCGCAGACTGATGTGTCCCATCTCCTACTCTCCCATCGCCCCACTACTTGTGCCCTCGACCCTATCCCTTCATCTCTCCTCCAGGCAATCACCCCAGATATCCTCCCGTTTGTGACCTCCCTGGTGAACTCCTCCCTGACCTCTGGCTGTTTCCCCTCATCCTTCAAAAGAGCCCACATCACCCCGATCCTGAAAAAACCTACGCTGGACCCCTCCAACATCCAAAACTACAGACCGGTATCCCTCCTTTCTTTTCTTTCCAAAACTATCGAACGTGCTGTTTCTAACCAACTGTCGTCTTTCCTTACCCAGAACAACCTGCTAGACCCCCACCAGTCCGGCTTCAAATCTGGCCACTCAACGGAGACCGCACTCCTCTCCGTCAGCGAGATGCTTCATGCAGCTCGGGCAGCCTCCCTCTCCTCTGTGCTAATACTTCTTGACCTCTCTGCCGCCTTTGACACCATAGATCACTCCATCCTCCTGTCGTCCCTGTCTGCAGCGGGGATCGGTGGCTCGGCCCTGGCCTGGATTGAGTCCTACCTCTCGGAACGCTCCTCCCAGGTTTCCTGGGCTGGTAAAGTATCGGCACCCCGTCCCCTTACCACAGGAGTCCCCCAGGGCTCAGTCCTTGGTCCCCTCCTTTTCTCCACCTACACCAAATCCCTTGGCCCTGTTATCACTGCTCATGGTCTTTCTTACCACTGCTATGCTGACGATACTCAACTCTTTCTCTCCTTCTCACCCTCTGACACTCAGGTATCAGCCCGCATCTCCGCTTGCCTGAGAGACATCCAGAGCTGGATGGACAACCGCCATCTCAAGCTCAATCCTGGCAAGACTGAGCTCATCTACATTCCTGCTCTAACCTCTCCTCCTCTCAATCTCTCTATTTCCCTAGGGGACATTCCACTGACCCCAACGCCCTGTGCCAGGAACCTCGGAGTTGTGATGGACAACAGGCTGTCCCTCTCCGAGAACATCGCAGCAGTAACCCGGGCATGCAGGTTCTTCCTGTACAACATCAGGAGAATCCGCCCCTTCCTCACCACCCACTCAACCCAGCTCCTGGTCCAAGCAATGGTGCTGTCTCGCCTGGACTATTGCAACTCTCTCCTGGCTGGCCTGCCAGCATCGGCCATTAGACCCCTTCAGCTTATCCAGAACGCAGCAGCGCGCCTGGTCTTCAACCTCCCCCGACACTCCCATGTCACCCCCCTGCTCATTGACCTCCACTGGCTACCGGTGATGGCTCGCATCAAATTCAAAACATTGGTGCTCGCCTTCCAGGCAGTCCGAGGATCTGCCCCTCCATACCTCCAAAAACTAATCAGACCCTACACACCTGCCAGATCCCTGCGTTCCGCCTCCTCAGGACGACTGGTACCCCCCCTCTTCATGCTAGCACCCGGTCCCGACGTCTGTCTGTCCTGGCCCCACGGTGGTGGAATGACCTCCCCGTGGAGGTCAGAACAGCAGAAAGTCTGACCGCCTTCAAGCGCAGATTGAAGACTCACCTCTTCAAGCTGCACCTCTCTCCACCCCTCCCTACCTCCCTGTGACTATTGTTATTAATGTTGTGTAATTAGCCCCCCCCCCCCCAAAAAAAAATAAAATAAAAAATTAAAAAAATTAAAAAAACACCCAATCATACTGACTGCGCCTAGTATTTAGATTCGTATTTGCCTTTTTAGGGTTGTTTTTAAACGTTCTTGTTCCTAGTTTGAAAATGCACTATGTACGTCGCTCTGGATAAGAGCTTCTGCTAAATGTCTATAATGTAATGTAATGTAATGTAATGTATGAATCTTCTAGATAGTTACAATGTAGATTCTAGAATGCTGATTCAAACAAATCTTATCAAAACTGGTAAAAAATAAAAATGGTTCTATCATTGTCAGCTGACACGATGGTTGGTATTAACAGACTATTATTATTTCCGATAATTATAAATTTTTTCTAGCAATGATGTCAGAATTCCAAATTACTGTAATAAAACTAGTTTCAGAAAACAAAAATTGCTTCATGGTCGAATACATAATTACAATGCATGTTGTAAACAGGATAACTTGAAGGGTTTCTTCTCCTGAATAATTTTTCCAGAGTTCACTCTGAAAATTTGTCAGGAGAAGCAACACTTAAAGTGATCCATCCATATCTACTGCATATCTGGCAGCAGAGTGACGGTTTGAGGCTCGTTTGATACCTCAGACCCTTGATGACTTACAGCCATTTTACCAATCATATAAACTCCTCAAAAAAAGTTTGGAAACGTTATTTCGGTCGATTATTCCTCCCCTTTAATAATACCAATTGGTATTGTATTTTATATCGTTGGAAAGCCTGATTAGTCACCTTTACAACGAGGTACAACTTGTAAGGATCATGCATTCGTGGAATGAGCAACACAGCTAACCGTGTGGGTAGTGGCCCAAAAAAATGTGCCAAAATCCCCTGCAATATTCTTCTGTTGGTATTCACTCTCGTTTTGAGCTTCAAGTGCTGGCAGGTGTATGCCAGTGGGATGGAATGGGATGCCATCCCACAGCAGTGTGTGACCAGGCTGGTGACCAGCATGAGGAGGAGGTGCCAAGCTGTTGTGGCTGCGTATGGATCTTCCACACGCTACTGAGGTCCCTGACAGTGTAAAATGAATAAAGTGTAAAAATGGCCAATATGTGTTGTTTTTTCCTTATTACTGTGGGAGAGTGCAATCATCCAGTCCACCAAGCAACTCAAAACGAGAGTGAATACCAACAGAAGAATATTGCAGGGGATTTTGGCACATTTTTTTGGGCTGCTACCCACACGGTTAGCTGTGTTGCTCATTCCACGAATGCACGATCCTTACAAGTTGTACCTCGTTGTAAAGGTGACTAATCAGGCTTTCCAACGATATAAAATACAATACCAATTGGTATTATTAAAGGGGAGGAATAATCGACCGAAATAACGTTTCCGAACTTTTTTTGAGGAGTTTATTATGTTCCAGCATAATTTACAGCTAAATCTAGTCCTTCCCCCCCAATTTCCATAGAGATCCATTCAAGAGATAGAGATTTTTTTTTCACATAATAAATTTACTTTAAATTTAATTAAAGTTTGGATTTTTCTCATTTTTTCAGTGTGAGATTAAGCTAATTCACCAAACGGTAAATTTTTTATAAACCTTTTTACTCATCTTTACCAGGGGTGCCAATATTAGTGGAGGGTACTGTATATTTAATTAAAAACAGTACAAAAAAAAGATATTTCATGTTTTACCCGATCAACTTTATTGTTTTTTTTAAATATACTAATATACTACTACATTCCACAGGTAAACAGGTGATGCTATCATGACTGGATATAAAAGGATATCAAAATACTCTTGATACTGTTAGGTACTGTTACAAGTGATACTATAACCTCTCTGCATTTGAATGGATCACGATGGGAATTAGAGGGTGGGACTAGATTAAGTTTTAAATTACACAGGATAAGTATGGAATCCATGGTCGGCTAAATGGCTGTAAGTCATCAAGGGTCTGCGGTATCAAACAAGCCTCGACCATCACTCTGCTGCCAGATATGCAGATATGGATGGATGGAGGCAATAGTATCGCTTGTAAGAGTACCAGAAAATAAGATGTCAAGTCTTTTGATATCCTTTTATACCCAGTCATGATAGAATCACCGGTTTACCTGTGGAATTCTGTGCTGGAGCCCGGCCTTGGAGGAGGAAAGGGGATGGCAGCCAGAGCTGTGCCAGGGACGCGACGCCATACGCATGACGTGGATACAGAGGGCCGAGGAGGGTGGCAGCAGCACCAGTGTGGGCCCCCCAGCGGGACAGGGAGCTGAGGGCGCAGCCACAGGGGGTGCCCCCGAGCCAGCAACCGCAGGGGGGGCAAGCCGTGCTGCTGGCCCAAACCCAACTTGACCAGAGACGAGAGCGACAGGTTTGACCCGTCTGGAATTTAGTAGGGCAGTGCTACAGAGAGGTATGGGCTTTGTGCCAGCTGACCTCAACTGCCTGGTGAAGGTTCCAGGACAAAGGGAGATTTTTGAAATCAGTTTCAGAAATCCCAATGTCCTGGAAAGGTTCTGGAACTCTATAGAGAGGGGAAGGACAGGAGCCCCCTGAACAACTTTGGCGTCTAGCCCCTGTCCGACACGGAGAACAAAGTGGTCACTGTGCAGTTGACTGTACAGGACCACGATGTTTCGACGTGGTTGGGCAGGTATGGCGAAGTTAAATCCGACGCCAGGAGGATCCTTGACGAGGATGGTGTGTGGACCGGGGCCAGGAAGTGGCTGGTCCAGCTCAGACCCGACCCCTCTGTAGTGGGGGGGGGGGGGGGTATGTCATATCCCCAGTACCATCACCCTGGGGAGGAATAGGGGTGTGGTGTTTTATAACGGCATGCCCAAGCTGTGCAGGAATTGCGGCGAGTTAGGCCACTTAGCCGCAGCCTGCACAGTGGTCAAGTGCAAGACGTGCGGCGGCGAGCACGAGAGCAGGGCATGCCGTGACCCAAAGCCCTGTAACCTCTGCGGGGAGAGTGGGCATTTCTTTCGTGACTGCCCTCTCTCCTATGCAAACAGGGCTAGAGGCACCACACCCCCTGCACCATCGACTGCCCCCCCCCCCCCCCGACCCCCGACCCCTACCCCAAGATCCACACCCCCTACCCGACTGCCGATCTCCATCCCAGCGCCCAGAATCAGAACACCAGTCACATCCCCCCCACAGTCAGACAGAGGAACAAACCTCACCGTCACATTAGACACTGCACCAACTCCTCTGAACACGACCCACACTGGACCTCCCCCACCCACAGATCCTTCAGAAAATACACTACCCCCACAAACAGTCACTACCGTTAAAGAGGAGCCTGACTCCGACACCCCCATCACGTTGGAGGAGTCAGACTCCTCGAGCACAGACACCGACCTATCTGATACACCAACCCCATGGCAGATTGCAAAAAGAAAACGGAAGGGCAAAAGCAAAAATACATCCCCAACAGAGAAACCCGGCCAACCCCCAAACCCAGCAATAGCCCGCCAAAACATCCAACCAACAAGACAAACCCAGTCAAGAATTATCAACCCCAGTCAAACTATCACCCCCCAAAGTAGGCCAGAACCTCCACCATGCCCAAGCAAACCATCCCCACCACATACTCATCAAAAAGAAACCCTCTCACGACCCATCACCTTTCAAAACAGGCCCAACAATGACCCTGGCCCTGATCCTCAACACGCCAAGAACACACACCAGCTCACCTCTCAAGGACCCTCCGAAGTAGGGGGGGGGCCCTGGGGCGAAGACATCATGTCCCACCTCTCCAGGACGGAACCCGCCAGGCAGTATGGCGGGGAGAGCTGTGGGCGGACCGAGTCAGGGGGTGAGTAGGCGCCCTCATAATCAGGACATAGTTTTAGAACGCCTCAATAAAATCTGTCGTGAAATAGCCAATAATAAACCTGGATCAAATGACAAACACTAACAATAACCATAACAATGTCATTCACATTTACACTCACCACCTCCAACACCCGCAGCATTAAAGATCCCACCAAACGCCACGCAGTATTCTCCACTCTGCAACAATCTCCCTCAGATGTCATCCTTCTCCAGGAGTGTGGGATTCCTTTCCGCACTCTGGATGAGGGAAGAGTGGAGAATGGGGGACTCTCTCTGGTCCGGCTCTAACGTCGCTAGAGCCGATGGGGTCGGCACATTCACCAAAAACCCCTCGGTCAAAATCACGGGGAACAACATCTTAGAAAGTGTGCGAATCCTCGTCACTGATTTTAGTGTCGGGGGTTCCCCACTTAGAGTGGTCAATGTGTACGGCCCAACCAGCGTTGCCGAGAGAGTCTCCCTCTTCCAGAAACTAAGAACCATCATTCATTACCGGTTGTCGTGGGGGGGGGATTTCAACTGTACCCTCAGGGATGAGGACCGCAGCAGACTAAGGAGAGACCGGTCGAGCGACGAGCTGCGGTCCATCATAGAAGATTTCTCCCTCCACGATGCCGTGGGTGAGTTCCTCTGGGAAAGCCTCCTCCCGTCTTGATATGATCCTGCTCTCCCCAGGCCTGAGAGTGCATGCCTACTCCATCCGGGCAGCGCACTTCTCAGACCACCACATGGGGCGTGTCCCTGGCATGGGAGAAGTCCACAACTGTTGGTAGGGGTCTCTGGAGGATGAACACCAGCCATCTCCAGGACCCCAAAGTACATCTCTCCTTCTCGAGGCGGTACCTGGAGTGGGTGAGTCTCAAACATCTTTTTGACTCCCCGATAGAGTGGTGGGAGATGGTAAAAGAGCGAGTGCAGGGCTACTTCCGGGCAGTCGGGCGGAGGAAGGCAAAGGAAAAGAGGGCAGCTTTCGAAAGAGCCAACGCTGCCCTCCAGAGACTGAGCCTCCTCCAGACCAGAGGCCTGGAGGTTAGCAGCGAGATTGCACTCGCTAAACAGAGCCTCTCCACCCTCTATCGGGAGGAGCGGAAAAAGTATACTTTCCACTCCAAACTCCAGGGCCTCGAGGAGGATGAGAAATGTACCAGGTACTTCTTCCGCAGGGCACGGTCAAAAAGTAACAACATCTCTTCCCTTTACAACAGCAGGGGGGTGGTGGTGTCTGAAGAGGTGGAAGTCCGGGAGGTGGCCAGGGAGTTCTACGAGGGCCTGTATAGTGTAGGGCCCACTGATGGGGCTATCACGGACACCTTCCTGGGCGGCCTGGACAGACGCCTGGGGGAAGAGAGCATGGAACAGGAGTTGAGCACTGAGGAGCTCACCCGGGCCGCGCTCCCTCAACTTACACAAAGCTCCTGGTCCTGACGGGATCCCAGCCGAATTCTATCAGGCTTTTTGGGATCTCCTGAAGGAGGACGTGGCGGAAGTTTTCAGGGCTGCGTACAGGGAGGGGCGGTTGGGGGCCTCACTGAGACAGAGTGCAGTCACTCTTGTCCCCAAAAAGGGGGACCTGAAGGACCTCCGGCACTGGCGGCCGATTAACCTCCTCTCAGTGGATTATAAGATCATGGCGAAGGCGCTGATGAGGAGGTTCCAACACCTTATACCATCGGTGGTCAGCCCCAACCAAACATGCAGCATACCAGGGAGGTCCATAAACGACAACCTGCTCCTCGCGAGGGACGTAATAATCCACTCCAGGGAGCGCAGGTCCCCCTTGGGCCTTCTCAGTTTAGACCAGAAGAAGGCCTTTGACAGGGTAAGTCACGTGTGCCTGGAGAGGGTGCTAGAGAGGTTTAACTTTCCTCGCTCCCTCCTGCGCTGGACCAAAATGTGTTTGAATGACATCTCGGGGAGGGTGGTTGTTAACAAGCAGCCCTCCTCCCCCTTCGCCATTAGGTCCGGCGTCAGGCAGAGATGCCCTCTAGCATCCCTCCTGTACGTCATCTACCTCGAACCGTTCCTCCAGGCCATCAGGGCTAACCCGGGCATTGCTGGCTACCCACTGCCCGGTGCCCGGGGGGAGCGGCTTAAGGTGATGGCGTACATGGAAGACATCACCATCGTCGGCACAGATGGTCACTCAATAAACACCGCTAACAAGGTGTTGAGTGACTTCTGTGCGGCCACGGGCGCCCTAGTCAATAGGTCTCAACATTGGTGTGAGTCACGAACCGCTTCCTTCCCTGTGCGCAGAGACAACATCAAGCTCCTGGGGGTGACCTTCCAGTCAGATGGAGGGGGAAAGCTGAGCTGGGAGGGAGCCCTCCGCCACGTCCAAACCAAACTCCGGAGCTGGAGCGTGCGGCCTCTGACTCAGACGGGTAAGATCCTGGTCCTGAAGGCAATAGTTCTCCCCATTTTTTTCTATGTGGGGAGGGTGTTTCCCCAAGACAAGGCCACTAGCAAATTAATTGCTAGAATGGCCTTTCGCTTTGTCTGGGGGAGTACTATGGAAAAATTAAAAAGAACCACCCTCCTCAAAGAGGAGAGGAATGGGGGCAGGGGGGTCCCAGACATAGTTAACATCATTTTGGTGCAGGGTCTGGCCACACTGGTCCAGAATACTAGGAAGGTTGAGAAGGCCTCTGGTACCTTTGCTAGGTACTATGCCACTCCCTTCCTGAGGACGATGGGCCTGTGTGTGCTGGACCTGACCATACCATATAGCTGGGACCCCCCATATGTATATCGAGCCTTGAGGGACTTTGCCTTTAGGACAGGATTGTCCAGGGCCGGGCTGACCTCGTGGAGTTATAAAATCATCATGGCTCATTTAAGATCTACTGAGACCATGACACTCCCGAGGGGCAGCACGACCCTGGACCCGTCTATAATCTGGGCAAATGTCCTTAACAAATGCATCACTAACAAGCAGAAGGACATTGCCTGGATGTCTGCCCACATGTGTCTCCCCACCAGGGTCTTTATGTATAGGCGGCACTTGGCCCTGACCGAGCGCTGCCCCCACGGATGCACTGACTCAGAACATGTGTACCATCTGTTCTGGGAGTGCTCCATGGCCAGACGGGTCTGGGGCCTTGTTGTTTCCTCTGTCTCCCGTAACAGGTTGCTGCAGAGGTCCTCCCTGACTGCTGAGAGTGTCCTCTACGGGCCCAGAGAAGGATGTAAAACACCTGAGCTCCAGCGTCAGTGGAGGATCGTAAACACCATCAAGCAGGTCCTGTGGGAGGCGAGGAACATCAAGGTCTACCAAAAGACAACAGTGGACCTTGTCACTCTCAGGAGGAGGACGCAAAACCTTCTCCAGGACGGCGTTATGGTTGACTTTGCTCAAAATCAGCGCCTGGCCAGAGAGAAATGGGGGGTGGACCACTGGAAAGAACTGGTTATATAGTCCACCCCCCCCCCCCCACCACATACAGAAGAGAGAGAGAGACAATGAACATTCAAACCCTCAAACTCATGTGCCTTTTTTTTCGCACTTTTTCGCACACTGTCCGTGTGAACATTGTGTGACCTTTTCCTCCTGATGGAGGCTTTTTTCCCCCTTTTTTTTCGCTGTCTTGTAAATATTGTCATTTATGTGGTGTCTTAAGTGTTTTGAATGTTTTTTAACTGGAGAAATCTCCCCCCCCTATTTTTATGAATTGAATGTAACGAAGTGTGTTGTGTGAAAGTGTCTAAGTGTAAGGTTCTTATTTGTATGTATTTTTAAAAAACCCAATAAAGACCCCTGCGAATTCCCCAAATGTGGGAATCTCGACTGCATAATTTCTGGTAGTGGGGGACTGCGTTCGCGCTCTCCCCTGATATTGTGGTCGAAAGAAGGTTGATCTTTTAGCGTTCGCCCGAGTAAAACGTATCCCTGTTTGATTTGGAGAGAAATGTTTATTATGCAAGACAGTAAAATGTTTCGATGAGATGAGTGGTTTAGTTCAATGTTGTGTTGATCGGGACGCTTTTTAGAAACTCTTTTCTTAACTTATAATTATTGTGGCAACCCCGCAGCCGAGACATTTAAAAAAACAAATGTTTTGCCTTTTCGCACACGATGGCGCTGTTTACCAAGGTGAAAGATGGAAACTGTTAACCGTATTATTCACAGTGAAGGTAATTAAACGTCGCCGTGTCCTAATTATGCAGTCACTGCCAAAACCAAAAACTACATGCATCTTATTGGTTTTTCTTGCAACATTGCTAGTTTTTAGAACTAATGCTATAGCTTCCGACTCGAGTTTGCTTCACTTTCTGTCATATGTATATTCGTATTGTACTCAAGATTTGTACTCAAGACCCTCTCTTGTTGTTGCCTGTCGCTTCATCTTGTATGGACGATTCTTAAAATATGTGCTGCTTGACATTGTAATATATTTCTTAACCCTATATATACGTGATAATATAGGCTAAATGAAGGGCAGCAGTATTCTGGTTCATTTAATAAATTCGGACAATGTGCACAATCGTAAGTGTGCTCATTTGACTTCTGAGCGAGTGGGAAAATGTGGCTCCCACATGCGTAAAAGGTATGGCGTGGGGTAGGGACGTATCGACAAATGCATACAACTCATACTTACCTGGCAGGGGAGATACCATGATCAAGGAGGTGGTTCACCCAGGACGAGGCTCAGCCATTGCACTCCGGTTGTGCAGACCCCCGCGAATGGGGTTGCGCCGTACCGTAGTGCAATTAGTCTTGAACGTAATTGGGCTAAAGTCTACAGTGAAGAAATCGAGAATTTGACGTAGCTATGCGAGGAGGGACTCTGTTGTAAGCATTGCATGTTAAGTAGCCATGTGCTTTTGTTTTGTGTCCTGTACGGCTCCTCTAGTTGGTGAAAGAAATATAAAACAGTTTATTGACTATTGTTGTCAAAACATACTGGACTCATTACCTCAATATGTGGCTGGCTCCCTTGTTTTGTTATACTGTAATCCTCCAAATTGGTCTGATAATGTTTATGCTGTAGCTTCTGGCATGTAGAACTACTTATGGCTATAGCTGTTTCATCGCGCAAATTGAGGCCTCAGCTTTACAATCTCAAGTATATTTGTGTAGCCCTCCCAACCACCTTGCTCTATTACATAAACTGGAATGAAATCTACTGAATAGCATGGGAGGAGCTAGGATGGGATGTACCAAGTTATGTTCGTTGTCTAGGTTCTCACTTGGGCCACTAGGAGGCCTCGGGTAGCCACAGGGATACCAAACTGTAGCTATACTGCAATTAACACAATCTCCCATGCAACAATTTCAAATTCAAACTCAATTGCTCGAGCCCCCACTCTGAATACTTACCATTCAGAGAAAAATAAAAAACATCAACAGGAAGAATTACACTAATAATGAACAGACTATGCATATAAAAAAAAAAAAAACCCCACTCCATGAATAACTCACGCCTGGCCAACGACCTGAATGAGTTCTACTGTCGCTTTGAAAGACAATGGGACAGTCCTGACACCATCCCCCGTGACACCATCCCCCGTGACACCATCCACCAGCCTCAGCCCACCACCCCCACCTCAGCGACACCTCTGTCCTTACTGGAGAGAGATGTGAACAGGGTGTTCAAGAAGATTAACACCCGCAAAGCAGCAGGGCCGGACTCTGTCTCCCCATCCACCCTGAAGCACTGTGCTGATCAGCTGGCTCCGGTGTTCACAGACATTTTTAACACCTCTCTGGAGACTTGCCATGTACCTGACTGCTTCAAGTCCTCCACTATCATCCCTGTCCCTAAAAAGCCAAAGATCACAGGACTTAATGACTACAGACCCATTGCCCTGACCTCTGTGGTGATGAAGTCTTTTGAGCGCCTTGTGCTGTCCCACCTCAAATCCATCACAGGCCCTCTCCTGGACCCCCTGCAGTTTGCCTACAGAGCCAACAGATCTGTAGACGATGCAGTAAACTTGGCCCTCCACTTCATCCTCCAGCACCTGGACTCTGCAGGAACCTATGCCAGGATCCTGTTTGTGGACTTCAGCTCTGCCTTCAATACAATTATCCCATCTCTGCTACAGGACAAGCTCTTTCAGATGGGCGTGCCTGACTCCACCTGCAGGTGGATCACAGACTTCCTGTCTGACAGGAGGCAGCGCGTGAGGCTGGGGAAACACATTTCTGACTCCCGGACCATCAGCACCGGTTCCCCCCAAGGCTGCGTTATTTCCCCTGCGCTATACTCCCTGTACACCAACAACTGCACCTCCAGTCACCAGTCTGTCAAGCTCCTGAAGTTCGCGGACGACACCACCCTCATCGGACTCATCTCTGGTGGGGATGAGTCCGCCTACAGGAGGGAGATCGACCATCTGGCGGACTGGTGCAGTCAGAACAACCTGGAGCTAAATGCTGCAAAGACAGTGGAGATAGTGGTGGACTTCAGGAATAACCCAGCCCCACTCATCCCCATCTCCCTGAGAGACTCCACAGTTGACATTGTGGAGTCCTGCCGCTTCCTGGGAACCTTCATCTCCCAGGACCTCAAGTGGGAGCTGAACATCAGCTCCATCACTGGAAAAGCCCAGCAGAGGTTGTTCTTCCTGCGGCAGCTGAAGAAGTTCAACCTGCCAAAGACGATGATGGTCCACCTCTACTCTGCCATCATCGAGACCATCCTCACCTTCTCCATCACCATCTGGTACGCTGCTGCCACCGCCAAGGACAAGGGCAGACTGCAGCGTATCATCCGCTCTGCGGAGAGGGTGATTGGCTGCAACCTGCCATCTCTCCAGGACCTGTATGCCTCCAGGACCCGGAGGCGTGCAGGCAAGATTGTGGCCGACCCCTCTCACCCCGGTCACAGTCTGTTTGTAACACTTCCCTCTGGCAGGAGGCTGCGGTCCATCAGGACCAAAACCTCTCGCCATAAAAACAGTTTCTTTCCTTCTGCAGTTAGCCTTATCAACAAGGCCCGGGACCCCCTCCGACACAGACACAGACTCTATCCCGCCTCATAGACACTTTACACTTACCTACTTCCCACTGTACTTTTTGTTTATTTATATTTTTAATTTAATTATATATTTTTAATTTAATTTTTATCTTGCATATAAAAATTTGCACTACTACTTGCACTGCACTACTACTTGCACTACTTGTTTTTGTGTTTTGTGTTTTGTTTTATGTTTTATGTTTTATGTTTTATGTTTTATGCTTTATGTTTTATATTATATTATTTTATTTTATGTTTTATGTTGGTTTATGTACGCACCAAAAAACCACAGTAAATTCCTTGTATGTATATATATACTTGGCGAATAAAGGGATTCTGATTCTGATTCTGATTCTGATTCTGATATATTTTAACTACATCTCAGTGGTGCGTATTTATTGAACACACAAATCACACAAACCTCTCACAGACCAAATCAAATAACAATAAAACAAAATAACATAAAAACACCCGGGGTTTTTAAAGTTCAGACAGTCTATGGTACCATTATGTTGGCGCTTGTTGGAGCTCATATGAATCCAATTCCTCAGACAAATGATTCGCTACTTACAGTCTCCGTCTGTAGTGATGCAAAGAATACTTCATGAGGCAAACCGTCTTCGGTTCCGACAAAGAGCAGGCAATCCCACGTTGTCCTCTCCACAACGTGCGCGTCCACTTTTCCCTCGTCGTGCAGCAAGCAGGAGGCAGGAGCAATCCAGTTTCCACTCGCAGAGAACGGATGCAAGCGCCACTTGCACTCACTAATGACTAGACTTTGAAGCTAAGAAAACAATAAATCCCGGACTCCGTTTTTAAGTCAGCAGGCACTAAACTTTCCTTTTTAAGTGTCCTAACGTGCTAACACACAGTAGCAGTAGCTAGCTTAACACGTAGCTAACTTAGATACCCTTAGATAACCTTAGCCAAGCTAGTTGCTGGTTCACTCCAATACAAGTCCAAACGATGTCCACTTTCTTTTCCCCGTAACCGGATAACAATTACCTCACTAATTAACTTTGAACTCAATCTCTAATTTATCTAGCTAAACAGTTCCACTGTTCTCCCTTTCTTGGTTTCCCGACTTTTTTTTCTTTCGAATCTCCGTCTCTCTCACTTGTTCGTTTTGCGCCCCTAGCCCCACCCCTACACACAGGTGATTGGACCAAAAGCATTGCACCTGCCTGCTAATAGGCGAAACCCTGTACATCTGCTGTACACAAACATAATCACGTGAACATCATGAACTACATGGCACACCATCTTCATTCAACTGAACAATATACACAAGCATTGTATATAGATCTACCTCAAGTTGACAATACACAAAAATGAACTAGTGCAAATGAAATTATATTTTCAGCTTCAGGGGCACTACACTCTCCCCCCACCAAAATTCGTCATGTCCTCATGACGAGGATGAAAAGTAAACCTTTTGTAACCTAAACAGAATAAAATGAAATAAAAGTTGTAAAACATTGCGTAAATTGTCAATTCTTACTAACTTATTTCTTTCTTTCCCCCAACCATACACATACCGTACACACTAACCTATCCACTTAAAAAATGTGCTTATGTACCTAACAACAGGGATACGTGTGGTAGGCTGGGAAACTGACTCCTTGCGTACTAGTACAGGATTAGCTGTCTGTGTCCTAACAACCACTGAAGATGGGATTCCAGGTAAGTCATAGGTCAGTCTTTTAGGGGCTCTTCTGTCTATGAGGCCTTGTTGTCGTTTCTTGGCTGTCTTGTATCTCTTGTTCATGACTTTCTTCCACAGGCTCTTCCAGTTCAAGAACTTCATCCTCAGGTGTCTCTTCAGTGTGTGATATACGTTCCACTAATGCATCAGCTTCTGAAATCACTGCAGGCATTTCAACATCCAAATCCAAACTGAACGGTTCGGAATACTCCTCGACACCTGAGTCGGGACACTTTATCTGATATGGAATATGGCAGTCGTACCACATACCCGTCTCATCATCCTCATCATCAGTATGAGATTCGATTTCCTCTTCCTTTGCAGGGCTGATGGAGGAGTCTGTTCCCTTGTCTATATGCCTTGGACTTCTTCTCCTTTCAGGCTTTGGCAACTCTGGCAGACTCTCTGGTTCCAAGCGTACTTCCTGTACCAAAGGCAGCAGATGATTTCGATGAAGGACTTTGATGGGCCCATTTCCCCCTTCTGGTCTGAGTCTGAACACTGGCAGATCTGGCATCTGGCTCTCCACGATATACTCCATTGAGTTCCAACGGTCAGCTATCTTGTGCTTTCCCTGCAGTCCAAGATTTCTGATCAGCACTCGATCACCGGGGGCCAGGGGAAAATAGCGAAACTTCTGATCATATTGTTGTTTATTCCCATCATTCTTCTTCTTAGCCATGCTCTCAGCCAACTGGTATGCAGCTTGAAGTTCACGCCGCATGTTCCTCACATATCTCAAATAGGACTTTGTAGAGGATCCATCACTTGAGACCCAAAAACACAAGTCTATGGGCATCCTAGCTTCACGTCCAAACATAAGAAAATAAGGAGAATAACCTGTGGATTCATTTTGTGTGCAGTTGTATGCATGGACCAAGTGACTGATATGTTGGCTCCATTTGCTCTTTTTCACAGGGTCGAGTGTCCCAAGCATATCCAGCAGCGTTCTGTTGAAGTGCTCAGGCTGGGGATCACCTTGAGGGTGGTAGGGAGTCGTCCTCGACTTCTTCACTCCCAGCATGCCCAATAGCTCGTGAATGAGACGGCTCTCAAAGTCTCTTCCCTGATCTGAGTGCACTCTCTTGGGTAGGCCGTAATGAACAAAGTACTTTTCCCACAGCACTTTAGCCACAGTAGTAGCTTTTTGGTCCTTGGTTGGAAAGGCTTGCGCATATCTGGTGTAATGATCCGTCATGACCAGTACATTGCAGACATTACTGGAGTCAGGCTCAATGGACAAGAAATCCATGCAAATGAGATCCATGGGCCCCTCACTAGTCAGATGAGACAAACAAGCGGCCCGCTTGGGTAGTGTCTTCCTCTGAATGCATCGTGCACAGGATTTGCAGTACCTCTCTATCTCTGTCTTCATCCAAGGCCAATAGAACCTTTCTCGCACCAGACCATAGGTCTTGTCAAACCCTAAATGGCCAGAGTTGTCATGCAAAGATTCGAGCACAGTCTTCCGCCACTCCTGAGGGAGCAACAGCTGCCGGTGAACCGGTTTGTTAGGTGGATGTGAAACTCTGTAGAGGGTGGTGTCTTGAAGTTTCAGCTTCTCCCACTCTTTAAGTAACAGAGGGATGTCAGCATGCTTCTCCTTGCGTGCTTTGTTGACATTGTTCTGATGGACGGCTTTCCATACTTCCCCAATACATGGGTCTTCTTGCTGAGATCGAGAAATCTCTGCTGAGCTCATCCTCGGCAGCTGTTGAGTGCCGACAGAGGATAAGTTGCAGTAGGCCTCTGGTACAGCATTCCGAGAAGTGCCAAACAGATCAATGGCCCTGTGTGGCCGTGAGCGATTCGGGTTGACAACATGAGCGGTATGACACATGGCTTGGACATTTGTAGCAGGAACGCTCTTCCACTCCTCATCCGTTGCACTTGCATGAGGCCGACGAGACAATGCATCTGCATCGATATTCTGCTTGCCAGGTCTGTACTTCAGACTAAAATCATAAGTGGACAGGGCAGCCAGCCACCGATGACCTGCAGCATCTAGCTTAGCTGAAGTGAGCACATAGGTCAATGGATTATTGTCCGTATGCACTTCAAACTTCACGCCATACAGGTAGTCATGTAGTTTGTCAACGACGGCCCACTTCAGCGCGAGGAACTCCAGCTTATGGGTCGGGTAGTTCTTCTCAGACGGAGAGAGACTTCTGCTGACAAACGCGACAGGACGTAGACCTTCACCTTGGTCCTGATATAGGACACCACCTAGGCCTTCCCTACTCGCATCGACATGCAGGACATATGGCAATTGCGGGTCAGCAAACGCCATGACGGGAGCCTCTGTGAGGCTTCTCTTAAGCAGTTCAAAGGCGTTCTCACATTTTTCATCCCACCTAGAGCCGAAGGGTTCTGACGGATGGTAGAACTTCTCAGATCCCTTGTCCTCTTTGGCATTTCTTCGGGGCCTCCCAGCAGTAATGCAGCCCTGCAGTAGCTGGTTGAGGGGGTGACTCACCATGGAGTAATCCTTCACAAACCGCCGGTAGAACCCACAGAATCCAAGGAAAGATCGGAGAGATGAGATATTCTCTGGACGTGGCCAGGACTTCACAGCTTCTATCTTTGAGGGATCGGTTGAAATTCCATCCACAGACACGATATGCCCAACATAGTTCACTGAAGTGCAACAGAACTGGCATTTATCCAGGGATAACTTCAGTCCTTCCTATTTGAGCCTATCCAGCACTTTCAGGAGCCGTTCCTCATGTTCTTCGAGGGTTCTGCCGAAAATAATGAGGTCATCCAGATAGACTAACACTTCCAGCAGATTCATGTCTCCGACAGTTCTCTCCATGATTCGCTGGAAAGTGGCTGGAGCACCACAGATCCCTTGAGGCATCCTCTCAAATTGGTAGAAGCCAGCTGGGCAGATGAAAGCTGTCTTTTCCTTATCAGCCTCACTCATGGGGATCTGAACACTGAACCATTTGCTCCCACTCAAGCATGTCAGTGCATCTTCAATGCGAGGCACTGTGTATTGGTCAGGTACTGTTCGTCGGTTCAACGTCCTGTAATCCACGCACATGCGAATGGTCCCATTCTTCTTGCGCACCACCACAATGGGTGAAACGTAGGGGCTCCTGGACTCTGAGATGATTCCTGCCTCTTTGAGGTCATGTAGATGTTTCCTCACATCTTCCACATCTCTTGGTGCTAGACGTCTTGAACGCTCTCTAAAAGGTCTGTCATCTGTCACTCGGATGGTGTGTTCTGTGCTTTTTGCACATCCAACATCAAACTCGCGGCATGAGAAAACATCCTTTCTCTCCATCATCTTCTGAACCAACCGCTCCTTCCATTCTGTTGGCACAGGGGAGTCACCAAAATTGAAGGCAGAGGCCGTCAGTCCATCTGGGACTTTGCACATCTTCTCTGCAGGGACTGATGCCAAAACGTCAACAGGAAATAGATGAGCAATGGGCTTTCCACATTTTAGGGTTACTTCACGAGTGGACACATTTCTCACAGTGACTGTGATTCGACGGCAGTGAGTAGCAGTAGACTTCTTGAGTTCAGGCATCACCAGCAGCTCTTCAGGAAACTCGCCCCCTTCCAGATGGTTTACAAGGACAGCTTGAGCGGAAAGATCTCCTGGAAACTTTGGGATGCCAGTTACAGTTATAGCTCCCCCTGGGGGTAACGTCAAAGTCTTCGCTTTCGCAAGCCAGACCGTGCCTCTCTTCAGGTCAGTAGGGTCAGCAGGAGCTTCAAGCAGCTTTTGGTAGGCTCCTTTCATCACTGGATGAAGTGTCATTGAGCTCAGGAAATTTTATCCTCCTTTTTCCTTGCAGACTTCCATTAGTCTCCTTACCACAGAGGTGTTGGTCCCCACCAGAATGGAGACCTCACCTTTTCTCGCCGGGTCTGGACACACAAGCACAAGTGTTTCCATGGTCTCCGTTACCCCAGCTACATCCCCTCCAAACTCAAGCTTCAAGCACAGGTAGCCATCATAGGGATATTGCTGCGTGCTCAGCCCCCATATTTCCAAATCCTCGATTGGCGTTAACGGCAGGTGCTTCAGATACTTGTTGTAAAAGGAGCGGTAGAGAAGGGTAACTTGAGACCCGCTGTCAAGCAAAGCTTTGGCATAGATACCTTCGATTTGTACAGAGACAACCGAACTTGGGCCTACTAAGCCTTTGGGAAAAACCTCCATTGTTTCTTTCAGCATATCACACTTTGCGGAACGTATCTTTCCCGGGGCGGCAGGTCGTTCCTCTACTGGGCCCCTGGGAAGTTTCCCGCCGGCCGTTTCAGTTTCAGGAGACGTTGGTTTACTCTTCTCAGATTCTCAAGATTCTGGCATTCACGCTGGAAGTGGCCATCTTCCCCACACCTATAGCAAAAAACACTGGCACGGTTCAGCATTCTTCCTGAGACTCTCTCTTGATGCTGTGGTCGAGAACTCCCCCCTCCAACCTCATTAGGGCTTTGCTGTGGAGGCTTTGCATCTGCGGTCGACATGGCTACGGTGGCAGAACGCAGGCTGACAATTTCACTCTTCAGCCCTTGTATTTCTTTCCTCAGTAGCTCTACGTCTAGGCCCATCTCAGTGTGAGCGCTAACCTCAGTGGGAGCCATGGCAGTTGCAGCACAAGCTATGGCAGCAGTAGTAGGCGCTAATTCAACAGGCAACACTGCAGCAGAAGTGACGCCGTTCTTAGCACCATGTCTGTCAAGGATCATGTCTTCCTCCTCTCTCACTTCATGGAGCAGTTCAGCAAAGCTGGGGGGTGCTCTGAGTTTATATGTCATTCTGAGACGGAGGGCCACCAGGTTGTTAGACAAGGCTCCTCGCACTACTTGCTCAATACGAACACGGTTCATATCAGACAGCTCAACTCCACCTTTACAGAGCACAGAGTGCAGCAGTTTGTCTAGTCTTAGCAGATATGCTGAAAGCTTCTCTCCTTCAAGCTGGGCTGTAGTGCGGAACCTCACCATGAGATCAGAGGCGCTCTCAGTCGTCCCAAACGCATTCTCCAGAGCTTTGAAGTAGTCATTTGCAGTCGCATTGGGGTTACTGACTCTCAAGAACCTGATAATATCTGACGCTGGCCCTTTAAGACTCTCAGCTACTCTCTGTTTCTTAACAGTGTCAGAACATTGCCACTCCTCAAGCATATGGGTGGTCTGTTCAGCCCAGGCATCGTATTCTTCTTCTCCGTTTGGAGTAGGCTTCACCCCAGAGAACACAAGTAGCTTACGATAGCTCTGTATCTCAACAGGTGCGACTTGACACTTCTCGACCAAGGAGGATATTGCATTCACTAACTTGGTGTTCAAATCAGAAGCAGTAGGCACGGGGGTAGCAGAAGTAAACAGACCTTTAACCTCATCTAAGCTCTTCCCTTCGTGCACCAGAAATGCCATCAGCTTTGACTGAAAATCATCTTCCTCAGTGGAAGCTGGCAATGGCTGTGTTTCCACCATATAGACAGGCCAGGGACCTAACTCATCTTGAAGCACCTGCTCTGGTACTTTGATTTGTGTCAAGTCATTTGTAGTCTCAACTAAAAAAAACTGACTTTTGCCTATTGTATCTAAACCACGTCCCCTTAATTTAGTACGACCCCACACTTTGACAGCATCCAAAACACTGTAAACATCCTCATCCGATATCTCAACGGGCACCTCACTGAGTACAAATGCATGTTTCACATCAAGGTTTTTCTCAGTACACCAGGTAAGTATCTGACTTGCCTCCATTTTTCATGAATTTACCAGCAATAAACCATAAAACACAGGAAAATACCACAATGAAAAAAAAAACTAATATCAGAGTGCTATGTTATTCTCTAAACTTAACCATTTACCTTATATCCATGTCCTTATACAAGAAATTCAGAATTACTTTAAGCTTTCAATTATGCAAATGTGTTCAGCAAAATACAGTAAACATATCCCGGACGAGCCCCCACGTGTAGCCCTCCCAACCACCTTGCTCTATTACATAAACTGGAATGAAATCTACTGAATAGCATGGGAGGAGCTAGGATGGGATGTACCAAGTTATGTTCGTTGTCTAGGTTCTCACTTGGGCCACTAGGAGGCCTCGGGTAGCCACAGGGATACCAAACTGTAGCTATACTGCAATTAACACAATCTCCCATGCAACAATTTCAAATTCAAACTCAATTGCTCGAGCCCCCACTCTGAATACTTACCATTCAGAGAAAAAAAAAAAAAACATCAACAGGAAGAATTACACTAATAATGAACAGACTATGTATATATATTTTAACTACATCTCAGTGGTGCGTATTTATTGAACACACAAATCACACAAACCTCTCACAGACCAAATCAAATAACAATAAAACAAAATAACATAAAAACACCCGGGGTTTTTAAAGTTCAGACAGTCTATGGTACCATTATGTTGGCGCTTGTTGGAGCTCATATGAATCCAATTCCTCATACAAATGATTCGCTACTTACAGTCTCCGTCTGTAGTGATGCAAAGAATACTTCACGAGGCAAACCGTCTTCGGTTCCGACAAAGAGCAGGCAATCCCACGTTGTCCTCTCCACAACGTGCGCGTCCACTTTTCCCTCGTCGTGCAGCAAGCAGGAGGCAGGAGCAATCCAGTTTCCACTCGCAGAGAATGGATGCAAGTGCCACTTGCACTCACTAATGACTAGACTTTGAAGCTAAGAAAACAATAAATCCCTGACTCCGTTTTTAAGTCAGCAGGCACTAAACTTTCCTTTTTAAGTGTCCTAACGTGCTAACACACAGTAGCAGTAGCTAGCTTAACACGTAGCTAACTTAGATACCCTTAGATAACCTTAGCCAAGCTAGTTGCTGGTTCACTCCAATACAAGTCCAAACGATGTCCACGTTATTTTCCCCGTAACCGGATAACAATTACCTCACTAATTAACTTTGAACTCAATCTCTAATTTATCTAGCTAAACAGTTCCACTGTTCTCCCTTTCTTGGTTTCCCGACTTTTTTTCTTTCGAATCTCCGTCTCTCTCACTTGTTCGTTTTGCGCCCCTAGCCCCACCCCTACACACAGGTGATTGGACCAAAAGCATTGCACCTGCCTGCTAATAGGCGAAACCCTGTACATCTGCTGTACACGAACATAATCACGTGAACATCATGAACTACATGGCACACCATCTTCATTCAACTGAACAATATACACAAGCATTGTATATAGATCTACCTCAAGTTGACAATACACAAAAATGAACTAGTGCAAATGAAATGATATTTTCAGCTTCAGGGGCACTACATTTGTATAAGCAAATGCTACATAATTCAATTATTCACATGTTACTGGACTGCATGGAATCAATGAAATACAGCTTATTTTATCAAAAGTATACTTGTGTGAGAATGCTTTGTCTTTTCCTAAATGCCATTTATTTACATTTGTCACTTCTATCTTTATGAAGGCCTTTATGGCTATTGGGAGGCTGAAGACTGACCACTGCTCCAGGCTGCCCTCGGAGGAAGAACACATTTGATGGGATAAACGCAGGGGACACATTTCTTCAGTGGACACTTGCATGTGTGTGTGTGTGTGTTACGGTGTCACAGCTTCCTGCACGCGTGTGTGTGTGTGTCACTGTGAGACAAATAAAGTACCTGTAACTGTTTTGTTGTTCTTCTTAAAAGTAGTTAAATATTTCTGAGGCTGATTAAAGCTACTTTAATGTTTCTATTGCTGTATGTGCAAAATTAGCTGATATCGTTGTACTATAGGCACATGTCCTTACCTGCAAGTAATCTGGCACTCTATATCTGTGTCCCTATTTTTTTTAAACAAATACACCACCACTGTTGCATTCATTAATTGATATTCCACAATGGTTACTGTACTGTTACTGTAGCACTGACCACTTTATTGAATAAAGTGCATGAAATGGGGAACACTTAGAAAAAAAACACAGCACTACAGTTTAGCCAATAAAGTATAATTAAACATCATTAAAAATGAAAAGTAATGAAAATGAAAACTATTTACAATATGTACAATGAAATGCAATTCTTTACATTTGCTAACAACACCACAGCACTACAGTTTAGACAATATAAAAGGTATCATTGAACATTATTAAAAATGAAGTCATGAAAATGAAAACTATGTACAATGAGATGCAATTATTTACATTTGCTAACAACACCACAGGACAGCACTACAGTTTAGACAATATAAAAGGTATCATTGAACATGATTAACAATGAAATGTCATGAAAATGAAGACTATTTACAATATGTACAATGCATACCATATTTACAGCTCATTCCTTGTCAGCGACAGAGGTGAAGTGTTCGTAGCTGTTGTACACTCTGTTGTCCAGACCTTTTGATGGGGACATCATTTTTACAGGGCAGAAACTCTTTTTCTTATATTTTTTAATGTGTCCCTGGGATGGTTGGCCACAGAGTGTACAGACAGGAAGATTTTTCACCCGCGACAGTTTGGCTCCTACTTCAGAAGGGTGTTCCTTCAGCTTACGCTTGTATTGCGTAGCTCTCGCCCAGAATGAAGGAGTGCCAGTACTGTGCGATGTCATGGTCTGAGTACCGGGCATTATGGGCAGAGTTGGAGGGATTGATGTAGGCGGACAAGCAATCCCAGGAGTTGCCTGACTGGCAGGCATTATGGGCCGTGTGGAGGGGACAGCAATCTCAGGGGTTGCTGTAGATGCAGAGAGGGAGGGCACGGGTCTGGTGATGGTACAGGTGGCGGGGGTTTTTCTCACCGGCGGTGGCAGCAGCACAGGGGGCAGTGGTGGTTGAGGCCGGGAGAGTGGCGTCATTATATCTGTCCTTCCCTTTAACACATTTGTCCCTGCCGTGCTGGGTGTGGGCACATATTCCATCAGGGGGTAGTCTGGTGGAGGAAGGACTGCTGGCTGGTATGGTGCTGGAGGTAGGTCTGCAGATGAGATGGAGGTCGTTTTTGTGATGGTGGATGGCTGTTTTGTAGCGTGCAGATTGAGGAGCCTCTCTTGGCGGTGGATGAACTCCCGCACAGTCTTGACATTCATTTTTGCTTTGCACAGGACTGGATCCTCTACCAAAATCCGGTGCTGAATTCGCTCGTAAGCCTTCAAAATTGTGCTCTTCTCGGGACTGTTGCGAGACCTTTGAGGTGAGCGCAACCACAGTTTCACCAGTGTGTACATCAGCCTGTTGTGCTGAGCACTGATGTCTTGTTGTGCTGGTGCGTAGCGCTTGGCCATCTTTACCCTCTGTATCACAGCAGCATCAACAAGATCATCCCTCCTTGTGCGGCAGTAGAGGGTGTTGCCCCAGTGTGTTCTGTACAGCTGGTTGAACTGCTGTGGCTGCTTGTCATGCTCCTCCATTGCATTCCAGACTTCGAGGACCTTGTTCCTCTGCTAAGTGGTATGTGACAGCTTGTCCTCTGTCAGGCCAATCTCCACCAGCACAGAGCAGAACCTTTCCAACTTTTGAAAGCCAGGAAGAGGGTTTGGACTGCAGGCATCCTCCTGTTAAAAAAATGCCATACGAATGCGGTAAGTTCAAATGTGTACATTGTCTTTTTTTTACAGCAACCAGTGCATTGAATTTCATTCTAGTAGACACACAGCTACTCACAAAGGCCAGAGGGTGAACAGTGGAGGTTTCGTCGCTGGTGAGCGTGATGTGGGGCAAAACGGCATCCAGCACATCGTCATGTGCCTCTACGTCGCTCTGGTATGCCTCGTCTGCCTCATCTGGATCGGGCTGCCCAGGCTGAACCACCTCCTCCTCTGGACCAGGTCCATCATTTACAATGTCCTGAAGAGAGAAGAGGACAGATTCACCGGTGCTCTGGCTGAACAGGTATTCTAACCCGAGCAGCTCGTTGGAAGGGACATCAGCAGGGGCCCGGAAATTCTCCTCCACAGTCTCTCAGTTGCTGACAGCGGGTGTTGAGGCGGTCAATCAGCGGCGCAGAGTAGCTCCTGTGGTGCCGTCTTTTGCCACCAAACACGGCGTCCGAGCTCCTGTCTGAGTTCCACCGTGCAACACAGGTGAAGAAGGTTATACCCGGTGGTGGTAGCCAGACTTGTAGAGGTGCACATTCCGTCCTCTACCCACACACTCATCACCTCGAGGACACTTCAGGGAGTACCTCCACACTCCAACAGGGCGCCACACAAAGACACGGCTCCGAAAAAAAGAGCTGTGGAGTTGGCAGAGCACCCCTGACATAGCCGGGAGGTTCTGGTGGGTATAACCACATGCGGTCTGATTTTATCACCCGTTGCCTCTTGAACAGACCAGCGTTGTCCTTGTACGTTTGAACGGGGGTGAACAGCCCTCTTTGGGTATCCTCTTTCAGCCAGGAAATGTCGGCAGATGGGATGCCATTCAGGTTTTCCCACAGACGCACCCAACCCTCTAGCTCCACCTGCAACAGACATAACACATACAAAACATTTGGCTATTATTGTGTACAAAGTAATGTGAAAACATAAAACCAATTTAAAAACATGTAAAACAAATTGTTCTCATTTACATTGTTTGCATATAATGTGAATATCACTTACAGGGGAGTCACTCAGAGGTGATTCTATGGGATCATGACCCTGGGTTGTGGACGGGGACTCTGTGGGCTGGCTCATGGGCACATGCTGCTTAGGTCGGACAGCGGACTCATGCTGCTTGGGTCGGACAGCGGCCTCAGTCTGTTTTGGTCGGACAGCGGACACATGCTGCTTGGTCTTGTCTGTGGATCGGGAACCCTGGGACTGGGACTTCAGATGACTGCTAGACTCACCCATAAATGGGCACTCTTGGGACTTGATCGAGTCTAAGAATTACCAAATAAAGTAGTTTTGTATTATGAATTTCTTTTTTTTAAACGGTTTGATGTCTATTAACTGTATCTCACTTACCTTCCACAGACTGGCTTGCAGCTACCAGTTCAGTGTCATCACCTGGCCATAACGAAGAATCACACTTGGAGGTGCTTGCCTGCGGTTGCTGGACAACAAATGTATTGTATGTTGTATGTATGTAATTCATTATATAATTTTTCTTTTAGTAAACGGGTCCCACAGACTCGAACACCACACAAGGGTTAAAATATCATAAGTTTGAACAATTTCCATTTACTATGCTATTCTGCACTTCCTGTATAATAACACTTACCTGTTCCTTGTCAATTACATATTTTCTAAACCTCTTCATCTGCACGCTTGTGATGTGGGTCACTGGTGTGTGCAACCATCTCCTCACAGAACTGTATGCCTTCTGTATTATCTCCCTCTGCTCATTACTGAATTGCTCTGGCCTGTCCTTTTGGGTGCGGTACTGACTGTAGAGTTTCCACATCTCCTGAAAGGTGTGATCCTCAAACCCTCTCTGACCGTAGATACACCTGTCGATGTTTGCCTCAAGGAGAATGGAGACTTGTGGGAAGCTCTCTGCATATTCCGTGAGGTAGTCTTTCACCCACTGGTTCACTATCTCTCCCTTTCGATGTGGGTTTGTCACCTCTGATCTGTGCTTGTCATGTATGCTGGAATCATATACAGTACATCAACTTAGTACCATCATCATTAATATCACTGCGATTGTGATAATGAGTTTTTAAAAAAAGGATGAATAATAAACACTGATAATAGCCATAGTTTTGTGCAAACAGATATGGGTGTTTCTGCATTTTTAAGTCCCAGCAGTGAAATTTTGGTTTAAATGTTAAAATTTGTCATATGATGCTTGATAAACATATACACAGTATTATTACACATCTTGACATGAAAATAATTACTAAATAATGTGATTTCATAAAAATGTATGAAGCATTGTATGGGTCCAAACACCACTGTCCCACAACTGTGGTCTCAATGTTGAGATATGTAAAATGAGCAAATTCAATTACAATATGATATTTCAAATTAAATAGTTTCATATAAATATGACTTTACACCATATTAAAATATTTTTTTTTGTTTACTGATCATTTATATGATTTTTTCATCTAAATGCACCTGTCCCACACTTCTGAGTCCTTACCACGACACTGAACAAATGCCATAGTAAAAGTATTTTTCAAAGCCAAACAAATCTAGTTTCTATGGAAACAGAAGTTAGCAAGTGACGGTTGGGCTATGTGACCCTCAAGATCAAGAAAAACAAGGTAAAGATCTTCTGAAGTATGTATTGTGTGTCCCATACCATACAGCTTAGTAATTGTATATTTTGAACTACATTTGAAAAATAAATTTATATTACTGTTGAATTAATGTATATTAGATGCTAAGAGTCAAACCTAACGTAGCAGACCTTGCTAGCTGCCATTTATCTGCAATATTAGCAAAAATGTCATTTCCACAACATGTCTTTATCAGCTTTAGGTGTCACAGTAAAGACCTTGGGTCAGGGTAGATTCAAGATGGTATTTAAAATGCATAGACGACAATGGTATTACATATATGCTTACTACTTCAAGTAGCCTAAATCGTTAGCCACAAGCCAGTGGAATGGTGCATTATTATACTGGCCAAATGGCACCACCAGCTTTCCAAGGCACAGTTGACGCGACGGCGCGGGGATACCCTCTGCTCGAAGGAGCTTCTCTGCGTGGGCCAGGGCAGTGACCTGACAGTAAAATGTTTCGATGAGATGAGTGGTTTAGTTCAATGTTGTGTTGATCGGGACGCTTTTTAGAAACTCTTTTCTTAACTTATAATTATTGTGGCAACCCCGCAGCCGAGACATTTAAAAAAAATAAAATAATGTTTTGCCTTTTCGCACACGATGGCGCTGTTTACCAAGGTGAACGATGGAAACTGTTAACCGTATTATTCACAGTGAAGGTAATTAAACATCGCCGTGTCCTAATTATGCAGTCACTGCCAAAACCAAAAACTACATGCATCTTATTTGTTTTTCTTGCAACATTGCTAGTTTTTAGAACTAATGCTATAGCTTCCGACTCGAGTTTGCTTCACTTTCTGTCATATGTATATTCGTATTGTACTCAAGATTTGTTGTTGTTGTTGTTGCCTGTCGCTTCATCCTGTATGGACGATTCTTAAAATATGTGCAGCTTGACATTATAATATATTTCTTAACCCTATATATACGTGATAATATAGGCTAAATGACGGGCAGCAGTATTCTGGTTCATTTAATAAATTCGGACAATGTGCACAATCGTAAGTGTGCTCATTTGACTTCTGAGCGAGTGGGAAAATGTGGCTCCCACATGCGTAAAAGGTATGGCGTGGGGTAGGGACGTATCGACAAATGCATACAACTCATACTTACCTGGCAGGGGAGATACCATGATCAAGGAGGTGGGTAACACTTTACAATAAGGGAACACAACTCATGCCTTAACTCAGTGATTTTCAACCACTGTGCCGCGGCACACTAGTGTGCTGTGAGTGATCGTCAGGTGTGCCGTGGGAAATTATCAAACTTCACTTAATTAGTAAGACTTTTGGTTGGTGGTGTGACTCAGGATTTTTTAAATGTAAAAAATGTGCCTTGGCTCAAAAAAGGTTGAAAAACACTGCCTTAACTAATGCATGACTCATCATGATTTAATGCATGAATTAATGCATGATCTATCATGAACTCTGTGTGGCTCAATATTAATAAATGATCAAGGCATTATTAGTTAATGTGATTACTTTACACTTAATTTATCATCAATTAATGAACATTAACGCACAGTTAAGTCATACATGAAGTAACATGTCATCAAAGTAGCTGCAAACCCGTTAGGTAGACAAAAGCTTCTCAGACCATCAGTGGTGGATTTATCCATTTTTGGGCCCAAAACTCTTCCTGACAGTGTGCTGACAAAGCTGTTCGCTTTTAAAACAACAGAAATTCAGATTTTTATAAATCACCCATTTTTATAACAACCCCCCTTAGGAAATTTATAATTTGTCATTATTTTTCAATATTAACCTATTTGCAATATTCAATAATTCAGACTAATAAGCTGTTGGGTGAACCCTACTCCAACTTCTAATATGTTTCTACTAAAACTATGGTGCTTTAGTAATATTTTCAACCAAGTTATACCATAATACAGAATAATAAATCCGTGATTTTACTTGACACAATAACAAATATATAGTATTGATGTTTTACTTATCGTACAGCTAACAAAAGACTCTGGTTGGTCAATATATGACTCACTCAACATATGACTCTGATTAGGGAACGGACAATAATGATTAATCTAGATTATATATGCCTATGTTGTCAGGACCCAGTACAACTACTACTTACAACCCGTTATGATTGTGACTATACAACGAAAACCAACTTTAAAACCGGCTCTTTCTCTTGTAAGGACAAAACATCCAGTGGGGAAAAGCGTCATCTTTGTATCTTGTCATATATCTAAAATCTTTGACATAACTCTGTGGTATGGATCTACTTTCTACAGACTGTCTATGGTATGAATCCAGCTAGCAAATGTGAATGCGCTGCAGAAGATCCTAGACAAAACCGAATGCTTTTAACCCTCTGAAACTACATGAATGTTACTTAAATTCCGGTAAGTAGTTTATGTAGCTAGTTAGCTCATTGTAAATGCGTTCAATGTTGGCTATGTTTGCAAAAAAAATAGACGTAGCAGCGAATCAATCTGACACAAATAGATAGCAAGCTAGCTGCTATGAGGCCTACTATCACTTGTAATTTTGCTTGCTGGCTTGCCAATGTCCAATTTATTTAGGCTAGTTCAGTGGCATTAGTATTAGAACACACAAGGATTTGCATATTGCTGCTAACTGTAACAGTAGCTAGTTAGGCAAATGTTAAATTGCATAATTCCCTTAGAAATGTCAATTTCGGAGTAAAATTTGTATGTATCTAACGTTACCCTGTCATGTGAGCTCAGGACTGGACTTATTGAAATAATTTGATTTTGCGAGGAGCATGTACAGTAGCCTAACTTAGTTATCCTTCAGTTGCCACCAGAAATATATATATATTTAACACACACACACACACACACACACATATGTGTGTGTGTGTGTGTGTGTGTTAAAACGGTCTCTGGTGATAGATGTGATCTTTTGCCTTCTATCTATGCGTGCATATTCAGTGTGCATATTCAGTGTGCAAGAAAACTCCTTAACTTTATTTCGGTGATCTCGGACAAAAAAAAAAAATTTGAACTGAATTAGATTCAACTACTTTACGTGATGTCGTAATAAACCTACATGTAGTTAAACCTTTTCATACTGATCTGTCAGCTAGTCATCATCACGTGTTCAAGAAGACCAACCAGAGTAATCATCGATGAGTAAAACAACAACTAGCTTTGTATCGTGTCAAGTATAATCACGCATTGATTATTATTCTTATATGTATTGTGGATATACCTGGTTTTAATATATGACTGTTAACCCTTTAGTTTTGGTAGAAAAAGGCAGAGTTCAGTGTATTGCCCACTTTTTTTGGTGTCTATCTCTCTGAGTGTCATTCTAGTTTTGATTTGTAAATTATCTTCTTTTAACAGTAGGGTCGTGGGAGATATGGCAGGACATGGAGGAGGCGGAAATGGGTTTTTGGGATTTTGAGGTATCAGAGGAAATGGCCAGTTCTGAGACTGGTGAAGACTGCTCCCAAATTTTGAAGACACGTTCGTCGGGGGACTACAATAATGAGTGATCAGTGGCGTTGCCACTGCCGGATACACACATTTCATTGTTAACCACAGCAGGAGCTTTCTTGATTCTAACAGTGGGGGACATACACAAAATATAGAGAGGGCTAAGGGGATTTATAAAAATCAGATATGGCGACAGAGGAAATGGGAGTGAGGTCCTTTTGAATGTCTTAATAAATTGTGTTCCACGTGTATAATTAATAAAACATTGATGTTCTATTTGGACGACTTTTGACTGGTTTATTTTAATATTAGGTTTTCAAGGGTGCAGAAATCATTGAGCTATTTATTAAGTAATAGTGATGTGATGATGGGGTAATCATTACTATATGAAGAATCGTGTGTGACTTTACTTGAAGGGTCACAATTAATTGAACTAATTAAGTAATGATGAACTCATGGTTAACAAATGCTTGCCTCCTATCAATCTACATTAAGTAATCATTTACAAATTAGTATCATGCCATGACTTTACTTAGAGGGACACAAGTCAGCCATGTACTTAGGAAGTAATGGTGATCGTGTGAAATAATGATGAAATTTAATGATAAATGGTGAACTCCTTACAATTTACACTCAGTATCTACTGTATTAGGAATACCTACCTAGTATTATCTAATCTTATGTTGCTGCAGCCCATCCCTTTCAGGGTTCAACACATGCATTCAGTGATAATACTCTGCTCACCACTGTTCATTTTTATTGTTTGGCCTTTCTGTTAGCTTGAATGTGTCAGACCATTCTCCTCTGACCTATCATGAACAAGGTTGTTTCTGCTCTCAGAACTGCCACTTACTGGATGTTTTTGGGGTATCGCACTCAACCCTGACCCAATTTTTCCAACAAATAGCGTATATATTAAACTTGAGTATTGGTAACTATATCATTGAAAAATAAGTACATACAATAAGTACTCATTCTTTAAAACAGATGAATGGCTGTCATAATCCACACACATTGACTCCATATTAATTACAAAGACCACCATCAAATCTATTAAGCGTGATTTTCTTATGACATATTAGAGATAGGGCTACTGTAGTGTTCGCCCAGAAGCATAGTCTGAATGACTGAATATTGGCAAATATAGGCTATCGTTGAACATAACTACTAATTATGCACTTTCTAAGATAAATGAACATAACATAAAACATTTGATATTACTGTCACCATTTGCACAAGGGAAAAAGCCTTTCCACAGGTAAATGATAGGAGGGGGGAGGGGGCTTAGAAGCCACACTGGTAGAATTTTCCTTTAAGCAAACAGCTTTGTCGGCACGCTGTCAGGAGGAGTTTTGGCGGCCCCAAAATGGATAAATCCACCATTGATGGTCTGAGAAGCTTTTGTCTACCTAACTAGTTTGCAGCTACTTTGATGACATGTTACTTAATGTATGACTTAACTATGAGTTCATGTTCATTAATTGATGATGCATTAAGTGTACAGTAATCACATTAATTAATAATGGCTTGATCGTTTATTAATATTGAGCCGCACAGAGTTCATGATACAGCATGCATTAAATCATGATGAAATCATGAGTCATGCATTAGTTCAGGCATGAGGTGTGTTCCCTTATTGTAAAGTGTTACCGATACATGCAAAGAAATTAAGTGTATTTCAATAAATTATTCTCACATGTTACGTATTACATTAGCTAACTGTTCTTTTAAGTTCAGTGGATGGGACACAAGAACTCAACCATATTCCACCTATTCCTACATTACTAGCAAAAGGTATCAACACTAACGATAACTAGTTGGCACATTTTCAGCTGCTAAATAGTTCAAGCATAGATAGACCCTACTTGCCAAATAGTGTCAACAATTTCTAAAGCGCATTAATATCAATATAAAACGAAAATGAACAGTATATTTATACTTTGTTTGGCCACATACCTGATGTCTGCCTCAAAGTAACTCATCGCACTGACTGACTCACGACTGTGGAGTGCCTATGCATGCACAGTGCTCGCCGCTGCGGCGGAAACCAAGAGGTAGAGGGCATCGCCGGGGAGCACCAATCTCCCGACCTGATATTTTGATTCAATCAATATATCTGTTCGGCAGGGCAGGCTGTCCGCAAACAGGAATTTATTTATTTATTTTAAAAAAATTAAAATTTAAAAATTTTACTGAAAAAGGGCACTTCTCTATAGCAGGCCAAATGGCAGGTGCTCAAGCCCACTTTGAGGTTTATGTGTGCACGTGCCTGCTTTCACGGATAACTGAGTAAATTTCTCGTATTCGCTAGCTATCTAGCGTGAAGATCGCAAGATTCTCTACAATATTGCCAACACGTGTTCTGTGTTCCTACTTTGGGCTAATTAGGCTACTTCAGGGAAGCTACCATTAAGTGATTGCTAGAAACGGCTTGTACTGTCATTTGGATTGATTGTAATTGGAGTTTGTAACTACGCTATTAATATGGAGTATAAAGGGGAAACTTCCACAAGGAGGGTATCAAAACCAACTGCTAAGGCGCTAGAGGAAAAGCTTAACCAGTTAATAGGAGCAAGGAAAGCTAAATTGGGGCATCTTAGTAGATGAAGGAAATTGATACTCTCATGGAGGATGCTAATAATGCTGAAGTAGTTTCTTCTAAGATAGCCCCTGAATTCTCAGACATGTATATGGTATTCTGTGAATTGAATGATGCCGTGAAAGCCCATATGACTGAGGAGGAAGTTATTCAGGATCAGACACAATGGTTTGAGCCAAAATCCAATGACTTGAGACACTTTGTGGAGAGTGTGGAGAAGCGGTTGAAAGAAGTGCAGCATCAAGTGGATGAGGCAAAAATAATTGATGCTGAGGTTGAGCCCATAGACAGTGCCTCAATGATTGCATCCACACATAGTAAGATATGGCCTATTAGTCGATCTGCTTCTGTTGTATCTTCCACCACATCTTCTGCTAGGCTTAAAGTAGAAGCTGAATGGGCGGCGTTGGTAGCACGTGCTGATGCATTGAAACAGGAAATTGAGAGAGAAGAGGCTTTGCTTAAAGCAAGAAAGGAGGAATTGGAGTTGCAAACAGCTATTGCTGCTGCAAATGCAAAACTTAAGGTGCTAACTGTAAATGAGTCAACTCATAGCACACCTTCTGAGCCTAGAGATGGAATGAATTCCTACTTAGATGCTGCGATACATGCTGGTTGGGATGGCATCTTCAGGGCTAATGATGAAAATGATCGTGGGCGGTCAAAAAGTATAGAGCTCTGCCGGCAGAACAGACCAGATAAGGGTACGCAGAGACCTAGGTTAAAAGATAGCTCAGACAGGGTTATCAGACCTAGTCAACTGAATGCTACTGGTAATAGCCAGCCTAGTGCAGAACAAAACAGGGTTGCAGATATTGAAGATTTGTTTAGTATCATGCAGGGTCAGAATGAGATTACTGAGCTTTCGGTAAAACAACAGAAAGTGTCCACTCTGCCTCCACTGGATATTCTAATTTTTAATGGTGATCCTCTGGAGCTTGGTTTCTTTATGAAAGCGTTTGAGCATGGAATTGAAGAAAGGACAGAAAGCAACAAAGACAGGTTGCACTTCCTCGAGCAGTTCACCAGTGGCAGACCTAAGGTGCTTGTTCGCAGCTGTCAACAAATGCATCCAGACAAAGGTTTTATAGAAGCTAAGAAGCTCTTGAACAAACACTTTTGGAATTAATATACAATTGCGTCTGCCTACATTGAAAAGGCATTAAAATGGTCCTCAATTAAGTCAGAAGATGGAGAAGCCCTCACTGAATTTGCTGTATTCCTCACTGGTTGCTGCAATACAGTTGATAGCATGGAATACATTGTAAATCTGGAAACAGCAACTGAAATCATGTCGAGTTCTCCAAATTGTAAAATCTGGAAACAGCAACTGAAATCATGTTACAAACCAAATTGTAAAACTCCGCGCGGCTAGACCAATGAGGGAATAGCTCGGAGCGAAGGTTTAAGCGTGATGTATTCCGCTATTGCTGTGGGAGAAGGGAAAATTATTAAAGTTCATAAAGAAATATTAATGTTCTTGCAACCGGTTTAGACTGCTCTTTAGATTCACGGGATTAGCTAGTAAGGGACCACGAATCAAAGGTAATCGTATCACGTTACCTTCCGCTTTAAGTCTGGTCTACCTTGACCCCAGTTTATCCAAAGAACAGCCTGTGTGTATTACAGTAAATCATCAGCCACCAACGCTGATTCTGTACTCGTTTATCTGACTCCATTTAATATTATAATTTAGAATTTAGTATGTGCAATTTCCACTTGATTTGTTAAAGGACCCTTATACTTTAACCTGTTAGTGCTGGCCCCTAGTGGCAGAGACGCACGCGTCTTCTACTTTTTTATGACACGTCATAAATACGTCGCTAGTTATATGCTAGTTACGAAAATATGGATATTACCATATTTATCACCATAACCGCATATGATCATAATCAGTACTTAATATCCTATCAGCGTGCGAAATATCACGTTTCTAGCTGCCACCATTAGCTTGTAATTCATGAACGTAGCATGCTATGCTGCTACACTGTAGCTACTACTACATCTACAATGGACCCGACCACATGTAAGATAGCAGACATTTAAACACATTTGCAAGTTAATTAAAGTTTTTATTTCATCACCAAAAAATCGTTTACTATCACAGCAGCAAGAAACACCTTCCAAGATTCTGAATACATACAAGTAAAACTGTCAACATGCTTACTCACTCCACAGGAAAAAAAACGAGTGATGTTTCCTTGTCACCACATAACTTTCTTTTGCGATAAAAAGCTCCGGTAAAATATGAAATAAACTCGTAACCTTGCCTTTGGTTATAAAGATTAAGATGTCCCCTGCAAGAATCTGAGGTTATTTTTTGTCTTGGTTGACCCGTTTTTAATATTGCAGCCTTTTCTCAACATGTGTCCATGATCTAAAATGGGCGTGCGTAATGATCGCATTCAAAAGATGCACTTGTATATCCGTCACACAAACGTAATTTTAATTGACACTTATTTCGTCCAATAGAGTACATTCTAAGCTTTCTAAAACGGTATCGCAATCCCATACACGTATTTAACTAGCCGATCGCTATCGACGCGTAACACACAGCCCTTGTTGCAGACACCCGGAAGCCATTTTAGATCACAATTCAGCTGGATCTCTGCGCGCACGGTTCGGTGGTTATTACATTGAGATTCGAGTAAATGTTTATTTTTTTAATTCAAACTTGTATTTTTACATAAATTATATATATATACGCACTGTGCGCGCATAAAGCAGGCTGAATTGTGATCTAAAATGGCTTCCGGGTGTCTGCAACGAAGCCGTGTTACGCGTGGATAGCGATCGGCTAGTTAAATCTGCGTATGGCAATGACATACAATTTCAGAAAGCTTAGGATGTGTATATATACTCCTCAAAAAAAGTTTGGAAACGTTATTTCGGTCGATTATTCCTCCCCTTTAATAATACCAATTGGTATTGTATTTTATATCGTTGGAAAGCCTGATTAGTCACCTTTACAACGAGGTACAACTTGTAAGGATCATGCATTCGTGGAATGAGCAACACAGCTAACCGTGTGGGTAGCGGCCCAAAAACATGTGCCAAAATCCCCTGCAATATTCTTCTGTTGGTATTCACTCTCGTTTTGAGCTTCAAGTGCTGGTAGGTGTATGCCAGTCACAGGTGTGTGACTGGCACCTGATTGGCACCGAGGAATGGGATGCCATCCCACAGCAGTGTGTGACCAGGCTGGTGACCAGCATGAGGAGGAGGTGCCAAGCTGTTGTGGCTGCGTATGGATCTTCCACACGCTACTGAGGTCCCTGACAGTGTAAAATGAATAAAGTGTAAAAATGGCCATGTTTTTTCCTTATTACTGTGGGAGAGTGCAATCATCCAGTCCACCAAGCAACTCAAAACGAGAGTGAATACCAACAGAAGAATATTGCAGGGGATTTTGGCACATGTTTTTGGGCCGCTACCCACACGGTTAGCTGTGTTGCTCATTCCACGAATGCATGATCCTTACAAGTTGTACCTCGTTGTAAAGGTGACTAATCAGGCTTTCCAACGATATAAAATACAATACCAATTGGTATTATTAAAGGGGAGGAATAATCGACCGAAATAACGTTTCCGAACTTTTTTTGAGGAGTGTATATATATATGATGGCGAAAAAATACATGTCCCTGTCGGATGTAGTGGAGGAGATTTTTCGTTCGTTTTTTAGTTTTTAGTTCGTCGGAGGGATAGAGTGAAAGTGGATCTGAGGCTGAAAGCTAGACTCTGTTGTCGAAGATGTATGTGGCTGTTGACATGTAAGTATTAACTGTATTAACTTAAAAATAACTTTATTTGTGCATCGGTTGAATTTTAGTCACAGTAGTCATGTAAAATATGGCATTTATTATCTAATTTCTTGTGGCTAAATGGTAGCATAAGTCATATCCATGAATTATTCCAGTCAGGATTTAGACCCTACCATAGCACTGAAACGGCACTGGTTAAAGTTATTAATGATTTACTGTTATCAGCCGACCAAAACTCTGTCTGTTCTTGTAATTCTTGACCTAAGTGCAGCTTTTGATACAATAGATCATGAGATTCTACTGAACAGACTTGTTATTGTAAGAAGGGTAGGTACACATTTTCAGTCAAATGACTTATTATTATTGAATTATATCTTTCTACACACCTCTTTGTAAAGAAAATGTTAATGACCGAAATAAAGTAAACTAACTTAATTTAGGGTAAATCTGAATTGCAGTCCATGTCAAATGTAGCATTTTTTTTTTTTTTTTGGAAAAGCCTAGCATTTTTATTTTTGATTTCACAACATAGTACACTATGTGGCTCTTATTGTGCACTTTTTTTATTTTGCTTTCTTTTAAATAATTCAGGGCAGAAATCTGCTCCTGATCCCTGCAGGACTCTGGTCACGAGGTCAAGGAGGCCCTGCTGTACCTGCTCACCGCGAGGAGCCCGAGTCTGAGGACGGATGGCACGACATGGCGGATGAGGATGAAGAGCCTCATCAGTTCCCCTTCTGCCCCCAGAGGACCCCAGGAGTGCAGCTAGACCTTCAGCAGGCCGACAGTAGGGATGTTCCTAACGACTAATTTCCCTGACGTTGAAACGGAAGTTTAAATTTAGACTAGTCGACTAATCTAAAAGTAAGAAAACACTCAGAAAACAGTCAAAATTGAGCACAATTTAATCTATAAGGTTAAACATTGTCCGGAAAAATATTGCGTATATTATAAGAGCCATTTGAAACCGTTAATCACATTCTGATCGACGTGACATTAGATTAGTTTTATTGGGCTATTCAACAACGCGGTAGGCCTACTTACTCTTTCCACCTCGCTGGTTTAACTTTCAGGGCAAACAGGCTAATGCGTTCAGTTTTTTTCCTTAGTTAAAAAAATAAATAAATGTAATCCGGCGTTGTTAACATTAGTATCGGATGCTCGTTTTTTTATAAAGCAACATTTGACCAGAAAAACATGAAATTTCAGTGCAAATTTTGTCAATATGTAATTTAAATGTGTACATTAATAAAATAATAAGTTTAACCGACTAGTATTTCTGGTGCCGACTAGCGAGGGTAGCAACGTTTAGTCGACTAAACACGCAGATCCCTAGCCTACAGCCCCCTGGATCTCTTTCGGCTGTTCTTCAGCACACATGTCCTCAAGCTCCTCTGTGACAACACAAATGGCAACGCAGCCCGTAAACATGCTCAGGGACTGCATACACCATGGTCTGATGTGGATGCTGAGGACATGCAAAAATATCTGTCCATCGTCCTGTACCTGGGTCTTGTCAAGACATCTGCTGCCCGTGACCTATGGAGGAAGGACCGGCTTCACAAGCACCCCTTTCCCTGCAGTGTGATGCCGGGCTACAGGTATGAGGCCATTTGTGCATTCCTCCACATGAGCGACACAACAGCAGATGCCATCAATGACCAGCTGAAAGGCCAAGCAGGTTATTATGGCCTGTTTCGCCTGAAGCCTTTGCATGACCAGATCCTGATTGCATGCAGGGCTTACTACCACCCTCATCGGAACCTGGCCATTGATGAACGCATGGTAGCCTCAAAAGCTTGGCATGGGATGAAACAATACTTGAAGGACAAGCCAACAAAGTGGGGCTTCAAGTTATTTGTCCTGGCTGACAGCAAGACGGGCTACACATCAGTGACTTCAGTGTGTACCAGGGGAAAGAAATACATTTCTGGAACCATAAACAGAACTGGAGCTAATAAATGTATCACCCTCTGAATGTGAAGTGATTGTAATGATCCTACTACCTCAAAGAACATAATAAAATGCTTCATATGGACAAAAAAAGCATTGTATTCATTTTCGGAGAGGTTTTTGGACCCCTATATATCAAAACCCAAATTATTTGGAAAAAAATGAAAATTTCCTCATTTAGTTGATACAAACATGTGTTTTATGAGTAAGAATACTTTATCTGTTGAAAAAAGCTGATTATCTCTTGATTTACTGTGATGCACATTTTATCCATTTGGATAGATTTGGACACCCTAAGGGACACCAGGATACACTGTTTACAAATTAGCTTATGGAACCTGAGCAGATTGACATATCCCCCTAAAATTCTGTACACATGTTGACAAGTGGTGTGTGCACCAGGACAGTAAAATATGACCTGTTTTACATCTTTTCCTTTCAGAAGTGTACTGTAAACTAAGAATGACAACCTCGTTTTTGTTTTTTTTGCAAAGAGTTTGTGCATTTACAGCCCATAATCTATATGAAGATTATGAAATTTTATTATTTTAATCTAAGACACACAAAGGTACAGGGGTCTTCTCCAATTTAAGCCATTAAACAAGTGTGTGTGGTGAGCACAACTGTAGTTATAAAGGTTTAAACAGAACAGTGCAAAACAGGCGAAAATTGGCCCAATTTGGCTTCTGCACAAAGAGGTTAAAGACGTTCTCTGAACTGGATGCGCTTGTTCCACCATGCATTACATGCTGCAGATATGTACACAACTCACAGCTGACTAGATATCTGCGGTTATCTCAGAGGTTGCGGAAGAAGCCACTTCGTGAGGTATAGACTATGGTTAAGACTCAGGGACCGACGAAGGAACATTGACGACCACCGTTCTCAACATGTATAACCGCCAAGCGGAGGTGATCTACTTTAAGACATAGTTCTACGGGTGCAATACTCCGTGATACATTAAGCTTAAATAGTCAACCTCCCTAGACCAGCTGAGGGGGAAAATCAAGACTGAGGAAATTAATCAACCCATTACCGGTGAACAGAGTACGTCAATTTTCAGAGAAACCACACAAATCAAGTTTCACTAATTTATTACCAGGTAGGTTATTTACTTAAATCATCAATACACAGTTACAGATTAAACAGTCCAAATTCAAATACAGTACAGAAGAAATTTACTTTGTCATACCTGGCAATTTGCTACACACAATGACCTGAAGTAGGATGTGCGGAAAGACTGGTTACAGCTTCCCCGATGAGTTTGTTTCCTTTCCTTAAATGCTCAAACTCTGCATTTGATCTGGCTGCAGACGGTCGTAAAACCATAAACTGGTCAGCACTTTTAGCCCCCCTTCTGGTTTTCTGTAAGGGCAATTTCACAACGGCAGCTTACGCCTGTGTTATGAAATATACATTCCATCCATGTTGCACATTTAGGACATGTAGACCATTGCACCACTCACACCTAGACCATTGCAACGATATTAAACATGAGTAGGTCTAAGTTTGTGTTGCCATGACGATCTCCATCTCTATATAGTTTTTCAGATGTGATTGATATTAATGCCACAAAGGTCCCAGAATTCCTGTTGAGAATATTACATTTACACCCTGGTTGTCCCCGTTAATTCAGGTACGTTAACTGGATGTATTTACTAATGTAACACTCAAAAACTGAACAATACATGATTATCTCTCTGGAGAAAGAGTATATAATGCATGTTCCAGTGCCCAGACTAGTTCCAGTGCATACTGTACAATGTAGCAAAAGTATCAATCACATCTGTATGTTTTTAGCTTTTTGAGGACAAAAGTAATCTATAGCCATGTTGTGTTGTGTGTGAAAATATGTTAAGGACAGAGATTTGGCCTGCCCTGATAATGTCATATGGGGGCACTGTAGCACTGTCATGACATCCTAGGACATTCTTTGACCGTCATAAACTTCACGCCAGATGGTCCCAGCAGACTTTACGGCACCGAAGTTCTGGTTTATAACGTCCTAGAGTCCTTACAGGCTTCCACCCCCGGTGTTGTGTGTCCAGGTGCCCTGGGATCTCAATTCCAGTCTTACAACATTGAGGAAATGGACAGCCCTACCAATATGAGGATAGTCATCTGTAAGCTTCCTTTCAAGTTAAGGAAGAAGTGGAGGGGGGTTGCTTGTGAAATCCAGGAAAGAAATGGAATGAGAGCTAGGTTCACTGACTTAGTCAGATTTGTGGACAAGCAGTCAAAAATGGCTTCACACCCATTGTTTGGCAGCATACAAAAGCCCACCTTAGCAAAGGAAGCCAGCAAGCCTAAAACAAGCAGAATGATTGCTCCAAGAGTCAAGGAGAAAAAGACCATCTTTGCCACAGGCGTCACACCTGTTTCAGAGCATAAAGAGCAAGTCAAGAAGGATAAGGAAAATAATAGTAACACAAGTGGAAAGCAATGTCTTTTCTGCCATAAAGGACATATCCTGGAATTCTGCAAGTTTATCAAGCAGAAGTTGCACAATGAAACGCTTGACTTCCTCAAATCAAAGGGTTTGTGCTTTGGATGCCTGTCGCAGGGACATTTAAACAAAGGCTGTCAACAAAGGCTCACCTGTCAAACCTGCTCTCAGAAACACCCCACTATTCTGCACTTCAACAGCAAGGATTCCTCAACTGGTGAAGGTGGGAACGGTAAGGAACAAATCTAAAATTCAGACGGTGAAACGGTGGTTGTACTAGGACCGGGGAAGCAGCCTGTGCACTTTCAATCATTCCAGTTAAGGTCAGGTCTGTGAGAAGCAAACAGATAGTTGAAACGTACGCATTTTTAGATCCAGGCAGTACGGGAACCTTCTGTACAGAGGAACTGATGAGAGAACTAAAGATAACGGGGAAGAAGGCCAACATCTTGCTCCGCACTATGGGAAAAGAAGGTCCAGTACGTACAAGGGGCTCGAGGTCAGCGGTTTGGAAGAGAACAACTTTTTGGAACTCCCCCAAGTCTTCTCGCAGATGGAGATCCCAGTCAAAAAGGAGAACATTCCAGAACAGAGCTATGTCGACAGATGGTCATATTTGAAGGAGGTCCATCTCAAGCAGATTGATTCAGGTATCGGTTTGTTAATAGGAACAAACGTACCCAAAGCTCTTGAGCCATGGAAAGTAATCAATAGTGAGGGTGAGGGACCATACGCAGTGATGACCATCTTGGGCTGGACGATTAATGGACCTCTGCTGAGAAGAGATGCCACCAGTAAAGAAGGTGCTGAGTGGCCACGGATAACAGCTAATAGGATCTCGGTGGCTAAACTAGAGGAACTCATTCAGCAACAAATGAAACATGACTTTCCTGAGTCTCAGCTGCCTGAGAAATTGGAAATGTCTAGTGAGGATCGACAATTAATGGATATTGTGTCACAGTCTGTGAAATTGATTGATAGCCATTACAGAATTGGCCTTCCCTTAAAGAAAAAGGAAATAATTTTCCCAAATAACCGAAATGTTGCAGTACAACGAGCAGGAAACCTGAAATGGAAATTATTGAGAAACCTGGAATTTCATCAGGATTACACAAAGTTCATGACAGAAATTTTGGAGAAAGGCTATGCTAAAGAGATTCCCATGATAGAAAGTGACAAATGTTGTAACAGGAAATGGTACATTCCACATCATGGGGTCTACCACCCTACAAAGCACAAGATAAGAGTGGTGTTTGACTGTGCCGCCACATTTAAAGGAACTTTGCTAAACTCTCAGCTGTTGCAAGGACCAGACCTGACTAGCTCCCTTATTAGCGTGCTGACGAGGTTCAGACAGGAGCCAATTGCCTTCATGTCTGATATTGAAGGCATGTTCCATCAGGTCAGAGTTCCTGCTGAAGACTCTGATCTGCTGAGATTTATTTGGTGGCCCTAAGGGGAGCTCCATCTGGAACTGAAGGAATACAGAATGGTTATTATTATTATTATTATTAAGTTTATTTGAATAGGGACAGTGCACATTATTCAACAGAAATGAGACAAAGTACCACCACTGTAAATATGCCAGTGTTAGCTGGGTAGCTAGTTTTCAACTGCAGTCCCTGGGCAAGATGTTAAATGCCAGGTAAAAACAGAATAGAAAGAAACATTTTAGACATTTTAAAAGCATAATTAAAACAGTATTTGAATATAACTAACAGCATAGTTAAAAGTGATTAAGGCTATTAAATACACAATTTGCTATTGGCAAAACGGGGAAAATGCAGAATAGCATAGGAGAATACAATACAAAATACAGGAACAAAAAAATAAATAAATGCTGAGACAGAACAAGACAAGACAAGGACAATGTAACATCAGCAACATGTAGGCATACAAACAGGCAGACAGACATACATTAAGTAACACACACTACCAATTAACTAACTAACACCCACGAAGTAACACACAGACTAACAGGCACGTAGAGATCAAGGCTTGAGAGGCTGGGGGTGGCAGGGCTAGTTGTTATGATCACATGTCTGGTTATCTAATAACCATGTTTTGAAAGTGTGCTTAAATTACCTGTATGTTTCGATATTGCGGATGTGTGGTGGTATGGAATTCCAAGATTTTGCAGCTCTGACTGAAAAGGCTGACTCACTGAAGGAGCTTTTCCTCAACGGGACGATAAAGTCTCCCTCTACTACGGTTCTGATGAATCTCTTGCTCTGTTTGAAAAAATCAGCGAGTGGTGGTGGGGCCAGACCATGGTTGATTTTAAACACCAGGCTGGCATCATTAAGCTTTACAATGTTGCTCCAGCTTAAAAGGTTATGCTTATCTAGGACGTTACAGTGGTGGTGACGAATTGGCTTCTTGTCCAGAACCTTCAGAGCCTGTTTGTAAACTGAGTGGATTGGTTTTAGGTTTGTATCATAAGTTTGAGTCCAGCTGGTGATGCAGTATGTAAGATGGGACATTATGATGGCATTGAAAAATAATTTTGCAGCTTCGGTGTTCAAACAGTTTCTGATGTATTTGAAGTTTGCCAGATTGTATTTAACTGTTTGTGTGACCTTTTTCACCTGTTTTTTAAATGTAAGCGTGGAGTCTAGGATGATCCCAAGATATTTACATTCGGTGACTACTTGGAGCCTCTCACGAGCGGCATACACGTCTGGGTCAGGTGTTACGGATGCTCTTTTTTCAAAGAACATACAGACGGTCTTCTTAGCGTTCAAGTGGAGACAGTTATCAGTGAGCCATTTAACTATTAGAACCATGGCTGTGTTAAGTTTTCTTGCTGCCTGGGTTTTGTTTTTAGCATGGACATAAACTACTGTGTCGTCTGCATACATCTGGATTGCTGAGCCAGTACAGACTGTGGGCAAGTCATTTATATACAGACTAAACAGCAGAGGGCCCAGGATGGATCCCTGTGGCAAACCAATGTCATACGCCAGGTGAGGTGATAGTTCACTGTTTATTCTGACACATTTTGTCCTGCCCTCGAGATACGATCTCATCCATTTCAATGCACCAGGTGAGAAGTTGAACATGGAGAGCTTGGTGGTAAGCACATCATGACTGATGGTGTCAAAGGCCTTCCTCAGATCTAAGAACACCGCTCCAATCACGCCCCCCTGGTCCATTTTTGCTTTGACGGTCTCTAAAAAGAAGCAGTTTGCTGTTTCGGTGGAATGGTTGGCTCTGAACCCAAACTGCATAGGGTGGAGTGTGAAAGGAGTGTTGTTGAGATGGGTGATAAGTTGTTCCGCTACACACTTCTCAGCTATCTTAGATACTACCGGAAGAATGCTGATAGGTCTGTAGTTATTGACCTCTGTGGAATTTCCTGACTTAAAAATCGGTGTGATGATAGCTGACTTCCAGACCTGTGGGAACACAGCCTCTCTAATAGAGGCATTGACCATTTTGGTGATGGGCCCTGAGAGTGACTCTCTGTGTTTCTTTAGAAAAGAGGAGTCCAGCCCAAACACATCTTTAGCTTTGGAGCTTTTCAGCGAACTTAATATTCGTAGCACTTTTGGTTCAGAAACCTCGTTCATTGAGAACACAGGTTGTGTTTCATCTACTGGCACTGACTGTAAAACATCTGTAGGTGGGCTATGTGTCAGTGCCTTAACAGAGTCAACAAAGTATGTATTAAAAGCTGTCGCAACTTGTAGGGGGTTCTGTGTTGCACATCCATTTACTTTAAGTTCTAGTGTTTTCCCTGAGTTTTTTTGGTCTTTTCCTGTCAGTTTCTTTGTATTATCCCAAATCAGCTTACTATTTCCATTTGCTTCATTGATTATGTCAATAAAAAGAGATGCCTTTGCCTGTCTCAGTTCTTTGGTCACCTTATTTCTTAGGGTTGTAAACCTACGTTTGTCGTGTTCCATGTTGGACTTAAGGGCTATTTTTAGGGCATGGTCTCTTTCTTTCATTGGCTTTCTTATATTTTCATTTATCCAAGGGAGGGTGCTCTTTTGGCCACATTTGGATTTTATTTCTTTAAGAAAGCTGTTCATTATAGACTTGATAGTGGAGAGAAACAGGTGACTGTCAGTTTCTACATCAGCCCCTGGTAGTATATCACTCCAGTCAATTCCATTTATTGCTGCTTCAAAGTGACCTTGGTCAGCCTTAGGGATTCTGAAGTAGGTCTGCTTTTTGGTGGTAGTCAGATTAAATCGATTCTTAGACAGTTTTCTAGATACAAGCGTCAAGTTATGGTCAGATAGGCCAGTGACAAAATTGAATGATTTAATAATCCTCTCTGGCTTGTTACTAAACACTAGATCGATTTGGGTCTTAGATTTGGGTGTTATCCTAGTTGGCCCTTTAATCATCTGAACAAAATCTAATTTCGTTGTAAGTTGTTTGAGGGCTTTTCTACCACGTTTATCTTCCCAGTTTATGTTGAAATCTCCCATCAAAAGTACTTCTTTATCAAAGTTACACTCTCTAAATATGGTGTTTAGCTGATCAAAAAATATAGCTTTAGAGTCTGGTGGTCGGTACAGCCCTACAAGGGTAAAGGACATTTGGGGAGACAGAGTAATATTCAATCCAATACACTCCAATTCATTATCTGAAAAGTGGATCTGGGTACAGTGGATGTTATCTTTAACATAAAACATCACACCTCCCCATCTCCCTTCAGGTCGGTCTTTTCTAAATATATTATAACCAGGTACAGTCAGAGCAACAGCTGGGGAGTTATCGTGAAGCCAGGTTTCAGAAAAAAATAAATAATCCAAATTTGATTCTAAGAGTAGTTGTTTAATCTGGTCACTTTTAGGGGTGATACTGCGTATGTTTAGGTGTCCCCCTAAAAGGCCTTTAGGCTTGGCATGGGGGTCCCATACAACTCTAGCATTATTAACAGACTGGATGTAACGCCACTTTTTTAGTTTTTTAATTGCTGGGTTCAGTGGATGTTTTTTTACCTTTGTCGTACAAGTGGAACTATCAGTACAGTCATGTTGATTGACAGCGGACCGATGCTTAGTGGTCGCGTTTTCAGCCGAACCATTCAGTGACGGACAATCACAAAGTTTGCTGGATACAGTACCTCCTGGTGTGGATGGTGGGCACACCGTTTCTACCGTGGATACGTTTGAAGATATGGAAGTAAATGTTACTTTTTTTGCTGCGTGGAAGTCACTGTCAGGACTGGGGGATGTTTCGGTGATGTTGCCACATCGAGTTGCTTCGCCATGCAGCCCCGGAGAAGCACCAGGATGAGCGCCGTGTTGATCCTCGTTTTCCACCTCTGCCACCGGCGTCCTCCGCGGGTCCCCACGGTCCGGTGTAGCGGCTGGTCCTCCTGGTTGCACGGACGATTCCTTCACAGCCACGCTCGGACTGTAAACTAATGGCGTTGCTCCCATCGATGTTGTTGTTGGTGCAGTTCTCATGGATGAGAGCTTCGGGTGCGTTTGCGTTGCCGTCAGAGTCTTTCTTCACAAACACGGTTTGGCAAGTTAATTTCAGACAATTTCTGAATCTCCGACTTCTCCATGCGATTCTGCCTTAGCTGGTATAGTAGCACTTGATTGTTCCACTCTGTTTGTTTCTGATAATGTGATCTGCTTACGGTGATAACTTTAGCCAGCAGGCTAATAATGGGCCTAGAGCGGCCTTTTCCGTGCAGTGAGAAACAAGTTGCTTTCCTTTTTCTAAAGCCGAAATTTGATTAATAAAATACTCTGGCTTCTATGTGTTGTGGAATATGAATTTCCCAGCGGCTTTGAGAAATCTAACGCTCTGCAGATATTGCTCCCACTGTTCAGTGGCTGGTTGATGCAACCAGATGCAACCAGAAAAGCACAAATAATAAGAATGTGTCACATGGCAGTGACTCATGATGTTGAAATGAGTATGCACATATGCACAATGTTGTAGAAATGAGTCTGGAGAAGCATTTGCCCCACATTAGTCTGCTCACCTAATAGTTCACCTATTCGGCGCAACCTCATCACCAAGCTGTGCAAGTTATGCACTACGGAAGTGTGCTGAGGACAACCAAACAAAATTTAGTCCAGACACAATAAACACTATTCTAAAGAATTTTTATGTGGACGACTGCCTTAAGTCAGTTGAAAACGAGGATCAGGCAGTTGCACTTGTTCAGGACCTCCGGACGCTGTGTGCTACAGGAGGTTTCAATCTCATCAATTGGGTTTCTAATAGCTGAACTGTGCTCGCTTCTGTGCCTGAGGATGACAGAGCCAAAGAAGTCAAAGGGCTTGATTTGGAAAAGGATTCCCTTCCAATCGAAAGAGCTTTAGGAGTTCAGTGGTGTGTGGAGTCTGACACTCTGAAGTTTAGAGTCATCATTCAGAGCAAGCCACTGATGAGAAGAGGAGTTCTTTCGATAGTGAGTTCCATCTATGATCCACTTGGGATTCTAACACCACTCATTCTCCCAGTGAAGCAAATTCTACAGGAGCTATGCAGAACAAAGCACGCATGGGATGACAGCATGCCAGAGGCTCTGGCTCAGCGGTGGCAACAGTGGGTGACGAGCTTTTCCAATTTTCAGATGAAGAGATGTTTGAAGCCGCTCGACTTTGGGGAGACCACTTCAGCTCAACTTCACCACTTCGCCGATGCGAGTGAAAAGGGGTACGGCATAGCCACATATCTGGTCTCAAAAAACCATCAGAACCAGGCACACTGCGCTTTCATCATTGGTAAAGCAAGGGTCGCTCCGGTAAAACCAGTTACAATACCACGACTTGAGCTCACTGCTGCGGCTGTAGCAGCAAAGATGAACACTATTATCAGAGCTGAATTGGATCTGAATCTGAAGGAATCTGTCTTTTGGACAGACAGTACTTCAGTCCTTAAGTATCTGAAGAATGAGACAACAAGGTACCGTACATTTGTCGCTAATCGAGTTACTGCAATTAGAGATCAGTCGAACATCTCTCAGTGGAGATATGTGAAAACCTCTACCAACCCTGCAGACTGTGCTTCCAGAGGACTCACCATAGAGGCCTTTCTAAAGGCAAAGACGTGGATTACAGGACCAGATTTTCTGAAAAACCCAGAAGCAGAGTGGCCTGATATGCCAGACAGCATATGTCGGCCTCTTGAGAATGACCCAGAGGTCAAAGAAGCTTCAGTCTACACACTTTGCGTTGAAGAGAGCATGAACGCCTCTTTGCGGCTTATTCTTCATTACTCGAGCTGGTATCGTCTAAAAAGGGCCGTTGCATGGGTCATTAAGTTGAAGTGCATCCTGAAGCTACTCGCTCAAGGCCAGAAAGTTGGATGAGGAATGTCAAAAGGTGGAGCTTGAGAAATAAATGGGAGACTTCAAAGCTTCACTTCACATTCAACTCCTCTCTGTAAGTGACATTGCTGAGGCAGAGTTGGAAATAGTTAGCTTCAGTCAAGGAGACAGATTCTCCAAGGAAATTGCTATGCTTCAGCAAGGAAAGTTAGTGTCAAAAGGCAGCCCTCTCTGTCGATTGTCACCGTTCATACAAGATGGCATACTAAGAGTGGGTGGCAGATTGAATAGAGTAGCCATGCAAGAGGAGACAAAGCATCCCGCTATCCTGGCTAAGGACCTTTATATCACCCCTCTTATTCTCAGATCTGTTCATGAGGAATTGGGACACACTGGTAGGAACCACATTTTGTCAAAGGTATGACAGAAGTACTGGATATTAAGATCCCATGCAGCCATCCGGAAAATTTTGTCACAATGTGTAACCTGTAGACGTCAATGTGGAAAAGCAGAAAGTCAGATTATGGCAGACCTTCCAAGTGAAAGACTTATACCAGATGAGCCTCCATTCACAAACGTTGGTGTGGATTATTTTGGTCCATTTGAGATCAAAAGGGGTAGAACTATGATAAAAAGGTATGGTGTGATTTTCACTTGTATGTCAGTAAGAGCTGTGCATCTTGAGGTGGCAAGTTCTTTAGACACGGATTCCTGCATTCATGCTCTGCGCAGATTCATTGCGAGGAGAGGGCAGGTCAAGATGATGTGTTCCGACAACGGAACCAACTTTGTGGGCGCAGAGCGTGAGTTGCGGGAGGCTGTGCAAACTCTGAATAATGCAAAGATTCAAAACACCTTGGTGACAAAGGGCATCAAATGGAACTTCAATCCCCCTACTGCATCCCATTTTGGAGGAGTATGGGAGCGGCAAATACGGACAATAAGGAAAGTTCTTAACTCTATTGTTACGTGTCTGTGTTATTGTTTTGTGGACTTCCCTGCCTTCGCCTGCCACCACCTTCATTCGCTGTGCCGCCTGTCAATCAGCAATCAAGTCCCGCTGTCATCTATCCAAGCCCTCTGTCATCATCCAATTATCCAATCAGAACCCGCCACCTCTGCTATTTAAACTGGACTGTTTGCCATTAGCGGGAGTGTGGTTTTTGGGGTCAAGTGTGTTTGTTTGTGTGCTTGAAATCCCAAGTTTTGTCAACCATAGTTTTGTTTGAATGTGTTTCTGTTTTATGTACACTTGCAGGTCTTTGGACAGGTAAGACTGGGGGCTCCTATACATATGCCCGTAGAGTGTTTATGTATAGAACCATTAGTCCTTAGGGGTGATTGCCAACCACTGTATTTTTCTGGTCTGCTAGTTAGAGTAGTTAGGCTTTTGTTTTGTGTACTGGATACACTAGATTAGTTACTACTCTCTGTGTTAGCTAGTTTCGTTTGGGTATTCTTTTGGCAACATCCATCGTCCCTTGAGCCTGGTTGTGTGAGTCTGGTATTGTGTATGTATTTAGTGTTGCACTCTTTGTATATATTTACCACAGTAAAAACTTGTGCACTGAGTTTGCTATCCGGTCTGTTTTATATTGTTATTACTAGTTCATCATATCATTTTACATCACCCGGTATAATAACATCACGTTACCTACCCCATGCACCCCTAGGCCCGTGGGGATCGTAACATATTTGGGGGCTCGTCCGGGATTTATTTGAACAGTAATAATAATATTGTGTGCTTGTTGTACAGTGGTACACAAATAAGCAGTGAGAAATGGCTGCGTTCAATGTAAAAGATTTTATTGAACAGCCTTCGTTTATAGCTTTTGATCAGTGCCGCAAGGCAGATTTATTAGCAATAGCGGATCACTTAGGTCTCTCTGTTGTGAGGACCCTCCTGAAAAAGGAGATTAAAGCATTAGTGTGGGACAAATTGGTGGAACAGAAAATATTTGTCTCGCCTGTCATTTTACCTCCTAGCCAGCCTGGTGTAGGCTTATTGCCCCGTGCGGTTGTGGAGAATCCCGAATCACCGCAGGGAGCTGGGGAATCTGCCGGAACTGAGGTGAAGGTCGAGACTCCCCCAGTAACTTTTCCACGGTTTGAGGGTTATTCTCCAAGTTCCACTGGGTCGAGGGCTGATGTGCGGCTGAAAGTCCGTCTTGCTAGGCTGCAGCTAGAAGCTCAGGAGAGAGCTCGTGAGGCTGAGGCACAAGAAAGGGCTCTGAAAATGGAGCAGGAATTCCGGTTTTCCATAAGAAAGCTGGAAGTAGAGGCAGAGACAAAAATTAAGTTGCGGCAGCTGGAGTTACAAAGCGCTGCAGAGCAACACTCCACCATGGTTACCCCCGGTATGTCCTCACCACTTGGTTTTGCTGGGTACGATGTCAGGAGACATGTGGCTCTACCCTCTTTCCGAGAGACTGAGGTAGATGCCTACTTCAGCACTTTTGAGCGTTTGGCTGCAGCTCTTAAATGGCCCAAAGAAATTTGGACAACCTTGCTACAGTGCAAACTTGTCGGGAAAGCACAAGACGTAATGGCTACACTAACTCTCCCAGAGAGCATGGATTACGACATTGTAAAAGCGGCTATCCTTCGTGTATATGAATTGGTGCCGGAGGCCTATAGACAGAAATTTAGAAACCAAAAGAAAACCTCCGCCCAATCATTCGTAGAGTTCGCCAGAGAAAAGGGAACTCTGTTTGACAAATGGTGTGCTGCGAGTAAAGCAAATGACTATGACACTCTTCGCGAATTAATTTTGTTAGAAGAGTTTAAGGATTGTGCTCCAGAACGAATTGTTGTTTACCTAAATGAACAAAAAGTGATGTCCTTGTCTGAAGCTGCGATATTTGCGGATGAGTTTGCACTCACTCACAAAACTGTGTTTGGTTCCATCCAGGGAGCTAAACCTGCTGCTTCCCGTAGTTATAAGGACGGTGAATCTCCAAAAGATTCCAAATCGTCACCACCGCGGTCTAAAGAGGAACGTGAATGTTTCTATTGCCATAAGGTAGGGCATGTAATTGCTAATTGTTATGCTTTGAAAACGAAAACGGCTGCTTCAGCCAAGCCTACAGGCTTTGTTAGAACTGTTCGTCAAAGTACTCCGTGTTTAAACGGTCCTGTAAGCAAACCTGAAGATGGTTTTGAGCCGTTTATTTTTGAAGGTTTTGTTTCCCTTTCCGGTGATCCAACTGAGCAAAAACCAGTGCGGATTTTAAGAGACACGGGAGCTTCACAATCTTTTGTGTTAGCCGACGTAATCGCTGTATCGGATGTGACGTATAGTGGTGCTAACGTTGTAATTCAGGGAATTGACATGGCCTTTGTAACTGTTCCCTTACACAAAGTACATGTTCAAACTGAATTAGTAACGGGTTATTTTAATGTGGCTGTACGGTCCGCTTTGCCGGTACCAGGCGTTGATTTTTTAATGGGAAATGATATAGCCGGAGGTAAAGTGCATCCAGTACTTGAAGTGCTAAATAAACCCGTATCGTCTACAATGTCTGACGTGTCTAAATCGCTTCCCAGTGTTTTCCCTGCTTGCGTGCTCACTCGAGCTCAATCAAAGAAATGGGGAGAGGAAGTGGATTTATCGGAGTTAGCGTCCATTTTTACAGAAGATATTTCTCTCACCGAACCGAAAATACCACGGGTAAAAACGGAGGCAAGTACAGAGGTCGAACCTCAAAACTTCGGTGACAAGGAATGTAAAACTCTTACCTTACCTGTGGAGTTAGCCTCAGAAAAGTTTCCTGCCACTCGTGAACAACTTGTTTCTGCTCAGAAGCATGATCCATCCTTGCTCAAGTGCTTTGAGATGGTTGTTAAACCAGAAATGGTGAAAGAAAAGTCCATGGCTTATTTTTTAGATAATGGTTTGTTAATGAGGAAGTGGTCATCTCCGTTAACTATGGAAGCCGAATGGGGTGTGGTTTTTCAAATTGTTGTACCTGTTGTGTATCGACCGCAAGTATTAATTTTGGCCCATGAAAATCCTTGGTCTGGTCATTTGGGAATTACAAAGACGTATAATCGCGTGTTGAGGCATTTCTTTTGGCCAGGTCTTAAAAGTGCTGTTGTAAACCACTGTCGGTCTTGTCACATTTGTCAGGTCGTGGGAAAACCTAATCAGGTTGTTCCACCAGCCCCGCTCTGTCCAATTCCAGTAATGGGTGAGCCGTTTCAGCATGTAATTGTGGATTGCGTGGGTCCGCTTCCTAAGGCAAAATCTGGTAAACAATTCATGCTAACCATTATGTGTACTGCGACTAGATTTCCGGAAGCTATAGCATTGCGCACAATCACTACCAAGAACGTGATTAAAGCGTTGACACAGTTCTTTTCTATATTTGGATTCCCTAAAGTTATCCAAACGGATCAGGGCACTAATTTTCTGTCAAAACAGTTTAAACAGTTTGCGCAGTCTCTTGATATTAAGCATCAAATCTCAAGTGCTTACCACCCTGAGAGCCAGGGGGCCTTAGAGCGTTGGCATCAGACTCTCAAATCTGCTCTCCGCAAGTATTGTTTGGAGACTGGAAATTGTTGGGAGGAAGGGCTGCCATTCATTCTGTTCGCGTTACGAGAAGCGGTACAGGAATCGTTAGGGTTCAGCCCTGCTGAACTCGTATTTGGGCATACTGTTCGGGGTCCTTTAAAAGTCCTGAAGGACCAGTTTATGTTTGACTCGGATGTCAAGCCTAATGTGTTGGATTACTGTCGTCAGGTCCGAGAAAAATTGCAGCATGTCAATTCCCTTGCTAAAGAGTCGCTTTCGTCAGCTCAGAGCAAAATGAAACGTCGTTTTGACTGGAAGGCTGTTGATCGCAATTTCAAACCTGGGGATCAGGTTCTAATATTATTGCCTATTGTTGGATCTGCTTTGTCTGCTCGTTTTTCTGGTCCCTATACTGTGGAAGAAAAACTGAGTGAAAGTAATTATGTAATTCGAACACCCGATCGTAAACGGCAATCACGAGTGTGCCATATTAATATGCTTAAGGCATATCATTCTAGAGAGACACCTCAGTCAGAGGATGTAAAAAAAGTTCTGCCTGTGTCACAAGTAGCTAGCGTTAGCCCCGTAATGAATAACTTCAGGTTGGATTGTACAGAGGATGAGGATGGCCTTGTGCTTCGGAACGCCCCTCATCTATGTGCTAGACTCACCAATTCGGAGACTTTGTCAGATTTGTCGTCACACCTTGCTCACTTATCAGATGTTCAGAGATCTGATATTGTTAATTTAATAAAAGGATTTCCAAATCTTTTTGGTGATACCCCTTCTCAGACTACCGTAACACATCATGACATTGATGTGAACGGTGCTGCCCCTATTAAACAACACCCATATCGGGTTAATATTGTTAAACGTGAGGCTATGAAGCGGGAAGTGCAATACCTTTTAAGTAATAACTTGGCTAGGCCCAGTGCTAGTCCTTGGAGCTCGCCTTGTATCCTTGTGCCGAAATCTGATGGTTCGTCGCGTTTCTGTACAGACTTTCGAAAGGTAAATGCAGTTACGGTTCCAGACTCCTACCCTCTACCGAGAATGGAAGACTGCATCGATAACATTGGTGCTGCTAAGTTTGTCACCAAACTTGATTTGCTAAAGGGATATTGGCAAGTACCTTTAACTCCTCGCGCGTCTGAGATTTCCGCGTTTGTTACCCCTGACAACTTCCTCCAGTATAATGTTTTAGCTTTCGGCCTTCGTAACGCTCCGGCCACTTTTCAGCGGCTAGTGAATACAGTACTAATGGGTATTTCGGACTGTTATGCCTATTTAGATGACTTAGTGATCAGGTCAGATAGTTGGACCGATCATGTTTCGGTGTTGCGTTGTGTGTTTGAGAGGTTGGCCAAAGCAACGCTAACCCTGAATCTCGCCAAGTGTGAGTTTGGCAAAGCGACCGTGACGTACCTGGGAAAACAAGTGGGTCATGGCCAAGTTCGGCCATTGGAAGCAAAGATTGCTGCCATTGCTAGTTTCGCTACGCCTTCTACTAGGCGTGAGTTACGCCGTTTCCTCGGAATGGCTGGATATTACCGGAGTTTCTGCAGGAACTTCTCTGTTGTTGTAGCGCCCTTAACAAGTGCGCTCAGTACAAAAAAATATTTTGTGTGGACCTCAGACTGCCAACATGCCTTTGAAGCTGTTAAGCTTTTACTATGCAGTGCACCTGTACTACTCGCCGCTCCAGACTTTGCACAACCGTTTAAGTTAGAGGTTGATGCCAGTGCTCTGGGAGCTGGTGCAGTATTGCTGCAGGAAGATCCGGATGGAGTTGATCATCCCGTCAGTTTCTTCTCGCGCAAATTTAATAAACATCAATTAAACTATAGTACCATTGAGAAGGAGGCACTGGCAATGTTATTGGCTTTACAATTTTTTGAAGTGTACCTTGGCTCAAGTTTCAACCCTGTCGAGGTCTTTACAGACCACAACCCGTTAGTGTTTTTATTAAGAATGTATAATCAGAACCAGCGCCTTATGCGTTGGTCACTGATTCTACAGCAATACAACATCATCATTCGTCACAAGAAGGGAACTGACAACGTACTCGCTGATGCGTTGTCTCGGAGTTTTGGGTAACCTGTATAAAGTATTTATGTACCTTGTGTAGTGGATGGGAATTGTTGTTTTTTTCCGTAAATATGTTAACTAACTTAAAAAATATATATAAAATGTGTTAAGTTAGTTCTTAAGGGGGGAGGTGTTACGTGTCCGTGTTATTGTTTTGTGGACTTCCCTGCCTTCGCCTGCCACCACCTTCATTCGCTGTGCCGCCTGTCAATCAGCAATCAAGTCCCGCTGTCATCTATCCAAGCCCTCTGTCATCATCCAATTATCCAATCAGAACCCGCCACCTCTGCTATTTAAACTGGACTGTTTGCCATTAGCGGGAGTGTGGTTTTTGGGGTCAAGTGTGTTCGTTTGTGTGCTTGAAATCCCAAGTTTTGTCAACCATAGTTTTGTTTGAATGTGTTTCTGTTTTATGTACACTTGCAGGTCTTTGGACAGGTAAGACTGGGGGCTCCTATACATATGCCCGTAGAGTGTTTATGTATAGAACCACTAGTCCTTAGGGGTGATTGCCAACCACTGTATTTTTCTGGTCTGCTAGTTAGAGTAGTTAGGCTTTTGTTTTGTGTACTGGATACACTAGATTAGTTACTACTCTCTGTGTTAGCTAGTTTCGTTTGGGTATTCTTTTGGCAACATCCATCGTCCCTTGAGCCTGGTTGTGTGAGTCTGGTATTGTGTATGTATTTAGTGTTGCACTCTTTGTATATATTTACCACAGTAAAAACTTGTGCACTGAGTTTGCTATCCGGTCTGTTTTATATTGTTATTACTAGTTCATCATATCATTTTACATCACCCGGTATAATAACATCACGTTACCTACCCCATGCACCCCTAGGCCCGTGGGGATCGTAACATCTATTGAGAAGCAACAAACAATTGACGAAGAAGGACTACACACTCTGTGTGAGGTTGAGGCGATTATCAATAGCCGCCCTATCACTAGGGTCTCTAATGATCCCAATGACCTGGAGGCCTTAACCCCAAACCATCTGCTGTTGCTGAAGGCCAAAACCTCACTATTTATTTGATAAGAATGACATCTACTCGAAGCGCAGATGGCACCAAGCAGATTTGTTTTGGAGACTAAGGAGTATCTGCCAGATCTACAAGAGAGACAAAAATGGCTCCGTCCAAGAAGAAATCTCAGTGCAGATGACATTGTTCTCGTGATAGATGATTCAGCCCCGCGAAACTTGTGGGTGATGGGTCAAGTCATCCAAACAATTCAGGACAGCAAAGGTCAAGTTCGTCAGGCGAAAGTGAAAACCAGCAGAAATACTCACCTAAGCTCTGTTTGCTACTTGAAAGTGATATGTAGCTCCCCTTCTACATTTCACGCACGAGACAGCGGTAAAGGCTGGTCTGCAACGGAGTTAAGTGCTAGATCCTCTGACTCCACCCCCCCCCCCCCCCCCCCCCCCCCACATACACTGATATGACTATCAGATGGACTGCTTAAAAGAGTTCCTGATAAATGTCAATAAAAGAGTTCCAGTATACAGAGTTCCTGTATTTGTGAAAGGACTAATCTATTTGACCATGTCATATGGGTATTGTTTTGATATCCACATTTTGTATTTATGTTTGTTTATGGCTCTTCAGAATATGTAAAAAAGGTAATTGTTTTGTAGCTTCCAAAGACAATTAGGGGCCGGTGTGTGAGAGCCATAGTGAACATGAAGATTATGTTGTATTTGTGCCTTATCTGCATAATGAATAGTTGTCAGTAATTGAATCTTGAGCTAATCTTTATTATGTCATTTGGAATGTATAAATATTAGTTTGTAGTTTGTTTTGATGCTCAATCATGTTATTTAGTATTGATGTATCTTTCCGTAATATCCTATCTTTGCTCCATTAGTCTGTACTGCTATTGGAAAGGCCACAGGTAACCGCATACGTCACAGATCGTGACAAGTTATTCTATTGAACAGGACGTGGAGCAACAGTTTTCTGAGCGTTTCGTTTTTTTGAAGTTTTTTCCTTTTAATGCTTAATACCGACAAGTATAGGTATGATAAAGACTCCATGTGCAGACGTTATTGTTTGTATTGGTTTTTCGTGAAATAAACCGTCTCTGTTTTCATCTTTTACTTGGCTCGTTGATGCTATGTGGATGCTAAGTACTGGAGTTTTGATTTATTAAGCTACAGAAGGCACGCGTGGAAATACTTCATTTGAACAACACGAGTCAGAAATTTTACGTCGTGAAGAAGCCGCAAAATAAGGTTTTATTTGGATTTCGCGGCTACAATTATCTTCACTGTGAATACAGTTAGGTTGCGGTTTCCACCTTTTACTTTGGTGAACAGCGCCATCGCGTGCCTCAACGCAAAACAAAACTTTTTAAAAAGGCTTACAGCACCTGGTATTCCCAGGCGGTTTCCCATCCAAGTACTAACCAGGCCCGACACTGCTTGGCTTCCGAGATCAGACGAGTTCGGGCGTTTTTTTATTATAAAAATAGACAATTAAAAACAAAATACATTTTCAATATTTACACAAATTAAAAGATGCATACATAAACATATAAACAATTATCATTCATCATAAAATTCTTAATTCAAATAAACAAATACGACATTTCCCAAGAAAAAATGAGGTACATCTCTCGCCCTCAAAAGCATACTGAGCTCTACTCCTTATTATAGCTCCCATACATTTCTCTCTTTCATAAAGTTTTAGTTCCTCTTGTATCCTTATATAGTTTTCTATATTGTAATCAGGGTCATTTTCAGCCTTTTCTATTTCTTCAGCTAGTTTTTCTCTTTCTTCAGCTAGTTTTTCTCTAAATTCTTTTTCCTCACATTGTTTTCTATAATTCCGTATCTTAGAATATTTTATACTTTCATTCCTTTGCACCATAAACCTGTGTCTTCTATAAATAGAGGGTTATTTTTTCCATTCTCAATACATTTAATAACTTTAGATTTATATTGTTCTTCATTTAGTAAGCTATTATTTAAACACCATACCCCTCCTCCTCTAAAACGATCAATTTTTAGGAAAAGATTAAAATGAATGGCAGCATGATCACTAAAAGATGTATATTATATATTTATAGCACATTCTTGAAACATGGTTCACCACATCCTCCTTTACCAGCAATAAATCTATTCTGCTTTGTCTTAATTCACCCATTACAACCTGCCTTCTTGAAAATTCTACATTGTTTGGATTCTCAGCTCTCCACACATCCACTAATTTGTTTTTGGCCATTATTTCTAATAGAACATTTCTTGACCCATCAGGTTTAAAAGAAGCACCTCAAGCATTATCTAATCTCATACATTTAATGTTAAAATCTCCAACTAGTATACAATTCCCAATACAAAATGGCTTTAGTTTCATCAATAGTTCTTTCCTATCTTTTTCTACATTGGGAGCATACACATTTATTAATCTATAATCCACATTTTCATAATCAAAATCCAAAATAATGATTCTACCATTATTTTTCACCTTAATTTGTTTCACATTATTTACAATCTCTTTTTTTTTAACAAAATAGCAACCCCACACAACCTTTCAGTTCCATGGTTGACAAAGATTAAATCAGTCCATTTCAGTTTAATTTCTTCCATTATTGAATCAGTCCAATAAGTCTCCTGCAGGCAAACAATATCCGTTTTAAAAATAAATAAAAACTTGTTCAAACTTTGTCATGCTCCTCACACCGTTTACGTTAAGTGATGTGAGAGAAACCATATTGGAAATCAACAATAGTATTAAAAGCTGGACCATTATTTCATAATTTTCATACCTTTTTTCCTTTCCCTTTCCATGTTTGCCTTCTTCACTTTCCTCTTCATCACCATACGCTCTCTCTGGTGTCTGCATTTCTTTGTCCTCTTCAGAGATGTCTTCAATTTGCATGTCCTCTATCCAATTTATTTCATTGCTTGATCTCTCCTCAGAGGCCAGATTTGTCTCAGGGACCACAGATGACGACTCCTTCTCCGCATCACTTCTCTCTGAGGCCTTTCCAGAATCAGTTCTGTCCTCAGGGGTACTCACAATGGACACAGAGGGTCCTGGCACTTCAGAATCACTCAGACCCCTCTCCATTCCACTCTTCCCCCCCTCGGACTTGGCAGCCTGTAGAAAGGCAGAATCCATGCTGCTCCCTATATCATCTATTGGAGCCACCATCTCCTGGGATGCAACTTCCTCCGTTTCCCTTATTTTCTCTACCGCTTCTTCCTCCTCCTCTTCTCTCTGGAGTGGCGGCGTCTCTTTCTCCTCTTGTGTGTTAGGGATTACCTCCTCGCTGTTTTCCTCCTCGCACACACAGCGGTTCTTTTGTGCTCTGCATGCTCCACATAAATTGTTATCTGTACATTCTCTGGCATAATGTCCTTGCTCTCCACATTTTCGACATTTGAAGTCAGGGCATTCTCTGAGAATGTGCCCAGGCCGAATGCAAATTCTGCAGACTTTTACTTGCCGATCATGGATGACTCAGAAGTATTCTGCTCCTTCCAGCGTTTCAAATTTTGTGGAGTATGGTAAGGATTTAACGGTTTCTGTAAATTTGACTAATTAATTATTCATTACTTCTTTTGCCATCACGCTGCAACTCTTTACTTGCAATCCCTCCATTAATTTATGTTTACCCGACTCATCGTCACTTCATACTTTTGTTGCGCTTTAAATCGACATCCCATTACCTTGCCGCATTCTTCTTTTACAGCTCTCAACAGTTCCATCATTGTGATTCTTTCTTCTCCGATGATTTCCACCGCAAGAGTCAAATCTTTTTCATATGTCAAAGTCGTTGCCGAGGGTCCGTCAATGTTTTTTGCTGAAATTCTGTTGCCTTTAGCAGGGTCAATTCTCGTCGTTTGTGCCTGATCAAGTTCGTTTACCATTAAATCCGTCCGAAAAAAAAACAACGGGGAAAAACGCAACCCCCAAACAGCACAAGCTGCAGGGGGTTCACTCACTCAAACACACAAGTAAACAATTAACAAACAAACTTTTAACGACTAAAAACCAAACTCAATCAACCAAACTCAATCAACCAAACTCAATCAACCAAACAAACGAAACGTTCAGTGCTTCAGGGAGACAAACTTCTACGCGTGTGACGTATTCAGTGTGGTATGGCCGTGAGCGAAGGTGCACCGGGTGAGCGGCACGGTGGCGCAGTGGTTAGCACTGTTGCCTCACAGCATGAAGGTACCGAGTTCGAATCCCGGCCGAGGGCCTTTCTGTGTGGAGTTTGCATGTTCTCCCCGTGTCTGCGTGGGCTTCCGCCCACAGTTCAAAAACATGCCAGCTAGGTTAATTCGAGACTCTAAATTGCCCATAGGTGTGAATGTGTAAGTGAATGGTGTGAGTGCTATAATTAAAAAAAAAAAAGAAAAGAAGGTGCACCGGGCTAACAAGGATTAAATTGTTTTTTAAATACAGCCGCCTTTTCCGTTTCAATAAGCCATCTGAGAACCAGGTATATAATCACATATTCCAGTTCCTCAAAGAGACAGGACTTTTTGGTCGGATCTAGGTTCTGCAAGCAGGATTAATGAAATACATATTCAGGTTTTACTCGTATACAAGGTAATTACTAGCACTGGCAGTGAGGTAATCTATAGTTTTACTTATTTATTAATTAATGTATCTATTATTTATTTATTATTATTATTATTATTATTATTATTATTATTATTATGTTTTATATGTATGTATATACATGTATATGTAATATTTATTATTTTCCTGCAATATTAAGTAAAATCTTCGGACCACACTCCAGCCTAGGTGGTGGCGGTAATGCACCAAAAGCTGCTGTACCCACCGCCAATAAAACACAAAGAAGAAGAAGAAATGTTGCAGACATGTGGAGGCAGTAGTTAATAAATGTAAAAAAGTAATAAATGTAATGAGGTGTTTAGCGGGGATGGAGTGGGGAGCAGATAGGTCGGCGTTAAGGGCGGTGTATGTGGGGTTAATAAGATTGGTGATAGATTATGGGAGCATAGCATATAGATCTGCGTCTGTCACTGTGTTGGGGAGGCTGGATGTGGTGCAGGCAAGGGCATTGAGGATTTGCTGTGGGGCGTTTAAAACCACTCCAGTGCCGGCTTTACAGGTAGAGGTGGGTGAAATGCCTTTGCGGTTGAGGAGGGATCAGCTGGCGATGAGCTATTGGGTGGCTTTGAGGGGGCATGGGGAGAATCACCCGACGAAGGGTATTATGGGGGAATGCTGGGAGCAGGGGAGGAGGAGGATCAATAGTTTTGCTTGGGTGGGGGATAGTCAGGCTAGGGAGATGGGATTATGGGGACGGGAGTACAGTAAAGATGCCGTGGTTGTTGCCGCAGCCGGAAGTGGATTTGGAGCTGTTGAAGGGGGTGGGCGGAGGGGGGGGGGGGGGTGTCTAGACAGGAACAGGTAGGTGAGTATATAAAGAAGAGATTTTAAGGACATATAGAAATATATACTGAGGGGTCGAAGGATCCGGTGACGTAGAGGGTAGGGTGTGCATTTGCGGTACCGGAGTTTGGGGTGGTGGTGGGGAGGAGAGTGGATGATCAGCTGTCGGTATATACGGGAGAAATGGTGGCAATTGTGTTAGCACTGCAGTGGGTAGAGGAGGTGAGACCAGATAGGGTGGTGGTGTGTTCGGACTCCAGTGCTGTGCTGGAAAGTCTGAAGGGATTCAGATCTAGAAGTAGGCCGGATCTAATTTGGGAGGTGTTACAAGCTTTATATAGGTTGAAAAGGATGGGGTTAGTGATTAGGTTTGTGTGGGTGCCGGCACACGTGGGGGTAGAGGGCAACGAGATGGCTGATGTTTTGGCTAGGAGGGCGGTTGGGAAGGCCGATGTTGAGGTGGGTGTGAAGATGGGTAGGGCGGAGGCAAATTCAATAATTAAGGAGAGGGGTAAACGAATGTGGCAGGAGGGATGGGACCGGGAGGGCAGAGGAAGGCTTTTGTATAGGGTTCAGAAGATAGTGGGTAGGATCAGGCATGGGGGGAGGTGTAGAAGGGAGGAATCAATAATAACAAGGCTTAGGGTGGGGCATGTGGGCTTGAATGGGGGTCTAAGGGTAATAATAAAAAACATCCAGATGGGCGGTGCGGGTATTGTAAGAAGGAGGAGACGGTGGAGCATGTGCTAATGAAGTGCGGGAGGTATGGGAGGGAGAGGGAGAGGATGGTAGCACGAATGAGGGAGAGTGGGGTGGAGTTTGAGATGGGGTTTTTAGATAGACACTCTGGGGATGGGGGATATAGGCACATATTTCGATTTTTGAGGGAAACGGGTTTATATAAAAGGGTTTAGAGGATTTTGTTTGTGTTTTAATTAATGTACTGTAAGAGTTTATTTTCCTTTTGTTTGTATTCTTGGTGGTAGTTGGGTGGTTTCATTTGTTTTGTAGGTTGTTTATTTTGTTTGGTTTGGGTTTAGTGGGTTGGGTCCCTGGTCCATACTCCAGTTCGGTAGGTGGCGGTAAAGCTCCTAAAGTTGGATGCAAACCGTCATAAAATAATTCCGAAGAAGAGGAAGAAGAAGAAGAAGAAATGTTGCAGAGCTGCGAGGGCGAGTGAAAGAGAGAACCTACAGTTTATTATTTTTTCATATTCTTGTAAGTTATAGTATTTTTGGCTGATTTATTTATAGTTAGTTTGATAGTCACTCGTTTTTTAATAGTGAGTAATGTATTTGATAGATTTTCAGTCTAACCTAGCAATTAGATAGCTAGCTTAGCTTAGCATTTAGTTTGTGGTTGGGCTAGCCAGCCTTATGTAATTAAATTTTATATTTTATTTTTGTAGTATGGTTCGTACGTGCATTTGTACAGGGTGCAGAAACACCTCTGGTTTGCACACGGTGCCGACGAATCCAGAAATTGCGCGCCGTTGGCAAGATGCGTTGAGGCTGAAGGCTTTTCCGGCAAGAGGTGCTAGGCCCGGAGTGTGCAATGATCATTTTTCGCGGGATTGCTTTGCCAATTCTTTGGAAGTGGAAATGGGATTTGCCAAACTGCTTACTTTGAAGCCTGATGCAGTCCCAACCCCTGCTCGGTTGACACTGCCAGCCTCTGCAGAACTGCTACCACGACCACCACCACACCGGCAACAAGCTCCACCACGACGGGCAACCTCTGCGGTCCAACTGCAATCAGCCTGTGCAAGACCAGTACTCCAGTTGGCGGTCATCATGGCTGAGGTTCGCGATCATAATCAATAAGTCTCTATGCCTAATGTTATAGATATAAATGTGTCATGGCTAAGGTTAGTAATCGTTACCAATGCAATGTCTTTGCCATGGCTTTGTCAGTTATGCGTTAGCTTTAGCTTAGCTAAACCGTTTCCCCCGACCCTCCTCTCACTCCAAAGTGATGACATTATTAATTTATGAATCAAAGCTATCTGTCAGTCAAACATCTAGAGCTAATGAGAAGTATGTGTCTGTCAGCTAACTTATACGCATAACGTTATATGTGTCTGTTCAGTAGATAACTTTACCTAGTATTAGGATAACGTGACAAATAGGTGGTGCACCCACCAAAGTTCTGATGCGTTTGTGTGCTTACAGAGCTGTATCTATAGTAAAGATGAAACAATTGTGTATTTCAGCCAAAACCTACAAGAGACATAGGGTGCCAGACTGACCCACCCAGCTCTACACCCGCTAAAAGACCTCGTTTTGATGTGACTGACGACACTAGCTTCCATCCGGAAGTTACAGACAATACCGTATGTGAAAGGTAATCCATTTTTGTCACTGATTTCACAAATATGTATTGCATACCTGCCAACCTGCACACATTTTTATTCTAAGGAAAATAAGTGCCCGTTGCATTGATATTAGCACCGTAGTTCACCCTATTACCAGCTAATGCATGCAGGTATCCTATCCATGTGTGGTTTTAGATGAGATGAACAACGTGTGTTTATTTCACTTTCCGAGTAAGAAAATTAAAGGGATAGTACGCAGACCATAAACTGAGTGGTGAAACACCCATTTGCCAACCTGGCCGACAGCACGTATGTCAGTATTTGGTATGAATTATCAGACGTAGGGCACATTCAGCCTATACAGTGCTTCAGGGCATCATGTACAATTAAATAATATAGTAGGCCTAGGGCTGGGCGATATGGCAAAAAAGTATCACTATAATATTTTTTATATTGCTCAATATCGATAATTATCACGATATACACTTAATGCTCCATTTAAAGTTTGAAGAGTAGTACGCTTATGACTGAACCCTGAAAAATCCTGAAGGTTCATTATGGTTAAAAATGGAAAACATTTTATTTTAATGTTTTATTTTTATTTTATTTTTTAGAAACAACAGATTGACATAAGCATTCAACAGAACCACAATGTCTTTACATCCAGTAATAAAATGGCTCAACAAGGCAACAAATTTAAAAAGATGCAAGTTATCTCATATATAGGCCCTAAGCACAGATTTATCTGCCTTAATTTTCTCTTCTGATTATTATTTATTATTATTTCACTTATAATTAAATAAGCATTAGGACCCAGCAGATGCCTGCTCCTGAGTAGGCCTAAATCAACTTATACAATGTCGTGAAGGTTTGATTAAATTTTAAGCTTTATCACATTCACAACTGCCCGTCCGAGTTTCTTTGTTATTTACTAAGAACAGTAAGCATAGCTACATGAACAGAAAGAAAAGTTACGGAGATTTTTTCTGGCTTCAGAAGGGCTGTCTACAGCAGGTGTAGGCAGCTTTGATAGTTAGCGTAAGTGAAGTTAACTTTATTACCGTCATGGTTCTGTTACCAATAAGAGCACAAGTTAGGAGAAATATAACTTTCAGCCGTACTAACGGTTTGCAAGGTAGATGCGCCTGATGTTAAAGCTTTATTTGTTATTCAACATCTAACGTTGATCCAATATATAAATTATTTCTGTATAACGTTGAACAAGTTAACGTCAACTAACGCCTACTACCATTTACAGTTGATTTAGCTGGTGACTCATTCCTATCTCAGCTAAACACACGTGGACACCCTGAGTAGCGTTGTTTTGAGTGGGTGGGCGCATTAGCAACTTGAAACTCTAGTTCTGATTGGCTGTTCGTGTTGTATTTGGCGAAGTCGAAGAAACGGACGCAAATTATAGTTTTATCGAAAATAAACCTCATACGTTTATCATCGTTATCGTGGCAAATTTTATCACGAAAATGATCAACCTCGTTTTATAGCCCAGCCCTAAGTAGGCCTACAATATTATTTGTGCTCTATGTCTTTATCTCCTTTGTAGAACCTTAAATGACACTCCATCGCACAAGACGAGAAAGTTCATCGTCTATGAGGACAACCTGATGGAGCTCTTCGAGAAGTGCCCGCTGTGCTCCCGGAGATGTGTCCTCGCCACAACGACTCTTGGAACACTGTTGCATGTGGACCAAACTTGCCCTTACTGTGAGCACTCTTTAAGCTGGAATAGCCAGCCGTATGAGAACATCCCTGCAGGGAACCTACAACTTTCAGCTGCAGTTCTGCTCTCTGGATCTTCATTTGCTCATACTCACAAGGTAAGGGGGGGGAAAACGTGACGTGTTGTCACGTCCATGATGGAAAACACACTACATTATACCATTGTGGTTAACGGCACATATTTATTTAATATTTAAATTTTTAATAACAAGGGTGTAATCGTGTTCTAGAAGGTTGGGGGGAAGGGGGTGCAGGGGTCCTCCCCCAGAAATGTTTTTACAATTTGAATGCACATTTCCCGCAATTCTATGATATTTATATATACAGCGGGTGGACAAAATATCAGAAACACCCCTGAAAAATGACTTCAATTTTGAAGCATCTAAACCACAATTATAAAAGCATCTACACAGGTGATTCCTATTAATTTGAATGCTAATTAGCAGCATGTCTGCTTAAAAGTAGGGATGTTCCTAACGACTAATTTCCCTGACGTTTAAAGACTAGTCGACTAGTCTAAAAGTAAGAAAACACTCAGAAAACAGTCAAAATTGAGCACAATTTAATCTATAAGGTTAAACATTAAAAAATATTGCGTATATTATAAGAGGCAGATTCTACAGAAAGTGGGCACATTTGATCCCATTAATTTTTCTGATAAAATCTCAAGGCAATCTAACATTTCTGTTTTATTTGGTCTTGCTTTATTATAAAAAGGATTCCCACCAACTTTTAGACCTGGCCCACTCATATTTTGATTAATAAAGGGGTTTAAATTTTCGGATATGTTGCTAATGTTACGTGGACAGAATTTACTGAACTTAACAAAACAGTTAAAAATCCTTGACTGTATGTTAAAATAATGGAATGTACAGACATACAGCAAATGATTACATGACCATTTCAACATATTTATGAGTTTTTTTGTGCTTCATCAACATATGGATTGGGTTTCACAGAAAACACGGGCTTTTGCTAATGTTACATGGACAGTGTCTAACGTTAGCACAGGGAATCTCCGGGTTCGCCGAATGTACACAATGTTTACATGCATTTACACACGCATTCAACGGGCATCCCAACTTTTCGTCATTTCAACACACATTTCACCTCAAATAATGTGTAGTTTTCATAATTTTGTTTCTTGAATGAGGTGTGCGTTACATGACGCTATCGTTACTTTAGTGGACAGAATATTTATTCATTAATTTCGAGAAATAAAATGAAATTTTTCTCACCCGCCGCTCCAAAATTCGGGAATCTACGATCTTAGCGCAGGCACACAAATACGATGGGAATCACTTCCGCGTTAAATAAAAGTGGATCTCGCAATGTAATACTCGCGAACGTTACTGATTGGTCACGGACAGAAATAACGTTAGCCTTACAATCGGGTTTCTATAAACCTATACAATTGGATTAGCAAAATTCTTCCCGATCATAACAACAAAGGGTTTAATTGAGTTACTTCCTGTGCATTTTAATAGTTACTAAATCCACCGAATCATGTACAGAGAGGGGTATAGCTAACATTACTGTGATGGACAGAATGAACAGTAACGTTTGCAACTGGAATTAAGCATTGTTTTGAATGTGTGGGATATTTTTCTGTCCACTTCCGATGTATTTTCTGAAATAAAATCCTTCTAACTTAAAAAGAACAAATCTGACAACAATGTGATTGCTTATGCAGTTACTTTATTATAATTTCTATCAAACAGAACAATATTTTTTTAGAAAATGCCAGGATTTTTAAAAAAATCTTTGATTTGTTTATAGCATACATTATGTGCCCACTTTCTGTAGAGTTTGTCAAGAGCCATTTGAAACCGTTAATCACATTCTTCAATAACCAAATGGTATTTTAAATGCCGCTGAAATGTGTGGCACTTTGCGCCTTGCATTATGAACATTGCACATTACCCTACAAAACATGACAACAACTCACTAAATAAAAGTTAACAAATAACATTTATTGAAAACAATATTCAACGTAACAAAACATTTTTAGGAAACGTGCCTGGTTATTACAACGGCATTTTCATTGGGTGAACGCGATCGCATAGCAAATACAGTAAAAAATTATAATCGGTCATCAGAAAAATACCAATAATTGGAACACAAAAAAATAACAATTATGCCGACTGATCGACGTGACATTAGATTAGTTTTATTGGGCTATTCAACAACGCGATAGGCCTACTTACTCTTTCCACCTCGCTGGTTTAACTTGCAGGGTGAACAGGTTAATGCGTTTTGTTTTTTTCCTTCGTTTTTTTTTATTTTTATTTTGAATCCGGCGTTGTTAACATTAGTAACGGATGCTTGTTTTTTTATAAAGCAACAATTGACCAGGAAAACATGACATTTCAGTGCAAATTATGTCAATATGTAATTTAAACGTGTACATTAATTAAAAAAAAGTTTAACCGACTAGTATTTCTGGTGCCGACTAGCGAAGGTAGCAACGTTTAATCGACTAGCCGACTAAACGCGCACATCCCTAATGGTGAGTACTCAGATTAAAAGGACATTTTCGCCTTTTCCCAGTTTTATTCGCACATCAGTACGCAGTGCAGAAGTTCGTCATTGTAGGACAGCTATCATAGTAGCGTTAGCATGAAACTCGTTTAATGGAGTAGCGAACACTACTAGTTCCGTGGTAACGTCAAGCGTCTCTGTTAGGGTTGGTTCTCCAAATTGGCGGCGCGTCCCTGTAACCATTGGTAACGACAGTTCTAGTTCTATGTGACAAGCCTCTATTGCAAGATAGTGAGTAAACACATTCACGTTCATTCATTCTTTTTTCTACGGACCACCTGCAGTACCCCGCGGACCACAGTTTGAGAACCGCTGTCTTAGAAGACCGTTCCATCTGCTTAGCTATTTCTCTAGCTAAATTTAGTGATGGCAGATATGAAGTGCAGTAATTGGACACTGGCCCGATCAGAACATTGAGCTCTCAAGTTTTTGGCCACTGTTATTGTTGAACCCTGTAGTTATAATTATCCATATTGTGTGTGAAGATTATTTACCTTTTAGAAAGTGCTTTCTGCAGATGTGTGTGGAGGTGCAGGATCCCATAGTTTTCTTTCCACATGCTCTCTCTCAATGGGCTGTAGCCACAGGGCTCTTCTTTTGTGATCTCCGATCGGACATAGCAAACGGGCAAAAGACAAGTCTGGTTTTTTAATACATTGGCTGTGTAGTTCACAACTTTTGGGCACTTTGTAGTTTTTATATTTTATAAAATTATTATAAAAACTTCTAAATATTTGTTGTCGTCTTCCTTTTAAACTGTTGTTTTCTATGGGTGCAAGTCTGAATGTCTTCCCCCAAAATGTGCAGAACGATGCTTCAGTGACGTATGACCGCGGTGGTCTATAGCGATGGTAGTCTGACGTATGACCGCGGTGGTCTATAGCGATGGTAATCTGACGTATGACCGCGGTGGTCTATAGCGATGCTAGTCTGTGGTGAAGAGGTGGTCTATAGCGATGGTAGTCTGTGGTGAAGAGGTGGTCTATAGCGATGAGTAGTCTGTGGTGGGAAAGCAGTAGCACTCAAACAATTTATCCCTTTTTGTACGACAGTAAATAGCTAACATTAGAGATTTTGTAGAGAGTAAAGAATGTGTCAGCTGCTGCAGTAGGACCTGTTTGATTCAGGCTAAATCTCTTCCCCTGTTTCCCTCCAGGAGCTGCACTTCTGCACACCTTTGAGCAGCAGTATGATGCAGGCAGGAGTCTGTCTGAGACGAGACACTGAGACAACACTACCAGAGCTCACTGAGCAGCACAGGATCAGACAGAAAGAAGAGGAACTCAGTGGACTGGAGTTTGTCCACATGGCAGAGTCAGAGACAGAGTGTGCTGCACCAGGACTCAACACACTGGAGCCAGAGTGTGTTACAGCACACAGCGGGGTCAGTGATGTACACCACACGCTAACATCACTGATTAAAATAGAAACTGATCTGGGCTCCACCCACACTGGGGATCTTATTAAGACTGAGATCCTTGACAGTGCAGAGCTGGGATATGTAACCATTCTGCATCCTGACCAAATCAAAACAGAGACCGATGATGGAGGATACCTTAAGGCAGAACACATCACTGACTTACAGGATATTCATTGTGTTCAGATTAAATCTGATCCAATGAAGTGTGAATCCAGTGAAAGGTTAGTGAGTGATCTCATGAATACTGTGATGAATGGAGCTGGTGTTGATCAGAAAGATGAGACTGAACCATGGCAATGTGCAGAAGAGCCAAATCCAAACTGTAAAAAAGAAGAAATTCTTGATCTGCCAACCCAATGTGGGGACTTAAATCATCTTTGTGACATAAACAATGAAAATAATCACACCAGAATTGTCCAGAAAAGCAGTAATAACAAACATACGTATTGCCTGAGAACGAAAGTGTTAACTGAAAGAATGATAGTTAATTCAAGTAAAAACCCAAGCCTTTTGAATTGCTTTCAAAAGAAGACAATTCATAGAAATAAAGGGGAAATTCCTACGGTTGAAAAGCTGTACAAGTGTACACAGTGTGAGAAGTGTTTTCGTAGGAAGTCTCACTTAAATGCACACCTGAGAATTCATCCAGGTGAAATGCCCTACAAATGTACACAGTGTGGGAAGTACTTTTCCACTGTATCCATTTTAAATAGGCACCAGAAAATTCATACAGGTAAAAAGCCCTACAAGTGCACACAGTGTGAGAAGTGTTTTTATACAAAATCTGAATTAAATAGACACCTGATAATTCATACAGGTGAAAAGGCCTTCAAGTGTACACAGTGTGAGAAGTGTTTTAGTAGGAAATCTCACTTAAATGCACACCTGAGAATTCATACAGGTGAAATGCCCTACAAATGTACACAGTGTGGGAAGTACTTTTCCACTGTATCCATTTTAAATAGGCACCAGAACATTCATACAGGTGAAAAGCCCTACAAGTGCACACAGTGTGAGAAGTGTTTTTATACAAAATTTGAATTAAATAGACACCTGAGAATTCATACAGGTGAAAAGCCATACAAGTGTACTATGTGCAAGAAGTGTTTTAGTACAAAATCCGACTTAAATGTACACCTGAGAATTCATACAGGGGAAAAACCCTACAAGTGTACACAATGTGGCAAAGGCTTTTCCACTGTATCTATTTTAAATAGCCACCAGAGAATTCATACAGGTGCAAGGCCCTACAAGTGCACACAGTGTGAGAAGTGTTTTTATACAAAGTTTGACTTAATTAAACATTTGAGAATTCATACAGGTGAAAAGCCCTTCACATGTATTCATTGTGGGAAGTGCTTTTCCCAATCACCTCATTTAAAAAAGCATTTAAGAATTCATGCAGGTGAAAAGCCCTACACATGTTCTCAGTGTGGGAAGTGCTTTTGCACTGCATCTAATTTAAATAGCCACCAGAGAATTCATGCAATTGAAAAGGCCTACAAGTGTGCACAGTGTGGGAAGTACTTTTCCACTGTATCCATTTTAAATAGCCACCAGAGAATTCATGCAATTGAAAAGCCCTACAAGTGTACACAGTGTGAGAAGTGTTTTCATACAAAATTTGAATTAAATAGACACCTGAGAATTCATACAGGTGATAAGCCCTACAAGTGTACACTGTGCGAGAAGTGTTTTATTACAAAATCGGACTTAAATGTACACCTGAGAATTCATGCAGGTGAAAACCCCTTCAAATGTATTCATTGTGGGAAGTGCTTTTCCCAATCACCTCATTTAAAAAGGCATTTAAGAATTCATGCAGGTAAAAAGCCCTACACATGTTCTCAGTGTGGGAAGTGCTTTTGCACTGGATCTAATTTAAATAACCACCAGATAATTCATTCAAATGAGCCTTCCTACAAGTGTACACAGTAATGAAAAGCCGTACAAGTGTACAACAATATCTAATTTAAATATCCACCTGAGAACTCATACAGGTTAAAAGCCGTGAAGTGCTTTAAATCGCCACATGATGATTCCTTATTGGGCTGAACGATTTGGAAGAAATATTCAATTGTGATTTTTCAGACAGATATTGTAATTGCGATATGATTTGCGAAATTTTTTTCCCCCCCTCATTGTCCAGTTTGAATGAAATCTAAAGATAATGAAAACATAAAATATTTGGATTGTATTTTGTAATTGGGTTGGGCTATTGAATATAGTCTAGTATATTGGTATAGCCCAACTTTTGTGAAATGTTGTGATCTATGAGACTGGAGAAAGGGGTCTGAATTAACTTAATTAATTTGATATCAAGTAGGATACATCAGTGCATAAATAAAAGTATGAGTATTGTTTTTTATTAGACTCTGCCCACTTATTGTTCGAGGTGATTTCAGCAGCAACATAGCACTGTGTCGCTGTTTGTATTGATCAGAACAGACTAGTCAGCCTTATGCCCTTCTTCCTTCTGATTAACATGACATTAATAACAAGTTTACCGCTTGCACCTCTGCAACAAACAGTTATTGAACTTTATGGAAAAATAAGTCGGGAGAAACAACCCTTCAAGTGAACCATCCTGCATATCTGGCAGCAGTGTGATGGTTTGAGGCTCGTTTGATACCGCAGACCCTTGAGGATTTACAGCCATTTAGCCAACCACGTGTTCCATACTGTTCCTGTATAATTTTCAGCTTAATCTAGTCCCACCCCCCAATTCCCATAGAGATCCATTCAAATGCAGAGAGGTTATAGTATCGCTTGCAAGAGTAAATAAGATATCAAGAGTCTTTTGATATTATTTTATACCCAGTCATGATAGCATCACCTGTTTACCTGTGGAATGTTCCAAACAGGTGTTTTTTTGAACTTCCCAGTCTTCTTTTTTTTTTGGCCCGGCCCAACTTTTTTTTTTGCAGGCATCAAATTCAGAATTGGTGTATATTTACAAAAATCAATAAAGTTGATAAGGTAAAACATTAAATATTTTTTCTTTGTACTGTTTTCAATTATATGTATGTAAAAGAGAATTTACAAATGACTGCTTTCTGCTTTTATGTGCATTTTACATACTGTCTTTTTGGAATTGGGGTTTGTAGATTGAAGGGTGATATTTTGTGACAATGAATTTGACACCAGTGTAATTTCTTTAAATAAATAAATAAATAAATGAAACACTGAAAACTTCAGATATACTGTGGAAAGAAACGTGGTCATGTCCATTTCAAACTTGTATTCTGAAAATGAACTTGACAGTAAGCCTACTGGTCTTTTCAGTTATTTTGTTGTTGTTGGCAGTTATATTGCCAATGTAGAGGCTAATATGTGTGTAAGCTAAAACTGATCATTAGTATTCAGACAATTTGTTTTGTCTGAGATATGCGTTGAGGATCTTCGTTTCACTTTATTTTTCAATATTCTACAGATGAATTGCATTGTGGCCTTTCCTATGGACTACGTACATTCCTAATCTAGATGGCTCCAATCAATGTATGTTTTCTGTCTAACAAGACTTTAATTTAAATTACTTCTATGCATCTCAGGGTTTAGATTTTCTGTTTGACAGAGATTTGCCTGAGCTGTGGAGAGTTCAGCCCTTTAATTGAACTTTGTCGTTAAAACTGACTTTCAGCTCTTCACAAACGACAGTAATTGTGTAATAAATAAATGTGACTCGTATGGGGTGTGAATAGTTTTAAATTATTTTAAACATTTTCAACTTATCTGAACATTGAACAGGTTTTTTGCCCGGACTAAACTAAGCACGGGCCTAAACGAGTGAATGGGGGTAACTGACTGGCTGGCTGTTCTGTTCGTCGAATGGTACGTCGACAAGTTGTCTGCACAAAGGTACAAACAATGACATGCCTAAATTCTGCACAAAGTCCAGGATAACGTGTGGGTTAACTGTTAATTGATATATGTCTGAATTAACATTCAGTAACCTTTAATGAACTTGGCGGATCACTACTTCAAATTTTTTGAAGAACTCAACATGGTTTGGTGACAGTTGAGATTGAAATGAGTAACGTACAGGGCAGGAATTTCACCGGCGGCCTCGATGCCCATGGCCGTCATCGACCCTCTGTCTGGCCTTAATGGCGATTTAAAAAATGAAATGCCCTGCCTTGGTGCCCCGCCCAGACTGCCCTCATTGATTTTGCCGTTTTCTCCCCGGCCCCTCTCTTGTCAAAAAGTGTTCAGCGACCAGTGTCTTTTGTTGAGATTTAGAATTCTTATTAGCCAACGTCAACTAAAGCGCTGCATGCGTTACAATGATCTGTGAGTACTACAAACCAATGAGCGTGAAACTGAAACTGACTGAAAAAAAATGACAGCTCTGGTGACAGTGACGGAACAGAATAAAGTCAAGTGAATCGAGGTAAGAATCAGTGAATGAATAACATGCAACTCAAGATAGGCATTGCTCGTATATTGCTATAGCTGACTTGGTTCGCTGCTTAAGAGTGCAAGTTATCTAACGTGCCGAGTGATGCTTGCTGACGCATAGCTAACGAGATTGCTATCAGTTGTTTAGTGTGGCACACTTTAGCAAAGCTGGGGGAAAATAACTTCCTCATCCAGGAGATCAGCTTCACTGAGAATGTAGTGTGAAGCACGTTTATATAATTAGATGTGAAGCACGTTTATATGACATACAGACATGCTGAAATTTGTTGGCACCCCTGGTAAAGATGAGTAAAAAGGTTATAAAAAATTCAGTTTGGTGAATTAGCTTAATCACACACTGAAAAAATGAGAAAAATCCAACCTTTAATTGATGTTAATTTATTATGAGAAAAAAAAATCCCTCAAGAAATTATTATTTTTAACAAAACCATGTTGGCCACAATTATTGGCACCCCTGCATTTATATATATATAATGATTTTTTTTATATTTGGTCGCATATCCTTTGCATGCCATGACTTCCTGATGTCTGTGATCCAACAACATCAAAAGACTCGTTATCTTATTTTCTGGTACTCTTGCAAGCGATACTATAACGTCTCTGCATTTGAATGGATCTCTATGGGCATTGGGGTGTGGGACTAGATTTAGCTGTAAATTACACAGGGTTGGCTAAATGGCTGTAAGTCATCAAGGGTCTGAGGTATCAAACAAGCCTCAAACCAATCACTCTGCTGCCAGATATGCAGTAGATATGGATGGATCACTTTAAGGGTCGTTTCTCCTGACATTTTTCTATTGAACTCCGGAAAAATAAGTCAGGAGAAGAAACCATTCAAGTTATTCACCATTATACGCTGCTTATGCTACACCGACCCAAAACAGTAGTCTGGGCCTGGGTGGAGCTAAGGCCAGAGGAAAGGACACGGGGCCTGGGTGGAACTAAGGCCAGAGGAAAGGACACGGGGCCTGGGTGGAACTAAGGCCAGAGGAAAGGACACGATGAAATGATGCAAGGAGTGAAAATAAGTGATTGGACTGAACCCGATGCGTTTCATTTTACAGAATGGCATATCTTAACAAGGGGGACAATTTCCCCAATTTCTTTTAAATTTGCGCTCCCCCGCGTTCAACGACAATTCAAACACTGTCTATGAGACTGGGGAAAGGGGTCTGAATTAACTTAATTAATTTGATGTCAAATAGGATGCATTCTCACTTTTTAAATTCTGTAAATAAGTATTGGTTTTTATTATAATCTCTTCCAATTTATCATTTGAGGAAGCTTGTGGCAACGATGCGTCTGTTCCTACTGATCGGAATAGGTTTGCCTGCCAGCTTTAGTGCCATTTTCCTTTTAAAATGTTATACATTACATTAATCTACCTCTATTTCTGCAACAAACGGTGCAGGAGAACAATCTTATTCATTAATACCATATATATTATGAATATATTAAACGTAAAATGTAGAGGCCAAGCGATATACGTCACTATATAAGTTACGTGGCACTGTAATGGCGACGTAGTCCAGCTGTCTCTCGTGTTTGTGATTTTTCAGGGCACTCCTGCTGCTTGTTTTGATAATATGGACGAATTGTCTAGTCGGGATAATTTTGTTTGTGGTCGTCACCATGGAGACGCATTCGTAACATGCTCGGGAATGTCCGTTGGATCTGCAGCAACACAAGTTTACCATCGCTCTTCACCGGAGTTGAAGATGTCGGGACTGATCCGGGGGTGCAGGCAATCTCCAAAAGGCAACCAGGGAAGGGAAGGAGAAGATAATGCGGGGGAGGAGCAAGGCGACGAGGTGGAAGGCTGATGCAGTTCGGTGCTCCGTTTCAACAGTGTCCAGAAACCGCAACACTGCGTGTATGGAGGAAAGTCGTGGAGGCGGAGTTTGTGTGTTGGACTGCTTAATGGCACTGGACATCTCGGGACAATGGGGGGGATATTTTTAATCATGGCTGTATTCCACTTGAATTCAATTAATTAGTTTGATTAATGCAACGATTCTGTTGAATGTCCTTATTTGATATGTTTTTTTGTGTGTTGTGGGACTGCCCCACTGTCTGTATTTTTTTGTTGATGCTGGGGCCACAACTGAAGTTCCATAAAGAGAAAATAAAAGTTATTCTTTTCTATATGGGATCTTTCTTTTTCACCAATACCAGGGAATTCACCAATTACCAATATGGAATGGAAAATAGACCTTTTCTACGTGGATTGTGCATAGATTAGCACCAATATGACTATGGTACTTCTATCTTAAACAAATAACTTTATTACAAAAAAATGTACATTATTTAATTATTATAATATTAACATGATTAACATCATCAAGCAATTTTAGAAAAGAACACTGATCAAATAAAGAATAGAAATTTAATAAATAGCTAAATAAACATCATTACTTTAAGTAACTTACTGACCATTTCAATAAAGAATAAATAAAAATAATAGGCTATTTAAGTGCTACACATTTTATGACACAAAGAAAAATGCTAGTACGGAAAAACGTGCTGTAGCTATTCATTGATATTTGTTATTCCGTTCATTAACTGCTTGCTTGATGATTAAGAACTGGAAACAGGTTGGGAGTTGGCTATATCCGTATAAAGGTTACAGGAGGCCTATTTTACAGCCGATCTGCGCTTTCTGTCTGGTCACATGACGTTGGCTAACAAGGGGAAAAAGGAGCCAAACTAAATGGGTCGATCACCGAACAACGTAAAACCCCTCGGAGCTAGGATCGGAAAAGTTTAGAAAACCCTTAACTGGTTTTAGCCATGAGTGTGTACAGGATTAATCCCACGTCATATTTCGACATTTCCCAAAGTGTCGGGGGAAGTGAATCTAGTTTTTCGTTACTTGGCACAAACAGAGTTTTCATGCGTTTCCGCATCTCATGCATACTGCAAACAGCACTCAAAATTTTGTGGGACTGGTAAGCAACAGTTTGCAATGACGGGGAGAATTTATTCCCATCATCGGTGTCCTCCTAGTCCGCTGCGTTTAAACAATCTCTAACCCATGACCCTGTGTCCTCCCAGTCCGCTGCGTTTAAACAATCTCTGACCCATGACCCTGTGTCCTCCCAGTCCGCTGCGTTTAAACAATCTCTAACCCATGACCCTGTGTCCTCCCAATCCGCTGCGTTTAAACCATCTCTAACCCATGACCCTATGTCCTCCCATTTTTTGTTAGGGGCTTTGCACAGTGACACATGAGGAACACTTCCCAATAGCATGTAATAGCCAGATTGTGATGGGGTTAAATCTATGGTCCATTCTATTCTTATATAATGGATATAAGACAGTTTGTTTGTCTCAATAATGGAGATGTAGTGGAAGAATTGATGGATATAAGACAGGTTGTCTCAATAATGGAGATGTAGTGGAATAACTGATGGATATAAAACAGTTAGTTTTTCTCAATAATGGAGATATAGGGGAAGAATTAATGATTATAAAACAATGGAGTCTCAATAATGGAGTTTACCTCATTAATAGGATCATTCTTGCTCTGCTGAACTCAGTCATACGCTTTATGGTTCATAGCTTTACCTCATTCATGGGATCATTCGCCGCCGAGAATAACATTACTGTGTGATTTACATCAAGTTAAACAAACGACTGAAATAACTGAATCACAGGGGTAAGTTTTTTTTCTCTCTCTCCCTCCCCATAATCGTGTCTTGTTTAGCTGCTAATCGGGTTACTTTCCTTTCACTTAATTTAAGCTATCTTAGCAGAAGATATCTGTTTGGTAATGCGGCAGTAGATAAAGTGCACCTGATTGTGGAATTAGCTACTTTGGAATTAATTTGAGTTTGAAAACTTCGTACTGGCCCAACGTTGATTCTAATTGAGATGATCAAAGATTAGGCTACAATGAGTTAAAGATGTTGCGACGTTGTATAGGACCCTGCGGGTTGTATAGGTCCCTGCGGGTTGTATAGGTCCCTGCGGGTTGTATAGGACCCTGCGGGTTGTTAGTAAATGAATTCGTAGGACATGAGGAAATGATAGAAATGTGCTGAATTTTGTTCGTTTCACCTTTGTTGTTCTTTTTAGGAATGTTGTACAATACAATTGAAACAATTAATTTAGTAGCCTCATTATGCACTACCCGGTGGTCTGTCGATTTGTCCTACCATGTTGAAATATCCTACCGCGTCATGCAGTTATCTATTGATCTTTGCTACGCTATCAGAAGATAGGCTACTACCACAAGTAAATTGTGATTTTTTTAGTAAAATAAAGGTTCAGTTAACATAAAAAATTGTATGAAAGTTTGAGTAAGATTCCGTAACTATGGGAAAAATGCAATACTAAACTTAGGTCAAAAAATCGAGGCGGAAGTAGCATGAATTTATGGGCATTCTGTTAACATTACATTACATTATAGTCATTTAGCAGACGCTCCAGAGCGACGTACATAGTGCATTTCCGAACTAGGAACAAGTGCATTAAAACAACCCTAAAAGGTAAACACGAATTAAAGTACCAGGCGCAGTCAGTTATGATTGGGAATTATTTTTATTTATTTATTTATTTTTGGGGGGGGGGTAACTACACAACCACATAATCAAGGGAGGTCACAAGGAGGTAGTGAGGGGTGGAGAGAGGTGTGTCTTCCATCTGCGCTTGAAGGCGGTCAGACTTTCTGTTGTTCTGACCTCCACGGGGAGCTCATTCCACCACCGTGGGGCCAGGACAGACAGACATCGAGACCAGGTGCTAGTATGAAGAGGTGGGGGGGGGGGTACCAGTCGTCCTGAGGAGGCGGAACGCAGGGATCTGGCAGGTGTGTAGGGTCTGATGAGCTTTGGGAGGTATGGAGAGGCAGATCCTTGGACTGCCTGGAAGGCGAGCACCAATGTTTTGAATTTGATGCGAGCCATCTCCGGTAGCCAGTGGAGGTCAATGAGCAGGGGGGTGACATGGGAGTATCGGGGGAGGTTGAAGACCAGGCGTGCTTCTGCGTTCTGGATAAGCTGAAGGGGTCTAATGGCCGATGTTGGCAGGCCAGCCAGGAGAGAGTTGCAATAGTCCAGGCGGGACAGCACCATCGGTTGGACCAGGAGCTGGGTTGAGTGGGTGGTGAGGAAGGGACGGATTCTCCTGATGTTGTAAAGGAAGAACCTGCACGCCCGGGTTACCACTGCGATGTTCTCGGAGAGAGACAGCCTGTTGTCCATCACCACTCCGAGGTTCCTGGCACAGGGCGTTTGGGTCAGTGGAGTGTCCCCTAGGAAAATGGAGAGATTGAGAGGGGGAGAGGTTAGAGCAGGAATGTAGATTAGCTCAGTCTTGCCTGGATTGAGCTTGAGATGGTGGTTGTCCATCCAGCTCTGGATGTCTCTCAGGCAAGCGGAGATGCGGGCTGACACCTGAGTGTCAGAGGGTGAGAAGGAGAGAAAGAGTTGAGTATCGTCAGCATAGCAGTGGTAAGAAAGACCATGAGCAGTGATAACAGGGCCGAGGGATTTAGTGTAGGTGGAGAAAAAGAGGGGACCTAGGACTGAGCCCTGGGGGACTCCTCTGGTGTATGCACATTGTTTTTGTTTAAAATGAATTCACCCTTTGGTACCTGGTGAGGATTGAATCCGGGTCAACTAAGTCACAGACAACAGCTTAAGTGCTGAGCCACAGCGACTCCATAAGGACAGACACGCCATATAGGACTGGATATTGCTGCATAATTCAAACGGTTAACAGTTAATATTGTGAAAGAAACATATTTTATTTAATGTCAAAAGAACATTCTTAGATTGTGTGCATCGAAAATAAATGTTAGGAACAGGCGAGGATTGAACTGCCAACCTACTACATGGCAGCGCAACACTAACCACTAAGCTACAGGCTACAAGCCACTAAGCTACAGACTACAGGCCACTAAGCTACAGGCTACAGGCCACTAAGCTACAGGCTACAGGCCACTAAGCTACAGGCTACAGACCACTAAGTTACAGGTTACTGGCCACTAAGCTACAGGCTACCGACCACTAAGCTACAGGCTACAGGCCACTAAGCTACAGGCTACAGACCACTAAGCTACAGGCTACAGGCCACTAAGCTACAGGCTACAGACCACTAAGCTACAGACTACAGGCCACTAAGCTACAGACTACAGGCCACTAAGCTACAGGCTACAGGCCACAGGCCACTAAGCTACAGGCTACAGGCCACTAAGCTGCAGGCCACTAGGCTACAGGCTACAGGTCACTAAGCTACAGGCTACAGGCCACTAAGCTACAGGCTACAGGCCATTAAGCTACAGGCTACAGGCCACTAAGCTACAGGTCACTAAGCTACAGGCTACAGGCCACTAAGCTACAGGCTACAGGCCACTAAGCTACAGGCTACAGGCCAATAAGCTACAGGCTACAGGCCAATAAGCTACAGGCTACAGGCCACTAAGCTACAGGCGCTTTCAAAGTTTGTATAGACAGCCTCTGAAGCATGTAAATATACATGTCAAAACTGAACTTTGTAGTGTAGTTCCCTAGCTATGATATGAGTAGAACTTTGGGTTGTGTTGTTCCCTGGCCATGATATGAGTAGAACTTTGGATTGTGTAGTTCCCTGGCTACGATATGAGTAGAACTTTGGTTTGTGTAGTTCCCTAGCTATGATATGAGTAGAACCTTGGGTTGTGTAGTTCCCTGGCCATAATATTAGTAGAATTTTGGGTTGTGTAGTTCCCTGGAAATGATGGCGAAATATGTTCGTTAGTTGCTCTGTGCTCCCCTGGGGTGATAATCCAGAATAGGGTATTTGTCACTTTCCATTCACTTCTATAAGGCAGCTAAAACGGTCTCAAAATGACACTTCTAGCATGTATATGAACGCGAACAAAGTGGATTCTGTCAATACAAACAATAACCAGTCCTCTAACCAATTAAAAAACAATAAGAATTAAATGGCCCTTTCCTGGCTTTTTTGTATGTGATTTGGAACGTAGATCCGGTAGGTATGTTCTTGCACCAGAACCAGCATTATGCGCCGATGCGTCAGAAACCACTCATTAGTCCAAATTTCCACGTAAGCAAGTGTTCCTGGTAGTAAATAAACTGACCTGCCGACATTTTGCTAGTATTCTCTGGTAACTTGCTAACAAAAGGGAAATGAAGAAAATAGTACTTTTTAGTAATTAGTCATTTTAATTATACTAAAACAATTTGTAAGAGGACTACATACAGTTCAATGGGAAAATGAGTCAGGAGAAACAACCCTTACAGGGCCGGATTAAGTGCCCCTAGGCATCGGCACCCCAAAATGCCCCACCCCCCTACAACATACATGTGTGCCCAACAGAATCGGAAAGCTGTGGTAGGGTAAACTGAATCTAACACAATGTACTAAAGTATGCCATACACTTAGACAAGCCAGTATTAAATGCTAAATGTGAACTAGATGTGAGGATGAACTAAATGTGAGCATACTATCAGATGAAAAAAAGAGTGGGTAGGCCTCATAGCTACTAGAAACTGTTTAACCAATGTTACTTATGTTACTTATATTTCAATCACAATCTTGCTGTTGAGTTCAACATAGCCTACACATAATATCTAAATGTTATTACCGGAGAAATAAACAAAGTAAAGGCCTAGGGACAATACACTTTCTGTACAAAATCTGAACACAGTGCCTAGCAAGAATGAGACATCAATAGAAATATAATTACAATTAATATTGTATCCAATACTCAATCCAATAAATTATAGCAATAACTGGTGAATCCATCTGTTAGCTCTGTCGAAAATATAGAAATCACATTGTAACTATCAAGCAGGATGATATATAGCCTAGCTTAAATATGAACAGAGTGCCGAGCACTATAACATATTGACCCATGTGGAGAGTGAACAAAGCTGATTGGTAATAAAATATTGCCTTTTTGTCAAGCCCCACCCAAGTCCAGTTATCCTTAGTTACATCATCTTTTTTCAGATCGGGATCTTCGGATCTCGTTCAGTTAAATGAACTAATCTTTTCGAGTTGGATCGTTCATTTGCGCATGCGCAAATTGAATAACGAAATTGTACTGATAACAGTCTATAGATGCCGCTGGTGAACTGCATTAGTCACACAGTGATGATGCAATAAACAAGGGCTCTTGAAACATGGCAGTCTGTTGTCCGGTCAAGTCAATACATGGTACCAGAAGTAAATCCGAGTAAAATGAATAACATACTTCCGCCTGACGAGTTAAAATTAACAGGCAATGTCCACGAGAACTGGAGAGCCTTCAGCCGCTGTCGATGCCGTGCAAAAGCACACAAAAAGATATGATAAACGACCGCCACAGAAATACAAAGGGAGACAATATGGAGATGGCAAAGACTGAGAGATGTGGAACAAAACATGCTCCAAATAAATGCCCTGCATATGGCAAAGAATGTCGCAAGTGTGGGGGGAAAAATCACTTTGCAGGTCCTGTTTCACAAAGAAAAAAGTGCATGCTGTGGGGCAGGCAGAAGAGACAAGTGACACTGAAGAGGATGAATCACTGTATGTTGAAATGGTGTCATTGGCTGATATGGACGGAAATGAAGATGAATGGATTGCACACTTAAGTGTCGATGATGTCACAGTCCCAATGAAGATTGACACTGGTGCACAAGTGAATATCCTGCCGATGAAATATTTCAAGAAATTAACCACAAAGCCAAAAATACGACCTAAGAAATTGAACTTAAGAGCGTTCAACAACCAACTAATTCCAGCAAAAGGTGTGTTCAGAGCCACTCTTAAAGGAGAAGAGCGCTCCTTCAGCACACTGTCCTAATAGAAGAGGATAGACAACCTATCTTAGGTCTAAAAGCAAGCGAAAGGCTGGGGCTTATTAAGAGAGTCCATGTCATTGACAGTGCCCTAGTGACCCCTAGGTGCGCCACTGAGAAGAAAATGGACACTGGTACAGGATTCACTACTGAGATAGTGAAAGAGTACAAGGATGTGTTCCAGGGAGTTGGCCGTTTGCAGCATCGGTACAAAATACAGCTAAAAGAAAATGCTGAGCCGGTGATACACGCAGCAAGAAGAGTGCCAGTGGCGCTGAAAGAAAGGCTGAGAAAAGAACTGCAAAACCTGATAGACAAAGGAATAGTGAAAAAAGTGGAAGAACCTACAGACTGGGTTAATTCCCTTGTGATAATAGAGAAAAAGAATGGAGATTTACGACTGTGCATAGATCCCAGAGATCTGAACAAGTGGATCAAGAGAGAACATTTCAAACTCCCAACAAAGTCAGACATCACAAGCGCAATGGCAGGAGCACGTTTCTTGTCCAAGCTGGATGCGTCGGCTGGGTTCTACCAGATAGAGCTGGATGAGGAAAGCGCAAAGCTCTGCACATTCAACACGCCCTTTGGAAGGCACTGCTTCCTCCGCATGCCTTTTGGGATAGCCTCAGCTCCCGAGGTTTTCCACCGGACAGTACAGCAGCTGTTTGATGGCATGGAAGGCGTGGGAGTCTTCATAGATGATGTAGTCATATGGGGAGCTACAAAGGCAGAACATGATGAGAGACTCAAACAGGTGATGGCGAAAGCACAAAAATATGGGCTGAAGCTAAATAAACAGAAGTGTGAGTTTGGGATGAGTGACATTACGTATCTGGGCGACAAGCTATCCAGAGATGGGATACAGCCTGACCTAGAAAAGGTTAGGGCGATAAAAGACATGCCATCGCCCACAGACAAAACTGAGCTGCAACGTGCGCTGGGCTTAGTGAACTACGTGGGACGATTCATTCCCAATCTGTCAGCTAACACAAAAGTGTTGCGCAGCCTGCTGGAAGATGGAACTGAATGGCAGTGGGAGCATGAACACGTGACAAAGTGGGAGATGCTCAAGGCCGTTATAATCAAAGATCCAGTGTTGAAGTTCTATGATCCAGCGCTTCCTGTGAAAGTCTCAACAGATGCTTCTAAAGATGGCCTTGGAGCGGTTCTGCTTCAACAACATGACTCTACATGGTTCCCGGTGGCTTACGCATCATGGACTATGACCCCTGGAGAGTGTAACTACGCTCAAATAGCGAAAGAGACATTGGGAGCAGTCTTTGGATGTAAAAAGTTCCACGAATACATCTACGGGAGAGAGGTGATTTTAGAAACTGATCACAAACCACTAATTGCAATCTCTAAAGAGAAATGGAGACAGATTGCACAAGCAACAGCAAGCGACCGCGAGCTGTAGGTCGTGATGGAGAAAATACACCGATCAGGAGACCAGAGGCTGGCACATCCGTACCAGAACTTCAAGGAGGAGCTGTCAGTAGTCAACGGAGTTCTTCTGAAAGGTAATAGGATTGTCATTCCAACCTCCATGCGCTCACAAATGGCGAAACTCATACACGAGGGACATCTAGGCATTGAAAAATGCAAGAGACGTGCAAGAGCTGTGATGTTTTGGACACACATGAACAGAGACATTGAGTTACTTGTGCAGCGCTGCGAGACATGTCAGCGGCACAGGTATCAGCAGCCAAAGGAGCCTCTCTTGGCTCACGACAAACCTGTGGAGCCGTGGAGAAAAGTGGGAACAGATTTGTTTCAGCTGGCAGGGAGAGACTACCTTGTCATCATGGACTACCAATCAAACTTCCCGGAGTATGCTTTGCTGTCTGGTACAACAGCGAAACAAGTGATAAAACACACCAAAGCCATCTTCGCAAGACATGGAATTCCTGTGACTGTTGTGAGTGATAATGGACCGCAGTTCAGTAGCCAGGAGTACAAGGACTTTGCTGAGACATATGGCTTTGAGCATGTGACATCAAGCCCGCTGTATCCTGAGTCAAATGGCTTGGCTGAAAAGGGAGTACAGATCGTGAAACGGCTGATGAAGAAGGCCGCGGAGGCTAGAGAAGATCCCTATTTGGCCCTGTTGAATTACAGAGCGTCACCTCTTGAGTGTGGGAAGTCTCCAGCTGAACTTCTCATGAACAGAAAGTTGAGAACGCGGCTGCCTCAGCAGAACACTTGCTTGAGAGGAGAGCAGATCACTCTGTAAAGCAAACCAGACAAAGTCAAGCCTACAACAGGACCACCAAGCCATTATTCCGCTGGGGCAAGACGACGTGGTACGTGTCAGATGTGATGGACAATGGGGACCTGTTGCTAAGGTAATCAAAGAGACAACACCAAGATCCTATGAAGTGATCACCGAGTACGGCAACACACTACGAAGGAATCGACGTCATTTACTGAAAGTGCCGCCCACTGGTCGTGAGGAAGTGGAGATCAACAACACTGATGGACAGAGAGTGCAAACAGCGGCAGCGCACAGCCCACCCAGTCCTACAGCTGTCACTGGAAATGACACACACAACTCACCTTCCCCAGAGACAGTGCGAGAGAGGCCACGTCGACATGTTATGAAACCAAAAAGACTGATCGAGGAGTGTTAAAGAAAAGAAAAAAAAGAGAGTGATGTTCATTCAATGATGTTTTGTTTACTTACTGCTGCAATAACAGAAATTATATGTTGTTTAATGGCTACTGTAGAGTAAGATGCAGCGATACTTAATCGGTTACACTGGTAAAGGTAAAATAATTTTATTTTTGATGTTATACTGTTTACAGTCTGATTTAGTGCATTGCACAAGGACCAGTTGTTTAACAGAAGAAAAGTTAAAAGTAGCAGCACCGATGTTAGATCTATTTCCTGACTACTATCTGCAACAAATGTGAGTTCATTTTTGCCGTCTCGATTCAGCGATTGAGTGTCTTCTCATCAGATAAGCTTAGAAGGCCATGCATGAATTATGATTTTAAAATACCTAACTTTTCCTCCAGCAGAATTAGGCTATAGCTACCATAGGGAAATTATGATACTATAGGCTACAACCTCCATTACAATTACTCCATTTAAGTAGTACAGTGCTTCACTCTATGCACCAGGGTCGATTCTACTCATAAGTTTTCAATTCACAATATATTGTTTTATTGCATTTTAAATGCGTTCATGGGTGTGTTTTCCGAAATGCCTTTGTGTTTTATAACTTGTTGGTGTGTTTTCCGAAATGTTGTGTTTTATACCCGTCGGCTTCTGTAATATAGCCTAGTTTGATATGAAAAAAATAACTTCAGAATAGGAATAGACATGTAAGGGATGATTTAAGACTTGAGCACAATATTTAGCTTTTGTGAAGTTTGATTTAAATTTATCTAAAAGACTGAGACTCATCACACTGCAAACTATACAGCACAAAAGATAGGAAGAAGCACTGGTATCATTACCGTTGTGCGTTATGCAAGTTGAAATAAATATGTTCATGTTTAGGCTATTTCTTACTTGTGATCATTTGGCTGATATGTTCATATGGCTTTTATAGTTTTGTAGATATTCAGTACACCGCTTAATCGGTAACGACTATCATTTTTGTCCATTTGAGGCACTGCGCAATGTGCAGCATAGGCAAAATGTAACAGCCTACCGTATATAATATTTAATTCATTTTTATCAAGATGTTCAGTGGCCGAGTAGTAATATTGATACATGTGTAGTAATCCCACTAAATTAAATTATAAGCGTCATATGACTTTGTAAGAATAACAATCAACATAAAGGCTTAAAATATGCATACATTTTTAAAAATAATTAGGCTGCACTCTTGAACGAAACACTCGCTGATTCGGAAAGAACGAAATTAACGATCCACTCGCAGATATGAATTGTATGTACTGGATCGCTCAAAAGATTAATTCAAAAAGAACTAATCATTCACGGATCACCCATCACTATTTGGAAAGCAAGTTTTCTCGCAAACTTGTGCCATTTCGAGGACCCGTCAGTTATAGTTAACTTGCATTTCTATGTAGCCTACTTTATCAAATTGAACATAGATTACCAATACCCCCCTTGCTAATCAAGCGAGTCTCTGATAGGCTACGTTACAGTGTATTACATTTCATTCAGTTCATGGTCATGTCGGGGAAAAAACTGCTTTATTTTCCTAAGTAGCCTAAAGGAAGCTAAACTAAGCATATTCAACCAATGCTTACTGTATTAACTGTGTTCGACCAGTTGAAACTATGCACATAACCAGTGGCGGAAAGTAACAAAGTAGAAATACTCTGTTACTTTACTTAAGTATTTTTTTCGGGGATCTGTACTTTACTTGAGTATGTTTATTTGAGTCTACTTTTACTTTGACTCCACTACAATTCAAAAGAAAATGATTACTTTTTACTCCGCTACATTTCGCCATGCCTCCTCCAAGTAGCCTATTCGTTACATTGTCAAAAAAGAAAGCCCGCAAGCTCTTTGCCAGCAGACTCAGCCACTCACTACCCTGGAAGGTGGTAGCGCAACAGGTTTGGCCACATCTTAGGAAAATGTTTGATTCTTATCGGCTGAAATGTTTAATTGCCTCTGATGTACTGATCCAGCGGTCCGGTTGGATGTGTGTGTGTTTTGTGCCAATGTGTGCGTGTGCGTTGTACTAGCATCCTGATTGAGACTGTAGTTTTTCGGGGGAGGTGATGGTAACTAATACAATTGATACAGGGATATTTGTTTTATTAGGTGATTCTTGTGCGTATAAAATGACACAGCAGTCTTCCAGACGTTTGGTTGGTCATGTGGTTGCCGCACAGTTCGGAGGCTTGCATGTTGCTACATTTGATTATGGCACGCCCGGTAAAAAAAAATAACCCCGGTGGCTATGACTTGGACCATGTCAAATTGCCATTTTAATAAAGCTGGCAAGCCACATGTATAAGATTGCATTCCTATCCTCTTGGACACACACAGATCTGCCTCAATTCTACAATTCTCAAATTAGAAAAGAATGATTTCTAAACGGAAACTTTACAGAGACCGTGATGGTTAACAACAACTGCTTTGCACAGGAGCGCTCTGATCGGTGGTTCAGCTAGCCAGTGCTTTGTTGTTGTAGGAAAAACAGAACGTCGGCTTGGCTTGGTGCCCCCCTAGGGCGTGGTGCCCAATTGCCCATATGGTAGATCCGGCCCTGCATCCATATCTACTGCATATCTGGCAGCAGAAGGATGTTTTAAGGTTAGTTTTATAGCTCAGACCCTTGATGACTTTTAGCCAACCATGGGTTCCATACTATTCCCGTGTAATGTACAGCTTAATCTAGTCCCACCCCCCATTCCCATAGAGATTCATTCAAATGCACAGAGGTTATAGTATTGCTTCTAAGAGTACCTGGAAATAAGACATCAAGAGTCTTTTGATATCCTGTTTTATACAGAGTCATGATAGCATCACCCGTTTACCTCTGGGATACCTGTTTACGACAGAAGTTGGTTGAGAGAATAGCAAGAATGTGCAGAGAAGCCGTTATCAAGGCAAAGGGTGACTACTTTGAAGAATCTAAAATATAAGACTTTTTTTGATTTGTTTAAAACACATTTTTGCTCTTTGCATAATTTCATTCGTGTTATCTCATAGTTTTTATGTCTTTACTATTCTAAAATGTGGAAAACGGTAAAAATAACAAAACAAAAAAAACCTATGAGTAGGTATGGTCAAACTTTTGATTGGTACTGTATGTAAAAAAATATTTACAAATCACTGCTTTTATGTGCATTTAACACACTGTCCCAACTTTTTTGGAATTGGAGTTTGTAGATGCAGCACTGCAGATTGTAATGAATGTGTCAGCTGCTGCAGTAGGACCTGTTTGATTCAGGCTAAATCTCTTCCCCCATTTCCCTCCAGGAGCTGCAGTTCTGCACACCTTTGAGCAGCAGTAAGATGCAGGCAGGAGTCTGCTTGAGACGGGACACTGAGACAACACTACCAGAGCTCACTGAGCAGCACAGGATCAGACAGAACAAAGAGCAATTCAGTGGACTGGAGTCTGTACACATGACAGAGTCAGAGACAGAGTATGCTGCACCAGGACTCAACACACTGGAGCCAGAGTGTGTTACAGCACACAGCAGGGTCAGTGATGTCCACCACATGCAAACATCACTGATTAAAATAGAAACTGATCTGGGCTCCACCCACACTGGGGATTTTAAGACAGAGAGCCTAGACAGTACAGAGCTGGGACATGTAACCCATCTGCATCCTGACCAAATCAAAACAGAGACTGATGATGGAGGATACCTTGAGGCAGAGCACATGAGTGACTTGCAGGATATTAAATGTGTTGATATTAAATCTGATCAAATGAAGTTTGAATGCTGTGAAAGTTTACAGAGTGATGTCATGAATACTGTGATGAATGGAACAGGTGTTGATCACAAAGACCATACTGAACCATGGCAATGTGCAGGAGAGCCAAATCCAAACTATAAAAATGAAGAAATTCACGATCTGCCGACCCAATGTGAGGACTTAAATAATCACTGTGACATAAACAATGAAAATAATCAGATTGTCCAAGAAAGCACAAATAGTAGCAACAAACGTATGTATTGCCAAAGAACGAAAGTGTTAATTGAACAAATTATAGTTAATTCAAGCAAAAGCCCAAGCCTTTTGAATTGCTTTCAAAAGAAGATAATTCATAGAAATAAAGGGAAAATCCATACAGGTGAAAAGGCCTACAAGTGCACACAGTGTGAGAAGTGTTTTAGTCGAAAATCAGATTTAAATATACACCTGAGAATTCATACAGGGGAAAAGCCCTACAAGTGTAAACAGTGTGGGAAGGGCTTTTCCACAATATCTCCATTAAATAGACACGAGAGAATTCATACAGGTGAAAAGCCCTACAATTGTACACTGTGCGAGAAGTGTTTTTGTAGAAAATCTGATTTAAATGTACACCTGAGAATTCATACAAGTGAAAGGCACTACAAGTGCACAGAGTGTGAGAAGTGTTTTCATAGAAAGTCTGAATTAAATAGACACCTGATAAGTCATACAGGTGAGAAGCCCTACAAGTGTACACAATGTGGGAAGTGCTTTTCCACTCTATCTATTTTAAATAGCCACCTGAGAATTCATACAGGTGAAAAGCCCTACAAGTGTACACAGTGTTGGAAGTGCTTTTCCACTCTATCTATTTTAAATAGCCACCTGAGGATTCATACAGGTGAAAAGCCCTACAAGTGTACACAGTGTTGGAAGTGCTTTTCCACTCTATCTATTTTAAATAGCCACCTGAGAATTCATACGGGTGAAAAGCCCTACAAGTGTACACTGTGTGGAAAGTGCTTTTCCACTGTATATATTTTAAATAGACACCGGAGAATTCATACAGGTGAAAAGCCCTACAATTGTACACAGTGCAATAAGTGTTTTTGTAGAAAATCTAATTTAAATGTACACCTAAGAATTCATACAGGTGAGAAACCCTACTAGTGTACACAGTATGGGAAGTGTTTTCCACTATATTTTAAATATGTTTAGATTGTGTCAATAATGCTCATCTTCTTTCTCATAGGCACTCCCCTGGTTGTCACGGGGATTATTGTCCCCTTTCTTTTACACCCCAGGTTCATATAATTTGGTTTCTTGGCCACGCCCCCTTACGCTCACGTCTCCTATTTCATGGAAACGTCACCTAAATTGACTGTCACCTGAATATAATTATTTTGACTGCATGTTCACCTCTGTGTAATTAAGTCTATATATTGCATGTCCTGTGTTACTATTTTAATCTGATGAAGGCCATGGTGCCGAAATGTCATGTTTTAACCAATAAAACTTTTTCTATTTTTTCTACGAGCAAGTGTTGCGTAATTTTCACTATATTTTAAATAGCCACCAGAGAATTAATACAGTTGAAAAACCTTACAAGTGTACAGTGTGGGAAGTGCTTTTCCACTGTAAATATTTTAAATAGACACCTGATAATTCACACAGGTAAAACGCCCTACAAGTGTACACTGTATGAGACATGTTCTCATAGAATAGAACATTTGACTTAAATGTACACTTGAGAATTTATACAGGTGAAAAACCCTACAATTGTATTCATTGTGAGATGTGCCTTTTCAAATTTACTAATTTAAAGAGCCACCAGAGCATCCATGCAGGTGAAAAGCCCTACATGTTCTCAGTGTGGGCAGTGCTTTTCCACACAGTCTCATTTAAATAACCCCCTGAGAATTCATATAGTCATGTGAAAAAGTAAGTACACCCCCAGATAATGCTTTTTACTGTTAAAGGTTGTCTAATTTAACAGACACACATAAATGATGCTTTCAAATTATTTATTTATCAGAAATCAACAGAAGTGCAATTATCCTGTGAGGAATAACCTTTAATTGAATTAAATTTAATATAAGAAAAAAAAAAAAAAGAAATAATTATTTGTAACAAAACCATGTGTGCCACAATTATTGGCACCCCTGAATTTATATATAGAATAAAGTAATCATTTTTTATATTTGGTTGCATATGCTTTGCATGCCATGACCCAACAACATCAAAAGACTCTTGATATCTTATTTTCTGGTACTCTTACAAGCGATACTATAACGACTCTGCATTTGAATGGATCTCTATGGGAATTGGGGGGTGACACTAGATTTAGCTAAATTATGCTGGAACAGTATGGAACACGTGGTTGGCAAAATGGCTGTAAGTCATCAAGGGTCTGAGGTATCAAACGAGCCTCAAACCAGATATGCAGTAGATGTGGATGGATCACTTTAAGGGTTGTTTTTCCTGACACATTTTTCTATTGAACTCTGGAAAAATAAGTCAGGATAAGAAACCTTTCAAGTTAACGTTAGGCTACTCACCACTCTCCAGTCTCTCTCCTGCTCTGCTGCATTCGCCTATCCCCTGCAAGCCCCAGTCCCGCTCATTTCCACTCCCTGTGCTACTGTGCTTAATAAAGTGCTCCTCGGAGCTTGTACCGAGTCTCTGAGTCCTGCATTTGGGTCCACCAGTGAAGGAATCGTAATAGTTGTATTTATTTTAGATTGTATTTTAATCTAGTTATTAAAGCATGTATTTATATTTTTTTAGTGGTAGGCATAGATGAGCATGTTGGGCTGAAGGGCCTGAATGGGCTGAATGACCATACTCTTATTTTATGTTATATGTTATGTTAAGTTATGTTAATAACGAGCAGAAGTGGAAACCGCGGCATTAAAACTGTATGGTTATGTTATGTTAAGTTATGCTGTGTCATGTTATGTTATGTTGTGCTGTGTTGTGTTGTGTTAAGTTATGTTATGGTATGGTATGCTGTGTTGTGTTGTGTTGTGTGATGTTATGTTATCTTATGCTATGTTAAGTTAAGTTTATAACGAGCAGAAACCGCGGCATTAAAACTGTATGGTTGAGAAAGAATAATGTTATTTAGCTTAACGTTACATTTATGTGAATTGGCTCTTTTACCGATGCAATTCATGTCATACAAACACATTCACACACGCGCGCATGGCACGGCGGCCAAAAAACACACACACGGCCAACTTTACATGACTAATCAATAATATGACCAAACCACAAATTAATAGAATAGAATATGAAAATAATAACTGTCCTACCTCTTTCCATCTCTCTCTCGCAACAAGGCAGTGAACCAGTGTAGCGTACAATTAAACTTTTTTCCACTTCCAGGTTCGTTGCTTCACTGTACGTCTCGCTATCAACTAGCACATAGCACTGAACGGATACATTTCTATGTATTTGTTCAATTGGCCTGTAAATAAACATTATTAGTTCTACACTCGCATTACGTAGCACTAATGCTAGCTACTGACCATGGATGGGTTCAAAAATATAGCTCGTATTTTCATAAACGTGCACTACGAAAGTGTTATCTGATTGGACGCTGCCTGCCAGTCTGGGCCTGGGTGGAGCTAAGGACCGAGGAAAGGGAGTGAAAATAAGTGATTGGACTGAACCCAATGCGTTTTGTTTTACAGAATTGCAACTTAACAAGGGGACGATTTCCCCAATTTCCCTTAACAAGGGGAGCGGCGCTTCCCCGCATTCAACAACAATTCGAACACTGCGGTGTAGGTTCTCAGTGAAAAAAACTCTGAGAACCTACGGTTTTTTTCACCAGGAAAATAATTGAGGAAGGGATGAAGTTAAGGATGTATGGGAAAAAATAGAAACGGTTGGAACATTCAAATTTTTGGGAGTTATTTTTGATTCATGGTTACCATGGGCAGACTATATCAGGAGAATAGAAGAAAAATGCAAAAAAGTAATAAATGTGATGAGATGTTTGACTGATGGGGAATGGGGAGCAAGTTGCTCATCGTTAAAAAGAATATATGTGGCCTTGATAAAGTCTGTGTTGGATTACGGCAGTGTTGCATATGGATCAGCAGCCAGGAATCATATCAGGAAATTGGATGGGATTCAGGCCCAGGCATTGAGAGTGTGCAGTGGGGCTTTTAAAACATCGCCAGTTCCTGCTCATCAGGGAGAGTGGGGCTTTTAAAACGTCGCCAGTTCCTGCTCTACAGGGAGAGTGGGGCTTTTAAAACATCGCCAGTTCCTGCTCTACAGGTAGAGATGGGAGAAATGCCGTTAGAATTAAGAAGGATGCAACTGATGGCAAATTACTGGGCTCATTTGAAGGGACACAAGGATTCTCACCCCGCAAAAGGAGTGTTACAGGAGTGCTGGGAAAATGGGAAGTATCAAAGGGATAACTTTGTTCGGTTAGGGAATGACATTGCAAATAAATTTGGAGTGTTTGATCTGAGGATAAACCCTTCAGTAGTTTATCCGGTGGTGGCTCCATGGATTCTTGTGTGGCCTGATATAGACTGATATAGACTGGTATTTGTTAGAGATAGAAAGGAAAAAAATATATTAAATGAGGTGATGGGGAATGAGAGACAGCGCATGTAGAGGTGAGGGGAAATTAGAGGGTGGATGAGTTGGCTAAGAGGGCTTTAAAGAAAGGAAATATAGAAATGCAAATTAGTATCAGTAAAGCAGAGATTAAATGTGCAATCTGGGAAAAAACTAACCAAATTTGGCAAGAAAGGTGGGACAAAGAAGCGAAAGGGAGGCATTGATATCAAATTTTAAAATGTGTCAAAGTTACATGGGTAGGTAGTGGACACAGGAGAGAAGAAATTGTGTTGACAAGGTTACGGTTGGGGGACTGTGCACTACAAAACACTGAAAATGTTAAGGAAACATCAGACAGGATTGTGTGAGGGATGTCAGGAGGATGAGGAGTCCATGGAGGAACGAGATAAAGCGTTAGGATGCCGGGACATGAAGTGGAGAAGGTTGTGGTGCCTGGCGGGGCTCGGAATAGGGGGGTAATCACAGGCGTTCCGTTGTCTATGGAGATGGCTGAACTACAGAGCTGTATCAAGGGAGGTAAACTTATGGACTGCATTGGACTGCGTTGTACTAGGGAAAGAAAAAAAGAGGACAGTTTGTCGTGTTGTTGAATTTTGTTGAATGTTGTTGAGTCAAAATAGGATACATATGATATCCAGTGAGATGGTTTGTGCCACAACCTTTGCGGTGTTTTAACTGTCAGCGTATGGGTCATGTGGCAGCTGTGTGTAAGGGGCAGAAGAGATGTGTGAGGTGTGGGGAAGGTTATGGTTTTGGGGAATGTGAGGATGGTAAGGGCTTGAAATGTTGTAATTGCGGGGGTGAGCATAGTGCGGCGTATGGGGGATGCAGAGTGCAAAAACAGGCCCAGGAAGTGCAGAAAATTAAAGTTACCCAAAATGCCTCGTATTCGGAGGCTGTGAGGTGGCTTCTCAGAAAGTTAGCGCAAACAGGAGGTACGGGTGTGGCTCCGGCAGGTGAACTAGTGGAAGGTGTGCTCATAGCTGTGTTGCCGATCCAGATGTGCTTCATGTTAAGAATGTGCTTCATAGCTGTGCATCTCAGGCGTCAAGATGTATGGAGAAACTGAAGATAATTCTGGGAGCGGCTGAGTATCTGTGTGAAAAATTGCGCGCTCAGGATGGGGTGGGCTGTCGCAGCCTCCTGGTTAGGGTGATGACGTTTTTTATTCTCCAGTGGAATGCACGCAGCCTGATTTCCAACAGGCAAGAGTTTAAGAGGTTCCTTGTGGAACCTGCTGCTCGGCCAGAGGTTGTATGCATCCAGGAGACGTGGTTGAAACCGCATCTGGATTTTGTTAGCATTAGTTTTCCCATTTTTTGTGAGGTAGGTTTTGGGGTTGACCAGAGGCCTCGTAGAAATATGAGGGCTTGGTATTTTAATAAAGCGGACTGGGTTAAATTTAATGAGCTGTGTGATGTGGGTGTACAGGGAGTTTCTGTTGAGGGGGATGTAGATTTGTGTGTTGAGGAGCTGAGTGACGTTTGTATTGGGGCTGCTAATCAGGCGATTCCGGTTCGTTGGGGTAAGGGGGTTAGGAGGGCAGTCCCGTGGTGGATGAATGAATGCTCTGAGGCGGTTCAGAGTTTTTAGGGCTCGGAGGGTGTCTATGACTCAGCAGGTTGTGATGGAGTATCAGAGACTGGGGCGGTGGTTAGGCACACCATTAAAGGGGTTAAGAGGGCAGCGTGGTGGCGGTTCTGCTCCACTTTCGGGAGGGAGACTCGGATGACTGATGTGTGGAGGGTAGTTAAGAAGATGAGGGGCTGTGGTGGGATGAGGTGGGTGCCTGTTTTGGTGGATGGTGATCTGGTTGCCAGATTGGACGATGAAAAGGTGAACCTGTTGGCCAGGACGTTGTCGGGGGAAGCTGGTGTGAGGTTGAATGCACCGAAGGGAGGTGTTGGAGGAACGCAGGGATTTGTGTCATAAGAAGATAGTTTTTGATAGTGTATTGGATGTGGAGTTTACCATGCTTGAACTTATTTTGGCTGTGAAGAGGGCGGGTAATTCATCCCCGGGTCAGGATTTAGTATGCTAAGAAATGCTGAGGCATGTTTCGGAGAAAGTTTTAGTAGTTGTGTTAAAGGTTTAATAAAACCTGGATGGAGGGCAGCCTTCCGGGGCTATGGAGGAAGGCTGTGGTATTGCCATTTGTGAAGCCAGGGAAGGACCCTACTAGTGCTGCTAGCTACCGCCCAATAGCGCTGACATCTAACTTTAGTAAGTTGATGGAACGTATGGTGGTGGGGCGGTTGACTCATTTTTTGGAGAGGCGGGGACTTTTATCTCAGGTGCAGAGTGGGTTCTGGAGAGGTCGCTCCACATTTGATACCCTGATGAGATTGGAGACAGATATTAAGAAGGCGCAGACTATAAAGGATGTAGTTGTGACTGTGTTTTTTGATATTGAAAAGGCATATGACTCTATGTGGAAAGAAGGCTTTTTGTTAAAGTTGGAAGGGTTGGGGGTGGCTGGACGTGTCTATAATTGGGTTTTGTCCTTCTTGTATAACAGGTCTATGCAAGTTAGGGTGGGGTCTGCTCCATCGGATCCCTGTGCAGTGAATATTGGTACTCCACAGGGTAGTGAAATTAGTCCAATATTGTTTAGTATAATGATTGATGATGTTTTTACTCGGGTGGATAGGGATGTAGAGGTGACGTTGTATGCTGATGACAGTGCTTTATGGAAACAGGGGCGAAGCCATGTTAGGAGGAGGGTGCAAGAGGCAATTGTTAGGGTGGAGGAGTGTTCTGTAAAATGGGGGTTTAAGTTTTTGGTACAGAAAACTAAGAGTATGTTTTTCACGGGAAGGCGGATTCCTGATACGGAGGTGTTTAGCCTATATGGCCAGCCAGTGGAGAGGGTACACTTCTTAAAATATTTGGGCCTATGGTTCGATACTGGATTGACCTGGAAAATACATATTGATCATGTGGTGGCAAAGTGTAAGAAGGTTCTTAACCTTATGAGGTGTGTAGCAAGTTGTGAGTGGGGGGTGGATAGATCTTCCTTTGTAACCATATACTATGCACTCATCAGATCAGTCCTAGACTAGTCTGGATGTATGGTGTTCTAATCAGCTGCACCTTCAACATTGAGGCATCTAGATGTGATCCAGGCAAAGGCTTTGCGGTTATGCTGTGGAGCATTTAAGACGACACCAGTATGTGCAACGTTGGTGGAAGTGGGGGAATTGCCATTGGAGCTGAGGAGGCGTAAACTGATGATGTCATACTGGGCCACATTGAAGGGCCACTTTGGTGCCCATCTGACATCTGTGGTGCTGCGGTATTGCTGGGAGTATGCGATTAGGCCGGGTATGGGATTCGGGTGGACGGCTAATAAGTGGGCTGCTGGAACATTTCATGCTTCTCTTCCTGTATTTACAGATGGTGCTAAGGATCCAGAAACGGGTCGTGTTGGGTCAGGCGTATTTGTGCCCCTATTTGGGGCTAAGATATCAGAGAGGCGAGACGATGGCTTATCAGTTTTAACAGCAGAAATGGTGGCAATAGCCCTGGCACTGCAGTGGTTCGAGGAGGTCGCGCCTGATAGGGTAGTTATATGCTCTGACTCTGTATCGGCCCTGGAGAGCCTCACTGCTCCAACATCCTGCAGGGAGGATCTGGTACTGGAGGTATTGCCCAGTATATATAGGCTATATAGGAGGGGCATTGGGGTATATTTCTGCTGGGTACCGGCACATGTGGGTGTGAGGGGTAACAAGGCGGCTGACGCCCTCGCTAAGAGGGCCTTTAGAATGGGAGTTATTACGGTGGATGTACCTTATGGTAAAGGGGAGGTCAAGGCTAAAGTGAATGGTTCAAAAGGTTTAGCAACAGAGGTGGGATGAGAACATTAGGGGGCGTCATTTGTAGACCATCCGGCCAGGGGTCTCTGGGAAGTCTCTTCTTTGCTGGAGTAGGAGGGAGGAAACAATGTGAGCTAGGCTTAGGTTGGGACATACTGGGTTAAATGACAGTTTATATAGGAGGGCGGCAGTGTAGTATAATGGTAAAGGAACTGGCCTTCGATTCCCAGGTAGGACACTGCCGTTGTACCCTTAAGCAAGGTACTTAACCTGAATCGCTCCAGTATATATCCAGCTGTATAGCTGTATAAATGGATAATATGTAAAACATGCTAAAAAGTTGTGTAAGTCGCTCTGGATAAGAGCGTCTGCTAAATTCCTGTATAAAAAAATGTGGAGGTGCTCATAGTGTGGCATATGGAGGATGTGAAGTTAAGAAAATAAAAGAAAAATGAAAATTCAGCAACACAAAATAACATAACATATGCAGAGGCAGTAAAGAAAGTGCAAGGAGAAAGCAGAGTAGAAGAATCAGAGAGAAATTACCAACCTTCTAGATTTGAAGTGCAAGGAGAAAGGAGAGTAGAGGATTCTGAGAGAACTATCATTAACCAAACTTCTAGAGTTGGGATCGAACAGTGTCGTCAAACTAAAGGGTTGAGTACTGAAAAATTGATTTTATTCATTGCCTATGTCATCAATTGTTCAGACTAAGCTAAAAGCAAAACCGAGAAAATAAGAATAATAGTTAAGGGAGCGGAAACATTTTTGGAGGGGAAGGGTCTTTCTTGGGAGCAAATTCAAAAAGAATTGAGTCCGACTCAAAGTCAGGAAACCAGTTCTAAAGGACCTATGTAGGAATTCATATCGAGATGAAGAGAAGAGATTAAAATATGATTTAAGAGACGTATTATAGAAATTGTTTGGTATAATTTTAGGTTTTAATAGTTGTATTTTTTTTTTTATAGATACAGACCTAAGATAAATTTAATTTAGTGAATCCCTATCAACACTCCAATCCGGTTGGTGGCGGTAATGCACAATTTCATTGTTTACTAACCGCCATAAAACAAAAGAAGAAAAAGAAGAAGAAGAAGAAGAAGAAGGAAAAGAGAGGCAGGTTATGTTTTTCTTTCCTCTCCCCGTAATTGTGATGCTTTAACAGTTTAGTTTATCTGCCAGCACGCTTTAAATCGGTTTACTTTCCATTCACTAATGTAGGACTAGATATAGCATGTTTGTAATGTGGCAGTAGATTGTAGAATTTAATTTAGAGTTTGAAAACTTCTACTTGGTCCAATGTTACTTCTCCATGTCAATAATATTACTCTTGAGCCTAAATGAGTGCATCTTTCTTCCTGTATTGCAAGACCCGTTTTGAACCGTCCCGCGAAAGAGTGCATCTTTCTTCCTGTATTGCAAGACCCGTTTTGAACCGTCCCGCGAAAGGTCGTATCGATTTTAAGTGTTCTAGCCGCTGTTTGCTGTTTGCGTGGTTTTAATTAGACCTCGTTGAACACTGATTTTAAGTGTTCTAGCCACTGTCTGCTGCAACTCTCTCCTGGCTGGCTTGCCAGCATCGGCCATTAGACCCCTTCAGCTTATCCAGAACGCAGCAGCGCGCCTGGTCTTCAACCTCCCCCGACACTCCCATGTCACCCCCCTGCTCATTGACCTCCACTGGCTACCGGTGATGGCTCGCATCAAATTCAAAACATTGGTGCTCGCCTTCCAGGCAGTCCGAGGATCTGCCCCTCCATACCTCCAAAAACTAATCAGACCCTACACACCTGCCAGATCCCTGCGTTCCGCCTCCTCAGGACGACTGGTACCTCCCCCTCTTCATGCTAGCACCCGGTCTCGACGTCTGTCTGTCCTGGCCCCACGGTGGTGGAATGACCTCCCCGTGGAGGTCAGAACAGCAGAAAGTCTGACCGCCTTCAAGCGCAGATTGAAGACTCACCTCTTCAAGCTGCACCTCTCTCCACCCCTCCCTACCTCCCTGTGACTATTGTTATTAATGTTGTGTAATTACCCCCCCCAAAAAAAAAAAAAACTCCAATCATACTGACTGCGCCTAGTACTTGGATTCGTATTTGCCTTTTTAGGGTTGTTTTTAAACGTTCTTGTTCCTAGTTTGAAAATGCACTATGTACGTCGCTCTGGATAAGAGCGTCTGCTAAATGTCTATAATGTAATGTAATGTAAATGTCGTGAAATAATTTAACAACGCAACAATGACGTTACGCCTTACCGTTGTTAATCCGTGTATCAGCGAAATTGCCACATTACGCACAATCCCGGCAATTGTTTTGTTTGTAAACTAAACGGTGCTATGGACTTGTGATGTGATTTGTTGAAAACAACACTGGAGCACCAGTGAGTCTGTGGTTCCAAAACTCGGTCCTGTGGGGCAGTGATTTTCAACCACTGTGCCGTGAGAGATCGTCAGGTGTGCCGTGGGAAATGATCCAACTTCACTTAATTAGTAACACTTTTGGTTGGTGGTGTGTAGATTGCGGATCGGGCCGCATATTTCTGTCCGAACCCGACCGAGTCCGAGATAGTAGTAACCGAGCCCGACCCGAACCCGACAGGAATTCTGCTTTTTATGTCCGAACCCGACCTGAGCCCGACGCAGTTAATGTAAGGCACTGAAGCGCTGACATAGTGGGCGTGTTCGGCTAGAGCCGATTTACGTCATAACTGCGTCGGCCTGCATCGGAAACTGTCCGAGATGGCCGAAAAGTCGGTGCTGCGTGAACTAAGGCGGAAATGACAACATAAGGTTAAGCAGGCGCCTTTCCAGGCGCCTTAGCAGCGGTGCAGTTGCTCTCGGGCGCCTTCAACAACATCGCCGCGCCTTCAAACTAACCAACGACAGAATTGGTTAGAGAGCGAGGAGAGAGTGATGTTTCCTCACGACAAACGCGGATAATTTCACAATATCGCCACCTATCTCGGCGTATTGATTCTACTCTCAAAAAAAAATCTAAATGAAATGTACCCCTCCCTAATAGTGTTCAAACACAGGTAGGCTATAAGAGTTATTTAGTCAATCTTACAATGTAACAGCAGTAGTCTATTTCCCCCCTCTTTCTGGTCTCTTATCTAATTTCACAATTAATATTTATTTTGTTGTTTTTCTTATTGCTCTTATTTAAAAAAAATTATTATTTAATACAATCCTTTTTTTGTACTTCAATTAATGTGATTTTGTTTCATAATGTGAGGTTCTAGTATAAGCCCAACCTATCGAACACATTTCTGTACATTACTTTTGTGTACTTGAATTTATTTTTTATTCATACAAATAATACATAAATAAATATGCGTTTTGGGAGTTTGGGATTGTAGCACATATGGTCACTACTGTGGTTATTATATACTGTACCTTACATGTACTTTCTTGAGATAAACCAATATGGATGTGAAAAGTACAATATTGGTAATGTTACACTAACAAATGCCAATTCTCATTCTTGACTGCTTCTGTAATCCAACTGTAGGCCTACCTCTAACTTTATAAAATATGTTGTCTGAACCTAGAAGCGTCAAGAAATAACCCAAAAAAAAGGCCTGGCCAAATATAGGTAACTTAATGTTTTGTTCAATAATGTAACTATATTGGATTAACATATTTTATATAAAATTAAAGATGCAACTTTGTTATGAGTGTTTTGTATTTTGCATTTGTATAACAGCTGGTTTAAGAGTAAAATCCTAATTGGACTGTTGTCCAAAAAATTGTCCTCTTCAGAACATTTGGTGTGAGCATATAGAACATTAAGGTAGGGCCACCAAATGATAACACATTCATTTTTGTCAAAGTATTTGGGAAGTTACCTAATTTATATTTCTCTTCACCATCCTTGTTATCAGTAAGACAACTCATTCGGATCTGAAGGGATGTTCTGCTGATGTTCTTCTGTTGAGAAGTGGAGTTTTCCCTATCTCCAGATCGGACAGTGTATAGGCAGACCTCTGCCTGTCACATTCCAGCAGAGGGGACCACATACAAATAAGCCAATTCCATAATAACATGAAGGGAAGGACGAATTAAACAATATTATGTAACACATCCTGGCGCTACTGTGCTGTACATCCACTTTGCAAATTGTTGAAAGATTAATGATTGAGATTAAAGATCTAACAGTGTTATTATGGCTATGGGTTCATTAGATGTGGGTGTTCTGGTCTCCAAAACAAAACCGATAAATTATACTAGCAATTAAGACCACGTTTTCAGAATATTTATTTCACACAATATGGTGACATTCACAAAAGGTAAATAAACTGTAGGACTATTCCCCTCCACCACCATTCAAGCCACAACGACACCGGGTTCTTTCTGTCATTTTGTATGTTTATTGTCAAATCAGAAATATACGAACAATGATTGGTGACAGGTAAAAGGAAGACAACATGTTGATATTGGAATACATCTTATGCAAATACAATTCTATTTATCCATACGTTACCATAACTGGCAAGGAAAATGTCATCTTTCTTGACATTGTTCCCTCAAAACACATAACAACTCCCAGTATCCCAATGTCCCTATATGTACTATATTAGTTATTCATTCATACAAACTCAATTTATCTTGTTAAAGACATTGAATGGCATTCAATTCAATACGTTCATTGTCAGGGTCCAAAGGGACCACGTGCTGTCATGTAATTTGAATAAATCATGAACACTGACATTATGAGTAGCTGAATCACCTCATTTTTTCCTATGTTTTGGCTCTTTACTCCAGAACTTTTGATGTGAAATGATACAACAACTGTGAGGCTAAAGTACAGACTGTAAGCTTTAATTTGAGGGCATTCTCATCCATATTGTAACTGAAGAAGGCTGGAGTACAGGCCTGGCATAGCATCACCAGTGAAGATACCCAGCATCTGATGATTTCTACAGCTCGCAGACTTCAGGCAGTCCTTGCATGCAAAGGACATGCAACCACCAAGTATTATTCTTTCATAGCAACATAATTAATGATTAGGATTAATACACTTTCCCCTTATGTCACAAGGAATAATACACTTTCCCCTTATGTCACAAGGAATATATTCAATGCAACTCTAAAAAAAAAAAAAAAAGTCCCATGAAAGAGACATTTCTCATTTATATTGGTACAGATATTCTGCAATAAAATATGCTTTAGAACCACCACTCAAAGGTCTATGAAAACATGCATGTAAGTTATGATACTTAACATAGCTACATAGATTCTCACATTACAATGTATGACTACCGATGGCTACGATGTCTTCTGGGTTCAGATGAACTAAAATTACATGTCTGCCATGTTTGCAAGTCTAAACAGAGATGACAGGTGTAGTTTAGGCCATCTCATGAATTGACAGACAAGAAACAGCTGAATATGAGCAATAGACCATAAGCAGCCTAATGTTTACAGGTATGTTACCATAACAGATGACAGTTTAGCTAAATAATTTAGTTATTCGACAATGAAAGGGCACCCAGCGCTTTAATTCCAATGGAAATGATACGTATTTATTCAAGAACTTTAACTGGAGTTTCACTGTGGCACAATTCAGGGTGATAGCCAAAGTCGCGTAGCAAAAGATAAATATTGACTACCCGAACAATACAAGTTATGAAATAATGTAAGGCAGTATTAAAACAACCTTCATTCGTTATCCTCCATTTCTTCAAGATTTTGAAGTAAAAAGGACATCTGTGTCGCCTCCAAGTCCTCCGCAACCACAAACAACACGGCTAATTCCTCCATGTTGTTTTTCTCCCAGCCGGTTTCAGAAACGTCCGAAACTGTCCCAGTTGGATCTGCTCAGGCGATTTTCATTTCCGCCTGAGGCAGGTAAACCAACTGCTCACCGATGTCTACTCGAACACGCCCAGTGTTTCCCTGTCACGCAGTTGTTGTTACCATGGTTACAGCTTCCCTGTTTAGTGGACACTGGGCACCTAAATGACCGTCAAAAAATAAAAGAATATATTTATAATAAGGTTGTTCTTGTGTTGAGTGTGCGGTTTACACTGAACCATCAATTATTGGACAAAGCTCAGTGTGCCACTTCTCTTTTTTTGGACGTACTCTGCAACCTGCACCTCTATTGGAGAGACACGCGTACGTTGAACTATTTTTCTGTTGGTAATCATACTTTTACTTGAATACAGTTTTTTGGTACTCTACCCGCCTCTGCTGGCCATTGTGAAAGTTCCTTTGCACATTGTTTAATTGCATTCGGAGGTCAAAGTCAAAGTCAAAGTGTTTTTATTTATCAAGTGCACAGTATAACACAAGGTCATTCTGAACAATGAAATTCTTAGGACATGGCAAGCAACAACTATGTAGTAGGCATTAAAAACAAACAAAAACAAAAACATATATCAAATAAGGGCAAGAATAACAAATATAAGTATACATAGCGGTAAAACACTAGCAGCAGTTCCAGATATGGACAGTAGGAGTATTAAATATAAAGTGTGGAGGTGCCGATAGACATGTGCAATAGATTAAATTAAGGTGATGTACATTGAATGTACATAAGAAGTGCCTAGAGCATACAATGAGGTGCGATGAATGCGATTAATGCTGCTGGTTGAGAAGCCTGATGGCCTGGGGGAAAAAACTGTTTGTGAGTCTGGTAGTCCGTGCCCGAATGCTCCGGTAACGTCTACCAGACGGCAGCAGCGAGAACAGTCCATAGCCTGGGTGGCTGTAGTCTTTTATGATTTTCTGTGCTTTCTTAAGGCATCGCGTGTGGTAGATGCCTTGCACAGAGGGGAGGTGGCAGCCAATGATGCGCTCCGCTGTCTTCACCACCCTCTGGAGGGCCTTGCGATCAGCAGCAGAGGTTGTTTCTGGACTTGTGAAAGTAGCTTTTTGTTCTCAGTTGCCGATTAAAGCCATGTCTTTTATTTTCGGTCATGATTTAGCTGGAGAAAATGTCTTTTCTCTGCCTGAAGTTACGAATGAGCCTAGCATGAATGACAGTACTGATAACGTGGCATGATAATTTCTCTCTGTTTTCACTGCGTGTGTAGTGAGACACACAATATTCGGTATCATTTTTTTTAATTTCACACTATATTTTCACCAAAAACAACTTGAAGCACCATGTGAAGTAACTCTCTCAGTAACGTTACATTGTCATAGTTTATTTATAATGTGACAACTGTAGCCTACTACTACATTCTAGAGCTCCTAAACTTCAAACTTGATACAGCATGTTTAAAATCTTGCTGAAGCAATCACACCAACGTTTATTCATAAAATGTCTTAAGCATTTTCTGGAACTCAGGAAATCTTTTGCGGAACTGAATAACCTCGCCCTGCGAAGAGATTCTCTCACTACCCGCACATATCTCTTTGAGATCCATTAGAATGGAGACACCTTTTTCCGAAGCAAAGGAGTTGATCTGTGAAAGGGCAGTGCTTTTATATGTTTCAATCCGGCTTAACCGATACTCCGAACGTGGTTATCAACTTGCTAAGTGAACATGGGCTTTATTAATCAAGGTACGTGCGCCTTCTCATAAAAGGGGCGGTGTCTGCAACAATGAGCCTATAGCGGTGCAGCATGGGCTGTACTAGAGCAACGTATTTCTCTCCTGTGGGGAAAAAAGACTACGGACCGATATAATGGACGGATAGACAATCATAAAAAAGCATTTTCCGGAACTCAGAAAATCTTTTGCGGAACTCACTATTCGCCCTGCGTAGAGATTCCCTCAGTATCCGCACATCTCTTTGGGATCCTTTGGAATGGAGACGCCTTTTTCCAAAGCCAAGGAGTTGATTGGTCAAAGGTTGGCATGGCAACATACCCGATTAAAAGTGAGTCGGCTTCATGATACAGAAAACCCAGGGTTGAAGCTTAATTTAGCTCGCTATCCCCTTAATCTTGCTTCGTAGTACACCCCTCTGGAGTGTACCTGTGTACGCTGGTTTTCATTCCCACCACAATTGCAATCCCAGAATTATAACATGCTTATAACATTATAACAATTTTAGGTGCTTTCCATGTTTAGAGGGATCATTCAATGTATTAAGCCACGTGGCGATTTCTGACACTTAAATGTTTTTTGATTGGATACAGGGCTGCCTCTTACAGTAAATACAGATGTGCTGGTAGCTGGTTAATGCAAGTGAATGTTGCTGTTGCTCTTTTGCTGTTTTTATTTATTTGCTTGGGGTAAAAGATTAAGAACCCATGTTTTATTGTATCCTGCACTCAATTATGGCTGGTAAATATTTCAAAACTTTATTAAATATAAAATTTGCTATCCATGTTTTTTATTAAAAGTAAAAAAAATAAAATAATAATAGCCTAATCAAACCGCTGGAGCCTATATTTTAATAAATAATTTTATGCTCAGAAAACAGAAATGCACAAATATGATCTTTTGGGCTATGTGATCTCAACATAATTTATGGTCGAACACTGCTTGCAAGATCACTTATTGCCTAGCCGCTGTGGATCTCGTTCTGGGCTATGACGGGGATATGGGACCCCTCAACCACTCCCACAGACTGGGAGTCCAGAGATCCTTTAGTTAAACCAGGCCGGTCGGTAGAGGATGGGCTCCCCCTCTCTAGCCAGGTTCCTCCTGAGATCTTTTAGTTAAACCAGGCCGGTCAGTGGAGGATGAGCTCCCCGTCTCTAGCCAGGTTCCTCCTGAGATCCTTTAGTTAAACCAGGCTGGCCAGCGGAGGATGGGCTCCCCCTCTCTCGCCAGGTTCCTCCCAAAATAGTTTTTTAATTTTTATGTTTGCTTTTTGGGGGTTCAGGCTTGGTTTCTGCACAATTTTCATTCTATTTCTCTGTACAACGACTTTGAGACGGATTTGTCATGGTTCGTGGGTTGTTGTTTTTTTTTTCCGTTGCGGTTCTCGTCCTGGTTTTCCGATTGAGAATCTATTGGATTTTTTCCGCGTTCCGTTTCATTCGCTCGTTATTCGTTTCACCTGGGCTTCTACCTGCAGCGTATTTGAGTTCCTCACTTCCGCTTCCCCAGTGCTTCTTTGTCATTCGACATTGCATTGAACCAGGTATAGTCAGGTACTAGCGACCTTGTGATATTAAACGCTGTTTATATTCACGAGGGACTTGCTAATTAGCTTATTTTCTTTGTTGTTTCGTTTTGGTTTTACACTCTCCAATATTGAGCTTGGGAGATTTGGTTTGTGTTTCTCTTGTATATTCGAGTTCGCCCTGTTTTAGTGGGTTGATTTTCGTTTGGCTGTTTATTTGCAAGGAATTCGTTTCCTGTCTTTTCTTTCGTGTATTTATTGTATTACTCCGTTTATTGGTCCTCACTGCATGAGTGACTTGTTCTTATCCCCCTACTTTCGCGTTTGATTATCCGCCACAAAAATCCATTACAGGATCTCTGTAAAAAGCGTGAAAAAATTAGATTTTCTAAATATATAATGTGTAATAGTAAGTCTGGAAACCTCATTATTCGTCAAATTGAATCATTTCATGCAGAAGAACACTGAATATGCATTTTGTCCTTCACCAAGCAACAACCGTTAGGCACGTAAGCCTTTAATAATTCTCCAATAAATTATGGCAATTCAGCTTTAGTTATTTGTAATGTAACTGTCATCTTCTAAAAGTCGGGCCCATTGCATTTTTTAATTGGACATCTTATTTCTCAGTTGCACTGATATTGATGTCAATTGAATAGAATTCAATTCATGGAAAATCCGCAACCCAAGATAGGGACATGAATGGACTGAGGGAAATTATTGTTATTCCATGGCCAACCCAGTCTCTAGGCCGCTCTAAAAAGTCTGGTGTTTTGCTGGTGTTTTCCATTTTATGTGGCAGGATTGTGAATCTTCTCATAGATAAACTGCACTGAAAAAATTAAAATCCCAAAATGTTCTGAGGCACTTCAGAAAGGGCTTACTTCCACTCTGCAATACAAAATCACTATAAAGAACACACAAAGTGGCAGTTGAAGTTAAAACTGTATTTTTAAAATTGACCTGAGATTTGGTATTACCCAGGGGAAGAGGAAGGTTTCCCCCACCTCATAATGCAACAGCGCCCCCTGTGGTCAGTCAGGCATCTGCAGGACTGCAGATTGTAATGAATGTGTCAGCTGCTGCAGTCGGACCTGTTTGATTAAGGCTAAATCCCTTCCCCTGTTTCCCTCCAGGAGCTGCACTTCTGCACATCTTTGAGCAGCAGTATGATGCAGGCAGGAGTCTGTCTGAGACGGGACACTGAGACAACACTACCAGAGCTCACTGAGCAGCACAGGATCAGACAGAAAGAAGAGGAACTCAGTAGACTGGAGTCTGTCCACATGACAGAGTCAGAGACAGAGTGTGCTGCACCAGGACTCAACACACTGGAGCCAGACTGTGTTACAGCACACAGTGGGGTCAGTGATGTACACACACACACATCACTAATTAAAACAGAAACTGATCTTGACTCCACCCACACTCAGGATTTTAAGACAGAAAACCCAGAATTTACTGATCAGGGATATGTAACCCATCTGCATCCTGACCAAATCAAAACAGAGACTGATGATGAAGGATACCTTAAGACAGAGCACATGAGTGACTTGCGGGATATTAAATGTGTTAGATTAAATGAGATTAAATCTGATCAAATGAAGTGTGAATGCAGTGAAAGTTTACCGAGTGATGTCATGAAAAACGTGATGAATGGTGTTGATCACAAAGACCAGACTGAACCATTGCAATTTGAGTGCCAAACTGTAAAAATGAAGAAATTCACGATATGCCGACCCAATGTGGGGGCTTAAAACATTACTGTAACATAAATAATGAAGATAATCAGACCAGAATTGTCAAGAAAAGTACAAATGGTAGCAACAGACATATTAATTGCCAGAGAACACATTTTGTAACTGAACCCATAAGTAATTCGAGTGAAAACCGAAGCCTTTTGAATTTCTTTCAAAAGCAGGCAATTCCTAGAAATAAAGGTGAAATTAATACAGATGAGAAGCTGTACAAATGTACACAGAGTGAGAACTGTTTTAATAGGAAATCTGGTTTAAATAAACACCTTAGAATGAATATAAGTAAAAAGCCCTACAAATGTACTGAGTGTGGGAAATGCTTTTCTCAAATATCTAATTTAAATAGCCACCAGATAATTCATACAGGTGAAAAGGCCTACAAATGTACTGGGTGTGGAAAGTGCTTTTCCTACCCATCTCATTTAAATAGGCACAAAATAATTCATACTGGTGAAAAACCCTACAAATGTACTGAGTGTGGGAAATGGTTTTCCCAAATATCTAATTTAAATAGCCACCAGAGAATTCATACAGGTGAAAAGGCCTACAAATGTACACAGTGTAAGAAGTGCTTTTTCAAAATATCTGATTTAAATGGGCATCAGACAATACACACAGGTGAAAAGCCCTACAAATGTACATTGTGTGGGAAGTGCTTTTCCATAAGATCTAATTTAAATGTTCATCAGAGAATCCATACAGGTGAAAGGCCCCACAAATGCTCACAGTGTGAGAAGTGCTTTTCCCAAATATCTAATTTAAACAGGCATCAGAGAATACACACAGGTGAAAAGTCCTACAAATGTACTCGGTGTGAAAAGTGTTTTTCCCGCAAAAGTATTTTAAATCGCCACAAGATGATTCACAGGTGAGAAGCCAGACAATTAGTATGCTCTGTGGTAAAGGTTTTAACTTGGCCAATTCTCACCTATTTAGGGGGTGCTATGTTTAAGGCTTTATAAATCCAGGTGTGCAAATCACATAAACTTGGTAAATGGCTTAAATGAAACAAGACAGGTGTACCATTTACAATACGAACTTATATTTGTTTATTTTCATAATTTAAGTCAAAATAAAGGGCCACAAATGCAAAAAAAAAACTATTTCTTTAGTTTGCAACACAATACTGAGAGCTACATAAGTTAAACGGGTAAATGTGTACATTTCCTGGATCATAGACTCCATGTTAACAAGTGTGCAAAATCTGAGGATGATATGCAGAACTACTAAAGGTCTATGATGCAAAATATAGGCAGTGTACCCTGTTGCACATTAGTGTTTCCAAATATATCCAAATGGCTAAATTGTGTACTGCTTTAAATAAAAAAAGAGATATATTTAACTACAAATAAACAGTTTTGTCTCATAAAACTCACTTTTGCATCATTTTCAAGTGGGAATGACTATATTTTGATCAGTATAGGGGGGTATATCTATGGGTCCAAAACCCTTAAGCAAAACATGTCATAAAATTAATAAAAATTAGCTTTGTTCATTATAAAAATATACATTTACTTCTTCTGATGGATTATGATAAAAAATATTGATATCACAGTATTACATACACCTAAATATGTAGCCTAATCATGCACTTTTGTACCTCAATAAAACATCACTTTTCCCTGTACTCTACAGTATTTATACTTTTGCCCCGGGATTGCATTTCTCTGTAGTTTTTTAAATATTTCTATTCCTAATCATATTGACTCCAAGGAAAATCTTATTATAACAATATTGATATTGAGATGTGGATGGATCACTGCAAGGGTTATTTCTCCTGACTCATTTTCCTATAGAACTCTATGGTGAAAAAAGTCAGGAGAAACAACCCTTAAAGGGATCCGTCCACAACTACTCTATATCTGGCCGCAGGGTGATGGTTTGGGGCTCGTTTGATACCTTAGACCAGGGGTAGGCAACCCTGGTCCTTGAGAGCCGCAGGGTCTGCTGGTTTTTGTTTTCACCTTAAATATGACAATTACTCAGACCAAAGAAACCAGGTGAGGTGAGTTAACTGTGTAATCAACTGCTTTAATTGATCAATTAAGTGGCGAGTAACAACTAAAACCAGCAGACCCTGCGGCTCTCAAGGACCAGGGTTGCCTACCCCTGCCTTAGACCCTTGATGACGTACAGCCATTTCACCAGTCATGTGTTCCATACTGTACCAGCGTAATTTACAGCTGAATCTAGTCTTAACCCCCAATTCTCATAGAGATCAGTTCAAATGCTGAGAGGTTATAGTATCGCTTGTAACAGTACTTGAAAATAAGATATCGAGAGTCTTTTGATGTTGATTGGTCACAGACTTCAGGAAGTAACAGCATGCAAAGGATATGCGACCAAATATTAAATATGATACTTTAAAAATATGTTAAAGCAAAATATTCTAATTTTCTGAGACACTGAATTTGGGTTTTCATTAGCTGTAAGCCATAATCATCAAAATTACAAGAAATAAAGGCTTGAAATATTTCACTCTATGTGTAATGAATCTATATAATATGAGTTTCACATTCTGAAATGAGTGACAAAAAATATTGAACTTTTTCACGATATTCAAATTTTTTGAGCTGCACCTGTATATATATAATTGTAAATTGACTCTTGTAAATTGTTATATATATATATATATATATATATATATATATATATATATATATATATATATAGTAAATATAATTATAAATTGACCCTGTTCTATATATATATATATATATATATATATATAATAAATATAATTGTAAATTGACCCTGTTCTATATTAAAAGTTTACATTCTAAACAGACTCCGCACTCAACTCTCCCCCGAGCATGTGGACATGCTCATTTTCTTAAACAAGAATGAATAAATTCATGTCTAAATTAGGCCTATATAATCTAAACAAGGTTATGGTTAATTTATGTAAATTGTTGTTGTTGCTAGTAGACTATTATTTTATTATTATTAATATTGTTTTTTTTATTTGAACATGTATTCACGGCTCACGCTTCCCGATAACCGTGTCTAGAGTTTGTTGCGCTGTTACGCAAAATTCTGTAATTTAAATATTGTTAACTTTTTAATGGATTTTTCTTATTTATGTTAACTTTGAATTTATGGTTTAATAGGTTAATTGAAGCCTGGTTGTTCAATAAATAAATTTAAAATGGCACTTGTTTTTCGTTGTTGGCCAATTTACATATCTTTCAGATATTTATTCTTGTGAAGCACTTTGTGACTCTGTTCTTGAAAGGTGCTATATAAACAAATTTTACTTGCTTACTTACATAAATGTGAAAAGCATTAGATAGTAATGGATATTCTTACAGGGTAGGCCTATAACCTATGAAATGAACTGTTTAGCTATATGGGCCAAGGTCACTGCAGATGAAAAAGTAAACCAGCCACAGCTTTTGTACCAGCTAAATTATAAAATTATTGAAATTACTGCAACATCTTAATGTTTGTGGATATGGTTTTTCTTTATGTAGGCTAACCTCTACAGTCTGGGCAGCGCAGAAAGGTAGGCTTATTGGGATTTTTAGAGGCGTCATAAATTACCCATTTGAAATGAAACATCAATCAGCCTAACATAAAACACGTGATGATCACGTCGCAAATATGAACACTGCTCATCCGTTTATTTTTTGTTTAGGTGATGACTGCAGATGAGAATCCAGATCACGCAAACGTAACGGTACCCGCGGTTATAATGCACAAACTGAATTCAATAAGGTTGAGTGGTGTAAATCTGGAAACAGCAACTGAAATCATGTTACAAACCAAATTGGAAAACTCCGCGCGGCTAGACCAATGAGGGAATAGCTCGGAGCTAAGGTTTAAGCGTGATGTATTCCGCTATTGCTGTGGGAAAAGGGAAAATTATTAAAGTTCATAAAGAAATATTAATGTTCTTGCAACCGGGTTAGACTGCTCTTTAGATTCACGGGATTAGCTAATAAGGGACCACAAATCAAAGGTACTCGTACCACGTTACCTTCCGCTTTAAGTCTGGTCTACCTTGACCCCGGTTTATCCAAAAAAACAGTCTGTGTGCATTACATTAAATCATCAGCCATCAACGCTGATTCTGTACTCGTTTATCTGACTCCATTTAATATTATAATTTAGAATTTAGTATGTACAATTTCCACTTGATTTGCTAAAGGATTCCCATACTTTAAAGACGGTTCTCTGATCTGGATCCTGTCTGTTACCACCGTGCATTACATGCTGCAGATATGTACACAACTCACAGCTGACTAGATATCTGCGGTTATCTCAGAGGTTGCGGAAGAAGCCACTTCGTGAGGTATAGACTATGGTTAAGACTCAGGGACCGACGAAGGAACATTGACGACCACCGTTCTCAACATGTATAACCGCCAAGCGGAGGTGATCTACTTTAAGACATAGTTCTACGGGTGCAATACTCCGTGATACATTAAGCTTAAATAGTCAACCTCCCTAGACCAACTGAGGGGGTAACCATGACTTGGGGAAATTAATCAACCCAATACCGGTGAACAGAGATAGTACGTCAATTTTCAGAGAAACCACACAAATCAAGTTTAACTAATTTATTACCAGGTAGGTTACTTACTTAAATTATCAATACACAGTTACAGATTAAACAGTCCAAATTCAAATACAGTACAGAAGAAAATGACTTTGTCATACCTGGCAATCGCTACACACAGTGACCTGAGGTTAGATGTGTGGGAAAGTCTGAATTACAGCTTCCCCGATGAGTTTGTTTCCATTGCTTAAATGCTCAAACTCTGCGTTTGATCTGGCTGCAGACGGTCGTAAAATCATAAACTGGTCAGCACTTTTCGTCCCCCCTTCTAGGGGGTTTCACAGAATGGTAAGGGCAATTTCACAACGGCAGCTTACGCCTGTGTTATGAAATATACATTCTATCCATGTTGCACATTTAGGACATGTAGACCATTGCACCACTCACACCGAGACCATAAAAATGATATCAAACATGAGTAGGTCTAAGTATGTGTTGCCATGAGATTCTCCATCTCTATATAGTTCTCTACATTTTCAGATGTGATTGATATTAATGCCACAAAGGTCCCAGAATTCCTGTTGAGAATATTACATTTACACCCTAGTTGTCCCTGTTAATTCAGGTACGTTCACTGGATGTATTTACTAATGTAATACTCAAAAACTGAACAATACATGATTATCTCTCTGGAAAGAGTGTATCATGTATGTTCCAGTGCCCAGACTAGTTCCAGTGTATACTGTATAATGTAGCAAAAGTATCAATCACATCTGTATGTTTTTAAGCTTTTTGAGGAAAAAAGCAATCTATACCATGTTGTGTTGTGTGTGTAAATATGTTAAGGACAGAGATTTGGCCTGCCCTGATGACGTCATAAACTTCACGCCAGATGGTCCCAGCTGACTTTACGGCACCAAAGTTCTGGTTTATAACGTCCTAGAGTCCTTACAGGCTTCCACCCCCGGTGTTGTGTGTCCAGGTGCCCTGGGATCTCAATTCCAGTCTTACAGTGGAGTCGAGTTGACCATATCAAAAAAGCGATGGCTATCTGTTTTTGAAAAAGTATGCTACACCAAAACAAATACTAACTTAAAATTTAACAAAAAAAAAACGATGTTTTGGTGATAGCACGGCAGGCAATATGAGCATTGACAATGATATAATTTACATGGGTAAAATTCTCACGCAGATTCTCAATACATCGTTCAGTGAACAGTTTATTAATAAAACGTTTACATGCATAGACTGACTTACACTCAACATGTCAGCTGACAGCGTGAGCTAAAAGTTTTTAGCGTGAGCAGATTTGAGAAAGGCGGGTGGCGTGTAGCCTTAGCTAAAGGTTTGAGCTTTTAGCATGAGCAGATTTGAGAAAGGCGGGTGGCGCTTAGCCTAGGCTAAAGGTTTGAGCCTTTAGCGGGAGAAGATTTGAGAAAGGTGGGTGGCGCGTAGCCTATGCTAGCGGGAGCAGAAAGGCGGGTGGCGCATAGCCTAGTGTTGGGATATGACATAGAAATATGTATATTATATGACTTCATGTGTTACTGTGTGTCATATTGTATTATGTGGGTAGCTGTGACTACCACTCCATCCAGAGGGAAGCGCTGTTGCGCTGGGTATAGCCCGTATACTGTCATATGATTGCGATGTCACTTCCGGGGTACGTAGGTACTTAAGTTCGCTGTGTGACCAAGACAAGCTGTTCCAGCTCATGTGTTCACGAATAAACCATGCCGAGTTAAATGGCTAAAGAAAGACAATTGTTTGTACATTCCTGAACTACCTTTAGAATATTCACTTTCCTAATAAACAGATAGACAAAAGGTATAAGTCTACTCTGTAACTATTAACAGGTTATGGGCCCAGGTTACGACGAATGATTCTAAAGTTCGACGGAGTACGCACGTTAGCGTAGGAGTAGCTAGTTAGCCACGTATTGAGCTAGTTTAGCATCGGGAGAACCGAGGGAAGCTAAAGCTGAGCTAACGAGGAGCTAAGCTGAGCTACCGAAAGCTACAACACAAAAAGCCATGGCGAACACACACAAAAGCAAATGGCCCACGTTCAACGGGAACGCAGAGGAGTATGAACTCTGGGAAGAAAGGATGTTGTGCTGCATGCACGGAATAGGACTGAAGGAAACAATCCTTAGAGCACCCTCGGGAGAAATGACTGCGGAACAGAAGGCCGCAGATGACAACCTGAATGCAGACGCCTATTGTGAGTTAGCGCCGCTACTCGACAATACGAGCTTGGGACTGATATTCGGAGACACAAAGGACCAGGGCCGAGAAAGCCTCAAAGTATTACAGGAACACTTCATCGGAAAAGGTAGGCCCCGAATTGTCACCCTGTACATAAGAATGACCGCGCTGAAGAAAGCTGAAAACGAGATGGTAACAGAGTACATTATACGAGCTGAGCAGATCATTACTGCACTCCGGAGCGCGGGTGAAGCACCGAGTGAGGGACTAATGATGGCGATGGTCATGCGGGGATTACCGGAGAAATACAAGCCGTTCACATTAATGGTGACACACGGTGACACAGAGCTCACGTTGGGACAGTTCAAGGAACCGGTCGTGGACAGGCTGCGGGAGGAGAGGACTGCACCTTCAAGGCGCAAACAGGAGATGCCAGCCTACCGGGACAACAGCCACGGACCCAGAGAAAGGGATTGCTCGTCGACACGGGAGCGTCGTCTCACATCATCAACGACAAGAGAAAGTTCAAGAGCTTCGACAGCACCTTCAAGCCGGAGAGACACAGCATGGAATTGGCGGACGGGAAGCTTACTTTCGGGGTGGCGCAAGGCAGGGGAGAAGCACAGGTATGTTTGATAGACAGCAAGGGACAATGGTGTAAAGTGACCCTAAAGAACGCACTATACATCCCATCTTACCCCCAGGAACTCTTCTCCGTGAAGTCTGCGACCACCATCGGCGCCAAGGTATTCTTCGACGATGGTAAAGATGTTCTAGTGTCACCAAATGTTGTCAGGTTTAACATTTATGTACATAAAAGGATGTACTATTTGCAAACTGAGTGTGATGATGATGATGTGTGTCATGTCAGCCATGATATCCAAACATGGCATGAGATTATGGGTCACTGCAATTATGAGGATGTTTTAAAACTGCAGGATGTAACCGTAGGCATGCATATCAAGGGTACAAAGTGTAAGCCTGCTAAAGAATGTGCAGTATGTATAGAGGGAAAGTTTACACAAACGAGGAACAGAGATCCAACCGATAAAATAAAAACATCACTTGAGCTGGTGAACACGGATCTAGCTGGTCCAGTAAACAATGAGTCCATAGATGGCTTCAAGTATATGCAGTCATTTACAGATGTGTACACCGGGGCAGTGTTTGTTTATTTCCTGAAGGCAAAGAGCGATGCACCTCAAGCCACTGAGAAGTATCTGGCAGATGTAGCCCCTTATGGGACTGTAAAATGCATTAGGTCAGATAACGGGACCGAGTTCACCAATAAGGAGTTTCAAACACTACTGAGAAAGAACAAAATTAGGCACGAGACGTCTTGTCCTTATTCCCCTCACCAGAACGGGACAGCTGAAAGAGAAGGGCGCACTCTTTTCGAGATGGCCAGATGTATGCTCATCGACAGTGAACTACCTAAGAGCCTTTGGCATTATGCCATTCAAAAAGCAGCACATACCAGAAACCGGTGTTTTAATAAGCACACGGGCACTACGCCATATTCAGCACTGACAGGGAAAAGGTGCAATTTAGCTAGGATGCATAAATTTGGGGCAGTGTGCTATGCGTACCAGCAGGACAGGGGAAAATTAGATTCTAGGTGTGAGAAAGGGCGTTTTGTAGGGCATGACAAGGGCAGCCCCGCCTATCTAATTTACTACCCCGACAAAGAGAAGGTGCAGAAGCACAGATTGGTAAAGTTTGTCACCATGACAACTTGTGAAAGGGAGACTCAGACACAGGAGCTAGAGCTGGACCCGGAGAGAGACTGTGAGGAAAAGGTAGAGACCCCACAGCCTAGTGTGCTGAGCACAGATGTACAGACTGATGGTCCACAATCAGCACTAGAGGAGGATGGCGAGGAGCACCCTAGGGTGACATCACATGCCTCAGACAGTGGGAGATATCCCAGGAGGGAGCGTAAAGCCCCGGGGTACCTGAAAGATTATACTCAGGGAGATAGTGAGGAGGATGATAGTACACTCACCAGCGTAGATTATTGCTACAGAGCAGTTTGCGGTGTACCTCTGACCTTTAAAGAGGCCATGACATCCACTGAATCGGAAAAGTGGGGAAAAGCGATGGATGAGGAGATTAAGTCCCTAGAGGACAACCAGACGTTTACCCTGACAAAATTGCCAGAGGGCAGGAAAACAGTGGGAGGAAGATGGGTGTACTCAATTAAGGGCGACATTGACGGACACGACAAATACAAGGCTAGATTTGTAGCGAAAGGATACAGTCAGAGGGCGGGGATAGATTATGGGGAGACGTTCTCACCAACAGCCAATCTGACAAGCATACGGGTATTAATGCAGAAGGCAGCCCAAGAAGATTTGATTTTACACCAGATGGATGTGCAGACAGCCTATCTGCATGCTCCCATCGATCGCGACATTTACATGGAACAACCTGAGGGTTATATAAAGGAGGGAGAAAAGCTAGTGTGTAAGCTAGAGAAGTCAATTTACGGCCTGAAGCAATCAGGGCGAAACTGGAATTAAATGTTACATAAATGTTTAACTGATGACGATTTCACCCAGAACCAGGCAGACCACTGCATCTACGCAAAAGTCTAAAGAGGAGAAAGTGATAATTGCTATTTGGGTCGATGATCTTATCATCGCAGCCAGCAACATCAGGAGTCTAGAGAAAGTGAAAAACATGCTTTCTACCAAATTTAAGATTAAGGATTTGGGGAGGGTAAAGCATTTTCTGGGCATGGATTTCAACCAGTCGGACGGCTGTGTAAAAGTATCACAAAAGAGATATGTTTTAAAGATACTGGAACGTTTTGACATGATGGAGTGTTGGGTTAGAGAAACACCATGTGACCAAAAGTTGGACTACACCGAAGGTGCGCCTAAAATAGCGGATGTGAAGAAGTACAGAGAGGCTGTCGGCAGCCTTATTTATTTGACAACCTGTACACGTCCAGATTTATGTTTTGTCGTAGGCAAGTTATCACAGCATTTTGCTGAACCTACAGATGAGCATTGGGTTACAGTAAAACATGTTTTGCGTTATCTCAGGGGTACTTCAGACAAACAGCTCTGTTTCAGAAAGAGTGGCGAGAAACTGGGTCTACAGGCGTATAGTGACGCAGACTGGGCTGCAGATACAAGCGATAGACGCAGTACGACAGGTTATTGTGTGAGCATGACTAAAGACAGCTCACTAGTCTCTTGGAAAAGCAAGAAACAACCCACAGTAGCACTTTCGACATGCGAAGCCGAGTATATGGCTCTTGCTCTAACTATACAGGAGTGTATTTATTTGGAGCAGCTGCTGGAAGGTATGGATACCTATGTATATAAGAAAACAGTCATTAACGAGGACAACCAGGGGACAATTGCACTAGTTAAAAACCCTGTGTGCCGGCAAAGATGTAAGCACGTGGATATCAAGTGCGGCACGATTCCCAGGTAGGACACTGCCGTTGTACCCTTGAGCAAGGTACTTAACCTGCATTGCTTCAGTATATATCCAGCTGTATGAATGGATAAATGTAATAAGGAGTATGTAAGTCGCTCTGGATAAGAGCGTCTGCTAAATGCCTATAATGTAATGTAATGTAATATCAAATACCACTTCATTAAGGGAGGAAAAGATGTCCTTGATTTATTGTCCCACGGACAAAATGGTTGCAGATGTGATGACCAAGCCTGTCTCCAAACTAAAACTGAGAAAATTTGCAGGGGCCATGTTTGGTGCGTAAAGCGTGTTGAAGAAGTCCACATTTGAGTGTACCATGCTTTTGTTTTGTTGTTTAAATATGAACAGATGTACAGTAAGCACATAATTCATAAGTGGGAGTGTTGGGATATGACATAGAAATATGTATATTATATGACTTCATGTGTTACTGTGTGTCATATTGTATTATGTGGGTAGCTGTGACTACCATTCCATCCAGAGGGAAGCGCTGTTGCGCTGGGTATAGCCCGTATACTGTCATATGATTGCGATGTCACTTCCGGGGTACGTAGGTACTTAAGTTTGCTGTGTGACCAAGACAAGCTGTTCCAGCTCATGTGTTCACGAATAAACCATGCCGAGTTAAATGGCTAAAGAAAGACAATTGTTTGTACATTCCTGAACTACCTTTAGAATATTCACTTTCCTAATAAACAGATAGACAAAAGGTATAAGTCTACTCTCTAACTATTAACACCTAGGCTAGCAGGAGCAGAAAGGCGGGTGGCGCATAGCCTAGGCTAGCGGGAGCAGAAAGGCGGGTGGCGCGTAGCCTAGGCTAGCGGGAGCAGAAGGGCGGGTGGCGCGTAGCCTAGGCTAGCGGGAGCAGAATGGCGGTTGGGCGTGTAGCCTAGGCTAGCGGGAGCAGAATGGCGGTTGGGCGCGTAGCGTAGGCTAGCGGGAACAGTAAGGCGGGTTGCACGTAGCCTAGGGTAGCGAGAGCAGAAAGGCGAGTGGCGCATGGCCTAGGCTAGCGGGAGCAGAAAGGCGGGTGGCGCGTATCCGAGGCTAGCGGGAGCAGAAAGGCGGGTTGCGCGTAGCCTAGGGTAGCGAGAGCAGAAAGGCGAGTGGCGCATGGCCGAGGCTAGCAGAGCAGAAAGGTGGGTGGGGCGGAGCCTAGGCTAGCGGGAGCAGACACCAATTCAGAGATGACGCGGCGCTATTTTTACGTTAGATTTTTTTTTGCGAGTACTCTAATAATTTAATGTGAGTACTCTAATATGGAAATTACTTAAAATGCCCATCCCTAATTGATATCACAGTGTTACATACACCTAAATATGTAGCCTAATCATTCACTCTTGTACCTGAATAAAACATCACTTTTCCCTGTACTCTACAGTATGTATACTTTTGCCCCGGGATTGAATTTTTCTGTAGTTTTTTCTTATGTTCCTATTCATAATGACTCCAAGGAAAATCTTTACCTTAATCTACCACATATCAGCGCACAGAAAATTGGAATGAGCATTTGCCATCCCACAAGTGACAAGTATATATGCCATATCCTATATTATGTATGATAACATGAAAATAAAATCTTCCATCTTAAAAATGCTGCCAAATGTTCTATCTTCAATGAAAATCAGTTGCCTACATCAAAAATAAAATTTACGATTGCACTACAGTATGTGAAATGCACTCAAAATGCAAAAATAACAATGAGCCTATTAATCATATTGGAAAGACTCGAGTGGAAAAGCGAATGTACATCTAGCCAGCGAGACCAACCGCATTTTAGATGCAAAAGTTTTACATATCGCGAAAGGGGGAATCCCTAATGCGTTTTCTACAGAGCTTGCATAATATGAGACCGTGAAAACGAAAACTGCCATTATGCTGGGCTGCAATAAATTATTCAAAGCACAAAATAAGACGTTGCATATACCGCTGCTATGGTTATAATGTACTCTATTGGATAAAAGATTCGACAATTAAACCAGAATGAACTGTAATGAATTAGACAGGCTTGCAGGGAATGGGGTGTATTACGAGTCAACGTTTAAGATAGTGTAATAGTGGTATTAAGTGTTGTATATTTCTCAAACGGATTGTACCAGACAATAAATGACCACTGAATTTTGAAAGAAACATCTTGATGTCCTGAGCGGCCGAGCCCGCTAACCTCCTGTCCTGAGCGGCCGAGCCCGCTAACCTCCTGTCCTGAGTGCCCGAGCCCGCTAACCTCCTGTCCTGAGTGCCCGAGCCCGCTTACCCCTGTCCTGAGCAGCTGAGCCCGCTAACCGCCTGTCCTGAGCGGCCAAGCCCGCTAACCTCCTGTCCTGAGCGCCCAAGCCCGCTAACCTCCTGTCCTGAGTGCCCGAGCCCGCTAACCCCTGTCCAGAGCGGCTGAGCCCGCTAACCTCCTGTCCTGAGCGGCCGAGCCCGCTAACCTCCTGTCCTGAGTGGCCGAGCCTGCTAACCTCCTGTCCTGAGCGATGCAGTCGTCGCCGCCGTTGCATATACCGCTGCTATGGTTATAATGTACTCTATTGGATAAAAGATTCGACAATTAAACCAGAATGAACTGTAATGAATTAGACAGGCTTGCAGGGAATGGGGTGTATTACGAGTCAACGTTTAAGATAGTGTAATAGTGGTATTAAGTGTTGTATATTTCTCAAACGGATTGTACCAGACAATAAATGACCACTGAATTTTGAAAGAAACATCTTGATGTCCTGAGCGGCCGAGCCCGCTAACCTCCTGTCCTGAGCGGCCGAGCCCGCTAACCTCCTGTCCTGAGTGCCCGAGCCCGCTAACCTCCTGTCCTGAGTGCCCGAGCCCGCTTACCCCTGTCCTGAGCAGCTGAGCCCGCTAACCGCCTGTCCTGAGCGGCCAAGCCCGCTAACCTCCTGTCCTGAGCGCCCAAGCCCGCTAACCTCCTGTCCTGAGTGCCCGAGCCCGCTAACCCCTGTCCAGAGCGGCCGAGCCCGCTAACCTCCTGTCCTGAGCGGCCGAGCCTGCTAACCTCCTGTCCTGAGCGATGCAGTCGTCGCCGCCGGGCCTCTTGAGCGATGCAGCCGTCGCCGCCGGCCTCCTGAGCGATGCAGCCGTCGCCACCGGGCCCCTGAGTGATGCAGCCGTCGCCGCCGGGCCTCTTGAGCGATGCAGCCGTCGCCGCCGGCCTCCTGAGCGGTCTCTCCTGTGCCGCCGTCCACCTGAGCAGTCACTACTGCCCCGCCGTCCACCTGAGCGGTCACTCCTGCGCCGCCGTCCACCTGAGCGGTCCTGTCTGCGCCGCCGTCCACCGGGGCGGTCCTGTCTGTGCCGCCGTCCACCTGAGCAGTCACTCCTGCGCCGCTGTCCTGTCCTAGTTTCCCTCCTCCGGACCCCCTCCACCCACCCTGCTCAGCACTCCGGACATTTCACCCCGAGTCCGTTTTTCACCCTCCTGAACTATTACCTGCAATCCGAGTTTCCCTCCTCCGGACCCCCTCCACCCACCTTGCTTAGTGTTATTAACAGTTGGGGACGTCTGGAAGCCGTCCCTTGGGGGGGGGGGGGGGATCTTGTTTTTGTACCTTGAACATTAAACTTCGGTTTTCTGTACCCCTGCCTCCTTTTGGGTTCCTTTCCACGGATCATAACAGTATTTGAGTCAACAGTAATGTTCCTGGACCAGTGGCTACAATGGTGGGGCCAGTGACTTTATTTGACTCAACAGTAATGTTCCTGGACCAGTGGCTACAATGGTGGGGCCAGTGACTTTATTTGAGTCAACAGTAATGTTTCAGGACCAGTGGCTACAATGGTGGGGCCAGTGACTTTATTTGAGTCAACAGTAATGTTTCAGGACCAGTGGCTACAATGGTGGGGCCAGTGATGTTACGATCCGCTCCTGCTTCCCTTCCCTTTGTGTTTTCCTCTGTTTCCCTGAACCTGATTGTGTCATGTCTGCGTTCATTGCCTAATTGTGTCTAAATTGCACATTTACTTCTCGCACCACATCTTAATTACACAATTCACATTTAATTGCTTTCACCGCATTCCTCACGCGTTTTCTAATTGTTCAATCAATTCGCTGATTTCGCACGCATTTCCCGCAAGCTGCAGTTTATCAGCTCTAATGACACTAGTTATATTTACCGTGCTGTTCCTGTGATTTGTTGTCAGAGTATTACGGTCCTTGTCTCGTTTGTACTTTCTTCCTGATTCTCTAGTTTACTAGACTCTGGCTATGCTAACCCAGGTCTGGATGCCACACGCCCTGGCTTCCCTGTGTGGATCCTGATGCTGCCTCCGCCTGATCCTTCGCTGCGAACCTGGCTAAAGACCGCTCCTTGCTACTTCGCCTGTTCCTGCTCACCAGTTTGCTGTAGCCTCACCACCGCTACCGCGGTATACAGCTCCGCCCGGCTGGGCTGCTGTATCTGCTCCCAGCACTGTGTCAGTTCACTGTGGGTTCCACAGTGGACATTTACCATTTGCCTACTGAAAATAAAGACTCTTATTTTCTAGTTCTGTCTCGTCGTGCATTTGGGTCCGTCCCTGCCGGTCTGTCACAAGTGACTTTATTTGATTCAACAGTAATGTGTCTGGACCAGGGGATACAATGGTGGGGCCAGTGACGTTATTTGAGTTAACAATAATGTTCCTGGACCAGTGGTTACAATGGTGGGGCCAGTGACTTTAGTTGAGTCAACAGTAATGTTCCTGGACCAGTGGCTACAATGGTGGGGCCAGTGACTTTATTTAAATAAGCAGTAAGGTTCCTGGACCAGTGGTTACAATGGTGGGGCCAGTGACTTTATTTGAGTCAACAGTAAAGTTCCTGGGCCAGTGACTTTATTTGAGTCAACAGTAATGTTCCTGGACCAGTGGCTACAATGGTGGGGCCAGTGACTTTATTTAAATCAGCAGTAATGTTCCTGGACCAGTGGTTACAATGGTGGGGCCAGTGACTTCATTTGAGTCAACAGTAATGTTCCTGGACCAGTGGCTACAATGGTGGGGCCAGTGACTTTATTTGAGTCAACAGTAATGTTCCTGGACCAGTGGCTACAATGGTGGGGCCAGTGACCTTATTTGAGTCAACAGTAATGTTCCTGGACCAGTGGCTAGAATGGTGGGGCCAGTGACTTTATTTGACTCAACAGTAATGTTCCTGGACCAGTGGCTACAATGGTGAGGCCAGTGACTTTATTTGAGTCAGCATTAATGTTCCTGAACCATGGCTACAATGTTGGGGCCAGTGACTTTATTTGCGTCAACAGTAATATGCCTGGACCAGTGGTTACAATGGTGGGGCCAGTGACTTTATTTGACTCAACAGTAATGTTCCTGGACAAGTGGTTTCAATGGAGAGGCCTGTGACTTTATTTGAGTCAACAGCAATGTTCCTGGACCAGTAGCTACAATGGTGGGGCCAGTGACTTTATTTGAGTCAGCAGTAATGTTCCTGGACCAGTGGCTACAATGGTGGGGCCAGTGACTTTACTTAAATCAGCAGTAATGTTCCTGGACCAGTGGCTACAATGGTGGGGCCAGTGACTTTATTTGACTCAACAGTAATGTTCTTGGACCAGTGGCTAAAATGTTGGGGCCAGTAACTTTATTTGCGTCAACAGTAATGTTCCTGGACCAGTGGCTACAATGGTGGGGCCAGTGACTTTATTTGAGTCAGCAGTAATGTTCCTGGACCAGTGGCTACAATGGTGGGGCCAGTGACTTTACTTAAATCAGCAGTAATGTTCCTGGACCAGTGGCTACAATGGTGGGGCCAGTGACTTTATTTAAATCAGCAGTAATGTTTCTGGACCAGTGGCTACAATGGTGGGGCCAGGGACTTTATTTGAGTCAACAGTAATGTTCCTGGACCAGTGGTTACAATGGTGGGGCCAGTGACTTTATTTGAGTGACCAGTAATGTTCCTGGACCAGTGGCTACAATTGTGGGCCCAGTGACTTTATTTGAGTCAACAGTAATGTTCCTGGACCAGTGGTTACAATGGTGGGGCCAGTGACTTTAGTTGAGTCAACAGTAATGTTCCTGGACCAGTGGCTACAATGGTGGGGCCAGTGACTTTATTGAAAGAAGCAGTAAGGTTCCTGGACCAGTGGTTACAATGGTGGGGCCAGTGACTTTATTTGAGTCAACAGTAATGTTCCTGGACCAGTGGCTAGAATGGTGGGGCCAGTGACTTTATTTGAGTCAGCAGTAATGTTCCTGGACCAGTGGCTACAATGGTGGGGCCAGTGACTTTATTTAAATCAGCAGTAATGTTCTTGGACCAGGGGTTACAATGGTGGGGCCAGTGACTTTATTTGAGTCAACAGTAATGTTCCTGGACCAGTGGTTACAATGGTGGGGCCAGTGACTTTATTTGAGTCAACAGTAATGTTCCTCGACCAGTGGCTACAATGGTGGGGCCAGTGACTTTATTTGAGTCAACAGTAATGTTCCTGGACCAGTGGCTAGAATGGTGGGGCCAGTGACTTTATTTGAGTCAGTAGTAATGTTCCTGGACTAGTAGCTACAATGGTGGGGCCAGTGACTTTATTTGACTCAACAGTAATGTTCTTGGACCAGTGGCTACAATGGTGGGGCCAGTGACTTTATTTGAGTCTGCAGTAATGTTCCTGAACCATGGCTACAATGTTGGGGCCAGTGACTCTATTCGCGTCAACAGTAATGTTCCTGGACCAGTGGTTACAATGGTGGGGCCAGTGACTTTATTTGACTCAACAGTAATGTTCCTGGACCAGTGGTTTCAATGGAGAGGCCTGTGACTTTATTTGAGTCAACAGCAATGTTCCTGGACCAGTAGCTACAATGGTGGGACCAGTGACTTTATTTGATTCAGCAGTAATGTTCCTGGACCAGTGGCTACAATGGTGGGGCCAGTGACTTTACTTAAATCAGCAGTAATGCTCCTGGACCAGTGGCTACAATGGTGGGGCCAGTGACTTTATTTGAGTCAGCAGTTATGTTCCTGGACCAGTAGCTACAATGGTGGGGCCAGTGACTGTATTTGACTCAACAGTAATGTTCCTGGACCAGTGGCTAAAATGCTGGGGCCAGTAACCTTATTTGGGTCAACAGTAATTTTCCTGAGCCAGTGACTTTATTTGAGTCAGCAGTAATGTTCCTGGACCAGTGGCTACAATGGTGGGGCCAGTGACTTTATTTGACTCAACAGTAATGTTCCTGAACCAGTGGTTACAATGGAGAGGCCTGTGACTTTATTTGAGTCAACAGTAATGTTCCTGGACCAGTGTCTACAATGGTGGGGCCAGTGACTTTATTTGAATCAGCAGTAATGTTCGTGGACTAGTGGCCACAATGGTGGGGCCAGTGACTTTATTTGACTCAACAGTAATGTTTCTGGACCAGTGGCTACAATGGTGGGGCCAGTGACTTTACTTAAATCAGCAGTAATGTTCCTGGACCAGTGGCTACAATGGTGGGGCCAGTGACTTTATTTAAATCAGCAGTAATGTTCCTGGACCAGTCGTTACAATGGTCGGGCCAGGGACTTTATTTGAGTCAACAGTAATGTTCCTGGACCAGTGGCTACAATGGTGGGGCCAGTGACTTTATTTGAATCAACAGTAATGTTTCTGGACCAGTGGCTACAATGGTGGGGCCAGTGAATTGATTTGAGTCAACAGTAATGTTCCTGGACCAGTGGTTACAATGGAGAGGCCTGTGACTTTATTTGAGTCAACAGTAATGTTCCTGGACCAGTGTCTACAATGGTGGGGCCAGTGACTTTATTTGAATCAGCAGTAATGCTCGTGGACTAGTGGCCACAATGGTGAGGCCAGTGACTTTATTTGACTCAACAGTAATGTTTCTGGACCAGTGGCTACAATGGTGGGGCCAGTGACTTTATTTGAGTCAACAGTAATGTTTCTGGACCAGTGGCTACAATGGTGGGGCCAGTGACTTTATTTGAGTCAGCAGTAATGTTCCTGGACCAGTGGCTACAATGGTGGGGCCAGTGACTTTACTTAAATCAGCAGTAATGTTCCTGGACCAGTGGCTACAATGGTGGGGCCAGTGACTTTATTTAAATCAGCAGTAATGTTTCTGGACCAGTGGCTACAATGGTGGGGCCAGGGACTTTATTTGAGTCAACAGTAATGTTCCTGGACCAGTGGTTACAATGGTGGGGCCAGTGACTTTATTTGAGTGACCAGTAATGTTCCTGGACCAGTGGCTACAATTGTGGGCCCAGTGACTTTATTTGAGTCAACAGTAATGTTCCTGGACCAGTGGTTACAATGGTGGGGCCAGTGACTTTAGTTGAGTCAACAGTAATGTTCCTGGACCAGTGGCTACAATGGTGGGGCCAGTGACTTTATTGAAAGAAGCAGTAAGGTTCCTGGACCAGTGGTTACAATGGTGGGGCCAGTGACTTTATTTGAGTCAACAGTAATGTTCCTGGACCAGTGGCTAGAATGGTGGGGCCAGTGACTTTATTTGAGTCAGCAGTAATGTTCCTGGACCAGTGGCTACAATGGTGGGGCCAGTGACTTTATTTAAATCAGCAGTAATGTTCTTGGACCAGGGGTTACAATGGTGGGGCCAGTGACTTTATTTGAGTCAACAGTAATGTTCCTGGACCAGTGGTTACAATGGTGGGGCCAGTGACTTTATTTGAGTCAACAGTAATGTTCCTCGACCAGTGGCTACAATGGTGGGGCCAGTGACTTTATTTGAGTCAACAGTAATGTTCCTGGACCAGTGGCTAGAATGGTGGGGCCAGTGACTTTATTTGAGTCAGTAGTAATGTTCCTGGACTAGTAGCTACAATGGTGGGGCCAGTGACTTTATTTGACTCAACAGTAATGTTCTTGGACCAGTGGCTACAATGGTGGGGCCAGTGACTTTATTTGAGTCTGCAGTAATGTTCCTGAACCATGGCTACAATGTTGGGGCCAGTGACTCTATTCGCGTCAACAGTAATGTTCCTGGACCAGTGGTTACAATGGTGGGGCCAGTGACTTTATTTGACTCAACAGTAATGTTCCTGGACCAGTGGTTTCAATGGAGAGGCCTGTGACTTTATTTGAGTCAACAGCAATGTTCCTGGACCAGTAGCTACAATGGTGGGACCAGTGACTTTATTTGATTCAGCAGTAATGTTCCTGGACCAGTGGCTACAATGGTGGGGCCAGTGACTTTACTTAAATCAGCAGTAATGCTCCTGGACCAGTGGCTACAATGGTGGGGCCAGTGACTTTATTTGAGTCAGCAGTTATGTTCCTGGACCAGTAGCTACAATGGTGGGGCCAGTGACTGTATTTGACTCAACAGTAATGTTCCTGGACCAGTGGCTAAAATGCTGGGGCCAGTAACCTTATTTGGGTCAACAGTAATTTTCCTGAGCCAGTGACTTTATTTGAGTCAGCAGTAATGTTCCTGGACCAGTGGCTACAATGGTGGGGCCAGTGACTTTATTTGACTCAACAGTAATGTTCCTGAACCAGTGGTTACAATGGAGAGGCCTGTGACTTTATTTGAGTCAACAGTAATGTTCCTGGACCAGTGTCTACAATGGTGGGGCCAGTGACTTTATTTGAATCAGCAGTAATGTTCGTGGACTAGTGGCCACAATGGTGGGGCCAGTGACTTTATTTGACTCAACAGTAATGTTTCTGGACCAGTGGCTACAATGGTGGGGCCAGTGACTTTACTTAAATCAGCAGTAATGTTCCTGGACCAGTGGCTACAATGGTGGGGCCAGTGACTTTATTTAAATCAGCAGTAATGTTCCTGGACCAGTCGTTACAATGGTCGGGCCAGGGACTTTATTTGAGTCAACAGTAATGTTCCTGGACCAGTGGCTACAATGGTGGGGCCAGTGACTTTATTTGAATCAACAGTAATGTTTCTGGACCAGTGGCTACAATGGTGGGGCCAGTGAATTGATTTGAGTCAACAGTAATGTTCCTGGACCAGTGGTTACAATGGAGAGGCCTGTGACTTTATTTGAGTCAACAGTAATGTTCCTGGACCAGTGTCTACAATGGTGGGGCCAGTGACTTTATTTGAATCAGCAGTAATGCTCGTGGACTAGTGGCCACAATGGTGAGGCCAGTGACTTTATTTGACTCAACAGTAATGTTTCTGGACCAGTGGCTACAATGGTGGGGCCAGTGACTTTATTTGAGTCAACAGTAATGTTTCTGGACCAGTGGCTACAATGGTGGGGCCAGTGAATTTATTTGAATCAGCAGTAATGTTCCTGGACCAGTGGCCACAATGGTGGGGCCGGTGACTTTATTTGACTCAACAGTAATGTTCCTGGACCAGTGGTTACAATGGTGGGGCCAGTGACTTTATTTGAGTGAGCAGTAATGTTCCTGGACCAGTGGCTACAATTGTGGGCCCAGTGACTTTATTTGAGTCAACAGTAATGTTCCTGGACCAGTGGTTACAATGGTGGGGCCAGTGACTTTAGTTGAGTCAACAGTAATGTTCCTGGACCAGTGGCTACAATGGTGGGGCCAGTGACTTTATTGAAAGAAGCAATAAGGTTCCTGGACCAGTGGTTACAATGGTGGGGCCAGTGACTTTATTTGAGTCAACAGTAATGTTCCTGGACCAGTGGCTAGAATGGTGGGGCCAGTGACTTTATTTGAGTCAGCAGTAATGTTCCTGGACCAGTGGCTACAATGGTGGGGCCAGTGACTTTATTTAAATCAGCAGTAATGTTCTTGGACCAGTGGTTACAATGGTGGGGCCAGTGACTTTATTTGAGTCAACAGTAATGTTCCTGGACCAGTGGCTACAATGGTGGGGCCAGTGACCTTATTTGAGTCAACAGTAATGTTCCTGGACCAGTGGCTAGAATGGTGGGGCCAGTGACTTTATTTGAGTCAGTATTAATGTTCCTGGACCAGTAGCTACAATGGTGGGGCCAGTGACTTTATTTGACTCAACAGTAATGTTCCTGGACCAGTGGCTACAATGGTGAGGCCAGTGACTTTATTTGAGTCAGCATTAATGTTCCTGAACCATGGCTACAATGTTGGGGCCAGTGACTTTATTTGCGTCAACAGTAATATTCCTGGACCAGTGGTTACAATGGTGGGGCCAGTGACTTTATTTGACTCAACAGTAATGTTCCTGGACAAGTGGTTTCAATGGAGAGGCCTGTGACTTTATTTGAGTCAACAGCAATGTTCCTGGACCAGTAGCTACAATGGTGGGGCCAGTGACTTTATTTGAGTCAGCAGTAATGTTCCTGGACCAGTGGCTACAATGGTGGGGCCAGTGACTTTACTTAAATCAGCAGTAATGTTCCTGGACCAGTGGCTACAATGGTGGGGCCAGTGACTTTATTTAAATCAGCAGTAATGTTCCTGGACCAGTGGCTACAATGGTGGGGCCAGTGACTTTATTTGAATCAACAGTAATGTTTCTGGACCAGTGGCTACAATGGTGGGGCCAGTGAATTGATTTGAGTCAACAGTAATGTTCCTGGACCAGTGGTTACAATGGACAGGCCTGTGACTTTATTTGAGTCAACAGTAATGTTCCTGGACCAGTGTCTACAATGGTGGGGCCAGTGACTTTATTTGAATCAGCAGTAATGTTCGTGGACTAGTGGCCACAATGGTGGGGCCAGAGACTTTATTTGACTCAACAGTAATGTTTCTGGACCAGTGGCTACAATGGTGGGGCCAGTGACTTTATTTGAGTCAACAGTAATGTTTCTGGACCAGTGGCTACAATGGTGGGGCCAGTGAATTTATTTGAATCAGCAGTAATGTTCCTGGACCAGTGGCCACAATGGTGGGGCCAGTGACTTTATTTGACTCAACAGTAATGTTCCTGGACCAGTGGTTACAATGGTGGGGCCAGTGACTTTATTTGAGTGACCAGTAATGTTCCTGGACCAGTGGCTACAATTGTGGGCCCAGTGACTTTATTTGAGTCAACAGTAATGTTCCTGGACCAGTGGTTACAATGGTGGGGCCAGTGACTTTAGTTGAGTCAACAGTAATGTTCCTGGACCAGTGGCTACAATGGTGGGGCCAGTGACTTTATTGAAAGAAGCAGTAAGGTTCCTGGACCAGGGGTTACAATGGTGGGGCCAGTGACTTTATTTGAGTCAACAGTAATGTTCCTGGACCAGTGGCTAGAATGGTGGGGCCAGTGACTTTATTTGAGTCAGCAGTAATGTTCCTGGACCAGTGGCTACAATGGTGGGGCCAGTGACTTTATTTAAATCAGCAGTAATGTTCTTGGACCAGTGGTTACAATGGTGGGGCCAGTGACTTTATTTGAGTCAACAGTAATGTTCCTGGACCAGTGGTTACAATGGTGGGGCCAGTGACTTTATTTGAGTCAACAGTAATGTTCCTCGACCAGTGGCTACAATGGTGGGGCCAGTGACTTTATTTGAGTCAACAGTAATGTTCCTGGACCAGTGGCTAGAATGGTGGGGCCAGTGACTTTATTTGAGTCAGTAGTAATGTTCCTGGACTAGTAGCTACAATGGTGGGGCCAGTGACTTTATTTGACTCAACAGTAATGTTCTTGGACCAGTGGCTACAATGGTGGGGCCAGTGACTTTATTTGAGTCTGCAGTAATGTTCCTGAACCATGGCTACAATGTTGGGGCCAGTGACTTTATTCGCGTCAACAGTAATGTTCCTGGACCAGTGGTTACAATGGTGGGGCCTGTGACTTTATTTGACTCAACAGTAATGTTCCTGGACCAGTGGTTTCAATGGAGAGGCCTGTGACTTTATTTGAGTCAACAGTAATGTTCCTGGACCAGTGTCTACAATGGTGGGGCCAGTGACTTTATTTGAATCAGCAGTAATGTTCGTGGACTAGTGGCCACAATGGTGGGGCCAGTGACTTTATTTGACTCAACAGTAATGTTTCTGGACCAGTGGCTACAATGGTGGGGCCAGTGACTTTACTTAAATCAGCAGTAATGTTCCTGGACCAGTGGCTACAATGGTGGGGCCAGTGACTTTATTTAAATCAGCAGTAATGTTCCTGGACCAGTCGTTACAATGGTCGGGCCAGGGACTTTATTTGAGTCAACAGTAATGTTCCTGGACCAGTGGCTACAATGGTGGGGCCAGTGACTTTATTTGAATCAACAGTAATGTTTCTGGACCAGTGGCTACAATGGTGGGGCCAGTGAATTGATTTGAGTCAACAGTAATGTTCCTGGACCAGTGGTTACAATGGAGAGGCCTGTGACTTTATTTGAGTCAACAGTAATGTTCCTGGACCAGTGTCTACAATGGTGGGGCCAGTGACTTTATTTGAATCAGCAGTAATGCTCGTGGACTAGTGGCCACAATGGTGAGGCCAGTGACTTTATTTGACTCAACAGTAATGTTTCTGGACCAGTGGCTACAATGGTGGGGCCAGTGACTTTATTTGAGTCAACAGTAATGTTTCTGGACCAGTGGCTACAATGGTGGGGCCAGTGAATTTATTTGAATCAGCAGTAATGTTCCTGGACCAGTGGCCACAATGGTGGGGCCGGTGACTTTATTTGACTCAACAGTAATGTTCCTGGACCAGTGGTTACAATGGTGGGGCCAGTGACTTTATTTGAGTGAGCAGTAATGTTCCTGGACCAGTGGCTACAATTGTGGGCCCAGTGACTTTATTTGAGTCAACAGTAATGTTCCTGGACCAGTGGTTACAATGGTGGGGCCAGTGACTTTAGTTGAGTCAACAGTAATGTTCCTGGACCAGTGGCTACAATGGTGGGGCCAGTGACTTTATTGAAAGAAGCAATAAGGTTCCTGGACCAGTGGTTACAATGGTGGGGCCAGTGACTTTATTTGAGTCAACAGTAATGTTCCTGGACCAGTGGCTAGAATGGTGGGGCCAGTGACTTTATTTGAGTCAGCAGTAATGTTCCTGGACCAGTGGCTACAATGGTGGGGCCAGTGACTTTATTTAAATCAGCAGTAATGTTCTTGGACCAGTGGTTACAATGGTGGGGCCAGTGACTTTATTTGAGTCAACAGTAATGTTCCTGGACCAGTGGCTACAATGGTGGGGCCAGTGACCTTATTTGAGTCAACAGTAATGTTCCTGGACCAGTGGCTAGAATGGTGGGGCCAGTGACTTTATTTGAGTCAGTATTAATGTTCCTGGACCAGTAGCTACAATGGTGGGGCCAGTGACTTTATTTGACTCAACAGTAATGTTCCTGGACCAGTGGCTACAATGGTGAGGCCAGTGACTTTATTTGAGTCAGCATTAATGTTCCTGAACCATGGCTACAATGTTGGGGCCAGTGACTTTATTTGCGTCAACAGTAATATTCCTGGACCAGTGGTTACAATGGTGGGGCCAGTGACTTTATTTGACTCAACAGTAATGTTCCTGGACAAGTGGTTTCAATGGAGAGGCCTGTGACTTTATTTGAGTCAACAGCAATGTTCCTGGACCAGTAGCTACAATGGTGGGGCCAGTGACTTTATTTGAGTCAGCAGTAATGTTCCTGGACCAGTGGCTACAATGGTGGGGCCAGTGACTTTACTTAAATCAGCAGTAATGTTCCTGGACCAGTGGCTACAATGGTGGGGCCAGTGACTTTATTTAAATCAGCAGTAATGTTCCTGGACCAGTGGCTACAATGGTGGGGCCAGTGACTTTATTTGAATCAACAGTAATGTTTCTGGACCAGTGGCTACAATGGTGGGGCCAGTGAATTGATTTGAGTCAACAGTAATGTTCCTGGACCAGTGGTTACAATGGACAGGCCTGTGACTTTATTTGAGTCAACAGTAATGTTCCTGGACCAGTGTCTACAATGGTGGGGCCAGTGACTTTATTTGAATCAGCAGTAATGTTCGTGGACTAGTGGCCACAATGGTGGGGCCAGAGACTTTATTTGACTCAACAGTAATGTTTCTGGACCAGTGGCTACAATGGTGGGGCCAGTGACTTTATTTGAGTCAACAGTAATGTTTCTGGACCAGTGGCTACAATGGTGGGGCCAGTGAATTTATTTGAATCAGCAGTAATGTTCCTGGACCAGTGGCCACAATGGTGGGGCCAGTGACTTTATTTGACTCAACAGTAATGTTCCTGGACCAGTGGTTACAATGGTGGGGCCAGTGACTTTATTTGAGTGACCAGTAATGTTCCTGGACCAGTGGCTACAATTGTGGGCCCAGTGACTTTATTTGAGTCAACAGTAATGTTCCTGGACCAGTGGTTACAATGGTGGGGCCAGTGACTTTAGTTGAGTCAACAGTAATGTTCCTGGACCAGTGGCTACAATGGTGGGGCCAGTGACTTTATTGAAAGAAGCAGTAAGGTTCCTGGACCAGGGGTTACAATGGTGGGGCCAGTGACTTTATTTGAGTCAACAGTAATGTTCCTGGACCAGTGGCTAGAATGGTGGGGCCAGTGACTTTATTTGAGTCAGCAGTAATGTTCCTGGACCAGTGGCTACAATGGTGGGGCCAGTGACTTTATTTAAATCAGCAGTAATGTTCTTGGACCAGTGGTTACAATGGTGGGGCCAGTGACTTTATTTGAGTCAACAGTAATGTTCCTGGACCAGTGGTTACAATGGTGGGGCCAGTGACTTTATTTGAGTCAACAGTAATGTTCCTCGACCAGTGGCTACAATGGTGGGGCCAGTGACTTTATTTGAGTCAACAGTAATGTTCCTGGACCAGTGGCTAGAATGGTGGGGCCAGTGACTTTATTTGAGTCAGTAGTAATGTTCCTGGACTAGTAGCTACAATGGTGGGGCCAGTGACTTTATTTGACTCAACAGTAATGTTCTTGGACCAGTGGCTACAATGGTGGGGCCAGTGACTTTATTTGAGTCTGCAGTAATGTTCCTGAACCATGGCTACAATGTTGGGGCCAGTGACTTTATTCGCGTCAACAGTAATGTTCCTGGACCAGTGGTTACAATGGTGGGGCCTGTGACTTTATTTGACTCAACAGTAATGTTCCTGGACCAGTGGTTTCAATGGAGAGGCCTGTGACTTTATTTGAGTCAACAGTAATGTTCCTGGACCAGTGTCTACAATGGTGGGGCCAGTGACTTTATTTGAATCAGCAGTAATGCTCGTGGACTAGTGGCCACAATGGTGAGGCCAGTGACTTTATTTGACTCAACAGTAATGTTTCTGGACCAGTGGCTACAATGGTGCGGCCAGTGACTTTATTTGAGTCAACAGTAATGTTTCTGGACCAGTGGCTACAATGGTGGGGCCAGTGAATTTATTTGAATCAGCAGTAATGTTCCTGGACCAGTGGCCACAATGGTGGGGCCGGTGACTTTATTTGACTCAACAGTAATGTTCCTGGACCAGTGGTTACAATGGTGGGGCCAGTGACTTTATTTGAGTGAGCAGTAATGTTCCTGGACCAGTGGCTACAATTGTGGGCCCAGTGACTTTATTTGAGTCAACAGTAATGTTCCTGGACCAGTGGTTACAATGGTGGGGCCAGTGACTTTAGTTGAGTCAACAGTAATGTTCCTGGACCAGTGGCTACAATGGTGGGGCCAGTGACTTTATTGAAAGAAGCAGTAAGGTTCCTGGACCAGTGGTTACAATGGTGGGGCCAGTGACTTTATTTGAGTCAACAGTAATGTTCCTGGACCAGTGGCTAGAATGGTGGGGCCAGTGACTTTATTTGAGTCAGCAGTAATGTTCCTGGACCAGTGGCTACAATGGTGGGGCTAGTGACTTTATTTAAATCAGCAGTAATGTTCTTGGACCAGTGGTTACAATGGTGGGGCCAGTGACTTTATTTGAGTCAACAGTAATGTTCCTGGACCAGTGGCTACAATGGTGGGGCCAGTGACCTTATTTGAGTCAACAGTAATGTTCCTGGACCAGTGGCTAGAATGGTGGGGCCAGTGACTTTATTTGAGTCAGTATTAATGTTCCTGGACCAGTAGCTACAATGGTGGGGCCAGTGACTTTATTTGACTCAACAGTAATGTTCCTGGACCAGTGGCTACAATGGTGAGGCCAGTGACTTTATTTGAGTCAGCATTAATGTTCCTGAATCATGGCTACAATGTTGGGGCCAGTGACTTTATTTGCGTCAACAGTAATATTCCTGGACCAGTGGTTACAATGGTGGGGCCAGTGACTTTATTTGACTCAACAGTAATGTTCCTGGACAAGTGGTTTCAATGGAGAGGCCTGTGACTTTATTTGAGTCAACAGCAATGTTCCTGGACCAGTAGCTACAATGGTGGGGCCAGTGACTTTATTTGAGTCAGCAGTAATGTTCCTGGACCAGTGGCTACAATGGTGGGGCCAGTGACTTTACTTAAATCAGCAGTAATGTTCCTGGACCAGTGGCTACAATGGTGGGGCCAGTGACTTTATTTAAATCAGCAGTAATGTTCCTGGACCAGTGGCTACAATGGTGGGGCCAGTGACTTTATTTGAATCAACAGTAATGTTTCTGGACCAGTGGCTACAATGGTGGGGCCAGTGAATTGATTTGAGTCAACAGTAATGTTCCTGGACCAGTGGTTACAATGGACAGGCCTGTGACTTTATTTGAGTCAACAGTAATGTTCCTGGACCAGTGTCTACAATGGTGGGGCCAGTGACTTTATTTGAATCAGCAGTAATGTTCGTGGACTAGTGGCCACAATGGTGGGGCCAGAGACTTTATTTGACTCAACAGTAATGTTTCTGGACCAGTGGCTACAATGGTGGGGCCAGTGACTTTATTTGAGTCAACAGTAATGTTTCTGGACCAGTGGCTACAATGGTGGGGCCAGTGAATTTATTTGAATCAGCAGTAATGTTCCTGGACCAGTGGCCACAATGGTGGGGCCAGTGACTTTATTTGACTCAACAGTAATGTTCCTGGACCAGTGGTTACAATGGTGGGGCCAGTGACTTTATTTGAGTGACCAGTAATGTTCCTGGACCAGTGGCTACAATTGTGGGCCCAGTGACTTTATTTGAGTCAACAGTAATGTTCCTGGACCAGTGGTTACAATGGTGGGGCCAGTGACTTTAGTTGAGTCAACAGTAATGTTCCTGGACCAGTGGCTACAATGGTGGGGCCAGTGACTTTATTGAAAGAAGCAGTAAGGTTCCTGGACCAGTGGTTACAATGGTGGGGCCAGTGACTTTATTTGAGTCAACAGTAATGTTCCTGGACCAGTGGCTAGAATGGTGGGGCCAGTGACTTTATTTGAGTCAGCAGTAATGTTCCTGGACCAGTGGCTACAATGGTGGGGCCAGTGACTTTATTTAAATCAGCAGTAATGTTCTTGGACCAGTGGTTACAATGGTGGGGCCAGTGACTTTATTTGAGTCAACAGTAATGTTCCTGGACCAGTGGTTACAATGGTGGGGCCAGTGACTTTATTTGAGTCAACAGTAATGTTCCTCGACCAGTGGCTACAATGGTGGGGCCAGTGACTTTATTTGAGTCAACAGTAATGTTCCTGGACCAGTGGCTAGAATGGTGGGGCCAGTGACTTTATTTGAGTCAGTAGTAATGTTCCTGGACTAGTAGCTACAATGGTGGGGCCAGTGACTTTATTTGACTCAACAGTAATGTTCTTGGACCAGTGGCTACAATGGTGGGGCCAGTGACTTTATTTGAGTCTGCAGTAATGTTCCTGAACCATGGCTACAATGTTGGGGCCAGTGACTTTATTCGCGTCAACAGTAATGTTCCTGGACCAGTGGTTACAATGGTGGGGCCAGTGACTTTATTTGACTCAACAGTAATGTTCCTGGACCAGTGGTTTCAATGGAGAGGCCTGTGACTTTATTTGAGTCAACAGCAATGTTCCTGGACCAGTAGCTACAATGGTGGGACCAGTGACTTTATTTGATTCAGCAGTAATGTTCCTGGACCAGTGGCTACAATGGTGGGGCCAGTGACTTTACTTAAATCAGCAGTAATGCTCCTGGACCAGTGGCTACAATGGTGGGGCCAGTGACTTTATTTGAGTCAGCAGTTATGTTCCTGGACCAGAAGCTACAATGGTGGGGCCAGTGACTGTATTTGACTCAACAGTAATGTTCCTGGACCAGTGGCTAAAATGCTGGGGCCAGTAACCTTATTTGGGTCAACAGTAATTTTCCTGAGCCAGTGACTTTATTTGAGTCAGCAGTAATGTTCCTGGACCAGTGGCTACAATGGTGGGGCCAGTGACTTTATTTGACTCAACAGTAATGTTCCTGAACCAGTGGTTACAATGGTGGGGCCAGTGACTTTATTTGAGTCAACAGTCATGTTCCTTGACCAGTGGCTTCAATGGTGGGGCCAGCGACTTTATTTGAGTCAACAGTCATGTTTCTGGACCAGTGGCTACAATGGTGGGGCCAGTGACTTTATTTGAGTCAACAGTAATGTTTCTGGACCAGTGGCTACAATGGTGGGGCCAGTGACTTTATTTGAGTCAACAGTAATGTTTCTGGACCAGTGGCTACAATGGTGGGGCCAGTGACTTTATTTGACTCAAGAGTAATGTTCCTGGACCAGTAGCTACAATGGTGGGGCAAGTGACTTTATTTGACTCAACAGTAATTTTCCTGGACCAGTGGCTACAATGGTGGGGCCAGTGACTTTATTTGAGTCAACAGTAATGTTCCCGACTTAAGCCGGGAAGCCATCCGGCCAATGCTCAACTCACCCCCCCTCCTCCTCTTCCTCCACCGGACGGGAGAGAAAGTCAGCCACCACCATCTGCGCTCCCGGCCTATGAACCACCTTGAAATTAAAAGGCTGTAAAGACAGATACTAACGAGTTATTCGGGCGTTGGTATCTTTCATGCGGTGAAGCCATTGGAGGGGAGCATGGTCCGAGCAGAGGGTGAATGGGCGACCCAGTAGATAATAACGGAGGGACCCGACCGCCCATCTAATGGCCAGACACTCCTTCTCGACCGTGCTGTACTTAGCTTCTTGTTGTGACAATTTCCTGCTAATGTACAGTCCAGGTCGGTCGACCCCCTCCACCTGCTGAGTCAAAATGGCCCCCAGCCCTCTGTTCGATGTGTCAGTCTGCAAATTAAAGGGGAGAGAGAAGTTAGGGGTGAACAAAAGCGGTTTCCTACAAAGAGCTTCCTTCACCCTCTCAAATGCCTGCCAACACAATTCCGTCCACTGGACTGGTTAGGGGACTGCTCAGCTCAGAGAAAGCCGGAATAAACCTTCTGTAGTAGCCGGCCAGTCCCAAAAACCTCCTCACCTCTTTTTTTGTCTTGGGTCATGGACATGTCGCAATCGCTGCGGTTTTGTCCACGAGAGGCCGCACCTGTCCACTTCCCAAGTGGTACCCCAAATACCGTACCTCCGCTCTGCCAATCGCACACTTCTTTGGGTTAGCCGTGAGTCCCGCCTGTCTCAGGGACTCTAGCACCGCCCCCACATGCCGCACATGCTGAGCCCAGCTGTTACTGTGAATGATGATGTCATCCAGATAGGCTGCAGCGAAAGCCGCATGTGGACGCAGCACCCTGTCCATGAGACGTTGAAATGTGGCAGGGGCTTCGAATAACCCAAACGGAAGTGTCCGGAATTGGTACAACCCGTCCGGAGCGGAGAAAGCCATTTTTTCCTTGGACTCTGGAGACAAGGGAATCTGACAGTAGCCCTTGGTTAAATCCAGTGTCGAAAAAAAACGAGCTGTGCCCAGCCGATCCAAGAGCTCGTCGACCTGAGGCATTGGATAGGCATCGAACCGTGACACTCCATTCACCTTACGGTAGTCTACACAGAACCGAATAGATCCATCAGGCTTACCCACTAGCACGATGGGGCTATTCCACGCACTGTTAGACTCCTCTATTACCCCTAATTCCAGCATTGCCTTTATTTCTGCCTGCACCAATTTATTTTTATGTTCAGGCAGTCTGTAGGGGCGCGAACGCACCGTCACCCCCGGGGTTGTCTCAATGTGGTGGTTTATGAGATTAGTGCAGCCTGGTAGAGGTGAAAACACATCAGCAAACTGCTTTTGCAACAAGGCAAGATCCGCTCTCTGATTCGGTAAGAGATGGTTATCAGAAAGGGGGGAGGTTTGATTGGTAGAATTTGGAACCTCCAGCCCCAGCTCATCTCTCTCCTGATCTACCGAGACCAGGAAGACCGGTACCACCTCTTTCCATGCTTTTAGTAGATTGAGGTGATAAATCTGTTTCGCCCCCTCTCTATCAGACCGCTCCACCTCATAATCGACTTCCCCCACTTGTCGTGTGACCACGAAGGGTCCTTGCCACTTAGCGAGTAATTTTGTGTTGGAAGTAGGTAGCAATACTAGGACTTTATCTCCTGGTGAAATTGCCATAGCTTAGTTCTTCTATTGTACTGCCTCTGCTGACGTTCCTGAGCCTCGAGCAAATTCTCCCGTGACAATCTACCCAGTGTATGGAGTTTTGCTCGCAGGTCCATCACGTATTGAATTTCATTTTTACTGGGACTTGGACCCTCCTCCCAGTTTTCTTTAACTAGGTCCAAGACACCCCGGGGCTGTCTACCAAACAGAAATTCAAAGGGAGAAAATCCTGTGGAGGCCTGGGGAACCTCTCGCACTGCGAACAATAGAGGAACTAACCACTTATCCCAATTTCTGCTATCATCGTGTACGAACTTTCGAGTTGCATAATCCACAAGGACTAATACAAATTGGTATCCCTGAGTGCTCCTTTCAAATGGCCCGATGAGGTCCATGCCCACTCTATCAAAAGGGACCTCAATTAATGGTAGAGGGCGCAACGGCGCTTTTGGGATGGCCGGGGAATTCACTAGCTGACATTCCGGACAAGACGCACACCACCGACATACGTCCGCCCAAATGCCCGGCCAATAGAAACGGGCCACTATCCGGTTGAGTGTTTTTTCATATCCTAAATGACCATCCATGGGGTTGTAATGAGCCGCCTGAAAAATCATTTCCCGGCGGCTTTTAGGTACCAACAACTGGGTAGTCTCCTCACCTGTCTGAGTGTCACGACTCACTCTGTATAACCTGTCTTTAATAATGACAAAATATGGGTAAGAGCGTGCAGCGTCAGGGCGCACCAGCTGACTATCAACATACATCACTTGATCAAAGGCGAAGCGTAGGGTGTCGTCACGAGACTGAGCGAGTGGGAAATCCTCCACAGGCCCCCCCCCCCCCCTGTTAGTGTCGGACGACCCTGCGTCACCACTGTCAACCGCACACACCTCACACTTCCCTATCTGTCATGATCGTACCCCCATCAGCTTTTCAGCTACTTGTTTAAACCCCGGCCAATCTGTGCCCAAAATCAGAGGGTGCGAGAGGCGGGAGCTAACCGCAGCCTCTATAATATGCTTTTTCCCTTTTACATGAATTTCCACTGGTACTATAGGATACTTGTGTCGATCCCCATGCACACACCTAATAACTACCCATCGTGCCGATACCAAAGCCTCAGGTCGAACCAGGCTGTGTTGGATCATGGTCTGCATGATCCAACAGAGCCTGGTGTTCACTCCCTTGCACCCTTACCGGAATGCAGTAGGCCCCGTCTAGATCGGGAGCGGAGGTGGAGGCCCGACGACACGAACCACCTGCCCCACCTCCATGTGCGGACAATCGCAGCGCAGGTGGCCCAGTCGTCCACACCGCCAACACTCCGGTCCAGGTGTTTGAGGAGCTCCCTGTGGGCCGGACTGCACCACCACTGAGACTGAGTTGGGAGAAGGGAAAGAAACCACTTTGGGATTAACACCAGGGAAAGAGGGGTTCTGGGGACGGGAAACGGAATGGGGGACAGAACGAGGGGGGAATTTTTTTCTCGGTGCCAGCTACGGCTTCTGCTGCTGGGTGCAGGGATGTTGCGCCAGGTGGTCCTCCGTCAGGGTGACGGCTGCGTCGAGGTTGGTGGGCCGATGACACTGGACCCAGCTGGCTGTATCCGTTGGCAGCCCCGCGATAAATCTCTCGAGGACCACCTGCTCCATGACTCCAGCTGCCGATCGAATTTCCGGCCAGAGCCAGCGCCTCGCCGTGTCCATCAGCCGCTGGGCGTAGGCAAACGGTCGGTCCTCTCCCGTCAGGTTGCTCTCCCGGAAGCGACGTCGGTGTTCCTCTGGGGTGGATCCCGTTTGGTCGAGGACCGCCTTCTTCACATTCCTGTAATCCGCCCGAACGGCTGCCGGCAGGCTATGCGCTGCTTGTTGCGCCTCACCCGTTAAGAGGGGCAGGAGACGCACGGCCCACTCTTCCAGTGGCCACCTGCCTGTCTCCGCCGCCACCTCAATGCCTCGAGGAAGGCCTGAGCGTCATTGTCTGCCGTCATCTTCGGGATGTGAAATTTTGGGGTCTTCCCCTGGACTCTCCACTGGCCGCCCACTGGATTAATGCCTGAGTCTGGAGGCTAGACTGCTCACACAGGGCTTGCTCTGCATGAACCGCTGACTGTCGCTCTGTATACTGTATGACAATGTACTGAGAGTATATATTTATTTGTTACGAGTGGTAAGGTGAATAAGGTGAACTAGCCTAACGAATTTAACCTATAAACGATGAGCATTTAAATATTTTTTTTTTCAAGAGCTTGTTGGAGGCAACGGTGTTGCTTTTTGCTCATATGATTGTTTTATGTTCTTATCCGTCCATTATATCTGTCCGTATCCGTCTTTTTTTCCCACAGGAGAGAAATACGTTGCTCTAGTACAGCCCATGCTGCACCGCTATAGGCTCGTCAGACACCGCCCCTTTTATGGGAACGCGCACGTACCTTGATTAATAAAGCCAATGTTCACTTAGCAAGTTGATAACCACGTTCATAGTACCGGTTAAACCAGATTACGGTGTTTAGGCTTTCCGAAGCCAGCTAACGCAAAGAAACCCTGGCTATGTTAAGCTTCCTTCATAGTAGCCTATACCCCCCAGGACTGTGCCTGGAAAACAGGTCAAGTTTCCTGCGAAGTAGTCTATACACCCCAGGACTGTGCCTGGAAAACCAGGTCAGGTATTCCTGCGTAGTAGCCTATACCCCCCAGGACTGTGCCTGGAAAACCAAGTCAGGTTTTCTGTGTAGTAGCCTATACCCCCCAGGACTGTGCCGGAAAATCAGGTCAGGTTTCCTGCGTAGTAGCCTATACCCCCCAGGACTGTGTCCAGAAAACCAGGTCAGGTTTCCTGCGTAGTAGCCTATATCCCCCAGGACTGTGCCTGGAAAACCAAGTCAGGTTTTCTGTGTAGTAGCCTATACCCCCCAGGACTGTGCCGGTAAATCAGGTCAGGTTTCCTGCGTAGTAGCCTATACCCCCCAGGACTGTGTCCGGAAAACCAGGTCAGGTTTCCTGCGTAGTAGCCTATACCCCCCAGGACTGTGCCCGGAAAACCAGGTCAGGTATTCCTGCGTAGTAGCCTATACCCCCCAGGACTGTGCCTGGAAAACCAAGTCAGGTTTTCTGTGTAGTAGCCTATACCCCCCAGGACTGTGCCGGAAAATCAGGTCAGGTTTCCTGCGTAGTGGCCTATACCCCCCAGGACTGTGCCGGAAAATCAGGTCAGGTTTCCTGCGTAGTAGCCTATACCTCCCAGGACTGTGTCCGGAAAACCAGGTCAGGTTTCCTGCGTAGTAGCCTATACCCCCCAGGACTGTGCCGGAAAACCAGGTCAGGTTTCCTGCATAGTAGCCTATACCCCCCAGGACTGTGCCCGGAAAACCAGGTCAGGTTTCCTGCATAGTAGCCTATACCCCCCAGGAGTGAGCCCGGAAAACCAGGTCAGGTCATCCTACTCAACTTATTGCATGTGGCGATAAAATTTGATAAACATCAACATCTCAAATGTGGAATCAATCATTGAGTAGCAGTCAGGCCTGAAGGTTCTCCCTGCAATGCTGAAGGCCCGTTCCACAGGGCCTGAAGATACTGGGACATGGAGGAACATCGGAGCCAACTTAGGGTAGGGTACTTCATTGAGTTTGCTTTCCAAAATTCTAAATTCAAGGGCGTTTGTATTATCTGGACTGCATGGGGTGGTGAGGGAGTCTGAGGCCTCAGCACGGGTCTGACTTGGCACCTGTGGTAAAAAGCCAAACAGCTTGTTTCTGGTCCATACTCATCGTTTACAACTGGGAATTAAATCCCAACCTTAACACACTCCTGTTTTAGCAGGTTTATAGCGGATGTTGTATCTGAGTACCAGGAGGTCTTCAACCCTGGGTCTAGAAGTGCTGCAAGCTTATAGTGGTTTTTCTCCTCATAAGGAGAAAGGCACGTCTCCTCTGAGTGCTTGAGACCAGTGACTAACAGATCATTCTGGGTTGAAATTGGAGAGGAATATTCTCAAACCAATAATACTGGGGATCGCAAAGCTTGCAGTGACTTTATTTGATTCTTAAGTGCAGTTGGTTGTATTCTCAAAGAGCTCCAAGATGGTAACAACCTCCTCTAGACACTGGAGGTCTCCCTGGTTGAGTTTCACCAGTGCATTTAACGCTTAATTTTCTCCTGGTCTGCTCTCAAAACAGAGCGGACCATTCTCAGCTGAGAGTTCCAACAAACTGTTGTTGCTGAATGAAGTGTCCCCTGCTTTTGCCAGGACCTTTTGTGTAATGCGGCATGATGATAGACCATCCTTCATAACCAAGTGAAATCCAAATGTACAATTTTTTTGCTGGACCTTAAGGGCCAGTCGATGAGTGAGTGAGTGACTGAGTGACTGACTGACTGACTGACTGGATCACTATTTGGCAAGTTCTGACCGTTCATCAAATTATATATTATATCTACCCATTATTCAGTTATTAAATTATATATTGGTAATGATGATACATCTAAACCATTAAAACCCTTTGTAGGGCAGATCAATGTACAGTCATGTGGAAAAGTAAGTACACCCTCAAACGGTAGTCAGTTTTTTGACATATCTGGACACAAGTGTATTTAATTTTTATTTCAATTATATTTATTAAGGTAAAGTAATTCAACAAATGATGCTAAATAGGTAGACTTTGGAATTACTTAAGCAATTGAAATGAACATAAATGCAAATTCCTGATGAGGAAAAAGTAAGTACACCCTTACCTTTACTATCAAATATATTGATTAAAATTGATGTCTGGTGGACAAAACAGGTGTAAATGATTGTCCAATTATTAGATAATTTGTATGTTCTATGCTTACATAAAAAAAGACAATTGGTCTGGTTTGGACCATATCCTCCTGAGACCGAGCAATGCATTTTTGTCCATTCTAGTGGACATTGGTTCTCTATGCATATTCCTTTGGTTTTTTAAGCTACATTACCAATTGCTATTGTCCTGTAAAGAGGACATCCTGGGCTTTCCAGTGCTATCTCATGTGTTAGGGTGGGATGCTGGGAACTTCCTCTTTCTTTTCATCCAAAATGGCCGGCATACCCACAAGGACATTTTACAGAAAGAGGAGAGGTAAGTCAAATATTACCCATTTATTCTCTTTTTTACTATGATAATCATATATTTTCTTGTTTATTAACATGTTAGGAATAGTATATTTAGTTCAGAAAGCAGTTACACTATTTTGGTTTTGAAGTAATAGCCCTTTTATGAATGTCAATTATAATGGACATTGGGACCATCTTAATGTACTCAATGCCTTATCTGCCTCAACATGCATCAACATTGTTGTAGGAGCCAGAACTGAAGCAGAGAGGATCCTGTACAAAATAGTTGAGGGGGACAACTCGGATTTGGAGCTCTCAGATGATGAGGGAGAAGGAGAGAGAGAGGTTGAACCTATGGCAGAACCTGAGGCAGAACCTGTTGCAGACGAAAATGATGATCTAGAAAGCTCAGATGAGAACACAGCTACAGACACAGGGACAGACTCAGAGACAGACAGTGATGAGCAGGGAAGACGTCCACTGTGGGTCAACAGCAGCACGTATGTTTCATGTTTACACAGGGATCATATCTTCAGTTCTATCAATTAAAGGGCACCTGTTATGCTGCATTTCAGCAATAAAAAATAGTTTAATAGGGTCATTTCAGTTTTTAGATTTTCATCATTTCATTTTTTTAAATTTGCGATCTTTTCCGCAATCCCCTGACTTAGCTAGACACTGGCTAGCTAGTCACAAGTATCCCGGATCGAAAAACGCATTTATAGAATTACTCTGTCAAGATCGTTGATGACCTGGCCATAAGTGAAGAACAAAAGAAAGAAGATATCCTCTGGAGAGTTAGGCCTCTACTCAACCACGTGAGGAAAGGATGTCTGAGCCTACCAAGGTCTGCAAAAGTGTGCATTGATGAGCAGATCATCCCTTTCACCGGCAAGTGTCCCGTCAGGCAATTCGTTCCGGGGAAACCAAACCCTACTGGCTTGAAGGTCTTCGTCCTTGCTTCGCCAAATGGACTGATGCTGGATTTCGAGGTCTTCCAAGGGAAGAATACATTTGGGCCCCAAAGATTGGGTGTTGGAGCAGCATCAGTCCTACGCATGGTTGAATCTGTTCCCAGAGGAAGTCAGATATTCTTCGACCGATATTTCACCACAATCGATCTCATGGATGCCTTATTGGCAAAGGGTCTTCCAGCAACTGGGACGATAATGAAGAATCGAGTCGTCCACACCGCCAACACTCCGGTCCAGGTGTTTGAGGAGCTCCCTGTGGGCCGGACTGCACCACCACTGAGACTGAGTTGGGAGAAGGGAAATAAACCACTTTGGGATTAACACCAGGGAAAGAGGGGTTCTGGGGACGGGAAACGGAATGGGGGACAGAACGAGGGGGGAATTTTTTTCTCGGTGCCAGCTACGGCTTCTGCTGCTGGGTGCAGGGATGTTGCGCCAGGTGGTCCTCCGTCAGGGTGACGGCTGCGTCGAGGTTGGTGGGCCGATGACACTGGACCCAGCTGGCTGTATCCGTTGGCAGCCCCGCGATAAATCTCTCGAGGACCACCTGCTCCATGACTCCAGCTGCCGATCGAATTTCCGGCCAGAGCCAGCGCCTCGCCGTGTCCATCAGCCGCTGGGCGTAGGCAAACGGTCGGTCCTCTCCCGTCAGGTTGCTCTCCCGGAAGCGACGTCGGTGTTCCTCTGGGGTGGATCCCGTTTGGTCGAGGACCGCCTTCTTCACATTCCTGTAATCCGCCCGAACGGCTGCCGGCAGGCTATGCGCTGCTTGTTTGCGCCTCACCCGTTAAGAGGGGCAGGAGACGCACGGCCCACTCTTCCAGTGGCCACCTGCCTGTCTCCGCCGCCACCTCAACGCCTCGAGGAAGGCCTGAGCGTCATTGTCTGCCGTCATCTTCGGGATGTGAAATTTTGGGGTCTTCCCCTGGACTCTCCACTGGCCGCCCACTGGATTAATGCCTGAGTCTGGAGGCTAGACTGCTCACACAGGGCTTGCTCTGCATGAACCGCTGACTGTCGCTCTGTATACTGTATGACAATGTACTGAGAGTATATATTTATTTGTTACGAGTGGTAAGGTGAATAAGGTGAACTAGCCTAACGAATTTAACCTATAAACGATGAGCATTTAAATATTTTTTTTTTCAAGAGCTTGTTGGAGGCAACGGTGTTGCTTTTTGCTCATATGATTGTTTTATGTTCTTATCCGTCCATTATATCTGTCCGTATCCGTCTTTTTTTCCCACAGGAGAGAAATACGTTGCTCTAGTACAGCCCATGCTGCACCGCTATAGGCTCGTCAGACACCGCCCCTTTTATGGGAACGCGCACGTACCTTGATTAATAAAGCCAATGTTCACTTAGCAAGTTGATAACCACGTTCATAGTACCGGTTAAACCAGATTACGGTGTTTAGGCTTTCCGAAGCCAGCTAACGCAAAGAAACCCTGGCTATGTTAAGCTTCCTTCATAGTAGCCTATACCCCCCAGGACTGTGCCTGGAAAACAGGTCAAGTTTCCTGCGAAGTAGTCTATACACCCCAGGACTGTGCCTGGAAAACCAGGTCAGGTATTCCTGCGTAGTAGCCTATACCCCCCAGGACTGTGCCTGGAAAACCAAGTCAGGTTTTCTGTGTAGTAGCCTATACCCCCCAGGACTGTGCCGGAAAATCAGGTCAGGTTTCCTGCGTAGTAGCCTATACCCCCCAGGACTGTGTCCAGAAAACCAGGTCAGGTTTCCTGCGTAGTAGCCTATATCCCCCAGGACTGTGCCTGGAAAACCAAGTCAGGTTTTCTGTGTAGTAGCCTATACCCCCCAGGACTGTGCCGGAAAATCAGGTCAGGTTTCCTGCGTAGTAGCCTATACCCCCCAGGACTGTGTCCGGAAAACCAGGTCAGGTTTCCTGCGTAGTAGCCTATACCCCCCAGGACTGTGCCCGGAAAACCAGGTCAGGTATTCCTGCGTAGTAGCCTATACCCCCCAGGACTGTGCCGGAAAATCAGGTCAGGTTTCCTGCGTAGTGGCCTATACCCCCCAGGACTGTGCCGGAAAATCAGGTCAGGTTTCCTGCGTAGTAGCCTATACCTCCCAGGACTGTGTCCGGAAAACCAGGTCAGGTTTCCTGCGTAGTAGCCTATACCCCCCAGGACTGTGCCGGAAAACCAGGTCAGGTTTCCTGCATAGTAGCCTATACCCCCCAGGACTGTGCCCGGAAAACCAGGTCAGGTTTCCTGCATAGTAGCCTATACCCCCCAGGAGTGAGCCCGGAAAACCAGGTCAGGTCATCCTACTCAACTTATTGCATGTGGCGATAAAATTTGATAAACATCAACATCTCAAATGTGGAATCAATCATTGAGTAGCAGTCAGGCCTGAAGGTTCTCCCTGCAATGCTGAAGGCCCGTTCCACAGGGCCTGAAGATACTGGGACATGGAGGAACATCGGAGCCAACTTAGGGTAGGGTACTTCATTGAGTTTGCTTTCCAAAATTCTAAATTCAAGGGCGTTTGTATTATCTGGACTGCATGGGGTGGTGAGGGAGTCTGAGGCCTCAGCACGGGTCTGACTTGGCACCTGTGGTAAAAAGCCAAACAGCTTGTTTCTGGTCCATACTCATCGTTTACAACTGGGAATTAAATCCCAACCTTAACACACTCCTGTTTTAGCAGGTTTATAGCGGATGTTGTATCTGAGTACCAGGAGGTCTTCAACCCTGGGTCTAGAAGTGCTGCAAGCTTATAGTGGTTTTTCTCCTCATAAGGAGAAAGGCACGTCTCCTCTGAGTGCTTGAGACCAGTGACCAACAGATCATTCTGGGTTGAAATTGGAGAGGAATATTCTCAAACCAATAATACTGGGGATCGCAAAGCTTGCAGTGACTTTATTTGATTCTTAAGTGCAGTTGGTTGTATTCTCAAAGAGCTCCAAGATGGTAACAACCTCCTCTAGACACTGGAGGTCTCCCTGGTTGAGTTTCACCAGTGCATTTAACGCTTAATTTTCTCCTGGTCTGCTCTCAAAACAGAGCGGACCATTCTCAGCTGAGAGTTCCAACAAACTGTTGTTGCTGAATGAAGTGTCCCCTGCTTTTGCCAGGACCTTTTGTGTAATGCGGCATGATGATAGACCATCCTTCATAACCAAGTGAAATCCAAATGTACAATTTTTTTGCTGGACCTTAAGGGCCAGTCGATGAGTGAGTGAGTGACTGAGTGACTGACTGACTGACTGACTGGATCACTATTTGGCAAGTTCTGACCGTTCATCAAATTATATATTATATCTACCCATTATTCAGTTATTAAATTATATATTGGTAATGATGATACATCTAAACCATTAAAACCCTTTGTAGGGCAGATCAATGTACAGTCATGTGGAAAAGTAAGTACACCCTCAAACGGTAGTCAGTTTTTTGACATATCTGGACACAAGTGTATTTAATTTTTATTTCAATTATATTTATTAAGGTAAAGTAATTCAACAAATGATGCTAAATAGGTAGACTTTGGAATTACTTAAGCAATTGAAATGAACATAAATGCAAATTCCTGATGAGGAAAAAGTAAGTACACCCTTACCTTTACTATCAAATATATTGATTAAAATTGATGTCTGGTGGACAAAACAGGTGTAAATGATTGTCCAATTATTAGATAATTTGTATGTTCTATGCTTACATAAAAAAAGACAATTGGTCTGGTTTGGACCTTATCACTGGAAATCTATGCAGGACAGGCCGTCCCACCAAATTCACCCCAAGAGCTGACTGAAAGATGCTCCTAGAAGTCTCCAAGAACCCAAGGGTAACCTCTAAGGACCTAAAGACTTCACTTGCCACAGTTAACGTGAAAGTGCATAAGTCAACAATCAGAAATAGATCGCACAAACTTAGCCTACATGGGAGGATAGGAAGGAAGAAGCCCCTGCTCTCCAAAAAGAATATAAAAGCATGACTGAACTTTGCCAAACAACATCTGGATAAAGGTCAAAACTACTGGGAAAATGTAATTTGGTCTGATGAATCAAAGTTGGGAGTTGTTTGGGCGCAATGCAAAACGTCATGTTTGGCGAAGATGCAACACTGCCTGTCTCACTGTTTAATAGTCTGTAGAATATGGTCTTTGTGTTAATAGTAGCTACAAATAATGCGGTTCTGGGTTAATAGTGTCACCTTTTAATAGAAAGGAGTAGACCAGAGACGCATAGCGAGACTTTGTTTTCCTCTTTCTAGATTTGCTTTTTTAAAAGACCTAAAGATCAGGTGAGTTAGCTTGAGCTTCCTCAAGTGTTGTTACAGCTGTTGCTGCCAAGTTCCTTCTAGTTAATAAAATCCATTTAGGTTTTAATTGATTGTGTGCATTTCTTACAGGCTTGTTTCTGTTTAACACATTATAGAGCAATATTGCATCAGTCATTGCAATCGGTCGCTTGATCCAAAATGTGATCCTGCTGCAGACCGCTTGCCTCTTTGGGGACTGCAGGATCAGTGCGTGAATGATTCGCTTAGTGGTTCTTCTTGACCACGGGTGCTCGCGATCACCGGGTCCTCGCGTTGCCTCTTGGTGTCTTGTCTCTGGTCCTCCGTGGCCGATAGCCGGGGGTAGATGAGCCAGCCTCGCTCAGTTGGGTCGGCGTCACGGACGGCCGATTCTTCCTTGTGGAGCGAGGGCTTTTCCCCGGGCGTGCAGGCCGCATGAAGCAGTGAGACGGGCCAGTGAAGGCCCTGCGGGGTGTGCAGGCCGCATGGAACAGTGAGACGGGCCAGTGAAGGCCCTGCGGGGTGTGCAGGCCGCATGGAGTGGTGAGACAGGCCAGTGAAGGCCCTGCGGGGTGTACAGGCCGCATGGAGTGGTGAGACGGGCCAGTGAAGGCCCTGCGGGGTGTGCAGGCCGCACGGAACGGTGAGACAGGCCCGTGTGTCCCTTTAGTAGCAGGGGGGCCGTCATTTATTTTTTCAACTGAAAAAAAATCATCAAAAAATAGGTTATTACCCAAAATTAAATAACAATTTAAAAATCGCGTATTTCAATTATTTTTGCCAAAAATAAGGCATCAGATAAGACTTAGATTTAGGGAGAACTCTACGGCGGCTTGAGAATTGTTTGATCGATGTGACCACCATTTTAGCTGTGTGCAAGCTAAACCGTCAGTGCTAAAACATTTCTCTTTTTGAATTTATCCAAAGGAATTTATCATGGATAAGTGGTCTCAAAGGGAAAAATTCAGAGGCTGGTCCATCTGTGGACTTTTTCAGTGTCTGACACTGAAAAGGCATAAAGCAAAATGAAGAAAATACAGCAGTGAACATGAAGACTTTCTTTTTTTATTCAGAACAAGCTTTTTATGTAATTGTAAATTATGGCTCTGGGATCTAGACTAGTAATTTTCAATCAGATTAATTTAAATAACATCACTATCATGTTTCTGTCCGCCTATCCCACACTATTGTTTCTCTAACTAAAGGTTGAATTTGTCAATTAGATGTAACGACACATTTGATTAATCGCACATAACATCAGCATTGGTTTTGTATTGGGTTTGATTTGGCTCATGTGTCCATTCTCAATTAACAGCAGTGATTGTGTTGCTACTGGTTAAACATTTAGTAACGTGCATTTCAATTATGTAGCACCCTATTATGTAGCGCCCTATTAGCCCAGGATCATTGACTGTTTTTTTTTCTTGTAATATTAGTGTTATTATTTTTTCTTGTTTGCTGCATCAAAATTCATTAGCCCCGCCCCCCCCCCCCCCCCCCCGTAAAGCCGTGTTACATTGTGTAGGTCTGTCTATGATTTTCAGTGTCGATTGTTACATGTGTAATTGCATTTATAAAATGCTGGGGTCCTGCAGGAGGCCGCGGAAGCTTTTGTGGTTGATCGTGTGGGCCGCGAGTTTTCATAAATTCAATAAATAAAATTATTAAAACCATATAAAAATATTATTACTATATATGGGTATGTATTTATTCATGTTTTGCTTGTTTTTTGTTATTATAACTAGGGATGCAATGGGGCTGAAAATATTCAGAAACTTTTAAGCATAAAAAGGGTTAAGCATAAGTTAAGCTTGGGAATTTTGGAGATTTTGACCAATTTTAATTGCAAAAGTTAGCCTATAACATGAAACTTAAATTTAGTTGGAAAATACACATACAATGCAAATCTAGATGCTTTGGTTAAAACAACCCAATTTAATGCGAATTCAGATGAATTTTAACACTGCACTGTGCATTCTTCCATTACATGTGCAGTGCATTCTTTTATCACATGCACAAATAATTTTTAGCATTCTGCACACTACTGCAGGGCCCTCTGCATGCACTGTGCATTCTTCCATCACATGTTGAAATAATTCCCAGCATCCTGCACACTACAGCTAGGCTATAGAGTACTCAAGTGAGTACAACAGACGTAGGCGGAAACTATCGACAATTTCTAGCATACATCGCATGTTCCAATTAAAAATTTTTAAAGTAATGATTTAATGATTGTAGTCCGGTTTGTAGTCCACTTTAATGGACTGCATACCCATTACTGCAACGCACGGGTGGTTCTTGACCAATCAGATATCATCATCTCGTCTGGACATTTTTGGCAGTGCATACCACCATGCTAATTCGGCTATTTTACTTCATTGAACCATCCGTAGGGAATTATGGGACGTCGGGTTTTTAAACAGTGCCAGCGCTGGAATATTCACAAAAAAATACAAAAATGTAAAATATACTCGAAGCTGGTGCAGAAAAACTACATATTTTGCGAACGGGCGTTATATTGAACAATCTGGAGAATTGATGGTAAGACATAATCACTAGAAATTGTTTAAAAGTAAGTTTTAGTTATTGTCTATGGTCTAAATGAATGGGGAAGTCACTGTGACGTGCTGGCAGGGACGGACCCAAATGCACGACGAGACAGTCTTAGAAAAGAAGGTTTCTTTATTAGAATTCCGGGTCGGATCCACACCGGGAAATCAAGTAAAACAATAAACAATAATTTGTGGAACCCGCAGAGAGCTGGCACTGGAGATCCAGCGAAGTGGCCAGGAGTGGTCGTAGCCTGGGTAGAGTAGCAGAGTCAGGCGGAGGTAGAGCCAGGATCCACACTGGGAAGCAGGTGTGGCGATTCTGGACCGGGGTGGTCAGCTTGGGTCAGCAAGCTAGTACTAGGGAAGACAAGTAACACGACAAGGACCGTAGACTTGGACAAACCGTAATACTTTGACAAGGAAACACAGGAACAGCACGGTAATATAACTAGTGTCATTAGAGCTGATAAGCTGCAGCTTGCGGGAAATGCATGCGAGATCAGCGAATTGATTGAACAATTAGGAAATGCATGAGGAATGCGGTGAAGGCAATTAAGTGTGAGTTGTGTCATTAAGATGTGGTGCAAGTAATAATGTGCAATGTAGACCCAATCAGGTAATGAACGCAGACATGATACAATTAGGTTCGGGGAAAACAGAGGAAAACATCAAGGAAGGAACGGGGCGCGGAGCGGATCGTAACAGTACCCCCCCGTCAAGGTACGCCTCCTGGCGGACCACAGGCTCTGGTTGACTGGGCCTGGCGGTGATGGAATTCCCGGATGAGGGTAGGGTCCAGGATGAGACGAGGGGCAACCCAGGAACGTTCCTCGGGCCCATACCCTTCCCAGTCGACCAGGTACTGGTGGCCTCGTCCCCGGCGCCGGACATCGAGGATGCTGGAGACTGTGAAAGCGGGAGCACCATCAATGTCCCGAACAGGTGGGGGGGCAGGAGTGGGAGCGCTGAGAGGGCAGGAGACCACTGGCTTGACCTGACTGACATGGAAGGTGGGGTGAATTTTGAGGGAGGCAGGGAGACGGAGCTTGAGGGTGACTGGGTTAAGAATGGAGTGCACAGTGAAGGGTCCGACGAAGCGGGGTTGGAGCTTGCGGGAGGTGCCGGGGAGGGAGAAGGTGGAGGTAGATAGCCAAACCTTCTGTCCCGGGCGGTAGCGAGGGGCTGCGGACCGGTGCTGATCCGCCAGGCGACGATTCCGGGAGGAGGTTTTGAGGAGGGCGTTGCGGGTGGCCTTCCAGACCCGCTGGCAGCATCGGACGTGGGCGTCCACTGACGGAACCGCCACCTCGGCCTCCTGGGCGGGGAACAGAGGGGGTTGGAAGCCCTGGGAAGCCTCAAAGGGGGACCTCCCTGTGGACGAGCACACCAAGGTGTTGTGGGCGTACTCAACCCACGGGAGGAGCTGGGACCAGGAGGCAGGGTTGCGGGCCGTCACGCACCGTAAGGCGGCTCCCAGGTCCTGGTTAGCCCTCTCTGCTTGACCGTTAGTCTGCGGGTGGAACCCGGAGGATAGGCTGGCGGTGGCGCCGAGTGCGGTGCAGAATGCCTTCCAGACAGCGGAGGCAAACTGGGGGCCCCGGTCGGAGACGACGTCCGCCGGGATCCCATGCAGCCGCACCACGTGCTGCACCAGGAGGTCGGCCGTCTCGAGGGCGGAGGGAAGCTTGGGGAGGGGAACAAAGTGCACCGCCTTGGAAAACCGGTCCACCAGGGTCAAAATGACTGTGTTACCGGCAGAAGGTGGTAGTCCGGTAACAAAGTCGACCCCGATGTGACTCCAAGGACGGCCCGGGATGGGAAGGGGACGGAGGAGACCAGCAGGGGGGGAGTGAGACGCCTTACTCCTGGCGCAGACAGGGCACGCGTGGACGAAGGCCAGGGTGTCCCGCCGGGCGGTGGGCCACCAGAAGCTCCTGCGCACCAGCTCCACGGTGCGGTTGCCTCCGGGGTGGCAGGCCAGTCGGGAGGAGTGAGCCCACTCCAGGACCTGGGAGCGGACAGGGTTAGGAACGAACAGGGCAGAAGAGGGGTTAGGGCGAGGATCGGGATGCGTCACCTGAGCGTCCAGCACGATCTTCTGGATGGGCCACCGGACCACAGCCACGACGCAGGAAGCCGGAACGATGGTCTCCGGGACAGACAGGTCGGCAGGGGAGGAGTGGATCCGGGAGAGGGCGTCGGGTTTGATGTTTTTTGACCCGGGTTTGAAGGTGATGGAGTAGTTGAATCTAGCAAAGAATAACGACCAACGGGCCTGTCTGGAGTTGAGTCTTTTAGCTGACTGGATGTACTGAAGGTTGCGGTGGTCAGTCAGGATCAGGAACGGTTGAGTGGTCCCTTCAAGCCAGTGTCTCCATTCCTCCAGTGCCAGCTTGATGGCTAGCAACTCCCGATCCCCTACCCCGGAGTTGCGTTGGGTGGGGGAGAGGCGGCGGGAGAAGAAGGCGCAGGGATGGAGCTTGTGGTTGAGGGGGGAGTGTTGGGACAGGATGGCCCCTACGCCTGTGTCCGAGGCGTCCACCTCCACCACGAATTGGCGATCGGGTTCCGGGCAGCAGAGGATGGGGGCCGTGGTAAAAAGTGCCTTGAGCTTGGTGAAGGCCTGATCTGCCAGGGAATTCCAAGCAAATGGGTTCTTAATGGATGTGAGGGTGGTGAGGGGTGCGGCTACCTGGCTGTAGTTCCGGATGAACCTCCTGTAGAAATTGGCGAACCCCAGGAACTGCTGCAGGTGCTTGCGAGTGGTGGGGATGGGCCACTCCGTAACAGCCTGGATCTTGGCCGGGTCCGGCCGTATGTCGCCCCTCTCCACCACAAAACCTAGGAACGAGACTGAGGGGGCATGAAACAGACATTTGTCGGCTTTGACAAACAATTTATTCTCCAGTAGGCGTTGTAGAACCAGGGAGACATGGTCTTGGTGTTCCCGTTGGTTCTGGGAGAATATTAGTATGTCATCTAGGTAAACAAAAACAAAGCGGTTGAGGAAATCCCTCAGTACATCGTTCACTAGGTTTTGAAACACGGCTGGGGCATTAGTAAGGCCGAACGGGACCACCCGGTACTCGAAGTGGCCCAGGGGGGTGTTGAAGGCGGTCTTCCACTCGTCCCCCTCCCGGATCCGTACCAGGTGGTAGGCGTTACGGAGGTCCAGCTTGGTGAAGACCCGGGCGCCCTGCAGCAGTTCAAAGGCCGAATTCAGGAGGGGTAGAGGGTATTTATTCCGGACGGTAATGGAGTTGAGGCCCCGGTAGTCGATGCAGGGGCGGAGGGAGCCATCCTTCTTCTTCACGAAGAAGAATCCCGCTCCGACGGGCGAGGAGGAGGGGCGGATGGTACCTGCTTCGAGGGAGGACTTGATGTAGTCCTCCATGGCCGTTCTTTCCGGACCGGATAGGCTGTACAGGCGGCCGGAGGGTAGGGGAGCACCCGGAAGCAGGGAGATGGCACAATCGTAGGGTCTGTGGGGGGGTAAGGACAAGGCCAGGGACTTGGAGAAGACCCGGGACATGTGCCGGTAACAGTGCGGGACCCCCTTCAGGTCGACCTCCGGAACGGATGTCTTTATTTCCGTGCTAGAGGGAGGTTCCGCCGAGTGGAGACAGGAGGTGTGGCATTGGGTGCTCCAGCTGGTGACGCTGGATGTGATCCAGTTGAGCAGGGGGTTGTGTTCGTGCAGCCAGGGCTGACCAAGGACCAGAAGGGAGTGGGGAGTGCTGATGATGTAGAGTTGAAGGGTCTCACGGTGGTTACCGGACAGAAGCAGTTGGATGGGAATGGTGCGGTGGGTGATGTGGGCCAGGCGGTGGCCGTCCAAGGCATAGGCGTTGATGGGTCTTTCCAGTTCTTCCGTGGGAATCCCGGACTCGTCTACGAACTGGGAGTCCACAAAGTTGGAGTCGGCTCCTGAGTCGACGAGGGCCTGCACGGATACGGTGGCGGAGGCCGTAGTGCCCCATTTGAGGACCGCAGAGAGTTGGAAGCGGTTGGAGGCTAGGCGCGGTGTTTGGGTCTGGCTCGCCAGTAGGCCTAGGGTTGCTGACGAGCCTTCTCTTTTGGGCGCACCGGACAGGAGTTAAGGAGGTGATCCGTGCGGCCGCAATAGAAGCATGCTCCGGCGGCCCGGCGTTGGCGGCGGCGAGCGGCAGGGTCGGACGTAGTGCCGCCCAGCTGCATAGGTTCCCCGGTCTCCGGAGGTTCGCAGGACATGGGAGCCTGATGGCGAAGAGCAGGGTGCGAGGATGTGGTTCCCAGAGGCGATTGAGTAGGAGCGTAAGCCCTCTTCTCGCGGGTGCGGGCGTGCAGACGGTTGTTAACCGTGATGGCCAAGGAGATGAGGTCATTCAGCGTGGGCATGTCGTCGCGGGTGGCCATCTCGTCCTTCATCTCCTCGGAGAGGGCGGAGCGGAAGACGCCCTGTAGGGAGGCGTCGTTCCAGCCCGACTGCGCCGCGAGGATCCGGAATTTTATGGCGAACTCCGCCACACTGCGCTCGCCTTGTTTAAGCGCCAGGAGCTGCTGGTTCACGTCTCTCCCGCATACGGGATGATCAAAGGTGCGCCGCATCTCCCTGGCGAAGTCCAGGTACTGGGTGCAGAGGCTGGGTTGCTTCTCCCACAACGCGGCGGCCCAGTCCCGCGCCTCTCCTCCCAGGCAGGTGATCACGTACGCCACGCGGGTGGCATCAGCAGAGTAGGAGGATGGCTGCATCCGGAACGCCAGCTCGCACTGCAGCAGGAAGGGCTGGCATTTCCCCAGCTCACCTGAGTATCGTTCTGGCGGGTTGGCGCGAGGTTCCCGATGAGGTAGTAGAGGAGCTGGTGCCGGTGGTGGAGGCGGATCCTCCGCTTCAGGACGGAGTCCTGAAGTCTGGGCAGCCATCTGATTCAGCATGGTACCCCATTGGGTGGTCTGTTCCACCATGCCCCGGAACAATTCCATGGCTTCGTCCAGGCGGCGGCTTTGCTGGGCGATTTGGGTAGCCTGGCAGGTGAGGGCGTGGCGAATCTGTTCCGCGTCGGCTGGGTCCATTTCTGGTCAAAGTATTCTGTGACGTGCTGGCAGGGACGGACCCAAATGCACGACGAGACAGTCTTAGAAAAGAAGGTTTCTTTATTAGAATTCCGGGTCGGATCCACACCGGGAAATCAAGTAAAACAATAAACAATAATTTGTGGAACCCGCAGAGAGCTGGCACTGGAGATCCAGCGAAGTGGCCAGGAGTGGTCGTAGCCTGGGTAGAGTAGCAGAGTCAGGCGGAGGTAGAGCCAGGATCCACACTGGGAAGCAGGTGTGGCGATTCTGGACCGGGGTGGTCAGCTTGGGTCAGCAAGCTAGTACTAGGGAAGACAAGTAACACGACAAGGACCGTAGACTAGGACAAACCGTAATACTTTGACAAGGAAACACAGGAACAGCACGGTAATATAACTAGTGTCATTAGAGCTGATAAGCTGCAGCTTGCGGGAAATGCATGCGAGATCAGCGAATTGATTGAACAATTAGGAAATGCATGAGGAATGCGGTGAAGGCAATTAAGTGTGAGTTGTGTCATTAAGATGTGGTGCAAGTAATAATGTGCAATGTAGACCCAATCAGGTAATGAACGCAGACATGATACAATTAGGTTCGGGGAAAACAGAGGAAAACATCAAGGAAGGAACGGGGCGCGGAGCGGATCGTAACAGTCACTTCCGAAACCAGTGTGACATAGTCACTCGAGTACTCTATTGAGGCCACACTACTGCATTTGAGCCCAAGGACAACATACATTTTGAGTGGGACCTTTTATTTGGGGGGGGGTTAGGGAATACATTTCTTTTATTCAACATTCATGTTTTTTGTTCAATGAAAGAATCCATTAAAGTGCTACTCACAAATGTTTGCATGGATGTCTGCTTATGACTAAAAAAAAGTTTATATTTATGTCTGCATATGACGAGGTAAATACAGCTAGTACAAATAACGCCAACATTTCCAGTTTATTTTGGTTAATTCCCGTTTATTCCCATATATTCCCGTTAATTCCCATGGAAAGTTTCCACCGTTGAATATTCCCGGAATTTTGCAACCCTAATTATAGTATAGTAATTATTAACCCTAATTATAGTAACAGGTTAATATGTTCTAAAAATGTAAATTTTTTGTTAAATTATGTTTACCCTCTCCTCCCCTGCATCATCTATCATCTCCACTGTCTCCTCTTCATCTCTGTACATTCCAACATTGAAGCGCTGCAACATCTCCACTTTCTCCTCTCCATCTCTGTACATTCCAACATTGAAGCGCTGCAACATCTCCACTTTCTCCTCTCCATCTCTGTACATTCCAACATTGAAGCACTGCAACATCTCCTGGCTTGGGACAAAGTCCTTGCAGCAAATCCCCAGTCTTCTCAGGCCATAGCAGCTGTATGTAACGCATAGTATTCTTCTCAGTCTCCTGGCCCAATCTGTTCCGCAGTTTGGATTTCATGTGATGGGTTCACAGTTATTGCCTTGTAAGCCTAGTTAGACATGTCTGTGTTAAACAATGATTTAGAATAGCAGGTGAGGGCTGGCCGTTGGTGCCGGGGGGGGGGTGTAAATTGTGTGATTGGGGAGGGGGGCAGAGTGGATAGGTCTGGAGCGGGCTGGAGATTTTTCATGGCACTCCTGGAAGACTGCGTGTATGGAGGAAAGTCGTGGAGGCGGAGTTTGTGGGTTGGAATGCTTAATGACACTGGACATCTCGGGACAGCGGGGGCTATTTTTAATCATGGCTGTATTTCACTTTAATTCACTTAGTTTGATTAATACAATGATTCTGTTGAATGTCTTTATTTGATATGTTTGTTTGTGTGTTGTGGATCTGCCCCACTGTCTATGACTTTTTTTGTTGTTGCTGGGGCTACAACTGAAGTTCCCTAATGGGAAAATAAAAGTTATTCTATTCTATTGCGGTACTGAAATAGAACCAGGTAACACTTCTAGGGTAATAGAAATAGCAATAGCAGGGGCACGTGTTCTGTACATGGACAGATCTTTTTTTATGTTGACGGAAAGTGTGTGCACAGGACGGGGCATGTCAAGAGGGAGATATGCTAGTGGAGCACTGCAGGCTCCTTTCACAATTTGTTTCGCAAGATCCCAGGACAGAGCAGGATCCTGCAAAAGAGGAAAAGCAATAAGTGCAAGGTAGAACCGGGCGACTGGGTTCTGCTCAAAGCTTTCCAGAAAACATTTAAAAACCAGCGGCCCGAGTATCGGGGATTCCAAGGGTGAGGCTCAACATAGGGCACAATAATCCCCGCCCACCCTATGGCATCCTAGGGAGCCTGTTTGTTGTTATGGGTCTCTGCCCTGGAGACACACGGATCCCAGATGTCAGAATTTGCACTAGTGCCAACAGATGCAGTTGGACGTGGGACCACAACTTCAATCACAGATGGGGATCCCTCCAGTGACGTGAGGACATTTGGTATATTGTTGATTGTCATAAATGGGGTTATCACAATCATAATAAAATGGTGCACCACCCTTGTTGTAATGTTGTAATTTGAGAGTGGATTGATACTGGTATGGTTGGGAGTTAAGTATGGTTACGTTTTTAGGAGATATATGGGGGTGAACTGGGTATAGGCAGCAGCAGGACTGAAGGAACCCTCGCAGGGTTTTTCCTGGCAGAGAATTTGGTTTTGGTGGTTCCTATGTGAGCGCACACACCCAGTTGGTGCAAGTGTGACCAATCAAGCAGCACATTTTTTTGCATGAATTTTACCATAAATAAAGTTTTTGGAGTACAAAGACCATGTAGGCTTTGGTTGTAAAGTACCAGTAGGGTTGTGTTTAGGAGTTTTAGAAATCAAAGGTCCTTGAAGCTTTTTGAATATCTGAATATTACACCATTTAGGCTATTTTGATAGCACACAAATATAAAAATAAATAAACACTCTAAAACAGAAATAAAAAATAAGTGTAGCTTCAAGTTTTTTTTTAAAACAAAAATGTACAAAAGCACCGTGTGTGTTTTTACATGGGCTAACAACAGCAACGTAGACTATTTCAGCCCTAAATGGAAATGTCGACTGTACGGGACTTTGGCGAAACGTAACACGATAAACTCTTCAGGGTTAATCATAACACAGTAGTAGCTGTATATAGTCTACAGGTAAGAAATTTGGTTTCGTTAACATATTTACAGCGACAAGAAATTTTGGAGAAAAAAAATTAGGCATCTTCTAAACTGAAAGTGCATCAGTTAGCCTAATGTATAGTAGCCTACAGTAAGCAATGAAAAACGCTGAATGCTCAGGCCTATTTGTACAACTTTCAAAAATATATATTGTTTCTAGCGATATGATTTTAACATGATTTTCTTGTAAACGGTGCAGAATTTTACAGTCTGTGTCTGTGGCAAGACAAGGGTCGTAAGCTATTAATAGCACCTTATATTATTGCACTGCAGTATCAATCCTGGGGTTTTCTTAAAGCTGTAGTATAGTTTATAATTTAAGACAAACATGAATACTATAATTGGGACCGATACATCCCCCACTATAGTATGGGGCGCCAACCTGGATCGGGTTAAAGCTTTTACCTTTTCAGACGTTAGGGCTTCAAAGGTAGCCTAATTCAAAATTGGAGGGTGTTCCATCCAACTCGCTGCGCACGCTATGTCTTTCTCCCGAGTCACCCTAAAGATTTAGGTCGCACTCTGCCAGACTGCGACATAATAGCCGGCATTTCTATACAGTCTATGGTTCTATGCTTCTTCTATTCATATCCTAGTACTGACGTCTTGAAGGCGACTAGTACAATATATATTGCCATCCGCTGGCCGAAAAACCAAATTAATTCGGATATGATTTTATTTGCGGTTTTCTCAATTATTGTAATTTTGGCGGTCACAATTATCCTTTGGCGGTCCTTCAAATCATTTTGGCGGCCACCAAAAAATTTACTATGTAGGAAAAACCCTGCCTCTGTGGAAGCAATTCGCTATTCACGCGGGAGGAGAGCTGACCATTAGAGATGTCCTCCATCAGGGAAGCCCGGCTCCTGTCCTAAATTATAAGAAGCCCCAACTTTGGTCTGGCACCTGAAGGGGAGCCCCTCCCAGCCATGGTAGGAGTATCAGTCTAATACTCTCAATTGTTGATTAAAGTGAATTATGTAAGAATTTGGTCATGTAAGAAAATCTATTCAAATGCTAGTGTCCAACAATGTTGCAAAGGTTGCCTGTCTGTTACAATCCTGCAGCAATCAGAAAATGCAGGGACATCACCGCATGGGGAGGGGTCACAGGGTCAGCAGCAAACACTATTAATATGGCTATAGATTCTAATTGGGACTGGGCTGAAAATTTGTTGGCAGATGGAACAGTGTCGGTGGCAAAGGGAGGGCTTCTTTCTAACCAGGCTACATATATTCAAGGCTTTTGCTATGCATGATACAGGAGAAGCTATCTCCACCATTTGTTAGAAAGCAACCAATTGTTTGACAAAGCACTGTTCTGGGAGAATGCTCGCACCCATAAAGTGGAGGTATGTTATTATCAGGCCGGAATACAGTTTAGCATGGATGTGGCAGCCCTGATAGGCGACCTGCTCGCGTCCCAGGTGCCGAGCTGGGTGAGAACTGCAGTTCTGGCAAACCGGAAAATGGCATTATGGGTGACGGCCAGGGAGGGGTCCCTATCGGTAATAGGGCTTTGCCAGAGGATCCACAATGTTCAATAGGTCATCACTGACAGCCATAAATAGATAGCTTTCTCCCAGGAGCAGTGTTCTATGGTAGGGGGATGGGTGCTGTGCAACGCTCCCCGAGAATCAGTGCTACAGTACAGAAACAAAATAACAAAAAATGTGTCACTGTTCAATGAATTATGGTGCTCACTGTATAATCATTTTTGGTAACCATGGTATGAGTGTAATAATCCACTCCGAGGTGTGGATTACACGGTTTTAACGCATGACACTGAGGCGAAGAACCTCAAGAATCTGGGTGCCTCAGCGGAGTGGAGTATTGCTTACTTATTACACAATTACTGTTCTTTGTGGAGAGCTGAGAAAGTCACAGTTTTAATTAAAGTCTCTGTTTCTGTCATAAACAGGCATTTTATGAGATGCATTAAAGTAATTTAAATTAAAGTTAACTTGTTAGACAGAGAACATACATTTATCAGAGCCGTCTTCATTAAATTAAAGTTGTTAGACAGAGAACATACATTTGTCAGAGCCGTCTTCATTAAATTAAAGTTGTTAGACAGAGAAAATACATTTATCAGAGCCGTCTTCATTAAATTAAAGTTGTTAGACAGAGAACATACATTTATCAGAGCTATCTTCATTGCGGAATGTACTGTACATAGTCCATCGAAGAGGCCACAATGCAATTCATCTATAGAATGTTGAAAAATAAATAGAATAACTTATATTTTCTCATTAGGGAACTTTAGTTGCAGCCACCAGCATAAAAAAAGACAGACAGTGGGGCAGACCCACAACACACAAACAAACATATCAAATAAAGACATTCAATAGAATCATTGCATTAATCAAACGAATTAAGTGAATTAAAGTGGAATACAGTATACAGCCATGATTAAAAATACCCCCCGCTGTCCCGAGATGTCTAGTGTCATTAACAGACCAACACACACACTCTGCCTCCACGACTTTCCTCCATACACGCAGTGTTGTGGTCTTTGTACACTGTTGAAACGGAGCACCGAACTGCATCAGCCTTCCCACTCGTCGCCTTGCTTCTCCCCCGCATTATCTTCTCCTTCCCTTCCCTGGTTGCCTTTTGAAGATTGCCTGCACTCCCGGATCAGTCCCAAAATCTTCACCTCTGTTGCTGCAGATCCAACGGACATTCCCAAGCATATGTTGCGAATGCGTCTCCATGGTGACGTCCACAAACAAAATTGTCCTGACTAGACAATTGGTCAATATTATCAAAACAAGCAGCAGGAGTGCCCTGAAAAATCTCCAGCCCACTTCCCCGTACCACAACAGATGCACAGCGCATGAAAAAAACAAAAAAACAGAAGCCAGACACAACAAAACACATTCAAATTGACGAACACAAACACGAGAGACAGCTGGCGGCGCATGGCGAGCCGGAGAAATGGTTGGGGACATGGCCAGAATTAATGTTGAAGCCAGAGGCGGCACAACATAGCATCGCAATAACCAATCAGATTTGATCTCTGGCGCATAAATTGTGCCCCTTTTGAAATTTTAGTTCCTCATTCATTCCATAGTTCTGTCGCGGAGGACACATAAATAACATGGCGAGGATGATGTACAGTGGGGCAAAAAAGTATTTAGTCAGCCACCAATTGTGCAAGTTCTCCCACTTAAAATGTATTAATTGGACCTGTTTGAACTCGTTATCAGTATAAAAGACACCTGTCCACAACCTCAAACAGTCACACTCCAAACTCCACTATGGCCAAGACCAAAGAGCTGTCAAAGGACACCAGAAACAAAATTGTAGACCTGCACCAGGCTGGGAAGACTGAATCTGCAATAGGTAAGCAGCTTGGTGTGAAGAAATCAACTGTGGGAGCAATTATTAGAAAATGGAAGACATACATCAAAATGATCACAAGAACGGTGAGCAAAAATCCCAGAACCACACGGGGGGACCTAGTGAATGACCTGCAGAGAGCTGGGACCAAAGTAACAAAGGCTACCATCAGTAACACACTACGCCGCCAGGGACTCAAATCCTGCAGTGCCAGACGTGACCCCTGCTTAAGCCAGTACATGTCCAGGCCCGTCTGAGGTTTGCTAGAGAGCATTTGGATGATCCAGAAGAGGATTGGGAGAATGTCATATGGTCAGATGAAACCAAAATAGAACTTTTTGGTAGAAACTCAACTTCTCGTGTTTGGAGGAGAAAGAATGCTGAGTTGCATCCAAAGAACACCATACCTACTGTGAAGCATGGGACTGTATATAACGTTCATAATATATAGGGTATTTACAAGTAAGATTGAGCTCCTGTACTGTTTGTTGCAGAGTTGTAGGTGACAAAGTAGTTATTAAAGTCACACTTAGCAGAAGGAAAAACGGCACGAAAGCAGGCTGGATAACTTCTGATCAGTAGGAACTGTGACACGTTGCTATGCGACTGCACCAATTGCCACAAGCTTCCTCAAAATATAATTGGACAGAGATTCTAATAAAAACCAATACTCATACTTTTATTTATGCAGTGATGTATCTTATTTGATATCAAATTAATGAAGTTAATTCAGACCCCTTTCCCCAGTCTCATAGATCACACATTTCACGAAAATACGGCTATACCAATATAGCTAGACTATATTCAACAGCCCAACTCAAATACAAACTTACGTTTTCATTATTTCTATATTTAATTCAAACTGGACAATGACGAAAAAATTATATTGCGAATCATATCACAATTGCAATATCCATCGCAAAATTTTAAGATCACAATTAGATATTTCCTCCAAATCATTCAGCCCAATAATTAATCATCTTGTGGCGATTTAAAGCACTTCTCTGGAAAAAACACTTCCCACACGTGTACGGCTTTTCGCCTGTATGAATACTCTGGTGGATATTTAAACAAGATATTGTGGAAAAGCACTTCCCACACTGTGTACACATGTATGGCATTTCGCCTGTATGAATACTCTGGTGTATATTTAAATTATATATCGTGGAACAGCACTTCCCACACTGTGTACACATGTACGGCTTTTCGCCTGTATGAATACTCAGGTGGATATTTAAATTATATATCGTGGGACAGCACTTCCCACACTGTGTACACATGTACGGCTTTTCGCCTTTATGAATACTCTGGTGGATATTTAAATTATATATTGTCGAACAGCATTTGATTCCTTGATTCCGATTTGAACTGCAACGTCTAGTTTAACAGTTTGATCCGAGTTATATGAAAATATTGTACATTGTACGTTTAATTATGCAAATGCAATTGGACACAGCATGTAGTTGGTTGAGACAGTGGGTGCACTTACTTTACATACACTTTAACATATCCTCCATCATCAGTCTCTGTTTTGATTTGGTCAGGATGCAGATGGGCTACATATCCCAGCTCTGTAAAGTCTAGGTTCTCTGTCTTAATATCCCCAGTGTGGGTGGAGCCCAGATCAGTTTCTATTTTAATCAGTGATGTGTGTGTGTGGTTTACATCACTGGCCCCACTGTGCGCTGTAACACACTCTGGCTCCAGTGTGTTGAGTCCTGGTGCAGCACACCCTGTCTCTGACTCCAGTCCACTGAGTTCCTCTTCTTTCTGTCTGATCCTGTGCTGCTCAGTGAGCTCTGGTAGTGTTGTCTCAGTGTCCCGTCTCAGACAGACTACTGCCTGCATCATACTGCTGCTCAAAGGTGTGCAGAAGTGCAGCTCCTGTAGAGAAACAGGGGAAAGAATTTAGCCTTAATCAATTAGGTCCTATACTGCATTTCTACCTCGAAGTATGCAAAACAGCCTGTACATTTAAAGTACAAGTGTTTGCATGTACAGCGTACCTGACATTGCGGTTTGCAAAGATCGGGGCACAGAGGAGAGGAGAGGAGGTGGTAGTGGAGGAAAGGAGGATACATTTTTTCAGTATTGGGGACGCACCGATAGAGCCACATTTTTATATCAATACTTTTCAAAGCAGGCCTAGTTTTTGCAGGTTTTAATGAATGCTGTGCTTTGTAGCCTATGTGTGAGTAACTTGTCATTTTATTTCACATTGAATTTTTTTTTCTTTCTGTGAAGTTGACCTTTGAACCTTTGGATATAAAATGTCATCACTTCATAATTTTATCCTATTAGACATTTGTGTGAAATATTGTCATAATTAGCGTAGGAATTCTTGAGTTATGGCCAAAAACATCTTTTGTGAGGTCACAGTGACCTTGACTTTTGACCACCAAAATCTAATCAGTTCATCCAGTTCAAATGTTAAAAAAGTCCCTCAAGGCGTTCCTGAGATATGGCGTTCACAACAATGGGACGGACAACCGGTAAACATAATGCTAAGAACAACAAATAAAAAGAACAACAAAGGTGAAACAACCAAATTCAGCATATTTCTGGAATTTCTTCACGTTCTACTGATTCAATCTACAGGGTCCTACAAGGTAGCGACATCTACTCTTTGTAATCTTTGACCATCTCACTTAGAAGCAACGTTGGGCCAGTACGAAGTTCTCAAACTAAAATTATACAATCACGTGCACTTTACAGGTGCAGCTCAAAAAATTTGAATATCATGAAAAAGTTCAATATTTTTTGTCACTCATTTCAGAAAGTGAAACTCATATAGTATATAGATTCATTACACATAGATACAGTGCCGTGAAAAAGTTTTTGCCCCCTTCCTGATTTCCTCTATTCTTGCATATTTCTCACACTGGATGTTTTCAGATCTTTAGACAAAATATAATATTGATTTTAGGGAACCTGAGTAAACAAATGACACATTTGTTTTTTACTTATTAAATTTATTTAATGAACAATAAATCCCAACACCCATTTCCCTTGTGTGAAAAAGTAATTGCCCCCTTACAATAACTGCAGCCAATGTATAATAAAGTAATCATTTGTAATATTTGGTCACATATCCTTTGCATGCCATGACTTCCTGATGTCTTTGACCCAACAATATCAAAAGACTCTTGAAATCTTATTTTCTGGTATTTCTACAAGCGATACTATAACCTCTCTGCATTTGAATGGATCTCTATGGGAATTGGGGGGTGGGACTAGATTTAGTTGTAAATTACACTGGAATAGTATGGAACATATGGTTGGCTAAATGGCTCTAAGTCATCAAGGGTCTGATGTATCAAACGAGCCTCAAACCATCACTCTGCTGCCAGATATGCAGTAGATATGGATGGTTCACTTTAAGGGTTGTTTCTCCTGACAAATTTTCCTATTGAACTCTGTGGAAAAATAAGTCAGGAGAAACAACCCTTAAAGTGAACCATCCATATCTACTGCATATCTGGCAGCAGAGTGATGGTTTGAGGCTCGTTTGATACATCAGACCCTTGATGACTTAGAGCCATTTAGCCAACCATGTGTTCCATTAAATAAATTTAATAAGTAAAAAACAAATGTGTCATTTGTTTACTCAGGTTCCCTAAAATCAATATTATATTTTGTCTAAAGATCTGAAAACATCCAGTGTGAGAAATATGCAAGAATAGAGGAAATCAGGAAGGGGGCAAAAACTTTTTCACAGCACTGTAGGCTATATTGTGCTAACATAAGTTAAGTGAAAGGAGAGTAACCCGACTTGCATCACGATTATCGGGAGCACATTGCTCTGTGTTCTCAGGTTTAGTTAGAGTGTTTACAACGCCACCCTGATCTAGGTGCTAACTTTTATGTTTGATTCTCCTTTCAAATCGATGCCAAAACAATAGAACATAAGTGAATACAACTTGTTGTGGCAAATACATGCAGTGATTATGATTGATTCTAAATGTGATTACCTAATCATTATTAGACCTATATGTAATCAATCATTTACTACCCAACACTGCAGATGAAACATTGCTAATAATAATAAAAACAGCCATGGTTGTGTGGGTGAATATACTTACTTTAATAATAATAAAAACAGCCATGGTTGTGTGGGTGAATATACTTACTTTAATAATAATAAAAACAGCCATGGTTGTGTGGGTGAATATACATACTTTAATAATAATAAAAACAGCCATGTTTGTGTGGGTGAATATACATACTTTAATAATAATAAAAACAGCCATGGTTGTGTGGGTGAATATACTTACTTTAATAATAATAAAAACAGCCATTGTTGTGTGGGTGAATATACATACTTTAATAATAATAAAAACAGCCATGGTTGTGTGGGTGAATATACGTACTTAATAATAATAAAAACAGCCATGGTTGTGTGGGTGAATATACTTACTTTAATAATAATAAATACAGCCATGGTTGTGTGGGTGAATATACTTACTTTAATAATAATAAAAACAGCCATGGTTGTGTGGGTGAATATACTTACTTTAATAATAATAAAAACAGCCATGTTTATGTGGGTGATTATACTTCCTTTAATAATAATAAATACAGCCATGGTTGTGTGGGTGAATATACTTACTTTAATAATAAAAACAGCCATGGTTGTGTGGGTGAATATAATTACTTTAATAATAATAAAAACAGCCATGGTTGTGTGGGTGAATATACTTACTTTAATAATAATAAAAACAGCCATGGTTGTGTGGGTGAATAAACTTACTTTAATAATAATAAAAACAGCCATGGTTGTGTGGGTGAATATACTTACTTTAATAATAATAAAAACAGCCATGGTTGTGTGGGTGAATATACTTACTTTAATTTACTTAAGTTTCAGGGGAGAGCACCATAGCAGTGATTCCCCATTTAGGAAATGGTGTGGTTTGGTTGGGGATCAGAGATCCATCCTGCCCGTGTCAGTACCTGTCCTAGCCCTCACTGCGAAAGCATCTGTCTACACGCGAGAAATTGATCAAGCATTTAGGACTTGTGCACTGCTTGGAGATTGTCTGAAGTCAAGAGCGAAACAACATAAGACTTCTTCTGATGCTGCAGACATTTTCTTGGGTACTCAGAGAACTGGTTGAGAAAGGGCCAGATACTGGACGCACCATAATTTACTGTAGAAGCATATCAGACTGTTCATCACTTTACTTTGAGGTGTTCAAAGGCTCCCTTGGAGATAAATCACTACACCCAGTTGGTGCAAGTGTGACAAATCAACCAACAGAATTGCTGACGTTTCATTCCATGACACCAGACAATGTCAAAAATAACATCATACATTCCCTTAACGACCCTAAATCTATTTTCAGGATGGTAATAGTGACGTCTGCATTGGGTATGGGGGTTGATTTCAAAGGTGTACAACATATTGTGAATTATGGGCTACCAAGAGACATCAAGTCATATATGCAGGCTTTATGAGAGGGCAGGGAGGGATGGCTCTATGTCCCATTCCCTCATATATGCAGGCTTATAGGAGGGCAGGGAGGGATGGCTCCATGTCGCATTCCCTTATATATGCAGGCTTATGGGAGTGTAGGGAGGGATGGCTCTATGTCCCATTCCCCAATTTTGTATCAAGGGAAGCAAATGATGGGAATTCCTGAGAGAATGCGACAGTATGTCACCAATGACAGCACTTGCGGGACAGTACGTCACCAATGACAGCCCTTGCGGGACAGTACGTCACCAATGACAGCCCTTGCGGGACAGTACGTCACCAATGACAGCCCTTGCGGGACAGTACGTCACCAATGACAGCAAATGCGGGACAGTACGTCACCAATGACAGCCAATGCGGGACAGTACGTCACCAATGACAGCCCTTGCGGGACAGTACGTCACCAATGACAGCCCTTGCGGGACAGTACGTCACCAATGACAGCCCTTGCGGGACAGTACGTCACCAATGACAGCACTTGCGGGACAGTATGTCACCAATGACAGCACTTGCGGGACAGTACGTCACCAATGACAGCCCTTGCGGGACAGTACGTCACCAATGACAGCCCTTGCGGGACAGTACATCACCAATGACAACAAATGCGGGACAGTACGTCACCAATGACAGCCAATGCGGGACAGTACGTCACCAATGACAGCCCTTGCGGGACAGTACGTCACCAATGACAGCCCTTGCGGGACAGTACGTCACCAATGACAGCCCTTGCGGGACAGTACGTCACCAATGACAGCACTTGCGGGACAGTACGTCACCAATGACAGCCCTTGCGGGACAGTACGTCACCAATGACAGCACTTCCGGGACAATATGTCACCAATGACAGCACTTCCGGGACAGTATGTCACCAATGACAGCACTTGCGGGACAGTATGTCACCAATGACAGCACTTGCGGGACAATTTGTCACCAATGACAGCACTTGCGGGACAGTATGTCACCAATGACAGCACTTGCGGGACAGTATGTCACCAATGACAGCACTTGCGGGACAGTATGTCACCAATGACAGCCCTTGCGGGACAGTATGTCACCAATGACAGCCCTTGCGGGACAGTACGTCACCAATGACAGCAAATGCGGGACAGTACGTCACCAATGACAGCCCTTGCGGGACAGTACGTCACCAATGACAGCCCTTGCGGGACAGTACGTCACCAATGACAGCCCTTGCGGGACAGTACGTCACCAATGACAGCCCTTGCGGGACAGTACGTCACCAATGACAGCACTTGCGGGACAGTACGTCACCAATGACAGCACTTGCGGGACAGTACGTCACCAATGACAGCACTTGCGGGACAGTACGTCACCAATGACAGCCCTTGCGGGACAGTACGTCACCAATGACAGCACTTGCGGGACAGTACGTCACCAATGACAGCCCTTGCGGGACAGTACGTCACCAATGACAGCCCTTGCGGGACAGTACGTCACCAATGACAGCCCTTGCGGGACAGTACGTCACCAATGACAGCCCTTGCGGGACAGTACGTCACCAATGACAGCACTTGCGGGACAGTACGTCACCAATGACAGCACTTGCGGGACAGTACGTCACCAATGACAGCACTTGCGGGACAGTACGTCACCAATGACAGCCCTTGCGGGACAATTTGTCACCAATGACAGCCCTTGCGGGACAGTACGTCACCAATGACAGCACTTGCGGGACAGTACGTCACCAATGACAGCCCTTGCGGGACAGTACGTCACCAATGACAGCACTTGCGGGACAGTATGTCACCAATGACAGCACTTCCGGGACAGTATGTCACCAATGACAGCACTTGCGGGACAGTATGTCACCAATGACAGCACTTGCGGGACAGTACGTCACCAATGACAGCCCTTGCGGGACAGTATGTCACCAATGACAGCACTTGCGGGACAGTATGTCACCAATGACAGCACTTGCGGGACAGTACGTCACCAATGACAGCACTTGCGGGACAGTACGTCACCAATGACAGCCCTTGCGGGACAATTTGTCACCAATGACAGCCCTTGCGGGACAGTACGTCACCAATGACAGCACTTGCGGGACAGTACGTCACCAATGACAGCCCTTGCGGGACAGTACGTCACCAATGACAGCACTTGCGGGACAGTATGTCACCAATGACAGCACTTCCGGGACAGTATGTCACCAATGACAGCACTTGCGGGACAGTATGTCACCAATGACAGCACTTGCGGGACAGTATGTCACCAATGACAGCACTTGCGGGACAGTATGTCACCAATGACAGCACTTGCGGGACAGTATGTCACCAATGACAGCACTTGCGGGACAGTACGTCACCAATGACAGCCCTTGCGGGACAGTACGTCACCAATGACAGCCCTTGCGGGACAGTATGTCACCAATGACAGCACTTGCGGGACAGTACGTCACCAATGACAGCACTTGCGGGACAGTACGTCACCAATGACAGCCCTTGCGGGACAGTATGTCACCAATGACAGCACTTGCGGGACAGTATGTCACCAATGACAGCACTTGCGGGACAATTTGTACGTCACCTATGACAGCACTTGCGGGACAGTATGTCACCAATGACAGCACTTGCGGGACAGTATGTCACCAATGACAGCACTTGCGGGACAGTATGTCACCAATGACAGCACTTGCGGGACAGTATGTCACCAATGACAGCACTTGCGGGACAGTATGTCACCAATGACAGCCCTTGCGGGACAGTACGTCACCAATGACAGCGCTTGCGGGACAGTACGTCACCAATGACAGCCCTTGCGGGACAGTACGTCACCAATGACAGCCCTTGCGGGACAGTACGTCACCAATGACAGCCCTTGCGGGACAGTACGTCACCAATGACAGCCCTTGCGGGACAGTACGTCACCAATGACAGCCCTTGCGGGACAGTACGTCACCAATGACAGCCCTTGCGGGACAGTACGTCACCAATGACAGCCCTTGCGGGACAGTACGTCACCAATGACAGCAAATGCGGGACAGTACGTCACCAATGACAGCACTTGCGGGACAGTACGTCACCAATGACAGCACTTGCGGGACAGTATGTCACCAATGACAGCACTTGCGGGACAGTATGTCACCAATGACAGCACTTGTGGGACAATTTGTCACCAATGACAGCACTTGCGGGACAGTATGTCACCAATGACAGCACTTGCGGGACAGTATGTCACCAATGACAGCACTTGCGGGACAGTATGTCACCAATGACAGCACTTGCGGGACAGTATGTCACCAATGACAGCACTTGCGGGACAGTATGTCACCAATGACAGCCCTTGCGGGACAGTATGTCACCAATGACAGCACTTGCGGGACAGTATGTCACCAATGACAGCACTTGCGGGACAGTATGTCACCAATGACAGCGCTTGCGGGACAGTACGTCACCAATGACAGCGCTTGCGGGACAGTACGTCACCAATGACAGCACTTGCGGGACAGTACGTCACCAATGACAGCCCTTGCGGGACAGTACGTCACCAATGACAGCCCTTGCGGGACAGTACGTCACCAATGACAGCCCTTGCGGGACAGTACGTCACCAATGACAGCCCTTGCGGGACAGTACGTCACCAATGACAGCAAATGCGGGACAGTACGTCACCAATGACAGCACTTGCGGGACAGTACGTCACCAATGACAGCACTTGCAGGACAGTACGTCACCAATGACAGCACTTGCGGGACAGTATGTCACCAATGACAGCACTTGCGGGACAGTATGTCACCAATGACAGCACTTGCTGGACAGTATGTCACCAATGACAGCACTTGCGGGACAGTATGTCACCAATGACAGCACTTGCGGGACAGTATGTCACCAATGACAGCACTTGCGGGACAGTATGTCACCAATGACAGCACTTGCGGGACAGTATGTCATCAATGACAGCACTTGCGGGACAGTATCTCACCAATGACAGCACTTGCGGGACAGTCTGTCACCAATGACAGCATTTGCGGGACAGTTTGTCACCAATGACAGCACTTGCGGGACAGTTTGTCACCAATGACAGCACTTGCGGGACAGTATGTCACCAATGACAGCACTTGCGGGACAGTATGTCACCAATGACAGCACTTGCAGGGCAGTATGTCACCAATGGCAGCACTTGCAGGACAGTATGTCACGTATGACAGCACTTGCAGGAGGACACATTTGTTGTATCTGATGAGGAGGTGGTGCAGCCACTTCCACTAAAACATGATTTTTGTGCAAAGTCATGTCAATGCAAGCACATGTGTGATGGCAATACAAGTGACCTAGACTTGAATGCTTGCAGGGCCTATTGCACCTCGGGTGAGAACTGTCACCCAGTCTCAGAAAGCAGCCCTCCATCAGAAATTGGAAGATAGTCTTGAGGGTGATGTGGAACAGGGGCTTTGTGGGAAAGTTTTAGTGTACCACTGTAAGGTGTGGTGGAAACAGGGACCCAGTAGCAGGCAGGGAGTACAAAAACCAGGCAGAGGTCGGAACCGGGAAGGCACAGCAGAGGTACAAAAACAGAGTCCAAAAATCAGGGTCGGAAGAACATAGGCAGGAGTCAAAACCAGGGAGGCGTCACAGGAAAACCAAAAAAAGATAGCAACAAAAAAGCAACAGAAAAAATGATGAGGGATAACAAAAACTCACGGACAACTCGGATGATTTCTCGAAAAAGCTATAATCAACAAAACGGTGAGGAACATGCAACAAAAAACTGAAAGCACAGAGTATATACACTCAGGGAGACAAGAAACAATGAGGATCAGGTGTGAGGAACCGGGAAGGGCAAATGACAGACAGGTGCACGTAATAAAACAATGAGGAGAGCCGATAATAAAATAACAAGGGAACACGTAATACGCGGACCGGATTCACACATAACACATAGACTTGAACATGAACTGGGTAGTTAGGCAAGTGCATACAATTAGAGAATGGAAAGCGGAAATGAGAGTCAGCTGTAGTTAATAGAGGAACCAAAGAAAGATAATTAGTGATAGAACAAGCAGAAAGAGACAGCTGCAGTGAGGAAAGAAAATGACGTTAGTAAGTTAGTAGATTAGTAGAAAACCCTGATTCTATGGTGTTAGTAGATTAGTATTATATACATGTTTGTCATTAGTAGATTAGTAGACCCTAATTCTAAGATGTTGGTGGTTGTTAGTTAATTAGTATTATTTACAATTAAGTACCGGTAATTGGTAATGAAGGAAGCGCATGATAGAAGAAATACAGAGAAAACCAAAATCCCTACAGACTCCCGAAAAGTGTGACGAAGACAGGGAGTGACAGTAATACAAAACACAGAACAGTGAAACCACAAATAATCAGAAACATACATACATACATAATCAGAATAAATAAACAAGTAAAAAATACAAAACAGACAGACAGAATCTCAGAACATAACAACCACACATTGCAAGAAAACACAATGTTAATGGAGGTACTACAGTCATGTCACATGCGTTTTACTGTAAATGACATCATTAGTCAAGTTGAAGTAGCTAATCCTGACCAGGCAAAAACTATCCTTGCAGCTGTTGGTGACATTTTTGGAGACTGTGACTTTGATGACAGCCTATATCTCTCATTTGGTGCAATGACTTTAGATAATTGATAACTGTTTATTAACTTTTCCCCCCCACAAAGTTAATAAAACTGAGTGACAACCATCGCTCAGGCTTCTTCTCGCCCTCGTATTCAGCAGACTTAGTCGCTTTGCCCTGGGACTCCCACAACACTGTGGAGTTCACACAGGTCTGGGACTCCCACAAAACTGTGGAGTTCACACAGCTCCGGAACTCCCACAATTCTGTGGAGTTCTCCTAATACTGGGGTTCACAGAATGAGGTGGATTGCTGCTATTGCTGAGGAGACTACTGTGAAAACATAGGAATATGGCCCTGACTTAGCTCGCTTTGCGGTGACTAAGTTTACTTCATCCCACGTGGAAACTAGGGTGCGTGCCGCACTGCGCGCCGCACTGCGCGCCGCACTGCGCTAGCTGACCACAATAAACTTCAGCAAAACGAACTTTACAAACAGCGAGAGGGACACCCCCAGACGACTGGAGGAGACGAGCTGTCACACCCACGCCGCGAAAAGGACACCGGCTCGGGCTGCTGAAAAACCTTCACAATTCACAATTCCACAGCCATGTGTTCCTAGGAGCGCAACAGCGACCACCGGAGACGACACCACGGGTGGAAGGATCTCAGTAAGACTGACTAAGCATCCCAGACAGTAGCTACAGTTTAGTTTAGTCTTAACTGAGGTTAATGTGAATCTGTGGTTATATCTGTCCGTTTATTGTTTATTTGAATGAGTTCTGTTCGCCGTGTTTACCCTGCTCAAATTGGCTAGCTACCTACATAGAGTAACACCACCACGTGGTTTCTCTCTTCTTGCATACTAATTCTTCATTCAACTCTCCACATTACTAACAATATTAATGTAGTCGGTATTCAGTGAATAACGAGTCCTTTGGTTCATGTAACATTATCGGTTAGGAGCTGCAGTTACGCATCCATCTTCTGCACTGCTAGGACTGACACTTCATTGTAGCTAAGCTATATGTTATTCAACCAGGCTGTGCTGTACAGGCCTACACACGCAGTTTTCTCCCCTTTGTTGCAGACGCTTGCGCACGAACACACACACACACACACACACATAGTTAGCGTAGCCTGCCCCTATTACATTAGTCTGTGATTGCTCTGTATTTTTACATGTTTGTTTAATAAATTATATTATTAAACCTGTGTCTGTCTTGATGTTGCGTAAACATGAGAATCTGAGCTAAAATAGTCTATTCAAGCACTCCATCCTTCAGATTATCTATTAAATCTTTGATTTAATTACATTTGTCCACTAATACTTGTTATTTTGATTATTAAGTTCCAAATTTATGTTTAAATATTTTAGATAATGGTAATTTCATGAGACTGATTACTAATTGCGGTTATACTGCTACACCTACATAGGTGGTGCCTTGTATAAGGATATAGAGGTATGTCCCCAACAAGTTTTATTTACAATGCGCAAGGGAGAGACAAACTCAGAATACGGGCTGTCTGTGCTGAGAATATCTCTGAAGAACTGAAGTGTGTGTGTGGGGTTTAAATAAACTACCTAACATTACATTTCAAAGGGTTGATACAGTGAATACACATGCATATCTGGAGATGACTGGTTTAGGCCCACTCAACAAGAAATGTTCCATTAGCAGTGCTGTAGACACTATAGAAATGTAAATGGGTGGTTGATGGTTGGAGCTGGCTAGGGCCAAGGTGGGGAGACATACAGAGACATGCAATATACACAATAGTCTAGCCAGTTGCAGTTAATACAATACAGTATACCTTGGGTAATAAAGGAAACCTGGGAACCTAACATAAGTATCATGCAAGACACCTACCTAGCTAAATGTTTTGGGTCTGTTTTCTTTTAATATTTGGAACAAATTTCTTACGTTAAGTGATAAAAATTAAAAGAAACGCCCCATTATAAGTCTATGGCAAAAATGAATGAAAAAAAAAAAGTCAAGGTGCCAGTGGCCATGGTTTTGATGTCACACTTTGGTCCTCTATTAATGCAGTTATCATCTCTCCTGAACCAACCTGAAAGTGTTGTTCGTCCCCCGTGGTAGTCGCTGATGGCCCATCACCACGGCTTGCCTCTCGTCCATCCCCCATGAACTCGTCCATCCCTCCAGAACTCTCAGACTCACTATCTGCCTGGTCCTGTAAAACATGTAATGCATACATAACATAATGACACAAATACATACAGTACTAGTCAAGAGTTTGAGTTCACCTGCTTAAACCATTTTTTCATGATGCCTTAAACTGCATAAACTTGTTTATAAACACTTAATGGTACTGCATAGACCTACACAGTATATAATTTATCCATATCGATTGCATATCGGTCAGAATAACTCTTATAAAAAAACACTTGAAATTATTTAACAGATTATCATTACCACTAACAAAACATTCCTTAATATACTAACCTCTTAATTTTCATTACTGCTCGTATCAATCTGAGCAGGTTTTTCTTGACTGTAGGTATGGTCCGAAAGAAATACTGAGCGGATGACTGGCTCCTCTATCCATGCAGCATCATAAAGGTCGGGACTCTCAGACACAAGCCTCTTCCACTCCAGGAATCCAGTGTCCCATGTCTCAGCAATCTCTTTAAACTTGTTGAATGTAGCCGAGTGATTCACACAAACTTCACGTCTATCAAGCCTGTCAATGCATCGTTTCTTGGCACCACCATGTCGCATTACTAGGGAGCTTGGGAAAATTGGATCTGCCATGACTTTGGACCTGGCTTTGAGAAGTATAAGACCTGCCATTGCTACCTCAGACTTGGTCCGTGTCCCAGCAGCTCTTTCTCCAACAGGTTTTCTCCTCTTTGTTCTTCTAATTTGAATGGTTGAAGCAGCGCTCACACATTCCAAAAACTGCATAAATGTTGGTGCCGTGTCCTTCCATTCAGACAAGACTTTGTCACATGTAAAAGCATTGAGGCAGGATGTCGTAGAATGCCGGGCTATTGACAAGAACTTCTTGCTGGTTAAAGTCTTGCATTCCTTTTGGACTTTGAGGAGGACTTCTTTGATCACTAGCTGGGACTGGCCTGGAATTAGTATTAGATGCTTTGCTAGTGCCTGGTGTCGTCCTTTGGAAATGCAGTTAACCAGTCTCTTCATCGGTCCCTTGATATACCTAGTCTTACTCCCTTTCTGAGATGTTGTAGTGAACTTGAAAAAGAAAATACAAGTTTACAATTTTGGATTATATTTCATACAACATGTCTACATCCTATACAAGGCAAGGCTAGTTATATACCACATTGTCATACATTGAATGCAATCCAAAGTGCTTCACTGTAGTAAAAATGGGTAGTCAGGGTTTGAATTGTAACATGTTAACAAGGGGGGCGCTGTTTGTCGACAGGGGGAGGGGGAGGGGGGGGAGGGTCTTAAACTCCAAATTCCAATCTTACGGTTCCTTTTAATTTATTATAAAGCGCTTTACTCCATATAACAACATGCATTGTTTAGGACAAGCCAAAGCCACGTTTATTCATGAAAAGAAGAGGCTAAAACAGTTAGGTGGTAAGCATATTACTGACGTTTTTGTTTCCCATATCATTCCGTGGGCGGCACGGTGGTGCAGTGGTTAGCACTGTCGCCTTACAGCAAGAAGGTACCGAGTTTGAATCCCGGCCGAGGGCCTTTCTGTGTGGAGTTTGTGTGGAAACATTCCTCCGGGTACTCCGGTTTCTTCCCACAGTCCAAAAACATGCAGGTTAGGCTAATTGGAGACTCTAAATTGCCCATAGGTATGAATGAGTGAGTGAATGGTGTGAGTGCTCTGTGATGGATTGGCAGCCTGTCCAGGGTGTATTCCTGCCTCTCGCCCAATGCATGCTGGAATAGGCTCCAGCACCCCCCGTGACCCTGAATAGGAATAAGCGGGTTGATGATATCATTTCGTGTGGTTGTTACTAGGAAACGCAACCTTCAATGCTTAACGTTAACCCATGTCCTTTAAAAAATATAGCCTATTAATTTTGCCGTATGTAACCTATGCAATATGTCATGTTTAGACTATAATTATAATCATGTTCATACAGTTGAATGCATCCAGCAAAAAATAAATAATAAAAATGGTTGGCTCTACTATGAGGTGGTAAACCCCCGCCCTCTAAGGGGGTCTGGGGGCATGCCCTCCCCGGGATAAATTTTTGGAAATTTAACAGTTAAATGCATGAAGGCAGTCGGACCAGTGTAGCGTACAATTCTTCCCACTTCCAGGTCCGTTGCTTGACTGCAGCTCTAGCTACAAGCACCTAGCACTGACCTGATCATTTTCAATGTATTTGTTCAATTGGCCTGTAAATAAACATTATTAGCGAGTTCTACACTCAAATTACGTAGCATGAATGCTAGCTACTGACCACGGATGGGTTCAAAAAGATAGCTTGTCTTTTCATTAAGGTGCACAACGAAAGTGTTATCCGATTGGACATTTCTCAACTTCCCGCTCGTAGTTGAGCAGTGATTGGTTATTTGTCCTGTTCAGTGACGGACCCGGAAGTATCAGGGAAAAATTATACGTTGGGATTGCAGCCTACGCTACACCCACATAACACCGGCCCAAAACAGTAGAAAATCAGACCCTTCTGGCATTTGCCAGAACTGCCAGATGGCCAGTCCGGGCCTGGGTAGAGCTAAGAAAAGGAGGAATAGAACAGGAGAAAATGATGCAAGGAGTGAAAATAAGTGCTTGGGCTGAACCCAATGCGTTCCGTTTCGTTTCACATAATTGCATATCTTAACAAGGGGGTAGCTAATGTGTGTGGGATTCACAGCTGTATGGCATAGGTTCGTTCCGACATGGTCGGAGGTGTTGGTTCTGTTCTTTCTTGTTAATTAAAAAAAAAAGGGATAAAATTAGAAAGAAAAATAGGGTTGGTTGAAAAGTGAAAGTTTTTTTATATCTATATTATAGAAGGGTTACAATAGGCATTGTTTCAACAGTATTTCAATGATAATTTCATCTATAATATAGACGTCTAATAACTTTCACTTTTCAACTAAATTTAACTCATTTTTAACCAAGACATCTTTTAAACCATTAATAAACCATAAATTCAACACAATTAGGTCTACTATATTTCTACTATATTGAAATAGTCAATTAAAGTCATTGAAATGCTGCTATTGTAGCCCACCTATAATTTAGACGTCTAGGCTAATAAACTTTCACTTTTCAACCTAATTTAAGCTGGTTTTAACCAATAATCAACCAACCTGTACTCATGTAGCCTACTCACTAGGATGCATTATCCCAGATAGCAAGGAAGTATTGAATCAACATTGATATTGATATTGTGTTATAAGCATCAACCAATGTTCAATGGTCGAATTGTAGGAGCCGGGAAGGAGGAGGCAGGAGGCGAGAGATAATGCTCAATAAACTCTGAGAACAGGAGTCACTTTATTCTCCGTTAACACGTTGTGAAAAACAAGTGAAAACCACAACATCAGAAAAACCGGGAAGCTTCTACCCCGCACTGCTTTACGTGACAACGTCACCGACTGTCGCAATGTTAATTATCAGCATCTAGGTAGGTACCCCTACACACGCCCCCCCAGAATTCACCATGACAGACCAGTCCAAATGGCGAGGGGGTCGCAGTACGCGACCACGGCGGCTCCTAACACTCGGAGCGCAGGCTGTGGGAGGGGCAGAGGGGGCTGGGGCCGATGGGGCAGAGGGGGCTGGGGCTGATGGGGCCGGGGCTGAGGAGGCCGGGGGGGCCGCAGCTGAGGGCCGGGCAACCGGAGGCCGACCACGCCGTGGGGGCTGCGCCACCACCACTGTCCTGTCCAAATCCAGATGCGCCGGCTTGAGGCGGTCCACCGAGATCCGGTCCGGCCTGCCGCCGACATCGACGAGGAAGAACTTGTCCCCAGGCTCGAGCACTCGAAACGGCCCGTCGTAGGGCGGCAGCAGGGGTCCGCGGTGAGCGTCGTGGCGCACAAACATGTACGCGGCCTCTTGTAGCCCCGGCAGGATGTGAGACTGAGGCAACCCATGCTGCGTCATGGGTACGGGCGCGAAAAGCTTGGCGCGGCTCTGGAGGGCGGACCGTTGCTGGTCAGCAGATCACGGGCACGTGGTTGTCGGCAGAAAATCCCCAGGGACATGCAGGGGCTGCCCGTAAACGAACTCGGCGGGAGAGGCCTGCAGGTCCTCTTTGGGGGCAGTCCTGAGCCCCAACAGCACCCACGGAAGCTTATCCACCCAGGCACCGTCCCGCAGGCTGGCACGGAGTGCGGCCTTCATCGAGCGGTGGAAACGCTCGCACAACCCATTGGCCTGGGGGTGATAGGCTGTGGTGCGGTGGAGTTTAACACCGAGGCCGCGGCCCACGGCACCCCAGAGTTCCGAAGTGAACTACGACCCCCGGTCCGATGTGAGGTCAGACGGGACGCCGAACCGGGCGACCGACGTGCCAAGGAACGCCCGGGCCACGTCGTCAGAGGAAGTCGAGTGCAGTGGAACCGCCTCAGGCCACCGGGTTGTCCTGTCCACCATCGGCAGCAGATGTGTGAACCTGCGTGAGGGCGGCAGGGGGCCCACCAGATCTACATGCACATGGTCCAAGCGCCTCTCCGGCACCACAAAAGTCTCCAACGGGGCCTTCGCGTGTCGGTGCACCTTCGACCGCTGGCAGTCCACACAAGCAGCGGCCCAGTCGCGGACGTTCTTCTTAAGTCCGTGCCAGACGAACCTGGACACCACAAGCCTCTGTGATGCTTTCCTGCCAGGGTGGGAGAGACTGTGAACGGTGTCGAACACCCGCCTGCGCCAGCTGTCCGGTACAATGGGCCTCGCCTGGCCCATCGAGATGTCGCAGAGCAGTGTGGTGCCGCAATCGCTGAAGGGGACGTCAGCTAACTGCAGGCCCGTGATCGCCGTCCTGTAGGCCTGGACATCCGCATCGGCAACCTGGTCGGCCGCCATCTGAACGTAGTCGATGCCCAGGTGCACAACGCCAGTGAAAGAGCGGGAGAGGCAGTCCGCCACACGGTTGTCCTTGCCCGCGACATGGCGCACGTCCGTCGTGAACTCTGAGATGAACGCGAGCTGGCGCTGCTGCCGGCCCGACCAAGGCTCAGACACCTTAGTCATGGCAAATGTCAGCGGCTTGTGATCCATGAACGCCACAAACGTGTGGCCCTCCAACAGGAAACGGAAGTGGCGCACCGCCAGGTAGAGGCCGAGTAGTTCGCGGTCAAACGTGCTGTACTTCCTCTCGGGGGCCCGGAGCTGCCGGCTGAAAAAGGCGAGGGGCTGCCACACACCATCCACCAACTGCTCGTAAACCGCCCCGACGGCGTAGTCCGACGCATCTGTGGTGAGGGCAATCGGAGCGTTGGGCAGAGGATGGGCCAGCATGGTCGCATTGGCCAACGCCAGCTTGGTGTCCGCGAATGCTCTGGTGCGCTCCTCTGTCCAGTCGACGACATGCTTGGCCGCCTTACCCTTGAGCGCCTCGTAGAGGGGCCGCATGAGCTGGGCAGCTTGCGGGACAAAACGGTGATAAAAATTCACCATGCCCAAGAACTCTTGCAGGGCTGACGGTGACGGGCTACGGGAAATCCGTGACAGCCTCCACTTTGGCGGGCAGCGGAACAGCCCCCTCCGTTGTGACGCGGTGGCCGAGGAAGTCGATGGAGGCTGCACCGAACTGGCACTTCGCGGGGTTGACGATCAGGCCGTGTTCGCTGAGGCGCACGAACAGAGCCCTGAGGTGCGAAAGGTGTTCCTCTCTGGACGTGCTGGCTACCAAGATGTCGTCCAGGTAGACGAAGAGGAACGGCATGTCCCGCAGCACGCTGTCCATCAGACGCTGAAACGTCTGAGCTGCATTCTTCAAGACGAAGGGCATGCGGAGAAACTCGAACAGCCCAAACGGGGTGATCACCGCCATCTTGGGCACATCCTGTGGGTGTACGGGAACCTGATGGTACCCGCGGACTAAGTCCACCTTCGAAAAAATCACCTTCCCTGCCAGCCCAGCTGAGAAATCCTGGATGTGGGGGACAGGGTAGCGGTCGGGTGTCGTGGCTTCGTTGAGGCGCCGATAATCGCTGCATGGACGCCATCCACCGCCAGGCTTCTGCACGATGTGCAGGGGTGAAGCCCATGAGCTGTCGGAGCGGCGAACAATGCCCAGGCGCTCCAGCGCCTCGAACTCAGCCTTGGCGATGGCGAGCTTCCCCGGCTCCAGGCGCCTGGCGCGGGCGCGGGCGTGGACGGGGGGGGGGGCCGGCTGCGGTGATGTGATGCTCTACACCGTGTCTGGTGGTGGAGGACAAGAAGGTGGGCTCAGTCAGGCTGGGGAAATCAGCGAGGAGGCGTGAGAAATCGTCCGAGGCAGAGAGGGCGCTGGACAATTTGGACGAGCCGGAAGCGCTGAGGGAGCATGGAAGAGAGCTGAAGGTCTCCGCGTTGACGAGGCGCCGGTTCTTGACATCCACCAGTAGGCTGTTGGCGCAGAGGAAGTCAGCGCCCAACAGAAGCGTGGACACCTTAGCCAACACAAAGTCCCACTCAAACTGCTGTCCACCGAAACGCACAACTGCCTTGCGCCTGCCGAACGTCTGGATGGGGCTACCATTGGCAGCCTCGAGCGCCAGACCCTGCCCCCATCGCTGCACATCTAGGTCGGAAGCAGGCAAAACGCTCACCTGCGCACCTGTGTCGCAGAGGAAGCGACGTCCAGAGTCCGAATCGGTGACGAACAGCAAGCTGCCAGCACGGCCGACGCTCATAGCAGCTTGCGAGCGCCGGCCCGGCCGTTTCCCGACTCCTTGAAACAGCAGGGTTGTCGACACTTCTTCGCCGAGGAGCCAAAACGGGCGTGGTAAAAACACATTGACGCTGGAGCCTGGCCCTGGCGCTGTGCCACGGCAACTATAGCGTCCCCCAGTAGCGGCGCAACACTAGAGATGGTGTCGTGTATGGCTGCGTGACAATGTTGCTTGACCGAAACAATCTTGTCTGCCTCCTTGGCCAGCTCCCGCAAGTCCTTCACAGGCTGGTTGGCCAGCACAGACCTCACTTCACCAGGCAGCTGCTGCATAAACAATTCCCTAAAGAGAAAACATGGGGTATAGTCGCCCAGGAGTGCCAGCATGTGATCCATCAACTCCGACGGCTTGGAGTCGCCTAAACCAGTCAGCGAGAGCAGGCGGCGGGCGCGCTCAGATTCATTCAGTTCAAAAGTGCCCAGCAACAGCTCCTTCAAACTCTTGTACTTGTCCTCAGCTGGAGGGTTTTTGAGAAGACTCACCACCCGTGTTGCAGTGGAGTTGCCCAGCGCCGCAACAACATAGCAGTATTTCGTGTTGTCAGCTGTGATCTCACGAATTGCGAACTGAGCCTCCGCCTGTGCGAACCAAACTGCGGCGTGGCCCTCCCAGAACTCCGGTAGCTTGATAGCAACGCCGTTCGTCGCCATTGTGCAAAAAAAAAAGGAAAAACAGCGCAATCAAACACACTCTGGAATCGTCCAAAGAGTTGCCGGGGTCACCAGTGTAGGAGCCGGGAAGGAGGAGGCAGGAGGCGAGAGATAATGCTCAATAAACTCTGAGAACAGGAGTCACTTTATTCTCCGTTAACACGTTGTGAAAAACAAGTGAAAACCACAACATCAGAAAAACCGGGAAGCTTCTACCCCGCACTGCTTTACGTGACAACGTCACCGACTGTCGCAATGTGAATTATCAGCATCTAGGTCGGTACCCCTACAGAATCAACATTCACTTTCTGACGGTTCTTCTTCTTCTTCATTTGGATTTCCGGCAGACTCGACACCTTCCGGTGTATTGCTGCCCTCCGCAGGCCTGGATCCTCACACCCTCATGTGCAGGCCAGTAGTGTAAATAAATTTTAATACTCTCCTCCCCACCTCTCTAGCACTAGTCTCTGGACCTAACAAAGCTCTCACAGAGTAAGTGGTTACACCAACATCCTGCAATTCCCTATATAGCACCCTCCTTTCCTCTCTAAACCTCACACAATCCATCAGAACATGCTTGACATCCTCTATCACTCCCCACTCGCCACACAGCCCATCCAAATACTTCCCCACCTTCACTAACCCTCCTGCCAGCCCACAATGTCCCATCCTCAGCCTGGTCATTATGACCCCATCCCTCCTCACTGGCCATTCACAGCCTGTATTTTTACTGACCGATTTCTGGATTTTATAAAAATGCCTACCCCTCCCTTCCTGGTCCCAATCCCGCTGCCATATCTGAGTGGTCCCCTCCCTAATAATGCTCCTACATTCCGACACCCCCAGGGAAACCACTACATCAACCCCCTCCCTCCTCAGTGCTGCCTTAGCAGCTGCATCCGCGGCCTCATTCCCACCCACGCCCACATGAGCCGGCACCCACATGAAACCCACTTCACACCCGCCCTGAACCACCCTATACAAGGCCACTAATAACTCCGCCACCAGGTCCGGCCTCGCCCCCCTCTTTCCCCCCTGCAGGGCCATCAGCGCAGCGGCAGAGTCCGAACACAGGACCGCCTTGCCTACTCCCACCTCCCCCAACCACTCTAATGCCCACAGGAGCGCCACTACCTCAGTTGTAAAAACTGACACCCAGTCTGACAGCCGCCTGCCCTGTGTAAACTGCAGCTCTGGAATGTGTACTGCGAACCCCGCCCTCCCACTGACCGGATCCTTAGACCCATCAGTGAAGATGTGAATGTGAGACCCCCAGTTCTGCCGCAGGCACCTCTCCACCAGCCATGCAGGTCCGTCCGCCTTCTCAGCCTGCAATGCCCCCTTAATTGAGAAATCTACATTTGGCTCAGGCAACATCCACGGAGGGACACACGGCCAGCACACTGGGGGCCCCACCTCCACATCCTCCAACCCCACCTCCCCCTCCCAGCTACCCAATTGGGACACATAGCTACCCTTACACCCCCTTCCCCTCCTGCCTCCCCACTCCCAAGCCCCCTTCAACAGCCTCTTTGCAGGATGACATGAGCGATATCCACGCACTTTCATATAATAATGCAGGCCCAATTTCGCCCGCCGTATCCTCAGTGGAGACTCCCCCATGTCCACCAACATTGCAGGGACCGGGGTGGTGCGAAATGCCCCACTACACACTCTCAGTGCCTTAGCCTGCACTATATCTAACCTGCGTAGGATGGTGTTCGACGCCGACCCAAATGCCATGCACCCATAATCTAAAACAGAGCGAACCATTGCACGGTAAATTAACAGCTGTGTAGCCCTAGAAGCCCCCCACGCACTACCCGCTAAGCTCCTCATTACATTAAATATTTTCTCACATTTACACACCACTTTTCCCATGTGCACCCGCCAAGTTCTCCGCTCATCAAACCAGAGCCCCAAAAACTTAAAAACATTCACTCGCTCCAGCGGCGCACCATACAATGATAAGCCCCCGCCCCCGTCCAGTCCCTTCCTCTTATGTCCAAACACCATATATTTTGTTTTGCCCACCGACAGTCTAAATCCCCACTTGCCAGCCCACTCCTCCACCTTACCCAGTGCTTCCTGGACCTTCCTCAGGACAAAAGGCATGTTCCTACCCCTCTTCCACAATGCCCCGTCATCTGCAAAGAGGGACAACCCGAAGCCCTCCCCAACCTCCTGAAACATATCATTGACCATGATGTTAAATAATACCGGACTAATAACACTGCCCTGCGGTGTCCCATTTTCTATGGCAACCGATGTGGAATACTCCCCACCCACCCTCACCTGAATAGTACGGCCCCTCAAAAAATCCTGGATCCAGTTAAGCATCCTACCTCTCACCCCAGCATCATACAATTTTATCAGCAGGCCCTCCCTCCACAACATATCGTAAGCCTTTTCTATGTCTAAGAATACCGCCACCACACCCTCCTTGTTAGCCAGTGCCCTCGCCACATCATACTCCAATGTCAACACAGCGTCCATAGTGCCTAAGCCCACCCTAAACCCACTCTGATAACCAGCAAAATACCCTCTCCTCTCCAAATAATACACCAACCTATCCGTAACCATTCTTTCCATTACTTTACAAAGCACCGATGTGAGTGCAATAGGCCTATAGGACTCTGGGCAGTCCGGTTCCTTACCTGGCTTTAATATTGGCACCACTACAGCATGCTTCCAAGAGCTTGGTAATACCCCTTCCTCCCAAACAGTGTTCATGAGTGCCAGCACTTCCTCCAACCCCAAATCCCCCAAGTGTTTAAGCATTTCATAGCAAATTTCATCATGCCCTGGTGCAGTGCTGCCGCCCCCTCGTATAGCCCTACGCAATTCCTCCAATTAAAAAAACACATTACCAGTACCCTCATTTTCATAATTGATCACCAACTTCTCCTGCACCCCTGCCACCATCCGTGCCCGAGCTCTAATGCCTCCCTCCCCCACATTAGCGTCACTATGTACCGCACAGAATGCTGCCACGCACATCTCCGCCTTTTCCCTATCACTCACTGCCACCTTACCATCAGAGTTAAGCATGGGCATCCCCACCCGCCTATACACCCCCGCCATCCTCCTGACCACTGCCCACACTTCACCAACCGGCGTGTCTGCTCCCAGCGTCCCACAATACCTCCTCCAACACTCCCTCTTAGCTGCCTTAATAACCTGCCTTGCCACTGCCCTCAGCTTTTTATACTCCACCACATTCCCCACCATGGGACTCCGCCTCAGCCTCCTATACGCCCTATTCCTAGCCCGGACCGCCTCATCGCACACACTGTTCCACCACGGCACTATCCGATGCACCCTAACAGGCCCCTTCCTAGGAATACTGAGAGCCGCTGCCTGTGAAAACACCCTACACAAAGATTCACTCCAGACATCAACAGTCTCACACTCCACCCTACCCAAGCCCCCAGCACACCTTTCCTCAAACTCCTCCCACCTAGCCCTTCTAAAATCAAATGCCCTTGGCCTCCCATCCCTCTCCATTGGCAACCTAACCCCAAATTTACACATAATTGGACAGTGATCACTGCCCATTGTATACTTATCCAATGCTTCCCACACTCCTCTTCTAGCCAGGCCCTCTGAAGCCAGCGTCAGGTCGATACACGACCCCCTCCCACTGCCCACCTGAAACCTAGTCTGCCTCCCATCATTCAAACACACCAATCCGTATAAATCCAAGAACTCCTCCACCACCTCACCATTACTATCCCTGTGCGTGCTACCCCACAAGGGGTTATGCGCATTAAAATCCCCAGCCCAGATCACCGCACCCCGCACTGCATCCATCACAACATTCAGGTCCCCTATGTTCAATTGGAGGCACGGATTATAAAAATTTACCACACTAAATCTCCCCTGAGAACCCCAAATCTCCACTGCCACACACTCCAACCTCGTCTGCAACCCTACCCTCCGATACTGAATGCCCTCCAAAACAAACACCACACAACCACCCCCAACCTTTTCTGGCCGATCTTCCCGAAGAGCAACATAGCCAGGGATAATAAAATCCAAACACGGCTTCAACCATGTCTCCTGTACACAGATAACTTCCGGTTTATCTCTGATCGAGTCTACAGACCTTTTAAACTCCTGCCCATTTGCTATTAGGCTTCTCGCGTTCCATTGCAGTAAATAAAAAGTCATATTACCTCTTCCAAAGCCTCCTCCCGGAACTTTAACTGCACCTCCGCAATATATGTGTGTAACTCATTCGGCTGTAGCCCTATTTCCCCAAAAAACTTCTCTGCCTCTTTAAACACCACCTGAGTAATGTCTGACTTCCTATCCGTTTTAGCCGTTTTCACCAGGTGCAGAACTTGTACCAAAAACCCCAGAAACTCCCTCCTCTGAATCACAATTGATCCCACCGGAACCGTAGCCGCCACCTCCACCACTTGCCCCCCCCTCGGACCCCCCTTTCCCGCTGTAGCACGCGCTGCCACTGACACAACCGGCACCCTCTTCACCGCTTCCGCAAAAGTGATTTTCTCCTTTTCTTTGATCTTCTGCACTTGCAGAGCCCGCACATGAAACTCACACTCCTTATTAGCAGCAACATGATTTCCTCCACAATTACAACACTTTATCACAGACCCTTGACACTCCGAAAACTCATGATTCCCCCCACACTTCCCACAGCGCCGCTCACCCCTACACACCGCCGCAACATGCCCATACCGCTGACACTTGTAGCACCTAAGCGGTGGCCGTTCATATGCCTTGACCGAGAAACTTAGATATCCCAAACTCACCCTTGCCGGCAGCTTCTCCTCATCAAAAGTTAAGAGCACCGCCGTGCTATCACTCCTCTGCCCATCCCGGAAGCTCTTGAACCTGGATACTGCTAGCACCTTAGCTCCCTTAATATAACTTCGCATATCCGACTCAGAGATCTCTGTCGACACTCCATAAATCACCCCTTTACTCCCCCTGGCACCGGAGCTCACGTCAGGGTCATACGCCTCCACCTCCTTTCCCCTAGCCATGGCTTTGTCCCGCTGACCGGCATTTTTGCAAACGATAATCAAGTTCCCAGTCGCTAACATTTCTGCACTTTGGACATCGCCCACATCACTCTGCAAAGACGCCGATACTTTCAGCGGGTTGGGACCTCCACCCCCCACCTTGAATCTGAACCCCACCTTGAACCCTTCCACCCGCTTACCCACCATCTTTCGCTGCTTCAGAGGCTTACCAGGATCCGCCGGCTGCCGAAAATCAGCCTGGTCACTAGCAGACCCACTATCTCTCCTACTTTCCTGCCTTGTAGATTTCCTTTTCCCCACTATTTGTCCCCCCTCCCCGCTCTCCCCTGTTTCCATGATGTTGGTGTAACCACCTAAACTGACAACGTAAGTGCTCTATTAAATAAAAGAAAAGAATAAACACAATCATAAGATTGTTCCAAATTGTTTGCTGAAGCCTTCAGCAAGGATCAAACAATCCAAACTCTCCCGCTCGTTTTACACACCACGCGCAGCTTCAGAACCTCAGACAGCGAACTCTGCCACCACCAGTGCACTATAGCTTTTCCTATTTTTATTTTTATTTCTACACTGCTAACCCTGGCCGGAAAACCCAAGCCAGGATGCGCAAGTGCTTCTCTAATTTTTATTTCCACCAAAATAAAACAAACAAAACAAACAAACAGCAAAGAAAAAATTCTCAAAAAACGCGCGACAACCATTCAAATGTGTACTTTCTGACGGTAATGGTCACCGATGTATTAGGTTGAAATTGAAACATTGTATCAATGTAACAATAACAACCAAAGTCATACTGATGAATAACATTGGTTTTTGATCAGATTAATCAGATTCAGGTGTGCTTTATTTTCAAATAAAAAACCGTTAGAATTATTCAGTGCCTGTTTCTGCGGTCGCTGCTGTGCATGCTAGCACGCTCGTATTTATGTTACGTGGTAAGTGAATACATTTTTTCTTGGTTAAATTGGCTAAGTTAAAAGTTCTAGTTGCTACGGGTGACGTAGGAAAGTAAACAAAAACAGACTTAACAGCAAAGCGTAGCCTATTTGTGGTTGATGTTAATGCTGCATTCGTTTATTAATTTCCAACTAGGAATCCCGATATCCGACGAGGGGAAATGTAATAAAACGCCCTTTCAACTTGGAGTTCCATGTCTGAAATCAGGGATCGGGAAATCAACTCAGACTAGGAAGAACTTGACATCACATCATCATGGCGCGACCCACATTGTGAACAGTAAACAAACATTATTTTTTTTACTTTTTACATTTTTAGAGTTTAGCTTTTAAAACCCCTCAACATTCGTTTTTCAGCATGAAACTATAACTACTATTGCATGTATTGTGTCCATTAAGCAGAGGTTTCAAATCAATAAAGATGTTTGCATTTTTAAATTGGTGTCAATGAGTTAGCTATCTATTTTAGTAGCCTAACTCAAAAATATTTTAAATAGTTTTTTTTGTAGATTTTGACTACTTTGAGCAAGAATTGGTAAAATGTATGATGATATTATCATTAGCTATGATAGATTCCCCCTTCCCCTTCCCCCTCTCAACCGTGGCATGGAGCGGTTTAGTCGCACTCTTCGTCTCCACACCTGGCTGCAATTAACATGCGCTGCCCGCAACTTAACTTTCGTTGATAACTTCCACTTTTTGGAATCGCCCTGCCTTTTTTCACCGCGACGGCATCCATCCCAGTGCCCTGGGCTCGCGCATTTTAACGGACAATGCATTTTACACAATGCGTTCCTCCAAACTTTGACTGGTCTCTGATGCCTGTGCATTACAGATCACTTCCGATCTCCCCCACACTACCTTTCCCTCCCCTACAAATCACATTAGCCCCCCCATGTGGCCAGGTGGGCTTCTTACTGCAAGTAGCACCAATGTTTCTCTCTCAAGTTTACCATTACTCCCAAATCCCTCCGTGTGCTCCCAGATATCTTCACTTATTAGACATAGGAGATTTTATCAGAAAATTGGCGGTGTAAATCCCCAAAACCTTTTTCATATCATGTTAGTTCCATATATCCCTGCTGTGAAGCCCACATTAACCTCTAATACACCTAGTGATTTTAAAACAGGTCTCTCACGCACAAATGTGATGTGTTTGGAGGCTTCATGCAGCGAAAGGGCATGGGTTTTATTCACATGAATGTGCGTAGTATTGTTTCAAAATTAGACTATATTAAAGTCTGGGCACAACAAACTGACCCTGACATCTTTGTGTTTTCTGAAACATGGTTGTCGAATAAGGTAAACAGTGCCGACATAAGTCTTGATAACTTTAACGTTTTCCGATGTGATCGGCCTACTAAGGGGGGAGGCGTTGCTATGTATGTGAAAAATTGTTTCTCTGCCTCTATTGTCACCTCTGTATCCGAGCCAAAAAAATTCGAACTCTTGGCTTTAAGTGTCAGTCTGGGAAAGAGTAATTATTGTAAATTGCTGGTTATTGGATTTTATCGCTCACCTTCTGCACCCGCAGGTGCGATAGATGTTTTATTTGATTTGATTTCCAGTTATGAAAACGCAGAACTTCTTATCATGGGTGACATGAACCTAAATTGGTTAACAAACGCTTCTGATCATCTAAAGAATCTCTGCGATGAATTAAATCTCACGCAGCTTATCTCTTCCCCCACTCGGCCTGATCTGAAAAATACAGAAAAAGCCACACTCCTAGACATTATTCTAACCAATAGACCGCATCATTACAAAACTAGTGGTGTTTTTCCTCTCGACTTCAGCGACCACTGCCCAATAGCGTGTATTCGTGACACTAAATTAAAAGGTGTTAAAGCTCGTTTTACCGTCAAAATAAATTTTAAGCATTTCTCTGAACAAGCATTTATGTTAGAGTTGTACCACAGTGATATTGGTTTAACCACGGCAATCCCTGATCCAAACCTGGCTTTGGATTATTTTGCGAAAACATTCAATTCTATTTTAGATAACCTCGCACCTTTTAAGAAATTCAGAGTAAAAAAAAGGAACAATCCCTGGTTTTGTTCCGAAATCGCTGAAATGCTACGTAACAGAGATGTTGCCTGGCGCAAAGCACGAGCATCTAAATCACCCTCTGATTGGCAATATTTTCGTCAACTTCGAAATAGGTGTCTTGCTACTATTCGAAATGCCAAATCGTCATTTTATGTCTCTGCATTGTCCGAAAGTCAAGGAAACCCAGCTAAATTTTGGAAAACGGTTAAATCATTATCGCACAGTCTAACCTCTAACTTTCCAAATGAAATTGTTCAAGGTGATACCACTATCTCAGACGGAAGGAAAATTTGTGATGCATTTAATAAACATTTTATTTCATCAGGTTATTTATTTGAAAATGCCAGATATCCCTCCATAGTGTCTGACTAGCACACCATGGGAAAATAAATTAAGCACTCAGACCTTTTCTTTAAAACTGATTTCAAATACTGAGGTATTTAAAGCCCTTCGCTCAATCGATCCAAAAAAGTCCACCGGGGCGGATCAGTTAGAGCCTAGAATTTTATTATTAGCAGCTCCATTAATATATAATAGCATAACACACATTTTTAATCTGACTGTGGCATCAGATACAATCCCTGATCTCTGGAAGACAGCTTTCGTCCTTCCCTTACATAAAGGAGGTCAGCTCAATGAGCTAAATAATTATCGACCAATCTCTAAACTTTCATGCCTAGCTAAAGTTTTAGAGAAACTGGTAAACGATCAGGTAAGAACATTTTTAGACCAATTCTCCATTTTAAACCCATATCAATCAGGATTTAGACCCGGTTATAGTACTGTGACAGCAACATTAAAAGTTTTGAATGACGTTGCTATTGCCTTAGATAAAAAACAGGATTGCCTTGCTATTTTTATCGATTTATCTAAGGCTTTCGACACTGTCGATCATCAAATTCTTTTGGAACGTTTGGATTCCATTGGATTTGATAAAAAATCGCTTAACTGGTTTATGAACTACCTAAATGGTAGAACGCAAGCTGTCATGGCTGATGGCTATCAATCCAGCTTTGAGAATGTTAATAAAGGTGTGCCACAGGGTTCTATTTTAGGGCCAACTTTATTTGGTATTTACATAAATGAGCTAGGAAAATACCTCAGATACAGCTCAATTCATCTGTATGCGGACGACGCCATTCTATATACAATGGCGCCCTCTGCTGCCCAGGCGGTTCAAAACCTACAGTCTGACTTCTGTGCTATACAGAAAATTTTACTTGATCTTAAATTAGTTTTAAATTCGGATAAAACAAAATGCATGTTGTTTTCAAATAAAAAGAATAGCAGTTCCACAGAAGTGAATATTTCCACCCTTAATGGGACATTGGTTGAGAGAGTATCCAGCTATAAGTACCTTGGTTTTTTGTTGGATGACAAACTATGCTTCAAAATACACATTATTGAATTGTCGAAATCTTTAAAAGCAAAACTAGCATTCTTTTATAGAAATAAGTCATGTTTTACTCAATACTGCAAAAAACAAATTATACAGTCAACATTTTTATCTGTGATTGACTATGGTGATGTGATTTATATGAACTCTCCCACCTCCACTCTTAAACCTCTCGATGCAGTCTATCATTCCGCCCTCAGATTTATAACCGGGGATGTTTTTAGAACACATCATTGTATACTGTATGAGAAAGTTGGGTGGCAGTCCTTGGCAGTTAGGAGAAAACAACACTGTATTCTATTTATCTACAAAGCACTTCTTGGTGAACTGCCTGCATACCTCACATGTCTTCTTAATGTGAAATCATCGTCACACTGCGATAGGTCCCAAGACTTTTTGGCTCTAGAAAATTGTCGTGTCCGCACGGAGATCGGGAAATTGGCTTTTATGTACTATGCTCCAAACAAATGGAATAATATACAAAAACACACAAAATTAGACAAGCTAATCCCTTTTAATCAATTTAAATCTCTATTGATTGACATAGAGCAGTGTGAATGTGTGTGTTTTCGCTGAACCATTGTTGCGCCTAAATAGTGCTTTTATGTTGTTATTTATTAATATTTTAGTTTTTATACTGTAATATTATATGCTGCTGTTGTTTTAATATTTTCTATACTGTTGTTATTTTTGTATTGTAAACAGGGCGTCCTTGTAAAAGAGAGCTTGCTCTCAATGGCCCTTCCCTGTTTAAATAAAGGTATGATGATGATGATAAATTGATTTAACATCAGTTACGTTGATCTCCATTGTTAACATCAATATTGTTTCAACATTATTTCAATGCATTGATTCAACGTAAACTCGATGAGCACCTGGACGCAGAATCAATATCAGAGATCAACATTGAATCAATGCTTCATCTTATGTTAATTCAACATTGATTCAATACTTCCTTGATATCTGGGAAGTCATTAAACATCTTTAACCACAAACACGGTGTTCATTTCAGGCAAACTTTATTTAAGCAACTTATTATTTTGCACATTGTTGGTAGAAATAAGCTCACCTTTGTAGCACCAGTGTTAACGTTGGTGATGTCCCTGAATTTCGTGACGACCGAGGCATCTCTGTCATCATATGTGGATCTGTCGAACAATGTCGAAGAGCCTTCACCAAAAGCAGGAGGTCGCCTCTTCATTTCTCTTGTCGGTGTCGAAGGTGCACATCGTTTCTGTCGGAAAGTTCTGCTGAATTCTTGAATGACTAATTTTAGTCTTTCAATTTCTTTACTGTACCGATCATACTTCAGCAAGAGCGTTTTGCAAGACGTGCAAACAGCCAGGCTTGCGTCTTCCAGTTTTCCGACAAACTCCTCCAGTACAAGGGTAAATTCCTTTTTGACTGAATAATTATGTCCTTCAAATATTCTATATTTATTGCTTTTCGACGGGTGGAAATTCTGACTACAAAGTATACAGACATCTTGGATGATTTTCTTCGGTGTGATACTGTTTTAATTGAGATCCCCGTGCCATTTTAGTAAATCACATTTGTTTCTTCTTCTTGTTGTCAAAAGTAAAGGCAAACAAAACGCCTGCGAGGCGCATTGCTGCTATCTGCAGTACCGGAGGGTGAGCTAAGACACAGGCTGAGGCTGTGTCTGAATCAAAGCCCTATCTACTGCGTCCTGTCTCCTGCGAACAGTGCACTGGCAGTAGTGTGCGGTTTAATGTACACTGTTTAGCAATCCGCGAAAAATGTCCGCGATACTATTTCCGAACCGCACTGTGGAAGTGTCGTAAGCAGGTCAGAAGACGTCCCACCAGTGTTGCCATGTCCGCGGTTTTACAGCTAAATTGGGATACTTTCAAAGTGCAGTCACGAAATGAAAAGTCGCAAAGCACGCACTTATTTTAAAAAGTTAAAACATGTATCTATTTATAATACGTTGGTTTCGGTTAAAAATATCCTATAATCTGGGCAAATTTTGAGTCGCCATTTCGCTGGAAAGTTTTACAAAATCTGGCAACCCTGTGCCCCACCGTTGCGATGCCATGTCACGTGTTGTTTTAGAAGAAAAACGTCAGCGAAGCTGCGCCTCATTTTTAAAAAACGAAGCTTACGTCATATTTATGTGACCAAAATGTTCATGTAGGCCTACTACTAGTCTACTAACCAAGGCTACTCAACAGTGTGGAAGAGTGCTGATTTGGACAGTCTGTCTCTCAAACCGCATACATGGTGCGAGTCCAAAAAGTGCGGTAGTACGGAGCACAGATAAAGTACCCAGATGCGTATGGATCGATGCTTGCTCCAATCCCAAGGCTATTTATTAACCAAGTTCAGGGCGTCTGTCTATTTGTGTAGTACTGACACCTAGTGGTTCAGATAGGAAACTTAAACAGGAAAAACTGTACATTAGGAGTTTGTATATGAATAAAGTGCTACAATGTGAATGAACAACACAATATGCGATGTAAAATAAAAAACATTTTCATTTAAATTTTTTTAAGTTTAATGATATGTAATGTTAACCAGTGTCGCTAGCTAGTCGGCTGTATAAAACAACCTACGTCGGTGCTGACAAACGCAATTGTCCTACGAAGAGTAGCCCTCCTCTTCGCACCTGCTGGCTTGCCTTCGTCGGATGCCATTTTCAATAATGATCCGCCGTCTTATTCTGACAGCAGCCCGTCTTTTCTCCATTTCAACAGAAAAGCACCCCAGAAGCAACCGCATCGCCACAAACATTATCGGCTCCATTTCTACTAACTGCGCACCCAGTTGTTCACGCTCTGGTAAACAGCGCGAAAATAATCAAAACACAGACACTATTGTTTACAATGCAAAGACAATTTTATTATGGGGTTGATTGTTTACCTAAAGGTATCCAATGATGTAATTAATAGGCTGTCTTCCTAGCCATCGTTGCCTTCCACTGACTTTTCTGGAATAAGAACACTAGCAAAAAAGATAATTCAACTGTTGCGGATATTGCTGGTTATCTCAGAATATTTCAGTAACAGTCGATACAGTACAACGCCAGCGAACAACGTTATGCCTCTCAGGTTTAGCCTACTTACTCGTCGGAATTTCCCCGATAGTTACGGGAAAGGTTAAAGGATATAGGTCAGATGTCGCCACGAAGTCGTCCCATGACTGAGCAAAACTTTCCGTGCTATCGTGCTTCCAATGCTCCAGAGTGCGAGCTCCCAAGCCTTGAATGCATACTCGGGAGCGCGGTAGTGCAGAGCATGGAACTATGCGGTTTGAGACACAGCCACAGCTATGCGTTTTAAACCAAGTGGCCAGCTTTTGTCTTTCAACCTCAGGACCGGATATAATGTCGCTCTCTGCTGAGATCTATGCTTTGCGCTCAAAAAGCCAGTTTTCCCATTGGGCTCCATTCATTTTTGACAGCAAATAAAAAATATTTCCACTAAAATAGTGATGTTAACCCTGAGCATTATATTTATTTTTAAAAATCACTTATTTTTCCCGAAGTATTAATTTCTTTTTGTTTAATGCAGGCAATGGTCCAAAAAAACTGAATCAAAGAATGGTCAAAAAACAGGCAGAGGTCGGAACTGGGAAGGCACAGCAAGGTACAAAAACAGAGTCCAAAAATCAGGGTCACGAGGAACACAGGCAGGAGTCGAAACCAGGAAATACAGAAACAGAAAAATAAAACGAACGGTACAAAACAAATACAAAAACTCAGAACAACAGACTAGAGAACCAGATACTCAGAAACGACTCGAAGATACAGCGGCAACAAACAATGATGCTATCAAAGGTGAGGAACTCACAACAAAGGACTGAATGCACAAGGTATAAATACACTGAGGGAAACAAGAAACAATGAGGATCAGGTGTGAGGAACCGGGAAGGGCAAATGACAGACAGGTGCACGCAATAAAACAATGTGGAAAGCGATAATAAAATAACAAGGGAACACGTAATACATGGACCGGATTCACACATAACACAGACTTGAACATGAACTAGGCAAGTGCATACAATAAGAGAATGGAAAGAGGAAACAAGAGTCAGCTGTAGTCAATAGAAGAACCAAAGAAAGATCATTAGTGATAGAACAGGCAGAACGAGAGACAGCTGCAGTGAGGAAAGATGACATTAGTTTAGTAGATTAATAGAAAACCCTGATTCTATGGCGTTAGTAGATTAGTATTATATACAAGTTAGTCATTAGTAGATTAGTAGACCCTAATTCTAAGATGTTAGTGGTTGTTAGTTAATTAGTATTATTTACAATTAAGTAATTAGTAATGAAGGAAAGAATGAGAGAGGAAATACAGAGAAAACCGAAATCCCCACAGACTCCCGAAAAGTGTGACGAAGACAGGGAGTGACAGTAATACAAAACACAGAACAGTGAAACCACAAATAATCATAAACATAAATACATAATGAAAATAAAAATACAAAACAGACAGAACTCAGAATCTCAGAACATAACACTATATAGCTATATGTTATTGTCCTTGATATTGAAAGTCAAAATCAGGCAGAAAGAAAAACTGCGGTTGCCCAATTGCTTTTCTTAGGTTATTTGTCATAATTACAGTGTGGCCAGATGTCGCTTGTGTTGATGAATGAATTAAGAAATTAGAAATTAATTTGTTCAGCAAACATTTCTTATTATAAAACCTATAGGCTAAGCTGAAACGCTTAGGCTACCTTCATGTGGGCATGCTGCAATATTAATAAAAGGTATTTTTAAAACTTAAGAACTTATAAAGACAAGTGCCTCGGAATAGTTTTTTTTAAAATTACAAGTAAAACAACCGCTTATTGTGCGTGTATGGTCCTGTTCTTTTAAATGTTATAATAATTCAAAATCTTGGTTCAGACACCGACACCTTGACCAGAGTGATCACATTAACTTTGTTCAGTGTTGGTACATTTGTTTTAGTCAAAATGCCAGTTTGTGCTGTTTACATCTGTAGGCCTACCGTTCCATATCAGGGATAGCTACACCTTTTCAAATCCAGGACAGCGATGTGACGCTGTGGTATTTAATACACAATTCCCTTAATAGCTAAGCTAAATTGTTTAATAAAATGGTAGGCCTATAGTAACTTTCCCCATAGTAGCTGGGCCAGTCATATTAAGTTAAATTATGTTTCTAACCTTGTAGCCTACCATGAACTTTCATTAATGCCTGTATTGGCAAATTCCATTAGACACTAACTACATAGGCCAGGGAGGGGCAACTCCAGGCCTCACGGGCCGATGTGTATGCAGGTTTTTGCTGGCACCAGTTAACAATTATTTAATTATCCCAATCGTTACATGATCTGATATTTTAATCTACATATCCGCGATATGAACAGTAGCCGATGAATGTTCTTGTGCCGGTAAGCGTGTATTGTAGCGTTTTATGGTTCTGTAATTTATGAGTGAATCATGATTGTGTGTATGACTAATTAGCTGATTGAGCCTTGGTAACTGGAGTTGCCCACCCCTGACATAGGCCCGACAGGAAAATACACTTGCTGAGGCGCCTTGCCATCTGTTTAATTTAATCTTAATTAGTTTGTGTTTGCTGTCATTTTATTGAAACGTGTAGCCTACATGTTCATATATGTTTATGAACATACTTTGTGGCATCAAATAATTTCTTAGAATGATAATTGAACAGTTAGCAATATACCCATAGAATAGGGCTGTCACGATCATGCAATTTTAGTTGACGATTAATTGTCATACAAATAATTACGATTAACGATTTAATTCTTTTTCTGATCATTTTATGCCACTATTATAGTATAAGCTTAATCATAGTTTAATAATATACATACACCTTATGAAGAAGAGCCATTTATTGGCATTGAACATTGGAACATATAAATAAAAATTACATTTCTGTTTGCCTTTTAGGCTTTGTAAACAAAAATTGCACAAGGCAGATATGACATAAATAACAACTTAAATATACAAAGCATATTACTGAAATATACAAAGAAATTACTGACAATGACAGGTACCATGTACCAATAATCTAAATAAACAATGTTCTATGGCCAAAACAGGCCATATCCTTGTCATCCACAACCACAGCCAATCATGTTCCTCACTGGCTAGGTAGATTCTGGGCAAGGAACACTAACATGTTGACCTTATCTGGCTTAAGGCAACATCTCACTGGGGTCACAATGTTGCCAGCCATACTGAACATTCTCTCAGAGGCAGTACTTGTTGCACAAATGCACATGTACTTTCTTGCTAACTTGGCCATCAAAGGGAACCTTTCTTGGTTGTCACGCCACCACATCAGAAGATCCGCAGAGGGATTCAAGTTCAACGAATTGGGTGGGGTGGTGGATCCATAGATGGTTTTTTAAATTTGTGGTATTAGCGCCTTTGACCTGACCTTTATTTATCCAGGTAAGGCATTGAGAACAACTTCTCTTTTACAATACCGACCTGGCCAAGATGGTGGACCGCCACCTTTTTGCTGCAAATCTGACAAACCGTCTCCTCCAAGTTATTGGGCTCTCCTTTTTCATTTGGCTTAAAACCAAAATGTGCCCAAAGCGGTGTGTTATGTTGCGAAATCAGGAGGCTTTAGAAGCAAACAGGAGTATCAAAACGTAGTCTTTACTCAAGAGCAGGAACGTATTCATCTCTTATTTTTACATCCCCTACGGCACATCCACATTCGGGTATCCTTCCAGCTACTATCAGGAAAGTAACAGAGTGATCCAAGTGGTAAGTATTTATACTCAGCCTGTAACATTTACAATAGTATAGTATTGAACACAACACGGTGCTGTGGTGTTTGGCTTTGCAACTAAATCTATGATGTTAATGTCAATAGATGCTCATCGAAATGCGATCGTCGAATATTAGAAATTATACAACAGGTAGTTCCGACTAAGCAACTAGACATCAACAAGACATTTGGTCAACTAGACATTTAGAACATGATAAAATCAACATGACAGCACACCTAGCCATGCACAAGTGAAAAATGCCTCATCGTCATCACTATAAATATTACTCCGCCATTGATTAGAACTATACATATTTACATGGCAACATTGTAACTGCCATTATAGAAGCAGTGCTGGTGACACGGTGCTACTATCTTAAAAATGCATGTGAAGTTCGCGGACGTAGTCGCTAAATCTGTCCATGGAAAAAAATTATGTTTCAGCAGATATCTTAGTTACAACAAGATTGAGCTAGCAAGGCAGTTTTGTGTTTATGTGTGCTATTTGTTCAGTTTGGGAAATCCCACGATCTCTAGAAGGCGTTAGCTCAAGTTGGCTGGTTGACTCATCAAAGACTATAAATTATCTCTGTTTCTAGGTCGTTACTAAGGGTCGGCCTACTTGCTGGAGTAGTAAACTAGGTTTCATTACATAGGAGTCTACTGACATGACTGATTGTTTTCAGGAACAATATGAACACATTTTGATTATATCTTTTATTTTGTTGGTAACCGTTGTATAATGGCAATATTGCTTAATTAAGCGCCTCGAGATAAACAGTTGGTGGCGCTAATTTTCCACTCGTGTGCCATTAAACCATAGCAGAAGGGGGCGCAACGACATGACGTCATTAAAAGAGCGCTAGTCAAACCTCAAACGGTGGAAAACGACGTGGAATTAGTGATGAAAATATGACATTTCTGTTAGTTTCATCCAGCTGTTTTTATACAGATGAATGGAAACGATTATAACGATTATGCAAAATGATTGCGGTCAGCTAAAATAATCTCAATCAGGAGATTATGTCATAATTGTTACAGGCCTACCATAGAGTGAATAAATTTCAAGCAGACATTGTTCATTTCTGCATGTTTACATAAAGTTACTTACACTGATAGCTGCCATAATATCAAGTTCATGGAATTTTAGGTGTGTAGCTAATTCAATACGATGGAAATCCACCTATATTTGCATAGAAAATAGGCCTATCTACTGCAACTGCACACACGCTTGTATAAATGAGTTAAAATGTAAACAACAAATCTTTGAAAAATCAAAATTCTCATTTTTATTGAAAACCAATTAACAATGAAGATAAACCATATAAAGTGCTCTAGGTAGTCTGAAATTATATAACATAAACAACGATTAACTTAATCTGCAAGGATTAGATTTGGTCAACTGTGTCAGTATCTAATTTTAGCTGCCAGATGATGTTAAAAAGTTTAGGAGATCGCTAATGTCAGTCTTAAGGAGACAAATTGGATTTGGTCAAAAAATAAATTTCTCAATATTTTAGTGTTGTTTGAATCCGTGAAAGCGTTTTTTCCACATACATAAGTGTAGCCTGACCTTGTCATTATCATCAAATTTGCGTTTATCCCAAGCGTTTATCACCCGTCACGTTGGATAAAATTGTCTGCCAAATGACTGTAATGTAATGTAATGAGAACTTGTGTAGAAGGGGGATGGGCTTTGGCATAGTGTCACTTCTCTGCGTCACTGCTCTGCGCCTTCCTCGTTGTACATGTGACTTGACTGGACACAACTGCGCATGTGAGATGAGCGCAAAATACAAACTTCCTGGTTCGGATGTGCTCCCCATTGGTTCTATTGGCATCGCTGTCTCTACATACTATATACTCTAAGACCAAAACCGGGGATGCGTCCCAATATTCTTCACTCCTCACCTCCTTTCCTCCTCTCCTTTCCTCCTCTCCTCCACCCGTCTCCTAAAAGGAAGTATGCAAAATAGCCTGTACGTTTTAAGTACAAGTATTTGCATGTACAATATACAATGTACCTGATATTGCGGTTTGCACCGAGACATTAATTCATATGTAACCAATAATATGTCATTAAAGGGCCAGTTCGCCATTTGTACACTTGAATTTGGTTTTCCAAGCTCGAGGAGTACATGTTAGCATGAAAAGAAAACGTTTTTTATAAATTCCGTGATTTGAGAACGAGCTCTCAGAAGTCCCTGGATTTTACACGATGTGATGTAGTTGGGTGTAAATCTATTGCAATGAAGAACTACAGCAGTGCCTTGTTTGTTTACGCCACCAGAGGGAGCAAACCTCGTTTGTTCGTTTGCATGTGCAAAGCATGCTGGTTGTTGTAGTATTTCGGGCTGGGGAAGAAACCGTGACTGGGAGGGAAAAGAGCTGACGTTTTTGTTGATTTCTCGGGCTATACTCAACCGATTTGGGAAATTATTTTTGCTTTCAATTACTTGAATTGGCTGTAATTCACTAAAAAAGATGTAATCAGGAACATTAGATTAAAACACAAAGATCCGTTTCCGGGGCACGGAGGAGAGGAGTTGGTAGTGGAGGAAAGTGGAGGGTGCATTTTTGAAGTATTCGGATCCAAATGTATCTTTTTTTCCTTTCGTCCCCTTCCCTTTGCTTCAAAAGAGGAATCCCCAAAATGCCAGGATGAAATATGGCAGTCACACAAAGTGTGATTCGGATCCAATTTAAGAAAGGGGAGGGAGTAATTATATTCCCTTGCTCCCTTGTTTATCCTCCCTTCCACCAAGGATATAAAATGCAAGCTTCCAGCAAGAAGGGAATCCCACAATGCAATGCCCCACATGAAAAAAGTGGGCGGTCTCTAACAAACTACGTGGAGGTCACATTTCAACTCTATGGTGTTGCACTTCCGAAATGTTGCGAGGGCGGTTCGGTTCCATTTTTGTTTGTTTCTTGTCAATCCTTCCTTGCAGAGCACCTTTTAAGTTTGCTTGCTGCACGTAGCAAATTGCGTCACAAGATAGCTCCCTCGAGGGAAGACAGCAAGGGAAGGTAGCGTGTTAAATTGGATTCGAATGCAGCCTGGGCTTTCGATTTGAAGCTCAATTCCTGGTTGGGTGGGAGCGGCCATAGTGTCGTTGCTCACTAGCCCAACTGCGGTTAGCTCCAGTATAGGTCTTTCACCATGTAAGTCAATGGCAGCAATGTTGTCAAAAATGTTCACAATAAAATGTAGTCGCAATGGGTGCTTTTCCTTCGTCTAATGCCTCTCTATGTGCCGATTTTTTTAATTATTGTGTCATTTGCACAGGGTATTAACATTTGTTCAGGACCAATCAGAAGGACAGGTTGAGTCACTGGGGTCACTGCCATAGATAGGTTCTATAGAGTTCTCACTGCACTCACTTGGAGGGGTGGGACCGGAACGGGGACACAACAATCATTAGTCTAAAACACGTAAAGCCTGGCGTCTTAGGACCTATGCTTGGGACCTATTTTTATACAGTCTATGCTTGGGACAGGGAGACACGCTGTATTTTTTTGTGGAAATTGATGGAGCACATCCCTTAGTAGCCTACCATGAACAAGCTGTTGTTTTGTGGAAGCAGTTTGTAACATAATAAACTGCCTTGTCACTCATTTTCAACATGTTTGTCATCACAAATTAATTTTGGAGTGAGCTATAATGTGTCTACTATGAAAAAAAAATACTGTTTTGTGAGATGAGAGACAGCAGGGGATGTTGCAGCTACACTACAGGCCCAGCGTCTCAGAGCAAGCAGCCAAACTGTGGGTTAAGTATCTAAAACAGATTGCTTCGTATAACCTTAACAATTTAGATATTAATTTAGCTATTCCACCGCCTCCCGTACGCAATCGCCGTACTCCCCCTGCCATGAATGTTACCATTGCTTAGCAATGCTGGGTTAGCTAGCTAGCAAGCTAACAATAGCTCATGGTAAGTCATTTTAACATTTAGCTAGCAAGCTATCAATAGCTCATGGTAAGTCATTTTAACATTTAGCTAGCAAGCTAACGATAGTTTATGGCAAACAGTTTTAATTGAACAATTATTCCTTTTCTTTACAGTCATCCTAGCTGGCTGACTATTTAAGTTGGCTAACGACCATGATTGCCTAGCTAACGTTACTAACATTAGCCAGCTGCTCCAACTTTTTCCAAAACACGTTGATTATAATTTTATGGACTGTTTGTGTTGTTAATGCTATTTGCCTAGGATTTTTTCTGACACATTGTGTGTGCGCGTGCGTGTGTGTGTGTGTGCGTGAGTGTGTGTGGGTGCGTGAGTGTATGCTTGCGTGCGAATTTCTATGTGAGTATATGTGTGTGTGTCTGCTGTATATTCTGTATGAAAGTACTGATTGTAATCATATGAATCAAACATGATTACCAGTAACTTACCTTTCACAAATGCTAGGGAGTCGGTTCCCTGGGTTTCTGTCTCTCCTGCTTTTAATCTATTTGATGTGGTCAATGACAATCATGGTATCTATGATGAATTCCTTAACCCCGATACTAATTATATTAATTCAATTAATGCCGAATTATCATGTGAATACTACTCTGAAGATCAGTTTAATAATCTGTCTCAAAACCAATTACTCTGTAATCATCCTGGCTTTAAAGGCTTTTCTACTCTGCACCTGAATGTCCGTAGTCTACCAAAAAATTATGATCATCTAACAGCATATTTATCAACCCATACCACATTCCTTTTCTGTGATTGCTCTCTCTGAAACGTGGCTCAATGACGATATCTCAGGTCTCTACCCTCTGTCACACTACAACGCTGTTCATTCCTGCAGAAAGAACAAAGTAGGTGGAGGAGTCTCATTGTATGTGTCCAACAAGTTTAATATCATTCCTAAAAATGACCTTTGCCATCACCTAGACAAGACTTCAGTTGAATCTGTGTTTGTTGAAATCCCATCCTGCCTACCTTCTAATGAGAAAAACATTATAATTGGCTGTATTTACAGACCACCTGACACCGACATTACCGCCTTTATCGATGCTCTTTATTCTACTCTGGAATTGATAACTAATGAACGTAAAATATGTATTCTACATGGTGATTTCAATATTAATCTTCTCAAAAGTGAATTACCAACCACAGCTGACTTTCTTAATGCACTTTACTCTACTCATTTCTACCCGTTGATTCACAAACCTACCAGAATAACAAATTCATCAGCTTCACTTATTGACAACATCTTACTCAATTGCCTGGATTTTCAAATCACTTCTGGAATATTGACCTCTGACATCTCCGATCATTTTCCTGTATTTCAAATTATTCACACCAATGGAAATTTTAATACCAAATCTAACAACTCTGTCCATGAGCAAATTAAATATCGTAAATTCACACAAAAAAATATGGACTCCTTCAAGTCTCTGATCAGTAATGTTTCATGGGATGAGGTTTTCAATCTCCACGAGGTGAATGATGCCTATCAGTCCTTTTTATTGGTTTTTAATTCTGTTTTTGATAAATGTTTTCCCTTGATTACTTTACCAAATAGGTCATATTCAACTAAAAAGAAACTGTGGATCACAGAAGATCTAAAGAAAAGCTCCCGTAAGAAAAATAAATTATATAGAAAAGCTATTACTAACCCTTCCACTCAAAATATAGAAACCTACAAAAAATATAAGAATAAGTTTACTCTCTCATTGAGAAAGGCTAAAAAAATCTTCTTTGCAGATAAATTTACCCAAGCATCTAACAACATTAAATCTACTTGGAGCATCATTAATGAGTTACTAAATCGAAATAAAAATCCAGCCAGTGCACCTCTTGAGATGGTAAGTAAGGATGGGACTTTCAATAAGCCGAGAGAGATAGCTGATGGCTTTAATGATTATTTTGTTAATATTGGCTCTACTCTGGCATCCAACATCAAGCCCTCTAATGAGAACCCTTGTAAATTAATCAAAGGTCAGTTTCCTCCTCTCTGCAACTTTGAACCACCTAGTGCTAAAGAGGTGTATGACATCATTATGTCTCTAAGAAATTCGGCTTCAGGCCATGATGTAATTAAAAGCATCCTTATCAAGGAAACCATTGATTATATAATTGATCCTTTAACCCATATATTTTACTTATCTCTCCAATCTGGTATCATTCCTCAAGATCTCAAAATTGCTAAAGTTATACCCATTCATAAATCTGGTGACACTAATAACTTTGGAAACTACCGTCCAATATCTATTCTACCTTGCTTCTCTAAAATAGTGGAGAAACTGGTGTATGCAAGAATCTCAAATCACCTAGCCAAGAACAACATCCTGTACAACCATCAATATGGCTTCCGTAAAAAACATTCTACCGAACAAGCTCTGTTGCAACTTGTGAACAACATTTCTTCTGCCCTAGACGATAGGAAATTTGCTCTTGGAGTCTTTTTAGATTTGACCAAGGCTTTCGATACTGTCAACCATGCAATCCTTATTTCCAAATTGAACAGGTATGGAATACAGGATGTTGCTCTCAAGTGGGTTACCAACTATCTTGAGGATAGAGAGCAATTTGTATCAATCAATGGTTGTTCTTCTAAGAAGTCACAAATTCTTGTCGGGGTTCCCCAAGGTTCCATCTTGGGCCCTTTATTGTTTTTAATTTATATTAATGATTTAGTTATGACCTGTAAACATTTTTTCCCTATACTATTTGCTGATGATACTAATCTTATAGCCGTTCATGATGACTTCAAGTCTCTGATTGACTTAGCAAACAATGAATTGTCTAATATCTCTAAATGGTTTCAGTTTAACAAACTCACTCTAAATATCAAAAAATGCAATTTCATGATCTTTTGCTGCAAAAACAAGTCTTATTCTAAAGAGGAAGCTAAAATATTAATTGACGGAAAAGAAATTCTTCAAGTACCTTTTACTAAATTCTTAGGAATCATTGTTGATGAATGTTTAAATTGGAAAAATCATATTGATTATGTATGCAAGAGATCTATGAAGATGCTTGGCATCTTTAGAAGGGTTTGCCCTCTGATCCATCCTTCCGCATATTTAACATTGTACTATAGCTTTATTTTTCCATACATCAACTATTGCAATATTGTCTGGGCTGCTACATATCCATCATACCTCAACAAACTACTCATAATCCAGAAAAGATTCTTAAGAATCATTTCTCATTCTAACAGACATGAACCATCTGCACCACTATTCACAAAATATTCATTATTATCGATTGATAAATTAAACGTTTTCCAAACATGTTTATTTATTTTCAAATTCATAAACTGTAAGCAAGATCTTCCTGTTGCCTTTCATAACTTGTTTACTTTCTCATCTGACATCCATTCATATCCAACTAGCCATAGTAATCATCTTCATTTACCTTTCTGTAGAACTTCTAGCCACCAATTTAATATCAAATTCAGAGGTCTGAAATTCTGGAATACCTTGAGCTTGACTCTGAGACATACATCTTCTCAGCCAGCTTTTAGAAAACAACTGAGGGACTACCTCATTTCATCTAGTGACATGACTTTATGTCCTTCTTAATAGGCTATCTATTCTAAACTTATTATGTAATTTGTTATTTGTTTTCTTTTATTTATCTTCTCAAATTCTGTTTTCATTTTTTTGTTTTTGTCTTGATTTTTTTGTTTTCTTTTGTTTTTGTTTGCCTGTTTGTTTGGTTACTTTTTCTTTCTTTTGTATTTGTTTTATGTGTTGAGTATATTGTTAAATCTTTTGATTCTTGTTCTTGATGTGAGGGGAACTCTGTACAAGCCCTTTTGAGCTTCTTTTCCCCTCCTAGCACTGTCGTTTTTATGTGCTGAATAAATAAAATAAATAAATAAATAAATAAAAAAACTAGCTAGATCCTAAGAGCAGCTAAGGGGAGACAGCCTAGGTGAATAGGCAAAAAGATTATTTTAATAGATATCACTATGAAACTTTCCCAGTTTGTTATGTACATAACAACTAAGAAAAAATGTACTGCAAGTTTTCTGAGATTTTATGTTTATATATGCAAAATAGGCGTTACCTAATTAAATATACGCTAATTTGCATATATCGCCAGGAACAGAATCAGAACATTGGATGATGCCCAGATTAAAAAATTTTGTTTCATTATGTTGACACATAACACAATGAACTTTGTTCAGAAGGGATTGTGGCTATGTCTTTTTATCATCCCATACATCAGGAAATACTGTCTACAGTCATAAAAAATCAATTTTCGCCAGGTTTTTTGGTATAAAATGTACTATAAATCAGGCTATGAATGATATATCAACAAACCCCTCTGAAAAAAGAAGCAGGGTATAGATAGGAAGAAATGTGGAAAGTATGGTGTGTGTAGGTGCTAGGGAAATGGATATTTAATCTCTTGGCGTGTAAGAAAAACGCATAAAAACTCATTTTTGGGAAAACGCCCTCAAAGTTCTGTATTGAAAAATGCCAAACATTTTTATTTGAAACCGCTATTTACAAACACAATACCTAATCAAACCATTAGTAATAGACATCTCAAACACATAACTGATAACTGAATAACTGAACTGAACTCAGAACTGAACAGAACCACACACAGGCTACATACACAGTGTAGTAACAATAATCTAAACACACAACTGATAACTGCACTGAAACACAGCATGTATTGACTGAACAGAATCACTGTCTCTCTCTCTCTCACACACACACGCACACACACAAAGACTTGCCGAATTAGAACTCTAGGCTATGTAGTGTGTGTACTGTTCATTGCATGTTCAACATTGTAACACAGCATGTATTGACTGAACAAGGAAGCAAAATATAAAAAAATCTCAAAATCGACCAAAAAAAAAGAAATGGCGTTTTCACCTAGGCTGTCTCGCCTTAACGCCACAACTTAACTTAACTAGCCACAAACAGCAATTAGCCATAGACTGTAACTGGTGGGTATACAATTTTTAAAATAGGTTTGTGCGGGTATTGTGAATAAAGCTATTTGGTTGTTTAGTCCTACATACGGTTTATGGAACGAGAAAACCTAACTGGACATTTCTACACCTGGATTTTATTTTTCCGGTCCCAAAATTAAGAAAATGTGCGTGGAATAGAGCATACTGTATGTTTGTAGCTACTGACCCAAGTAAGGGGAAATGCAGAATACACAGATCCCATGTAAGGGGAAATGCAGAATACACAGATCCCATATAAAGGGAAATTCAGAATACACAGATCCCATATAAGGGGAAATGCAGAATACACAGATCCCATATAAGGGGAAATGCAGAATACACAGACCCCATATAAGGGGAAATGCAGAATACACAGATCCCATGTAAGGGGAAATGCAGAATACACAGATCCCATATAAGGGGAAATGCAGAATACACAGATCCCATAGGATAAAGCCACAGTTCTTTGTCTCTGGAGACGTGTATATAAGCCGATCTTTGTTTTGAAGAAATGCATTTGTAATTTGTTTTTATTAACATAGTTGATGGTAATTCTTGTTTTTGTCATCTGTTACTTTTATCATCAACACCATCATTTTTGGAGAAGAAAATCCTACACTACTTTGTGTAGGATGTGTTTCAAGTGTTAATACAATTTTAAAAAACATCTGATCATTTAAGCAAAGATTCCTTCATATTGTTTCACAAAAACACCTGACAATTCTTACAAACGAAAAGCCCTTTAAACGTACTCAGGGGAAGGTTTGATTTCAACATCAGGAAATTCCATCCGTAACTAAATGAGTGTAACCCATGTGCGGTGGTTTAGCTTACTGTGTAGAAAGCACTTTTGTAAGTCACTGCCAAATTACTAAATTGTAAATGATTCAGTTTTTATGCACAATTAATTATATTTATGTCCACTTGGGCACATGGGTTTTAAAACCTGTTTCTGAATATTATAAACTATTATCGTTTTAAGCCATGCAATGGAGATGAATAAATCTGGCATGTATGTGAAAATCACCAGTAGTGAAATTGTTCTTGTGAAAAACCAAACGGCCTTTTTACAGGCTAAAGGGACTTTTCCACAGAGCCTTCTTATCAGAGCAACACTAGGGTACTGACTCCTCAAATATACATTTTATTATATTATAAATAATACAATTTTTGTAACTTTCCATGTGAGATTCAGTTTTGTAAAAAACCGCATAGTATCACAGTATTTAGTTCCCCTGTGGTATTCATTGTTGATCGGAAAGACAGGAAAACAATCCCTTGTAGCTAAACAGCCAAATAAAAATCAACCCACGAAAAAGGGGCAAACTCGAATATACGAGTGATAAACACAAACGAAGTCTCCCGAGCTCAATACTGGAGCCAAACCGAGAAACTTAGAAAAGAAAGGAACAACTTTGGCATGTAAGCTAAGACGGCCAGAGAAAATAAAACAAAAACAAACAAAAAAAAGAAAGAAAAACTGTCTCAGAGAGAACAGCAAAAAAAATAAAATAGCGCAGAAATTCTAACAGGAGGAAACAATTCCTATACCTGAGAATAACGCTAGAAGCAAGTAGCTCGTGAACATAAAACAAGTTTAATATCACAAGGTTGCTTGTACCTGGCTCAACGTAATAATGAATGACAAAAAAGCACCGGGGAAACAGAAGTGAGGAACTTAAATACCCCACAGGTAGGAGCACAGGTGAAAAGAATAACGAGTAAGAGGAAGCAAAACCCCGGAATGGAACGTGGAAAAAATCCGATAGATTCTCAATTGGGAAACCAGGACGAGAACTGCAACGGAAAAGAAAACAATAACCCACGAACCATGAAAATCCTTCATTAAAGTTGATAAGGTAAAACATTAAATATCTTTTTTTTGTACTGTTTTCAATTAAATATACGTAAAAGAGTATTTACAAATCACTGCTTTCTGCTTTTATGTGCAGTGTCCCAACACTATGTAAAATGCACATTGGAATTGGGGTTTGTATATAAACATACATACATACATACATACAGATGGGTAACAAATTAAAGAAAAAACCCCAACAGAGTGGGGGCCGGTGCATGGACGGCGCTACACCGGGGCAAGAGTGAGCTATAGCCCCATCACAAATCTGCTACACCGGGGCAAGGGTGTGTTATAGCCCCATCACAAGTCTGATACACCGGGGCAAGGGTGGGCTATAGCCCCATTACAAATCTGCTACACCGGGGCAAGGGTTGGCTATAGCCCCATTACAAATCTGCTACACCGGGGCAAGGGTGGGCTATAGCCCCATCACAAGTCTGATACACTGGGGCAAGGGTGGGTTATAGCCCCATCACAAGTCTGATACACCGGGGCAAGGGTGGGCTATAGCCCCATTACAAATATGCTACACCGGGGCAAGGGTGGGCTATAGCCCCATCACAGATCTGCTACAACGAGGCAACGGTGGGCTATAGCCCCATCACAGATCTGCTACAACGAGGCAACGGTGGGCTATAGCCCCATCACAGATCTGCTACACCGGGGAAAGGGTGGGCTATAGCCCCATCACAGATCTGCTACAATGAAGCAACGTTGGGCTATAGCCCCATCACAAATCTGCTACACTGGGGCAAGGGTGGGCTATAGCCCCATCACAAATCTGCTTAGACCCGGTTTAGCCCCCCAGACATTTTAATAAAATTTGTATAATTATAATTAAAAAATATATAAAAGTAAATCAACAACTAATCCTTTTCTGATATTCACCCTGGCTACGCTATGACGTACGGGTGTGGAGGTGTGTGTGTGTGTGTGGGGAGCTCACGCAAATTACAAAATAACGTAAACTGATTTCAAACGTTAGCTAACTAGTGTTTCCCAAAGCCTACAATACATCAGGCCTACTGAGTTTGCCGCCCCGTCAAAAAATATAAATGGAAACGTCATTGTTTTAAAAGTAATTTAGGCTACTATCATTTAAAAATCAATAGAAAATGTGTTCGAGTAAGCTCTCCATTTTGTGATCCATGTTTGGAAATGATCAACTAGCCTATTCAACAGATTTGTGGAGTGTGTGGACTTCCCGCTGTAGCCTATGAACCAAATCCTTTCACAAATCTACGGTCATGTCACGTTTTATTTTCTTTTCTTGTCTTAGTCTTCTTGTTAATGTCACGTATTGTGTTTAGTCTAGTCATGCCACGTTTTATGTTTTCTTGTTACGTTTCATTTTTATGTCATGTCACGTTTCATGTTCGATTATTGTGACGATTTATTTGTCACGTTTTATATTTGATTCATGTTACGTTTCCCATTCATTGTTCAAGCATACACATTTCCATGTTTTTCCGCAGCCTTGCGTTCATGCTGTTTCTTTATCTCTTGCTGTTGCTCAAGCTTCCCTAATTGTTTCATTCTCCCGTGTCTATTTACTAATCTACTAATGTTAGATCAGGATTGGGTAATACTAACTCTCTAAAAAAATATATAAAAGTAAATCAACAACTAATCCTTTTCTGATATTCACCCTGGCTACGCTATGACGTATGGGTGTGGAGGTGTGTGTGTGTGTGTGTGTGTGGGGAGCTCACGCAAATGACAAAATAACGTAAACTGATTTCAAACGTTAGCTAACTAGTGTTTCCCAAAGCCTACAATACATCAGGCCTACTGAGTTTGCCGCCCCGTCAAAAAATATAAATGGAAACGTCATTGTTTTAAAAGTAATTTAGGCTACTATCATTTAAAAATCAATAGAAAATGTGTTTGAGTAAGCTCTCCATTTTGTGATCCGTGTTTGGAAATGATCAACTAGCCTATTCAACAGATTTGTGGAGTGTGTGGACTTCCCGCTGTAGCCTATGAACCAAATCCTTTCACAAATCTACGGTCATGTCACGTTTTATTTTATTTTCTTGTCTTAGTTAGTCTTCTTGTTAATGTCACGTATTGTGTTTAGTCTAGTCATGCCACGTTTTATGTTTTCTTGTTACGTTTCATTTTTATGTCATGTCACGTTTCATGTTCGATTATTGTGACGATTTATTTGTCACGTTTTATATTTGATTCATGTTATGTTTCCCATTCATTGTTCAAGCATACACATTTCCATGTTTTTCCGCAGCCTTGCGTTCATGCTGTTTCTTTATCTCTTGCTGTCGCTCAAGCTTCCCTAATTGTTTCATTCTCCCGTGTCTATTTACTAATCTACTAATGTTAGATCAGGATTGGGTAATACTAACTCTCTAACCATGTGTTCATGTTTACCTTACGTTTCTCGTGCGTGTCATTTACTAATTTACTAACGCTAGGTCAGGATAGGTTTATTACTAACGAGTACTAATTATCTTGTTACCTTGTCAGCCTTCCACACCTGATTTCCATTCGCATGCTTTCTCTCAAGCTAAGTGTCTGCACCTGTCTACACCTGCATTTAAGCTCAGTCTTCATGTCATGTCTTTGTGAAGTTGTTGCCCCTGTTTATCAGTGCACTATTGAGCAGTTTTTCAAGCCTGTTTTTGACCATTGTTACTGACCTCTGTTTTGTTACCACTGCCTGCCTGTACCACAAGTTTTTGCCTGCCGAGTTTTGTTTTGTCTTTTTGTACTTTTGCCCTGCGGAGCGGACTTCGACCCTGAGCCTGCCTACCGTCTGCCTGTACTTCTGCCCCGCTGACAGCTACTCTGGTTTCTGGACTTTTACATGTTGTACTGATTCCGAGACTGCCTTCTCCTTCGGTACTCTACATTGGTTTTGGCTGGATTTTTGTTTATGAACTTTGCTTGTTTTTTGACCACGCTCTTTGGACATTCCTGAAATAAAGCCATGATGGGTCTTTATTTTACCGCTGTTTCTGAGTCGTGCATTTCGGGTCCAACCCTCACGCACCAGTCTCAAATCCAAGTGTAAAACTACGGTGTTTTGATTGGCGGTAGACTAATCTCACAAGTTGGCTGCTTGGCCATGCACAGATATTAGACCTAAATATAACCTAAATTAGCTAAATGATCATCTTCAATCTTTCTCTTCAGCAAATAAGAGGAGCTTCTACTGATTATGTCTTATTGTCAATTTCCTGGATTGTTCAATATAACGCCCGTTCGTGAACTTCGTTCTTCTGGACCAGTTTTGGGTATATTTTACGTTTTAGTATTTTTTTTGTGAACATACCAGCGCTGGCACTGTTTAAAAACTCCATGTCCCATAATTTCCTCCATACGTGCAGCCTTGTCTCCAAACATTGTCATATAACGTTAGCCAGCAGTAGCACACAAACTTTTTTCTAACGTTAGCTAGCTAGCTTGAAGGACTAAAAGCTAGAATTGCTTTATGTGGTTAAGCTTAGCATAGTTTCTGACCTTGTCGGGCGGGCTTCTCTACTTAGCAAGCTAACAGTAGCTGGTCTTCAGTCTCCCATCTGCCACAGAGCAGCAGATGAGATGATAATATCTTATTGGTCGAGAACCCCCCGTGCATTGCAGTACTGGATATGTAGTCCGTTAAAGTGGACTACAAGTTGAAATACATTCATTAATGCATTACTTTAAAAAATTTAAATTGGAACATGCGATATATGGAATATATCCTTGTACCACACAGGCTAATCCAGGAACGTTTCGTTTCATTCTATAAATCAGATTTCAAGAAATAGTCGATAGTCTCCAAAGCTCATAGGGAATCTTCTTCTGAAACCAGACTCCGCCCATGACTGACGTACTCACTTTACTCACTTCAGTACTCTATAGGCACCACCGGAGGTTTAGGGGTGCGTCCCAATAGTTGAAAAATGCACCCTCCCTTCCTCCACTACCACCTCTTCTACTCTGTGTCCCGGAAATGGATCTTTCTTTTTAATCTAATGTCGCTGATTACATCTTAATTAGATATTAATGGTTACGTATTAATTAATGTCTCGACGCAAACCGCAATGTCAGGTACATTATATACTGTACATGCAAAATACTCGTGCTCAAAATGTTCAGACAGTTTTGCATACTTCCTGGTAGGAGAGGAGTGGTAGTGGGGGAGTGGAGGAAGTAGTGATGTGCAGTACGTGAACGAACAAATCTTTTTGAACGAAGTGAACTGAGTGTACCGGATCATCACTCTCAATGATTCGTTCATATGCTTGCGTGCGCGTCAGCAGTCAGGAACTGTAGCGAACTGTACTGACCACAGACTACCCCTACTACCACAGTTCAGTGAGTCCTACTGAACTGACTAGCCTATATGAACTGCTGACTACCGCACCGCAGTAGCCTACATAATTGTCAACCGAATCAGTTACATCAGTTACAACCAATAGTCTGCATAGGCTACGGGCTACTCAGTAGCCTAATAAATTAGCAACAAATGGCGGGGGTATTAGTAAAATAATATAGCCCGGTCAACTATTTTTTGGTACAGTTTCACATTTAAAGAATATAGCCTGCAATCTTACAAAATGATCGGAACCTGTAGCCTACCTGTAGGTCTACTGGCATCTGACGTCCACCCAGCGTAACGTTACCGAAAGCAAAACGATTCGAGCATTTCTAATCAAAATCACATAGGCTACTGTAGGCTATATTGTACATTTTCCATGTAGGCATATTCTGTGACTATCAAACTAAGAGTTAATGATAGTCTGCCCGTTATTAAACCATTTCAAATCTGTAATAATGATATTGATTAAATAAAGCACATTTGTGTTTTCTTTTGTATCAAAATAGCACAATAAATGTAGGCTATTTTAAGTAGGCCTAATATGCTATAACCATGTTTTATATAGGCTACACAAATATAACTAATATGTGGCTATACGTTTGTCTCTTCTTTACACTTGAAATTCAGTAAGAAGTCTAGCTAAAGTCCTTTTCTTTATTTGTTGTCAGGTAATTTGAGTCTAGATCACGCACTGCGTGAATGATTGCTATTTTAATCTGAACCGCTATTTTAATCTAAACTCCTCAAAAAAAGTTCGGAAACGTTATTTCGGTCGATTATTCCTCCCCTTTAATAATACCAATTGGTATTGTATTTTATATCGTTGGAAAGCCTGATTAGTCACCTTTACAACGAGGTACAACTTGTAAGGATACCAACAGAAGAATATTGCAGGGGATTTTGGCACATTTTTTTGGGCCGCTACCCACACGGTTAGCTGTGTTGCTCATTCCACGAATGCATGATCCTTACAAGTTGTACCTCGTTGTAAAGGTGACTAATCAGGCTTTCCAACGATATAAAATACAATACCAATTGGTATTATTAAAGGGGAGGAATAATCGACCGAAATAACGTTTCCAAACTTTTTTTGAGGAGTTTAGTAGCCTACTGACGAACTGGGTGAATAATACCACTAGGCTACATCAGTGCACCTAGCTCAACCCTTTGTATAAGGGCTCCCCCCATAGATGACTGAACATTCAATTTGCTTAAAAAAACAAAAAACAGGTTAAACTATGGCCCTTGTCATTCTTTTGACAACTTTACCATTTGAAAACGCAATGTTTTACAATAGGTTACTTACCACAAAATGGTCATAACTTGAGAACACATCATATCATATATTTCCATAGCTTCTAATCCATATTTAAAACGCTCACCTGGAGCGGCCATATAGTAGCCTAATCCATAAAACTATATAACTACAAGGAAAAAATACAAAAAGTTCATATGAGGTTTATAGAAAACGTTTATATTTGTTACTTGCAGTGCTTTTGACTGGAATCATTTTGTACAATACCTATGAATGATATACTGAACTACGAGTAGCTATCGTGAATTGATCATGCATGCTGTTGGAATATTCGTGCGCTTGCGCAACTGACCCCAGTGAATGAATCACATAGTCAGTGACTAGAATCTTTGTACTGAACTGAACTGAACGATTCAAATCAGTAAAGTGATTCGTAATTTCCACCACTAGGAGGAAGGAAGGTGGAGTGAAGAATATTGGGACGCAGCCGAAATATACATCTGCAGCTCTTCTTCTTCTACGGTAGAATTCAAACTCATTTACAGCTATTTACAGAACTGCAGACAGTGACGGAAATCCCACAAATCAGAGTGCGCGCAGATTCAGCTGGAAACTTGAAAACAAACACATATTAAACTGTAATTCACAGAATTTGAAAACACGTATGTTCACAAAAAAAACTAAGTAAAAAAAAAAAAATCTTTTTATAAAATTTAATTAATTGGTTTTTAACATGTTGTAGGCTACTACAATTCAGCGTGTCACTGCGAGACAAGACCGAGAGATAATTTTAAAAAAATCTCTGAAGCCCCTTGCCATTGAACTGCGCAGCGCTTTATAGTCATATATGGACGTTTTTTGCTTTTGCTAGCTAAAATGCTACACGGTAAAATGCATTGATACTGGATGTTTGAGCAGTTGTGAATTTCGTGAATCATTCCTATTGTATCTGAACCTACTGTACATTTTAAGCCTGCCATAACAGCCCTTGCTTCGCCCGTATACAGGTGCAGCTCAAAAAATTTGAATATCGTGAAAAAGTTCAATATTTTTTGTCACTCATTTCAGAAAGTGAAACTCATATAAACATCGAACAAAAAGTTCGGAAATTTGTGTTTGGTAGATTATTTCCCTTTTAAATGGTGCCCCATTTGTAAGGAACATGCATTTGTGGGATGTGGGTTGCGCCCATGTAAAATTTGTCAAATATTCTCTGCCAATGCCAAACAGCTTATTCTGCTGTTACTAGTGACTCTTGTTTGGTGTTGTTTGGTGGATTGGATGATCAAAGTCTATCAGTAACAAGAAAGAAACAAGACATATTGGCAATTTTACAATTTATTAATTTAACAAACAGGAGCCTCAGTCGCATGTGGAAGAACCATACACAGCCACAACAGCCTGGCACCTCCTCCTCATGCTGGTCACCAGCGTGGTCACACACTGCTGTGGGATGGCATTCCACTCCTCAACCAGGATTTGTCGCAAGTCAGCTAACGTGGTTGTGTTGGTCACTCTAGCACGAACAGCACGCCCAAGCTGATCCCACAAGTGTTCAATTAGGTTGAGGTCAGGACTGTTGGCAGCCATTCCATTCTCTCTACTCCCAAATTCTGGAGGTAGTCTCTGATAAACCCCGCTCTGTGGGGGCGAGCGTTGTCATCTTGGAGGATGGAGTTCAGTCCCAGACTGTGGAGATGGGATTGCCACTGGTTGCAAAATCTCATCTCGATATCTCTCTGCATTGAGATTGCCTCCAATGATGACAAGCCTCGTTTTTCCAGTGATGGAGATGCCGCCCCACACCATCACACTGCCTCCACCAAAAGGTGTTACTCTCTCGGTGCAGCAATCAGCATAGCGTTCTCCCCGTCTTCTCCACACTTGTTCAGGTTCCAGTGCAGGTGTTGCCGACACCAGCGCAAACGGGCCTGATGGTGAAGGGCAGTCATCGCAGCCCTATGAGCCTGGAGATTGGCTGCGTGCAGTCTGTTCCGGATTGTCTGGGCCAAGAGCCGTGTGCCATATCATCCTGCAAACCTTGACTGCAAATCTGCAGAAGACAGCCTACGGTTCCTAAGTGCTGAAAGGGTGAGGAACCGGTCTTCTTGGGGTGTCGTCTTCTTGGGACGCCCACTTCGCGGTCTGTCTCTGACATCCCCCATTTCATGGAACTTGGCCTTCAGTTTGGAGATGGTACTAGGGCTCACTCCAAATAATGCCGCAACTTCCTTTTGAACACCAGCTTGAAGTTGCCCTATTGCCCTTATCGAGATCAGACAAACGTGGCATGCCGATTCTTGGAGCAGACACCAATTGACCACTGTAGCAGGACCCATGCTCACAGGTGCTGCCAATCAGGTGCCAATCAGGCACCTGATTGTCAGCACCTGGGGGTACTGGAAGCTCAAAACAAGAGTCAATAGCAACAGCAGAATAAGCTGTTTGGCATTGGCAGAGAAGATTTGGCAAACTTTTCATAGGCGCAACCCACATACTCAGCTGTGCTGCTCATCCCACAAATGCATGTTCCTTACAAATGGGGCACCATTTAAAAGGGAAATAAACAGGCTTTCCAACGGTATAAAATGTATTGCCAAGAAGCATTGTTACAACAGAGAAATAATCTACTAAACACAAATTTCCAAACTTTTTGTTCGATGTTTATTTGGTGTGGGAAGTTTTTAGATGTGAAGGACTCTATAGCCTGTACTTTCACTCATTCACTCACACACTGACTCACATTTAAGAAGTCCATCTCTGGACAGAAGAGGGGGGTGTAATGAACTAAATTTATAAAGAAACACAAATGCAGGGCATTAATATCTTATTTTCTGGTACTCCTATAAGCGATAATATAACCTCTCTGCATTTGAATGGATCTCTATGGAAATTGGGGATGGGACTAGATTTAGCTGTAAATTATGCTGGAACAGTATGGAATACATGGTTGGTTAAATGGCTCTAAGTCATCAAGGGTCTGACATATCAAACGAGCCTTAAACCATCACTCTGCTGCAAGAAATACAGTAGATGTGGATGGATAACTTGAAGGTTTCTTCTCCTGACTTATTTTTCCATAGAGTTCAATAGGAAAATTTGTCAGGAGAAACAACCCTTAAAGTGATCCATCCATATCTACTGCATATCTGGCAGCAGAGTGATGGTTTGAGGCTCGTTTGATACCTCTCACCCTTGATGACTTACAGCCATTTCACCAACCATTTTTTAATGAGAGTACGAATCCAAAAGATACAACTGCAAAGATTTATGGATACAACTCAGATTTCTACGGCTACTAATTCTTTCTTACGAATACAAGTTTGTGGGTACTAGACGAAAAGTGTTAAAATTACGTCACTGGGGTCACAAGCAGGTCACAGGGAAAACTAATTGAACATCGATTCGACCAAATGTGCATGCGTCGAATAAGACACAAGATGGCTTTGAAATCACTAATTGAAATGTATTACATTATTTAAAATAAATAGGCTACACTTTAAATGGATTCACTGAGAATATTACACCAATTAGAATATATGCAACTAACACATTAGTAGGCTACACAGGATAATTACTTCAAGATTTTTCTGGACCAATAACGTCAGTGCACCGATTGATCAATAGGATAAAAGCAGTATGGAAAGCCGAATGAGGATTTATTCCATATCCCTGATATATAATTTACGGTTTCCCTCTAGTTGCCCGCAGCTCGATCTGTTTTGTTTTGAAAGGGAGAATTTATCTTTTTGGCAGGAATATAGGCATAATATCATAATGAACCATACTCGATGAGTAGCCTACTGCTATGGGGAAACATTTAGGCTCGTACATTAGCCTACATGTAAGATAATATGCTGTGCATTGTGTGAATTATTTGTAAACATAATACATGCTTTTCAAACATTTTCTCTTTTTTTGTCCACAGAGGGCCTTGTCACATTTTATTTTATTTTTTATTTTTTGCATTCTCTTGAATTCACTTTGTGTGTGATATTTACCTGTATTAAACATTGCAGCGTCTGACCGCAAGTGTTAACAGTGCTAGAGTGCACCTTGTGTGGTAGCCTTTAAACTAAACTGAATTAACTCCAGTTACCCGTTAGATCATTTAGTTTTACATCCTATAGTGAATTAATCCTTTACCCCTTGTGCTCGTTGCACTTTTTGTAATCAAAACTTTGTAATAAAGAATGATCTATTTTTGATAAACATGACTCTGGTGCTTTACTTCACGTAAATATAAAATTAGCTTGTGCTACACAGCCTAGTTTTTATGAGTAATCACCTTTATCCTATGATGAAACATTTCTATCCTGATGGGAGGTATTAGAGAGAGGAGAAGGGGAAGTGTCTTTGGAAATAGTGGGGGTTATTGATGTCCATAAAAACATCAGTTGCACGAGCATTCCTTCTTGGGAGCGAGCAGATACCACAAAGCGCGCCCTCTACGCTATTTCCTAAAATTATTGCACAGTGTCGCTAGGGGGGACACGGTTTCTTGAGGGAAGTTTGCACAAGGAGGCCTATCAGTGAGTGCGTCCCAATACTCTGCTACAAAATGCACCCCTCTTTCCTTCTCCACTACCACCTTCTCTCCTCCGTGCCCTGGAAACGGATCTTTGTGTTTTAATCTAATGTCGCTGATTACATCTTAATTACGTATTAATGGTTACATATTAATTAATGTCTCGATGCAAACCGCAGGTGGCAGGTACATTGTATACTCTACATGCAAATACTTGTACTTGAAACATTCAGGCAGTTTTGCGTACCTCCGGGTAGGAGAGGAGTAGTGAGGGAGTGGAGGAAAGGAGGTGGGGAGTGAACACATATAGTTCTGTGGAAATGAATAGTAGATCCAGTCGGTGTTCTGTCATAGTTGAGGGGTGGGGCCAGCGAGGGGGAAAACAATTCTGCGTCGGTCACTGTTCTGAATAGGGACACGTCGTAGATCAAGCTAATATCCTTGTTAATGTATTATCATGTCAGAAAATTACATTGACACGTTGTTTCCTAAAGATATTTTGTCAAAATAAACAGTAGGCTACTCGAGTGCCTTATGCGGTTACAGAGTGGACAAATGATCCAACTCTGTGGCCTCCGGTATCATTCCATAGCTGTCAATGAATTGAGCAGGTTTTTCTGTGCTAGCATTTTTTTTTGTGACATAAAATTAGTAGCACTGACTTATTATATGCCTATATTGATAGCAGGTGCGCTGGCGCAAGTGGGTATGGGCTACAGCATTAGACTTTTTTTCGTGTATTTAGCTTGAGTAGCCTAACAATCAAACAATTAATTAGCTGAATAGCAAGACCAATGTAGCCTATAATGACAACGACAAAGATTACTAACTTGAGATTAGGTTTAGGACAAGGATGAGGCAATAATCTTCGTGCGTTCAGGAATGTAGGCTAATTAATTTTTAGACGGCACTCAAATTAGTCAAGGGATTTAAACATGAGAAAGCAGATTTAAAGAGGACAGCCTCTTAAGTGTCTCCAACCGTTGAGCGCAAGTTTGCATAATTAAGGCTAGAAAAACTAATTTACAATCTACGAAAATTTTAACATTTAAACATGGAGCATTTAAAAGTCAAAATCTTCGCATGATAACACTATCATAAATGTGGATATAGAAAAATACAACAAGTTTATGATGCACAGAACAATAATGCTATCTCAAAATAAATTGGTAGCCTAATAATTTACTTATCGGCCTTATTACACAAATCAATTGATTGACCCAAAGTAGTCACCCAATCTTTCATTAAAGGTAAGATTACAGAAAGCTTATTTTACAGCCTACAGTACTTCACTGTTATGATCCATGACCATGAGAAGTAATAGGCCTATTGGTTAGCTGATGTACGGTTTAACTTTTAACATTCGAAGCAATGTTAAAAGGTAACAAAGCACTAAAACAACTTATTTTAGATGATAACTGATACATTTGGTTTTCTAAGTGTTAATGATTGATCCTGGTCCAAATCTTGACAAATTACTGCAGTCAGCGCAAAAAAACGTAAACTTTAAGAATCTGGCTCAAAAGTGTCTCTAGTGGTAAAACGTTAGGTACTGCACGTTCAATCTGTGATTGGCCAGAAATTTCATCCAGCTGACGTATTCCTCCCGGTGACGAATTAGAAACCTGTACAGCTACGCCCACCGATAGTTTGGTGGCTACGCCCAGAAGTTTTGGATTGAGGGCGGGCAATGCAGCGGTTGATTTGCGTGGAGAGAAGATAGAGAGAGCGAGCAAGCGATATAGCTAGCTTACAGTTTAGCTTTTTTGAATATTCTAGTTATAGTAGCCTATTTATTTTTGGTATTTGTGTCGTTGTTGGAAACAAAAATGCACATATGATTACCGAGTGCACAAAGACGATATTTTTGCTCAAATTACAGTATATGATGTCGTTTCAGATTTCAGATGTCGGTGTTTACTTTAAATAAGAACATCGCGTTTCATATATCATAGTGCTCGCGTTTAGTCTACCTGTAAACAAAGGAGAAGCAGCTAGAGCAGTGGTTCTTAACCTGGGTTCGATCAAACCCCAGGGGTTCGTTGAGTCAGTCTCAGGGGTTCGGCAGGGGTCAAGACACACACAGTATACAGTTCACACTAGCAATGTCGAGCCGTTTTTGTCGGAAGGGTTCGGTGAATGCACTGATGAAGCTTGCAGGGTTCAGTACCTCCAATAAGGTTAAGAACCACTGAGCTAGAGTGTCTTCTTAGCCAAATGTTTGATTATGAAGAAGATGACTGGGTGGAATTTGTAGTTGAACCATACCTCGAGCCGGAATATATTAATTATATATTAACTTGTAAAGCTGTTGTTAAACCTTATTTGAGTGGGTTTCAGCTGTTAATTTACAGCACGTTAGCCTGGGGGGAATTATATCCAATGGCAAGATGCTAATTATTAGCATTGTTCCAATTCAGGATTTACAATAATTTAGCTACAACGGTGAGACCAGGACAGTTTAACATACTATTTCAGGGGTGAGTAAAACAATATAATTTTTTTCAAAATGGGTGAACTATCCCTTTACCTAGCTAGGCATGTTAGATATTAGCTAAGGCCCAAAGAGTGAGAGAGAGACATGGCAATTAAAAGAAAGTGGGACTGCGAGAGAAGCAGAAAGTGGGACCGCTACAGTCTCTGAAAACTTTATTGAACAACCGTAGAACGAGGTAAAGCCATTGTAACTATTACATTATTTAGCAACAGGGCCGGCGCTAGTGGGAATGCAACGTCTGCAATTGCACCAGGGCCCTAGATTGACAGGGGCCCGTTGAAATGGTGGGGTAAGGGGAAAATGCATTGGATAGTCTATATGCGCAAATTGGCGTAGCCACGGGTAGGCCTGGGTATGCCTAGGCCTATCCATATTGACCATAGACCTACCCAATCAAATGGCAGAAAACATATTTTCTACATTAGATTTTTTTTTAAGATAATGAATTTGATTTGTTTTCTGTACTTGTCATCATTGTATTGTGACCAATTAAAACTGGAACATAAAAAAGTTACTGCACGCGGTAAAAAAAATGGGTTCGGTGAATGCACTGATGAAGCTTGCAGGGTTCAGTACCTCCAATAAGGTTAAGAACCACTGAGCTAGAGTGTCTTCTTAGCCAAATGTTTGATTATGAAGAAGATGACTGGGTGGAATTTGTAGTTGAACCATACCTCGAGCCGGAATATATTAATTATATATTAACTTGTAAAGCTGTTGTTAAACCTTATTTGAGTGGGTTTCAGCTGTTAATTTACAGCACGTTAGCCTGGGGGGAATTATATCCAATGGCAAGATGCTAATTATTAGCATTGTTCCAATTCAGGATTTACAATAATTTAGCTACAACGGTGAGACCAGGACAGTTTAACATACTATTTCAGGGGTGAGTAAAACAATATAATTTTTTTCAAAATGGGTGAACTATCCCTTTACCTAGCTAGGCATGTTAGATATTAGCTAAGGCCCAAAGAGTGAGAGAGAGACATGGCAATTAAAAGAAAGTGGGACTGCGAGAGAAGCAGAAAGTGGGACCGCTACAGTCTCTGAAAACTTTATTGAACAACCGTAGAACGAGGTAAAGCCATTGTAACTATTACATTATTTAGCAACAGGGCCGGCGCTAGTGGGAATGCAACGTCTGCAATTGCACCAGGGCCCTAGATTGACAGGGGCCCGTTGAAATGGTGGGGTAAGGGGAAAATGCATTGGATAGTCTATATGCGCAAATTGGCGTAGCCACGGGTAGGCCTGGGTATGCCTAGGCCTATCCATATTGACCATAGACCTACCCAATCAAATGGCAGAAAACATATTTTCTACATTAGATTTTTTTTTAAGATAATGAATTTGATTTGTTTTCTGTACTTGTCATCATTGTATTGTGACCAATTAAAACTGGAACATAAAAAAGTTACTGCACGCGGTAAAAAAAATGGCTAGCCTATATGCGGCAAGCCTGTCGTCTGTGGATTCCAAAATTAGTTTGTGAGTTATCATTTAATACATTTGCAGATAACTCGGATTTTGATTACGACAAGGTGCTCAAGTTAACTTTGGAGCTGATGAACAAACACGACATCACCAACTAGGATGTCACTGCCTCGCGGCAGCGAAAACTACCGGCAAAATGGATTCTGTAATTGCAACACAGCCTACTTTAGGGAAAACGTCAAGCATCAAGAACAACAGCGATTTAAAGCAAATGTGGAACAGCATTCTGGACACGTGGATCAAGCATCAAGAACAACAGCGATTTAAAGTAAATGTAGAATAGCATTCTGGACACGCAGATCGCAGAACAGAATGTAAGATTTCAAGAAGACGCATATGGCCTTTTTCCGGAGGCAGTCAAACTTTCACAAACTTTTGGCCGAAAAGAACAGCTGAAGGCCCCCTGCGAGCCATTTGGTATATCAATGCCTGACACTGAATTCACCGTTTTCATTGAGCATTTGAACCGCAAAATTGAATCGGGAACCTGTTCTGTTCTTCCATAATGGATGTTGCTTAGGCCACTGGACAGTTGCCCTCAAGACGTTTTTTGCTTTCTCCGGTCATCAATGAATAGCAGCTCAACAACTTCACCTGGGACCTCCAACGCAACAAGGCAGCAAAGGTAGAATTATATATATAAAATATTATAAGCTACATTTTTCATGCCCGATGTGGCAATGTTACTATAAGGTGTCATTAAAGGTGCCGTCTTGGAAGTTAACAGGTTGGTAATATCACTTATCACTTGTAGAGGTGTCGTAAGTAAATAAATAAATCAAGTTTTACAAAAAATTGTTGGCCTTAAAATTGTATAGCTGATGTGTTTCTGCATGTGCCAGGGCTGGCTATATTGATGCTGTTGTGGCTTGAGAATCTCAGTTTTCTCCAAGTCCGCCAACTTGTTCGTTGTTTCCAATTTCATGTTTAAAGTTTTCAGTCAAAGTTAAAGTATTTACTCCAAAATCAGAGTTTTCGATCCAAAATTAAAGTTTTCAATAAGTAAGGTCCAGAGTTAGAGTTTTTAAAATAAAGAAGTTCCAGGCAGGCTCTTCAGAAGGTTTAGACTTTATTCAGCAAACAACGCTTGTACAAAGCCGATTTCTCTCCGCGGAGAGAAGCCCTGATATTCAGTTTGTCACAGGTTTTATACACTGTCAACATATCCGTTCCCCCGCCCTGGGACACTTGTTTACCAATCACAGACATGTGGGGCGTAATTGGGGTTTTTCCTACCCTTAGTTGATGTTAGGGGCATTTCTTGGTATCTTTCCTGATTATACCTGATCACATGGCCACAATGGTTTGCGTGTGGGGGCGTTCTCAAGATCTTATGCGTCACAATGGTTTTTCATGTGGGGGTGTTCTTAATGGTCGTCCTGACCTTAGTTGACGTTGTCTGATTTCATGTGTCACAATGATCTCCCCCCTTCTGGTTGGTTTAGACCATTGTGGCGCAGAACCTGTCAATTCTGTTTAAAAATATATATATGTCATATGTGTAGGTCTTTAACAATTTTACTAGTTGGCAGATTCAAGATATAAACTCCTCAAAAAAAGTTTGGAAACGTTATTTCGGTCGATTATTCCTCCCCTTTAATAATACCAATTGGTATTGTATTTTATATCGTTGGAAAGCCTGATTAGTCACCTTTACAACGAGGTACAACTTGTAAGGATCATGCATTCGTGGAATGAGCAACACAGCTAACCGTGTGGGTAGCGGCCCAAAAAAATGTGCCAAAATCCCCTGCAATATTCTTCTGTTGGTATTCACTCTCGTTTTGAGCTTCAAGTGCTGGCAGGTGTATGCCAGTGGGATGGAATGGGATGCCATCCCACAGCAGTGTGTGACCAGGCTGGTGACCAGCATGAGGAGGAGGTGCCAAGCTGTTGTGGCTGCGTATGGATCTTCCACACGCTACTGAGGTCCCTGACAGTGTAAAATGAATAAAGTGTAAAAATGGCCAATATGTGTTGTTTTTTCCTTATTACTGTGGGAGAGTGCAATCATCCAGTCCACCAAGCAACTCAAAACGAGAGTGAATACCAACAGAAGAATATTGCAGGGGATTTTGGCACATTTTTTTGGGCCGCTACCCACACGGTTAGCTGTGTTGCTCATTCCACGAATGCACGATCCTTACAATTTGTACCTCGTTGTAAAGGTGACTAATCAGGCTTTCCAACGATATAAAATACAATACCAATTGGTATTATTAAAGGGGAGGAATAATCGACCGAAATAATGTTTCCGAACTTTTTTTGAGGAGTTTAGTTCAGGTTATACATGCATTTAAGTTTTAGCACAGTATACCAATAATTCTAACACTTTCCATGACTATATTTTTATGAGACCTTAATGTCTCTGCCTAGCATTGTGCTCTTATCAACAGGTGTTTCCTCAGGGCCACTTCCTGTGGTCTTGCCAAGTTATGTCTAAGCTGTATTCCACTGCTTCGCACAATACTCTCTGCTGATTCAAATTCATATGGAGCGTGCACAGACATAGGGCGCTATACATGTCAAGAGTCCATAGATTTGGTACATAAACTCCAGCCACATACATGTCATGAGTCCACATTTATAAAGCCGCGAAGCAACAATTCAGTGTGTGACCTGGAGGGGGACCCCACACCCTGCAGGCCTATACGTATTCGGTATTTGAAGGATTTACCTATAGGAAATGGAAATATTTCCAACAATGCTTGAAGGGATTTTAAGCGTGATGGTCTTGTTTTTCCGTCGACTTTGTCGTGTAGGCCTATATATCAGCCGTCCGATTTTAATTCAGTTATTTTTTCTTAATTCTGGATAATAAGCTGTGCCTGTCACCAGCGGACGCACGCTATAGGGAGGGGTGTTGCATTGTTGGTTTGGGTTTATGTTAAGCCTATGTTCTTCTTGTTGTGCTAAAGAGACTAAAAAGCAGGCAGAGGGTGGGATATATAAATAAAAGTGCATTAATACTGATAGCACTGCTATTTTAATAGCATATTAAAAGGTGCATCGTAGCAAGTCGCACCTACCAGAATTTGATTCAGCATTTTTTCACGCATATTTCTCCGGATGATTCTAATCATTATTCCCATTATAGTAGACCTATACGTTTATGACAATGTTTGTGAAGACATATGTGTTTGACGTGTTAACATTGCAGAGCAGTGGCGGCTGGTGATCTAAATATAGGTTGGGGCGCTAGCATTTCTAAAAAAAAACAAATACATCTGACTTTGACTTTAAACAGAAAAAACAAGCCACCTTGTGTCTCAGTTGCATAAGACAGTTTAATTGGCAACAGTGGAGGACAGTTTTTCAAGTAAGACATCACTGAACAGTGGAGGAGCCTCTGTTCATTCAAGTTAGGCAGGACTCATACATTCAGATTTAGACTTCAAACAGATAGGCTACCACAGACCTCCTGGCAGCACCGGGTCCAAATCAAACACAACAGCACTGTCATGTTGCCTAGAGAGGTGCTAATTGCTGCCCCCCACACACAACTCCTTGCTGCACAATTCCTTTGTATTGCTAAACCGCTAAAAACCTCAGACTGAGAAGAGCCTACTTGACTGGTCATTCAAATGAGTCATCATACATTTTGAGACAAAGACATACAACAATGCCAATTCTGTAGCCTTCATCGAGTTGTTCAGCAATGCTAAGCCTGCCAAAAAAGTTTAGCTTCATACTGTTGTCAAGATGGCTGCGGCTACTTTCATGCCGTTTGCACTTTTCAGCAAGATGTTTTAGGTCTCGTACCCCCGTCGTTGTCCACAATGGTTCGGTGCCAGCACTTTGAAATAGCAAACAGGGAAAGCAATAGAACGCATGACTCACAGCACATCCAGCTAGCCAACTCCGTTTGTCATAACACGAGCGAGAGAAGCCCCGGGTATAAGCCCGACCGCGATCACTTGTTTGCTGTTGAATGTGCAAATCTGGTCGCTCTGGTCCAAGTTCCTTTACTCTTTTCTTTTCTTCCAATGAACGCCTTGAGAAAGGTTCTTTTTGCAAAGAAATAACCGAATTTTCTTTGCTTTCTGTTCCACTTGAAGAAGCCATTTCGAATTATCTCTCTCGCTTGGTCTAGGTCTACTTGAATGAATGAGTAGCAGCTGACTGAACCTAGCCGTAGTACTTGCGCACTCGCAGTGATATCCTGCTAGATGCCGGCTGGGCGTGATAAACATGCCTTAAATCCAATCCAATAATATCATAAACCATGTGGACTAATCAGAAAAGGGTAGGATAGTCCGGGGCGCACAGGCCTGCGCCCGGGGGCCTACTTTTTTGGCCGCGAATCAGGCAGCAGAATCAGGGGGCTCGCCTGAAAATGAATGAGTGCTCTGATTCACCATAACATTACCGGCGCCCTGCAGTCCCCTGAACATGCATATGTAATGTATTAAACTTTAGACAATGCAAGGCCAACATATAACATGTTTAAGCTACTAAAAAATTAAATAATAATAAAAAATAATAATAAAAAATAATAATTTTTTAAAAACTTTTTTTAAAACTTTTTTTAAAATTTGTATGTGGGGGAGGGGGGGCGGCGCCCCAGCGCCCTCTATAGGCCGGCCGCCACTGTTGCAGAGTCATTTTCTTGTGTTGCAGTGTCAGACGTTGCACTTCGCAATGAAAAGGATGTTCAACGTTGTGACTCTTTGCAATTATTTTATGCTCCACCACAATCAATCGGTAATCAACGTAAAATAAAATAAAAAAGCCAAGTTACTCACGCATATCCTACAGAGCGCTGTCTGAAAGTTTTTAATTCCAACTTGCAAAAACTAGGCCTGCCTTTAAAAGTATTTATCAAAATGTTGCCAAGTGTTGCTAACAATATTGCTGACACTAAATACACTAGCTCTATTCCAAAGCAGTGCTATCCAAACTTTTCTAAATTATTTAATGCAACTTCACCCAGTGACTATATTAGGCTGTACGTTTTGAAGCTAACTGTTGCTAGCTTCACACTGCTCTTGTAAAACATGTTTTGTCTTTGTGAAGCTTGATTTGTACTTGTAAAACGCCATTGTATGCGTATGTGAAGAGTGTTGTACTTGAAAACTGCTCTGTATTTGTGTTTGTTGCACCCGTCAGACAAACTACCTGGCAACCAGCTGAGACTCCTGCTTGTTAGAGGCGGAAACCAAACTGTGACAGCTTAGACAGAGAGAAACGCCACACAATTTTTTGTCCCGTGAAAATTGTTTTGCCATGATAAATTCATAATTAATATTTTTTTAGGGAAAAGCAACACTTATTCTGCACCTTTCAGCAAGCTCTGTGGATATTTTATACATTATTATATTTTTGTCGAAATAAAAATTTTGTATTTATAGCCTTTAAGACTAAATCCCTTCCCCTGTTTCTCTCCAGAAGCTGCACTTCTGCACATCCTTGAGCAGCAGTATGATGCAGGCAGGAGTCTGTCTGAGACGGGACACTGAGACAACACTACCAGAGCTCACGGAGCAGCACAGGATCAGACGGAAAGAAGATCAACTCAGTGGACTGGAGTCTGTCCACATGGCAGAGTCAGAGACAGAGTGTGCTGCACCAGGACTCAACACACTGGAGCCAGAGTGTGTTCCAGCACACAGCGGGGTCAGTGATGTACACACACACACAACACTGATTAAAATAGAAACTGATCTGGGTTCCACCCACACTGGGGATATAAAGACAGAGAGCCTAAACAGTGCAGAGCTGGTATATATTACCCATCTGCATCATGACCAAATGAAAACAGACTAATGATAGAGGATACCTTAAGGCAGAACACATGAGTGACTTGCAGGATATTAAATGTGTTGATATTAAATCTGATCAAATGAAGTGGGAATGTAGTGAAAGTTTACAGAGTGATGTCATGAAAAATGTGATGAATGGTGTTGATCACAAAGACCAGACTGAACCATGGCAATGCACAGGAGAGCTAAACACAAACTGTAAAAATGAAGAAATTCATGATATGCCGACCCAATGTGGGGACTTAAATCATCACTGTCACATAAACAATGAAGATAATCAGACCAGACTTGTCAAGAAAAGTACAAATGGTAACAAAAGACATATTAATTGCCCGAGAACAAATTTTGTAACTGACCCAATGATACGTAATTCAAGTAAAAACCCAAGCCTTTTGAATTTCTTTGAAAAGCAGACAATTAATATAAATAAAGCAAAAATTAGTACAGGTGTAACATCGTTCAAGTGTACACAGTGTGAAAAGTGTTTTAATGCCAAATATTGTTTAGATGAACACCTTAGAATTCATACAGGTGAAAATCCCTACAAATGTTCATTGTGTGGGAAGTGCTTTTCCTCTATATCTACATTAAGTTGCCACCAAAGAATTCATACAGGCGAAAGGCTGCACAAATGTACTCAGTGTGAGAGGTGTTTTAATGCAAAATCTGAATTAAATTATCATCTGAGAATTCATATAGGTGAAAAGCCCTACAAATGTACATTTTGTGGGAATTGCTTTTCCAAAACATCTCACTTAAATAGCCACAAGAGAATTCATACAGGTGAAAGGCCCTACAATTGTATTATGTGTGGGAAGTGCTTTTCCCAAATGTCTCATTTAAATAGCCACAAGAGAATTCATACTGGTGAAAAGCCCTATGAATGTACATTGTGTGGGAAGTGCTTTTCCATAAAATCAAATTTAAATAGCCACCAGAGAGTTCATACAGGTGAAAAGCCCTACAAATGTTCTCATTGTGGGAAGTTCTTTTACACAATATCTCATTTAAAAACCCACCAGATAATTCATACAGGTGAAAGTCCCTACTCATGTTCTCAATGTGGTAAGTGTCTTCCCACAATATCTAATTTTAATACAATGGGGGAAATAAGTATTGGACACGTCAACAATTTTATTATCAAACATATTTCCAATGTAGCTATTCACATGAGATTTTGACCAGACATTGGTATTAACTCAATAAAACTACACAGCTAAACCCTTAATTTTTTCCAAAGTTGTAGTTTGGCCAACTTTACAACTGGATGCTGTGATGTGAATGCCATCCATGTTAGTTTACCTTTTACCATGTTTTTTCAAATTCGATGGAGAAGCGCATTAAATCATGTGTCCTCTGTTCTTTAATTTCAGCATTGTCTATCGCAGAACTCATTCCATTGTGGGCCGAGTGTATGCTGGGTTTCATTCCGGCCTTGCCTAAACACCAGCTGATGATTTCACTAATTAGCTCACCTTTTCAACTAACTCACCGGGTGCCATGTGTAGTTGAAACGAAAACTTGTATACATTCGGCCCACGATGGAATGAGTTTGAGACCCCTTGTCTATCCCTTGCAATAAAAAAAGTTTTTACTTTTACTTTTTAGTACTTAAGTACATTTAAAAGTAGGAACTTTTTGACTTTTACTCAAGTGTATTTTTAGCCAGATACTCTGACTTTTACTTGAGTAAGATTTTGAGACAATATCCATACTTTCATTTAAGTATAATTTCTGGGTACTTTTTACACCCCTGGTGAAAAGCCATACAGATGTACACAGTGTGAGAAGTGTTTTACTAGGAAATCTGCTTTAAATAATCACCTGATAATTCAAACGGTTGTAAAGCCCAACAAATGTATTTAGTGAGGGAAGTGTTTTCCCTGAGGAACTTGGTTAAATTACCACAAGATCATTTATTCTGGTGAAAAATGTGGGAAAGGTTTTTTCAAATATCTTATGTAAATAGCCATCAGCATGTTCATACAGATGAAATGCCCTACCTACCTGTATTCAGTGTGAGAAATGTTTTAAAACTAAATGTTTTCTTGATTATACACCTAGGAGTTCATACAGGTAAAGTGTTTTAAAACAAACATTTCCAAACAAAATTTGATTTGGACATCCACCTGAGAATTCATACAGGTGAAAAGCCATACAGATATAGACGGTGTGAGAAGTGAATGAAAGACTGGAAGGTGTGGGTGTAATAAAACCCACATATTCAACTGGGGGCGGCAGCATGCTTTTTGCGCATCTTGGGAACGCCTATGGGAATATTCCATTCTTCATTGACTTCTGTTGAACTTTTTAAACTACTTGCAGGACAATGTTTTTGCCACAGTGCCTCCATATGGATCATACTATTTTAGGCTATTTCTTTATTAACAATATTTATGCTAAGATGTTAGTCTTAAGTCCAAGTATCAATAAGGACAGGTAATAATCATGTGGCCTATTCCTCCAGATGTTTGACAGGTGAAGAAAGCTTAACGTTTATTTGGGAACACGAGCTGGCTAGCATAACCAGTATGTTTGTATTTTTCTTTTTTTTACAACTAACAGTCATTACCATTTCTCTTGAACGTTTGTTTCACAATATACCTGATGGCCACCTCCATTTAATTCATTAGCATATTGATGGTGGACAATTCGAGGGAAACCAGGAAATCTTTTATATAACCATCAAATTAACGTGTGCGTGTCTGTGTGAGACTAGATGTAGCTAACGTTACAGATTAGCCTCTGTTAACTAATTTACGACATTTATTAATTTAGGACAGCTTGATCAGAGTGACCGTGATCTCCTACGTGCTCTATATCGCCATCTGGTGTTCTGAAACTACATAGTATAATGGGGAAATGCATATACATTCTACATTTTCCACAAAGAGCTATTAAACACCTTAAGCTCTGAACTCTGTGGATTTAGAAAGTCGATAGTCTGCTGAGTAGAAATGGCACTATGCGGAGACATCAAGCATAGTTTTTTATGTACAAAGCAAAATGTATTGTAATAGCTGTGGTGGTGGGCTCTGGTACATACATGTGACAGACAGACAGACAGCAAATTAGGGTCCCCCTCCACAACTTCATTGTTGCACTCACAAAATCAAGCAGCTATATATTTCATTCTTCCAGAGAATACTGAAAACACATTCAACTCTATTTGTAGGTTTTGTAAAAATAGTCCAAGTCAGAAAAAAGTGTCCAAGTCAAGTTCCAAGCTTTTTACACATTTTTTTTTAACACAATAACACCCCTGGCCCCAAACCATAATGCCCCCTCCACCATGTTTCACCGTTGGAAAGGTGCTTCTGCTCAAAGGCAGTGTTGCATCTTTGCCACACATGACATTTTGCATTGCGCCCAAACAACTCCAACTTTGACTCATCAGTCCAAAGTACATTTTCCCAGTAGTTTTGACCTTTATCCAGATGATGTTTGGCAAAGTTCAGTCATGTTTTTATATTTTTTGGAGAGCAGGAGCTTCTTCCATCCTAACGTCCCATGTAAGCCAAGTTTGTGCAATCTATTTCTGATTGTTGACTCATGCACTTTCACATTAACTGTGGCAAGTGAAGTCTTTAGGTCTTTAGATGTTACCCTTGGGTTCTTGGAGACTTCTAGGAGCATCTTTCAGTCAGCTCTTGGGGTGAATTTGGTGGGACGGCCTGTCCTGCGTAGATTTCCACTGATAAGGTCCAAACCAGAGCAATAAAACATACAAATTATCTAATAATTGGACGATCATTTACACCTGTTGTGTCCACCCGACATCAATTTTAATCAAAATATTTGATAGTAAAGGTAGGAGTGTACTTACTTTTTCCTCATCAGGAATTTGCATTTATGTTCATTTCAATTGCTTAAGTAATTCCAAAGTCTACCTTTTAAGCATCATTTGTTGAATCACTTTACCTTAATCAATATTGTTGAAATAAAAATTAAATACTGACTACCGTTTGAGGGTGTACTTATTTTTCCACATGACTGTACATTGATCTGCCCTTGTAAAGGTTACAAAGGGTTTTTAATGGTTTAGACATGTATCATCATACTCATCAACTGAATAATGGGTAGTTATAATATATCATTTGATGAACGGTCAGAACTTTCCAAATAGTGATCCAGTCAGTCAGTCACTCACTCACTCATAGGCTGGCCCTTAAGGTCCAGCAAAAAAATTGTAAATTTGGATTTCAGTTGGTTATGGCCCTGTCACACTATTGCGTATGAGAGAAACGTATGAGTTGCGTATGTAAATTCATAAAATAATTTTAATATGCACAGAAAGCTCTTGAAAATACAGAATTGTTCGGATACTTACCGTATTGAACCTATGAGTAGCGTATGAGTAGCGGATCGCCAGCATATGGCCAGCGTAATCTGCGTATGAGTAGCGTATGAACTGCGCATGTCCAGCGTACCACTATCACGTGACAAAGTGCCTATATAACCGGCGGCCTTTCCACATTCTCGGTTCTCAGGATGGGGAACGCAACACACCACCACAACCAGGAAAGAAGTATTGACTCTTTAATGACTGTAGGCTATTACTCAGAGGGTATGCAACATGGTTGAAAAGGACATGATGGCAATAAGCACCGATGGACATGATGGCAATGAGGGATTTCGAGAGCTAATAAACAGGCTGCGCACACGACTCACTCCCGACCACGTAGATATGCTTAAATGTTCTTGAATAAAAATAAGTAGGTCTATCTAGTATGCATATGAGGAGCTTATTCAAAACATAATAGCCTATGTTTTAAGTTGACTGTTCTAGGCTAGGTCTACTAGTTTAACTGTCGCCTTTCAATTTCAAGAGCGATTATGTTAATGCAGCAAGTGCCTAGCGGAGCAATGGTTTCTCTTGCAACAGATGAGACGGAGCGCAATTTATTTTCTGTAGCCTATACACGCCTATACACGTAGTAGCCTATACACGCCTTCATATTCTATTTTTGTTATGCTACAATAATGCCTGTTTCTGAAATGTTACAATAAATTTTTGATTGAGGAATATAACATGCATTTTGTATTCTGTCTATCATAAGCTATATTTAGCTTTTATGTTATCAATTAATCGACGATTGTTTGTTAAGGTTAACAACTATCGATTAAGGAAATTCCTTAAAATTTGCATCCCTACTATGTACCATTATTACCATTATTACCATGTGCCATTATTAATGATCAGTTGATCATATGAATAAACGTTTTTTAAACTTACTTCTGGTGTTTTTCATACTTTTATAATACATCAAATGATATGTAATTCATAAGTACCCCTGACCCCTGCCCCCTAGAATAATAAACTGCACTTTACACTTGACTTTAAACTATACAATTGTTCTAAATCATCCTGTCTTGCCATGGAACTGCACCTGCACCTGAGTTGGCCCAGTGCTTCAGGAGGTTCCTCTGCTTTCAATCGTCAGGCATACGCCAAGATGTCTATATACGTTGCAGATACGTCAGACATACGTTAGAAGTACGTTACTCATGCGCTATCAATACGCTAGCTGTACGGTACACCTTCATGTCAGCGTATATCAGCGTATGACCAGCCTACTCGACCTATGAGTAACTGACCCCTAGCGTAATTCTAGCGTATTCAGCGTATGCCTAGCGTATGCTGAGCGTATAAACCATACGTCCGAAAATGCTCAAAATTTTTAAGCATGCTTAAAAAACTTTTTGTGCCTCGCCGTATGCCAGCGTATGCCACCGTATGCGACCGTGCTTGAAACGTATACAACCTATGCCTAACGTACCCCTAGCGTATATCAGCGTATGAGTGATATTTTTCATACGCTGGCATACGCTAGTACGATATGGAATAGTGTGACAGGGACATTATGAAGGATGGTCTATCATCATGCCGAATTACACAAAAGGTCCTGGCAAAAGCAGGAACTGTGGTGTCATTTGCGTGCAAGTCCACCATTGCAGCAGACATCATGGATAGAGAGGAGACACTTCATTCAGCAACAAAAGTTTGTTGGAACTCTCAGCTGAGAAAGGTCCGCTCTGTTTTGAGAGCAGACCAGGAGAAAATCAAGCGTTAAATGCACTGGTGAAACTCAACCAGGGAGACCTCCAGTGTCTAGAGGAGGTTGTTGCCATCTTGGAGCTCTTTAAGGATGTAACCAACTGCACTTAAGAATCAAATAAAGTCACTGCAAGCTTTGCGATCCCCAGCATTATTGGTTTGAGAATATTCCTCTCCAATTTCACCCCAGAATTCAATGATCTGTTGGTCACTGGTCTCAAGCACTCAGAGGAGACGTGCCTTTCTCCTTATGAGGAGAAAAACCATTATAAGCTTGCAGCACTTCTAGACCCACGGTTCAAGGCCTCCTGGTACTCACAAGACAAAACATCCGCTATAAACCTGCTAAAACAGTGTTTAGGAAATAAAATGTATTTCCCAGATTACCCCTTATGAGGGCCCCTTGGGAAAGAAAAGTTTGCACTGGCCATTCAGTGTACTGCAATAGGAAGAATTTGGTCCCTCTTGTGTTGAAGTTTTACCAGCATTTGTTTAATCCTCCTGGGAATATGGTGTTGTTTTCTCTAATTCAATGTCTTTCTGTCTGTCCTCCTGTGTCCAGTTAATGTTTGAATGGAGGCCCGATATTTCTACTGCTTCAAGTCCATGGTGTCCATGGTGTCCGTTTTTCTATGATTTATTTTGTTATATATGTGTTGTGCAAATCTGGTCTTGATTGTATTTTCTGTCTCTACTACATATTTTATGTCGCAGTGTTTGCACTTTATGACATATATGCAGAGTGTTTGTTTAATAAGGTATGTTGTGTTTGTAGTGTTGTTTTTCACTGTAGTGGCCTGTTTCTTAAATATCGGGCCTTGTGTGGGTAAAATGTTGATTTCCGGTCGTGTCTGTGTCTTTAAATAAAACTTTAGTGTCTAATGTGTGTGTTTGGGGAAATGAGGGCCCCTTGTATGTGGTAGTGCAGTGGCGGACTTAGTCATTTTGGGGCCCAAGGCAAACACAGGCATGGGGCCCTCACACATCCCTTGCTCTCCCCCCTTTTCAATCCTTATTTATCTAAGAAAGATCAGTATCATCATCATCATCATCATTGCTGCTGGAGCAATCTAGGTTGGCACTGCCAGCAGCAGCAATGGGTAACGTTTAGGGATGTTCCTAACGACTAATTTCCCTGACTTTTAAACGGAAGTTTAAACTTTATTTATTTATTTGTTCCTTTCACATTCTTCAATAACCAAATCGTATTTTAAATGCCGCTGAAATGTGTGGCACTTGAACATTGCACATTATCCTACAAAACATGACAACAACTCACTAAATAAAAGTTAACAAATAACATTTATTGAAAACAATATTCAACGTAACAAAACATTTTTAGGAAACGTGCCTGATTATTACAACGGCATTTTCATTGGGTGAACGCGATCGCATAGCAAATACAGTAAAAAATAATAATCGGTCATCAGAAAAGCTACCAATAATAGGAACACAAAAAAATAACAATTATGCCGACGGATCGACGTAACATTAGATTAGTTTTATTGGGCTATTCAACAACGCGATCGGCCTACTTACTCTTTCCACCTCGCTGGTTTAACTTGCAGGGCGAACAGGCTAATGCGTTTTGTTTTTTTCCTTCGTTTTTTTAAATTATTTTTTTAATCCGGCGTTGTTAACATTAGTAACGGATTCTCGTTTTTTTATAAAGCAACATTTGACCAGGAAAACATGAAATTTCAGTGCAAATTATGTCAATATGTAATTTAAATGTGTACATTAATAAAATAGTAAGTTTAACCTGTTAGTGCAGAAGCAAATTTGGGCCAATTTTCGCCTGTTTTGCACTGTTCTGTTTAAGCCTTTATAACTACAGTTGTGCTCACCACACACACTTGTTTAATGGCTTAAATTGGAGAAGACCCCTGTACCTTTGTGTGTCTTAGATTAAAATAATAAAATTTCATAATCTTCATATAGATTATGGGCTGTAAATGCACAAACTCTTTGCAAAAAAAACAAAAACGAGGTTGTCATTCTTAGTTTACAGTACACTTCTGAAAGGAAAAGATGTAAAACAGGTCATATTTTACTGTCCTGGTGCACACACCACTTGTCAACATGTGTACAGAATTTTAGGGGGATATGTCAATCTGCTCAGGTTCCATAAGCTAATTTGTAAACAGTGTATCCTGGTGTCCCTTAGGGTGTCCAAATCTATCCAAATGGATAAAATGTGCATCACAGTAAATCAAGAGATAATCAGCTTTTTTCAACAGATAAAGTATTCTGACTCATAAAACACATGTTTGTATCAACTAAATGAGGAAATTTTCATTTTTTTCCAAATAATTTGGGTTTTGATATATAGGGGTCCAAAAACCTCTCCGAAAATGAATACAATGCTTTTTTTGTCCATATGAAGCATTTTATTATGTTCTTTGAGGTAGTAGGATCATTACAATCACTTCACATTCAGAGGGTGATACATTTATTAGCTCCAGTTCAGTTTATGGTTCCAGAAATGTATTTCTTTCCCCTGGTACACACTGAAGTCACTGATGTGTAGCCCGTCTTGCTGTCAGCCAGGACAAATAACTTGAAGCCCCACTTTGTTGGCTTGTCCTTCAAGTATTGTTTCATCCCATGCCAAGCTTTTGAGGCTACCATGCGTTCATCAATGGCCAGGTTCCGATGAGGGTGGTAGTAAGCCCTGCATGCAATCAGGATCTGGTCATGCAAAGGCTTCAGGCGAAACAGGCCATAATAACCTGCTTGGCCTTTCAGCTGGTCATTGATGGCATCTGCTGTTGTGTCGCTCATGTGGAGGAATGCACAAATGGCCTCATACCTGTAGCCCGGCATCACACTGCAGGGAAAGGGGTGCTTGTGAAGCCGGTCCTTCCTCCATAGGTCACGGGCAGCAGATGTCTTGACAAGACCCAGGTACAGGACGATGGACAGATATTTTTGCATGTCCTCAGCATCCACATCAGACCATGGTGTATGCAGTCCCTGAGCATGTTTACGGGCTGCGTTGCCATTTGTGTTGTCACAGAGGAGCTTGAGGACGTGTGCTGAAGAACAGCCGAAAGAGATCCAGGGGGCTGTAGGCTAGGGATCTGCGTGTTTAGTCGACTAGTCGATTAAACGTTGCTACCCTCGCTAGTCGGCACCAGAAATACTAGTCGGTTAAACTTATTATTTTATTAATGTACACATTTAAATTACATATTGACAAAATTTGCACTGAAATTTCATGTTTTCCTGGTCAAATGTTGCTTTATAAAAAAACGAGCATCCGATACTAATGTTAACAACGCTGGATTAAATTATTATTTTTTTTTAACTAAGGAAAAAAACTGAACGGATTAGCCTGTTTGCCCTGCAAGTTAAACCAGCGAGGTGGAAAGAGTAAGTAGGCCTACCGCGTTGTTGAATAGCCCAATAAAACTAATCTAATGTCACGTCGATCAGAAAGTGATTAACGGTTTCAAATGGCTCTTATAATATACGCAATATTTTTCCGGACAATGTTTAACCTTATAGATTAAATTGTGCTCAATTTTGACTGTTTTATGAGTGTTTTCTTACTTTTAGATTAGTCGACTAGTCTAAATTTAAACTTCCGTTTCAACGTCAGGGAAATTAGTTGTTAGGAACATCCCTACTGTAGGCCTGCTGAAGGTCTAGCTGCACTCCTGGGGTCCTCTGGGGGCAGAAGGGGAACTGATGAGGCTCTTCATCCTCATCCGCCATGTCGTGCCATCCGTCCTCAGACTCGGGCTCCTCGCGGTGAGCAGGTACAGCAGGGCCTCCTTGACCTCGTGACCAGAGTCCTGCAGGGATCAGGAGCAGATTTCTGCCCTGAATTATTGAAAAGAAAGCAAAATAAAAAAAGTGCACAATAAGAGCCACATAGTGTACTATGTTGTGAAATCAAAAATAAAAATGCTAGGCTTTTCCAAAAAAATTAAGTTAGTTTACTTTATTTCGGTCATTAACATTTTCTTTACAAAGAGGTGTGTAGAAAGATATAATTCAATAATAATAAGTCATTTGACTGAAAATGTGTACCTACCCTTCTTACAATATACATTTTACCCTTTAAGAATTACAAAAATGTATTAGAATTACAAAAATAATTACTTTTTGTAATTCTTTTCTAAATTAAGTTGTTACTTTAGTCTTACAAATATCACAAAAATCAATACTAACCAGTGACACTGGATTGCCATTCACAACCAGCAACAATGTCATAAGTTAGTTTATGGCCCATGCATGCTAATGCATGGCTAAGCTATGTATCAACAGGCCTACTTATTATACAATACATGATATGACTTATGCTACCATTTAGCCACAAGAAATTAGATAATAAATGCTCTATTTTACATGACTACGGTGACTAAAATTCATGCATGCCAATGCATGGCTAAGCTATGTATCAACAGGCATTCTTATTATACAATACATGATATGACTTATGCTACCATTTAGCCACAAGAAATTAGATAATAAATGCTCTATTTTACATGACTACGGTGACTAAAATTCATGCATGCCAATGCATGGCTAAGCTATGTATCAACAGGCATTCTTATTATACAATACATGATATGACTTATGCTACCATTTAGCCACAAGAAATTTGATAATAAATGCTATGTTTTACATGACTACTGTGACTAAAATTCAACCGATGCACAAATAAAGTTATTTTTAAGTTAATACTTACATGTCAACAGCCACATACATCTTCGCCCTGTGCAAAAGCATTTTCGACAACAGTCTATGCTTTCAGCCTCAGATCCACTTTCACTCTATCCCTCCGACGAACTAAAAACTAAAAAACGAACTAAAAATCTCCTCCACTACATCCGACAGGGACATATATTTTTTCGCCATCATATATATATATATATATATACATCCTAAGCTTTCTGAAATGGTACGGAATTGCCAAAGGTAGATTTAACTAGCTGATCGCTATCCATGCGTAACACACGAATTGTGATCTAAAATGGCTTCCGGGTGTTTTCAACAAAGGGCTGCGTTACGCGTGGATAGCCATCGGCGAGTTAAATTCACGTATGGGAATGCCATACCGTTTTAGAAAGCTTAGGATGTACTCTATTGGACGAAATAAGTGTCAATCGAAATAAAGTTCGTTTGAAGGATTGACCAGGGCTTCTTTGAAATGCGATCATTTGCGCACGGCCATTTTAGAGTATGGACACATGTTGAGAAAAGGCTTAAATGTTAAAAACGGGCCAACCAAGGCAAAAAATAACCTCAGATTCTTGCATGGGACATCTTAATCTTTATAACCAGAGGTAAGGTTACGAGTTTATTTAATATTTTACCGGAGCTTTTTATCGCAAAAGAAAGTTATGTGGTGACGAGCAAACATCACTCGTTTTTTTTCCTGTGGAGTGAGTAAGCATGTTGACAGTTTTACTTGTATGTATTCAGAATCTTGGAAGGTGTTTCTTGCTGCTGTGATAGTAAACGATTTTTTGGTGATGAAATAAAAACTTTAATTAACTTGCAAGTGTGTTTAAATGTCTGCTATCTTACATGTGGTCGGGTCCATTGTAGATGTAGTAGTAGCTACAGTGTAGCAGCATAGCATGCTACGTTCATGAATTACAAGCTAATGGTGGCAGATAGAAACGTGATATTTCGCACGCTGATAGGATATTAAGTACTGATTATGATCATATGCGGGTTATGGTGATAAATATGGTAATATCCATATTTTCGTAACTTGAATATCACGAGCAACGTATTTATGACGTGTCATAAAAGTAGAAGACGCGTGCGTCTCTGCCACTAGGGGGCATGCACAAACAGGTTAACCGACTAGTATTTCTGGTGCCGACTAGCGAGGGTAGCAACGTTTAATTGGCTAGTCGACTAAACGCGCACATCCCTAGTAACGTTAGCTCCTCTTCGCTAGCATTAGCAATGCTAACAACACGAGTGCTAGTGCTAGCAGTCTCAGACTGACTCTGCTCTTCATTAGTGGCATCTGTACTACTACTAGCCGCCGTGAAAAATGTAGTTAGCTTTGGTAGTTTTGCCACAAACCTTTAACTTTCCTCCTGCTTCCTCCTTTTCTCAGCACCGCTTGGGTAGCTTCGCTTCATTTTCACTTTTTAATAATCGCGCCGAGCTGAAACACGAATTGGCTACTGAATAATTTCCGCAGACGGCTCATCATGGAATAGTCCAATGTAGTGGGGACTTAGGGGGGGGGGGGTGACTAAGACACTCATGAATTAAGCATTCTGATGCCATTTAGCGCATGAATTTTTAGAAAGACATAATTAATTACTGGGGGGGAAAAAACAAAAACGTTTATGATGCATTTAACGGGGCCCTTTGTAGTATGGGGTCAGCTTGGGGCCCCAGGCAATTGCCGACCTTTGCCTAATGGGTAAGACCGCCTCTGTGGTAGTGTCCAAAAAATCTATATGTTCATGTAGTTTTAATTGTGATAGATGTATGGTGTGTGTTGAGGATCTGTATGAAGTGTTTGAAATGTTCTGAGCTATGTGTCCATGTTCCCCAGATGTCATCTAAATACCTAAAATAATTAGTGGGAAGTTTGGGAAAATTTTTCAAAAACTGTCTCCTCCCAATGCGCCATGTAAATGTTGGCATAGCCGGTGCAAATTTTTGGTGAGGCTTATCTCCAGTAATTGCAGGAGGATCGTATCCGGTCGATTGTTGTCCGGGTACTTTTCCATCCATGTTTTTACCACTGTTAATCCCGCTGCTGTGTTTATGTTGGTGTATAGACTATGTCTATGGTGAACAGGATGGCTTCTTCCGGTATTTTGGAATTTTTTATTTTGTTTATGAAATCATATGTGTCTTTGATGTAGCTTTTGTGTTTTGTGGACAGTGGATTGAGTGAATCCTATAGGATTCGCTGTTGCAGTCTGAAATAATAGGCCTCCCTGCTGGGACCTCATATGGTATGCTCCAGATGGCTTGTGGATTTTGTATTATTTTAGGGAGGAGGTAAAAAATTCTAGGTCTCGGGTCGTTCACTCCCCTCAGGTAAAAACTTTGTTTTTTAGTGATGTATTTGTTTTCTACTAGTGTCTGTATGATGGCATGTATTTCCTGGGCTGTGTCTGGGTATATGGATCCATCTAATTTTCTGTAATGTGTTATGTTGTGAAGTTGTCTATAATAACTATGGCACTTCCCTTGTATGCTGGTTTGATAATTATTTGCTTGTTTTTATCCAGCTGAAGTAGTGCTTGGCTCTCCCCTCTGCTGAGGTTGTTTTGGTCTTTGTGGGTTTGGGGGTTCAGTGCCTTAATCAGTGTGTTGTCCTCTTTAATAATCTGCTCAATCTCTTTAGGGATTTCTTCCAGTCTGGGTTCCCAGGTGGATTTTGGTGTGAAAGGTGTCTGTTCCCTGGTTTCCGCTCCCTCAAAGAAAGCTGCCAGCTTCAGTCTCCTGTGGAACTCCTGGACTTGTCCTTTGAGGGTTTCTTTTTGTTTTCTGCAGATATTTACTGTGGGTATAAATGACAGACCCCTGTCCAGCAGCTTAAATTGGTCTTCTGTGGGTGTAAAGTTGTTACTCAATCGTATAATATTTTTGTTCCCCTCCCTGTGTGTGCTTGGGCTTGTGGGGATTGTCAGTTTAAATGGTGCAGCCAGTGGTTCAGTATGTTTGTTGCTGTCCTATCTGTCCAGTGGATGTCATCTTGTGCGGAGCAGAAGTCCTCCTCTGGAAGCTTGGGGACATGTGGCATTTTCCTGCGGATGTGTTCATTTATATATTCCAAGTTGGACCATTGGTGGGGTTCTAGGTTTGCGGAGTGATTGATGAGTGGAATCCCGATCTCCGCGACTGGAAAGGTGGTTTTAGCCATCCTCAGCATATTAGGTGCAGAGCCAGAGTTGTAGCGGTCCCATGTGGTCCTTGCGGGGTCGTTGCGGCAGTGGTTCCGGTTCCCAGTCCCTGTCGTGTCCGTCGATCCCACTGCTTATCCTGTTTCTTTGGTTGTGTGGTGCTTCCTGAGGCAGAACCTTCCTCTCAGCGTTCTGTGCCGGTGCAGGGCTACTGGGGGGATATGTCTGCCTCAGAGCTGGCCACTCCCTCTGGTAATGGTCCTGGTCCTGGGGTGGTGCGACAGTGGTCCTCCGTGTTGTGGGTGGGGGTGGTGGAGTGTCAGCCAGCACTGAAAATCTGTTGCTTGTGGAGACTGTGCTTGTAGTGCTCCTGGGAGTGAGGATGTGGGTGAATGTTTTCTCTGCAATGTCCAGGGTGGTCGGTTGCAGGTAAATTTCTTTTTGGTCCACCTGGTAGCCACCTGGAATGCTTCCGGCCAGTTTGATAGATAGATGTTCTCCAGTTTTTTAGTGAGGTGTCCCAGGTTCTTCAGGTAGTGTTCTTCCAGGATCTGTATGCATGTGTGGAGCCAGTTTAGGGGCTTTCCCCGCCAGCTTCACCATGGTGTTGTCCGTCGGGGAGGCCGGTCTCACCAGGGTGGCCAGTTCCTGCATCTTCTTTTGTAGGCTGGCTGGTGGAGTAGTCCTCCCTCCAGACACTGCAGTGTTCTGCAGGTGGTGTGTTGTCTGGATGATCCTGAAGAGAATCCTGGTAGCCTCCGCAAAGGCTGCCATAGCTCTGGGTGTAGCTGAGGTGGTGTTTAGGTGTGGTTGTTTTTTTGTGGTAAGTGTAAGTGGCGGTGTGCGGTTTGGCTGATTGATAGCGTGCTTTGTCAACTGAAGGTTGACGCATACCAATGCAGTCTATATTTACCCAGACTGGTACCTTGTAGCTTAGTTGACACTGCTAGGTTTCCACTACAAGATAGTACAGTCTCTGTAGTGCTGTGTCTGTAGTACACCCAATCCGTGTACTGTAGCTGGTGTCAAAAGAAATAATTTGCAGTTAAAACTGTAGTTTTCTGTAATAAATGGATCCTTTTTTGCTTTTTATGGAGTTTTTTTTCAGCAAGATAGGTTCTTCTGTTTCTCTAGAAGAGTATCTGTAGTCAGTGTTGTTTCTCCAAAGCTGTAGTGTGCACATAAATCAAACAGGAGTGTTTTAAGGCTGGGATTTAATTCCCAGTTGTAAACAATGAGCATGGACCAGAAGCAAACTGTTTGGATTTTTACCACAGGTGCCAAGTCAGACCTGTGCTGTACCTCACCACTCCATGCAGTCCAGATAGTACAGACTCCCTTGAATTTAGAATTTTAGAATTCTGGAAAGCAAACTCAATGAAGTACCGTACCATACCCTGTCTAAGTTGACTCTGATGTTCCTCCATGTCTCAGTATCTTCAGGCCCTGTGGAACGGGCCTTCAGCATTGCAGGGAGAACCTTCAGGCCTGACCGCTACTCAGTGATTGATTCCACATTTGAGATGTTGATGTTTATCAAATTTTATCGCCACATGCAATAAATTTAGTAGAATGACCTGACCTGGTTTTTCGGCTTAGTCCTGGATTAGGTGCCTTCTAAAACATAAATTAACTGCTTTGTTCCCAGAAAATGATGATACACTATATAGAACTAGTCTACTAGTTTCACGTCACGTGGTGCAGTAATGGTGACATGTAGTCCAGCTGTCTCTCGTGTTCGTGTTTGTTGATTTGAATGTATTTCGTTGTGTCAGGCTTTTGTCTTTTGTTTTTTTCATGCACTGTGTGTCTGCTGTGGTACAGGGAAGCGGGCTGAAGATTTTTCAGGGCACTCCTGCTGCTTATTTTGAAAATATTGACGAATTGTCTAGTCTGGATAATTTTGTTTGTGGTCGTCACCATGGAGACGCATTCGCAACATTTGCTCAGGAATGTCCGTTGGATCTGCAGCAACAAAGTTTACCATCGCTCTTCACAAGAGTTGAAGATGTCGGGACTGAACCGGGAGTGCAGGTAATCTCCAAAAGGCAACCAGGGAAGGGAAGGAGAAGATAATGCGGGGGAGGCGACGAGTGGGAAAGCTGACGCAGTTCGGTGCTTCGTTTTGACAGTGTATAGAGACCGCAACACTGCGTGTATGGAGAAAAGTCGTGGGGGCGGAGTTTGTGTGTTGGAATGCTTAATGACACTGGACATCTCAGGAGAGCGGGGTCTATTTTTAATCCACTTAATTAGTTTGATTAATGCAATGATTCTACTGAATGGCTTTATTTGATATGTTTGTTTGTGTGTTGTGCGTCTGCCCCACTGTCTTTTTTGTTGATGCTGGTGGCTACAACTGAAGTTTCCTAAAGGGAAAATAAGTTATTCTATTCTACTGGGCATTTGTTTTGCATATATGTCCCTGGGATTGATTGAAATATCCCTGAACTTGCTCTTGAAGTTGGGCGCATTATAAAATGTTATGTTGTGGAAGGCCTGCAAAAATAAATATGCATAAGAAAAAAATAATTACACGTCACACCCTTAGCATGGCACCTCACTGTGCCACATTACACCCTTAGCATGGCACCACACTGTGCCGCATCACACCCTTAGCATGGCACATCACTGTGCCGCATCACACCCTTAGCATGGCACCTCACTGTGCCGCGTTACACCCTTAGCATAGCACCTCACTGTGCCGCGTCACACCCTTAGCATGGCACCTCACTGTGCCGCGTCACACCCTTAGCATGGCACCTCACTGTGCCGCGTCACACCCTTAGCATGGTGCCATACAAGTAATGTCCTTATCAGACTTGAACCATGGACCACATCAGTGTGCCATGTCACACTAAGCAAGCCTGCAATTTGTTTAGGCTATTTGCTTCATGTTTAATTGTTACTTGGTTATGTGACTATATGGCTTAGTGAAGCTTCACTTGTCAGTGGATATCTTCAACCCCATTAGGGACTTCTCAATCCGGGGTAGAGGGTAGGTCTCGATGCGTCACTGTGTTGAGGTGCCGGTAGTCCACGCAGGACCGCCACACTCCATCCTTCTTCCTTACGAGGAACACCGGCGCGGCCTATGGGCTGGCACTCTCGGCAATCACTCCGCTCTCCAGCATCTCTCGCAGCAGGGACCGCAACTCTGGGAAAAGACTAGGAGGGAGGGGGGCGATACCTTTCTCGGCGGAGCCTTTCCTGTAAGGATTTTATGAAGAACTGTCAGCGTTGTTCTTATCAAAGGCCTCATTGTGGGCCGCAAACACCCAAGCCCATGCCGAATCAGCTCCCAGAACCGTTGTTGCTCGTCAGAGGTTAGCCCCTCAGCTTCAGGCAGGTCCAGGAGAGTCCCCACCCCGGCGAGGGCTTGTGTGGTCCAGATGTCAACGACCACTTCTCCGGGGCTGGGAGTCTGCAGCACCATGTCGTGGCCACCTTGCACGTGTGAGGGGTCAATTCCGGTAATGGTTGCCAGGGGCGCTGTCGGGGCAATTTAATTGGGAACGGGTGAACGTTTGCGATTCTCAATAATAACCGGCCTTCCCGCACCCTGACTAAACCCTGTAGTACCTTCCACTCACCCCCGTCTTCCACGCCTTCCACCAGCCCACACTGCCCTTTACTCACTTGGGCCCAGCGGATTTGGACAGGATCTTGCCGGGTGAGGCGGACGTTCCCCAACTGCTCCAGGATGGGGGGCCGGTTCTGGAGGCAATAGCAGACCGCGAACGCTCCCTCCCACTCGCGGCGTGCCTTCCCCTGCTGGCCCCAGGCTGCGCCCCCTGCATCACCTCTCCCTAACAGTGCTGGATCACAGTCATTCCCAGTACTCCCCACTCAGAATCCAAACAGTCATCCCGCAAAATGACCACCCCCTTTGCCGGCACATGGACTCCTCCCACTACAAAGTCCAGCCCCGCATAGCTGATGAACAGGATTTGCAAACCGTTTGCTGCAACTTTTTTTAGGACGTGTTGCAGGCATCAAATTTAGAATATATTTACAAAAAAATTTTGAACATTAAATATTTTTTGTATTGTCTTCAATTCAATTGAATACAGGTCACAGATTGGCCACCAGCAGGGGGCGACATTATATCTGGTTCTGAGGTTGAAGGCCGAAAACTGGCCCCTCGACTGAACATTGTTTTGCGCCTCATGGTTAACAAAAATATAAATGGGATACGTGAATACTGTCTTGAACAGTGGTTCCCAAACTCGGTCCTGGGGCCCCCTGTGTATGCTGGTTTTTGTTCCAACCACAATTGCAATGCTAGAATTTTAACAAGGTGTTTATTTTTTTAAAGTGCACATTTCATGTTTTGATGGATTATTTACCCTTGTGCGGTCCAACATATGTGAGTGAGGTATTTTGACAGCCAGATAAACTCCTTATTTGGAGAAAAGTTTGTGAAAAGCGCTATATAAAATTAATTTATTATTATTATTATTATTAAAATGTGACCAATTCATTGTGTATACAATACACATAAATGAACTCCACATGCACATGGCATATAATATGAATAATGTAGGCTATGGTGATAATAGGCTATGATGATGGAACATACAGCAATAGAAACTAGCCTATATGTTGTGCATAGGCTGCACTGGCATGCATGGCTAACATTCACATCGTAATAATGTGTCAGACAAACTCATGCCTCGCAAATGAATTGTAAACCAATTATCCAAAGTAAACGTTGCTATGGTTACAGCTGTTTTCACTCATCTCGAGATCGGGGTAGAGTGACTTCTGTATGACTTGTACAAACCTAAATAGGCTACTTAATTCACGCCACTGTGCTGTTTGTACAGTTCAATGGGAGTGACTACCGTAGTCACTCGTCAGTTAATACGGTAGTCACTCCTGAAAACTGGCAGTGTGTACGTAGCCAATGAGAGCTCCAATGTTTTGCCCTCAACGTGCGCAGTCAAGGCTTACTTCTGAGTGCTTCACAGCTCAGGTTGGCTGAGGGCGTGCTCTCCTGTCTAGTTAAATATGCATGGCTGTGTCCGACTCAACCCCTCCATATTGAGTAGGCTTGTTGAATAGACAGGACGATTAAGTCTTTTTGAAGTTAGCCTACATGATAATGGGGGAGTCATGCCAATTAGGGAACAATGAAAAACAATCAGGATCATACAGATGCAAGGGTTAGGGTTAGACAAAGCATTCATATGCAAGGTCTTGTGGGATAGCTACCTGGCAAGAAGTAATTGAGGGCCATAAAAATGTATGGTCATTCTCTGAAGTATTATTGCTATATTTGAATAGGGAAGAGCAGTTATCAATGTTTTGAAGTTATGTCATGCCTTAATAATTAGGGAAGTGAATGAATTAAAAAGGATCAGGGTTGAACTCATTCAGTGACACGGGCGACATAAGTGGACAAAAATACGAACGGTCTAAAGTGCCGAGGGCGACGAACGTCGACTACATCCGTCTTTACACTGCCGGTAAAGAATTCCGGATTTGAGTCGGAAAAAATGAAACCATTACCAATTTACACTGACGTTCTTTTTTATCGCCTTTTACCCTGATTTGCTCCTTTTTTAAATTTATTTTTTTATAATTCTAGATCGCAATATTTGAAGTTATATTTAGCCTATGTTTTAAAATTAATCTAGAATAAACCAACATCGGGGAGTGTGAATCTGTAGGCTACCGACACGACCGTTTCTGCGCCAGATTCACAAATACACAGGACAAGATGTTACTATCCCTTGTGCCATAATCCCAGGTAAACACTTGTAGAAGACCAGTATAGATTAACAAACAAACAAACGAGTGATATAACCATCATCAGAAGCAACACCATAGGAGACATCAGGCTCGCTACGCCGTCATAGATCTACGGAATCATTCCTCAGATGGCACCAAACGCCAGTTACCTACCCTAACCAACAGCAGTATGCAGCATGTTATTGGGGTTATCAAGTGGGCACCTTCCATCAACAATGTTTCATTAAATTAGGCCCACCCCAAAAATAGTTTAAAAACATAAAAAGAAACCCAAACTGAAAACAACGAGGCAAGAGGTCCGGCCAAAAAGAACAAAAGTTGAAGTGTACCGGGCCAGCCACACAATGGGCCGTCGGACCCAATAACACCTCATAAACTATCAAAAGAAGAAAAGGATTTAAAACTAAACAAAGTAATAAACGTAGTAGTAAACAAAGCCGTGATAATTAAACTACCGGACCCCCCACCGCAAAATGAACAATAACCACAACTCGACATCAGGCTCGCTACGCCGTCATAGATCTACGGAATCATTCCTCAGATGGCACCAAACGCCAGTTACCTACCCTAAACAACAGCAGTATGCAGCATGTCATTGGGGTTATCAAGTGGGCACCTTCCATCAACAATGTTTTGTTAAATTAAGCCCACGACACCTCCAGAAGGCTTATCAGTGTTCCAGCGTCCTGGAGACACCCCCCTCTATGCCACAACCACCTCAAGTTACCTACCATACGGCAATCCCTGATGACTAAGGCCATAAGAAGCCCCACTGGTACCGTTAATGAATACTCAGTGCCATCGGTTCCGTATGGCCTTCTAAACAGAGATTATGCTACACATACACTACGCTACGTAGTACGCTACGAAGTTAGCGGGCTCCCCAGGTAGCATGCTTCCTCCTTATCCATAACCATTCACTTGCTCGCTCCGCTGCCTGAGACATATTCCTAACCGCAAGATTCAAGCTCCGTCCGCGAACACCCTTTGCCACAAAACCATGACAGCCAACTTCTACCGGCCGTACCCGAGCCCTCCAACCTCGTTGTTCTGCCTCTGCTGCCATCTCTGCATACCTCGCTTTCTTCCGTTCGTTTGCTTCATCAACTCTGTCTTCCCAGGGGACAGTGAGTTCGATAAAATAGACTAACTTCTGCACCTCAGACCATAATAGCATATCCGGCCGTAGGCTAGTGCTAACTATTTCTGCTGGCACAGTCAACTGCTCAAACAAATCTACCTTTATTTTCCAGTCTCCACCCACTCCTAGCTGTCCCAGCTCACGCCTGCGTAATCTGACTTTTTCTCCCTCACGTATAAATCTAATCTGTTTATCTACCTTACTAACAGCTAGAGAATTTACCTCTAGACGTTTTTCCTCAACTGCAGCTACCAAACATTTCAACACCTGGTTGTGACGCCAAGTGTATCGCCCTTGGGAAAGACCAACTTTACACCCTGACAATATATGCCTAAGTGTACATACACTAGAGCACAACGGGCAGGCAGTATCCTCACCAAACCACTGATTAAGATTTTGGGGAGATGGTAGTACATCATATGTAGCCCCTATAATGAACTTAATTCTGCTTGCTTCCATGCTCCACACCTCTTTCCACTTCAAACTTCTCTTCTCTACACTCTCCCAGTTTACCCACTGACCTTGCTTTGCCTGTGACACTGCCTTAGTACATCTTACTACCTCCTCTTGGCGATGTACTTCTTCTTCAGTGATTATATGTATTGTTAATTTTTACATAGCCTATCTATGCAAGAGTGGAAATAAATGTTTTATATTACCATCAATAGACAATTGTTTGTTGCTCTAATAGTGCACTGAACCAGGAGGTGCCATCTATCTATTTACAAATAATTCTGTTCAATGGGTACAATAATGTGTCTTATTAGAAGTTTGACAGGATTGTTTGACAGCACATTGTCAGGGTCAATCAAAAATTTTTGAATGTCAGTAGGGCTGGGTATCGAGAACCGGTAACTGGTAGCCTACCGGCGCCTGATTGGTCAGGACCCAAATACCGATAAGCTTCTGGACAAATGGTGCTGCTATCAATATTTGAACGTAATTCACTTTAATTCATTATAACATAGCTAGCATTTTCAAATTACCTACCGTAAAATATATCTCATAAAAAAACGTCTCCGACGTAAAAAAAAAAAAGCCAAGTTACTCACGCCTAGCCTATAGAGCGCAGTCTATAGGTCCTTAATTCCAACTTGCAAAAACTAGGCCTGCCTTTAAAAGTATTGATATCAAAATGTGGCCAAGTTACAACTAATAATATTGCCTATCGTAGCTCACACTAAATACACTAGCTCTATTCCAAAGCAATGCTATCCAAACTTTCCTAAATTATTTAATGCAACTTGTAATTAAACTTGGTAACTAATGATGAATAATGCAACATAATGACATTGAGAGAGACATGCATACAGAATACATGCATTTCAAATAAATTCATGCAGAAATTTGCTTAACCATAGCGCCCTCTACTGATGAGAATGAGAACATTTCTCCTATTACCGTACGTAACAATGTAAATAATGTACTAATATATTACATTACATTACGAGTTTGTAGATGAGCTGTATTTAATGTCTAATGAAATACAATGAACAGCACCACCTGAGCTACGGATCATGAAGAAGCATGTAAATTAATGAACCAAGTCTATATGGAGACATGCATGCACAATAGGCTAGATGCAAACACATTCTAGCTGACAGAAAGACATGCAGCCTAAATAGTTAGTACAGCCTAAATAGTTTGCATAAGTAAAATATGGAAATATGCAAACAGTTTCTTTTGCCATGACATTTGTGAAAGACAAACCAGAGCGTTGCAGTGAGGGACGCTATAGCAGGCAACAACAGTAAACAACTTTCTTGTTCGATCTGTGCTTTTCTCCAGTTTGCCTTTCACAAATGTCATGGCAAAAGAAAAACTGTTTGAATAGTTTGAAGCGTCCATGTTTGCGTATTTGCGTGAGGTATGTTTCAGCCCTAATGTTGGCTAACAAGCTTAATTGGACAATGCATATTTCCCAGGATTCTTAGCCAGAAAGAAAACAATAGATACTACTAAGAAAGTAGCCTACCAGAGATTATTCTTTATTATTATTCTTATTATAATAAAAAGTGTTTGCAGTAAGCTACATTGTCTGCAGAGTAGCATAAACTAGAGGCATGTTCGGAGGCTATTGTAATTTTTTTAAGTGACTAACCATGACACAGATATGTTTGGGGAATTGTAGGTTTATAAATATGATCTCTTCAGATATTGCAGCTTATAGTAGGCTATCATCAATTCTTAATGTATTATCGTAAATTTTTAATTGTCCTACTAGTTAATTTTATGGTGACATTGTGTTATGTGTGAAAAGGATAAACTGAACAGAGCTGAAGAGGAGAAATTAATGAAGACATAATAAAGAAATGTTGGCGAGGTCAGCGTTGAAGGTTTGGTTTCCACAGTGAGTCAGACATGACCGCAAGAGCACAACAGGCTCCACACCGACAATTTTTTTACACAGACACATTTTAACCAGTAGGCCACAGTAGATTCATGGAATAAAGAGCCATATAGCGGTTTTGTCTGTGATTCTGTGATGTGTCGACATTAGTTTGAGGTGTTTTTATTGGGCGATAAGCTTGGGAGAGTAGGTATGTGATGTTGTTACCCAATGGGGAGAATTATTCTTTGAGGGTACGGAGGCAGGCAGGTAGTGAGGGTCTCTGGGTAGGCAGGAAAAATGGGAAGAAGAAGAAGCAGAAGAGGAAGGAGAAAAACCACAAAATAACTCAAGTTTAGGGCTTTATTGTGTGGATGTGTGAAGTTGCATCTGAATTATGTGTGGTTACATGAGGTCAGAACGTGAAGAAGTTAATGTTTTTAAGTGCTGAAAGTCTGTGGTCATTTTGGTTATTTCTGTAGGAAACCCTGAAAAGTGCCAAACTCTCTGTGCTGTATAGGTATGGGGCATGCCCCACCAAGCCGTAACTTGGCGGATGGCATACCTGCCATCCCAATGTTTCTACTCGGGTCAAGTTTTTTTTTCCTTCTAATGATGAGGAGTTGCACGCATCAGGCGATTACGTTCAACGTTGTCTGTTTACATTCTGCGCACTCCAGTCCAGTCATGTGGCACTGATGGGTTAAGAGGTTCAAAAGTATGTGCCCACTTTACCAAAGCGAAGGTAAACATAGCAAAATGCAATGTATGTAAAAAAATAAAATAATAATAACAAACTGTTGCGTGTAAGGGGAGTAGCCTAATAGCCTACTAGCAATCTAATGAAACTTAGAGATTACAGGCTACACCTCCCGCTCGTGTGATATTGCTTAAATTAAATATATGCTGATTAATTATTCATTTAATTGTGATTAACACACACACACACTAAATAGTTCTGATTAATACACATCTAAAATATATCACATACCTTCAATGTCAAAGATTTTGATATTGTCTTATGTTCTGTACCTTTTCGATACCTTGTGTCTAGGATGACCCAGCACCAGGTACACTTGTTAAATAAAGCATCAATAAAGCATGCATTGCGAGGGGTGAGGTTCTGTACTGAAGATGCTCACCAGTTATCAGTTGTCTTGCCAACTAACTTTTACATTTCCTACACTAGGTAGTTATCTAGTTAGAAATAGCTAGGGTATGCAAATTTCTCTGACTTTTATTCTCCAATGTCACAATGACTTATGGGAGGGGGAGGGGTGGTGCTGGATGCAGGGGGAGGGGTGGTGCGCTGCTGGGTGCAGGGGGAGGGGGAGGGGGAGGGGAGGTGCTGGATGCAGGGGGAGGGGGAGGGGAGGTGCTGGATGCAGGGGGAGGGGGAGGGGGAGAGGTGGTGCTGGATGCAGGGGGAGGGGGAGGGGAGGTGCTGGATGCAGGGGGAGGGGGAGGGGTGGTGCTGGATGCAGGGGGAGGGGTGGTGCTGTATGCAGGGGGAGGGGTGGTGCGTTGCTGTTGCGCTCGTGACACTCTGTACTGTGCGTACGGTCCTAATCAGCTGATGTATACGATACCAGTCAAGAGCAGAACGCAAAACGTATCTATATTTGACTCAATCTCGTAATCGGTCGGTAAAAAATTTTTATTTTTAAAATTTTTAAACCTGGATTTTTTTTGTATATTAATGCAAAATCTGTCGAGAGCTTATATTTTACTTAATCATTTTACTGGGGCACAGCAAAGCTTTACTGGGGCACGAGCCCCAGTAAATGGGGTCTAGTGATGACACTGGCTGTTACTACGCTGCACAAAAAAATTAAGGGAACACTTAATCATCACGGTATAACACCAAGTCAACACCAACACCAGGAGGTTCAACCTGCGGAAAGCTGACTGGCTGTCATTCCAACAGGAGATCGAACATTATATCCCCAGCATACCACCACATCCCAATAACTACACCAATTTCACAGAATTGCTAAAAAAGTCAGCTAGACGACATATCCCAAGAGGATATGACGGACAGAGTATATCCCTGGGCTATCAGAAACATCCAGCGACCTGCTGAGAGCCTACTACAAGGAATACAATAAGGACCTACTCTCCACTACCACCATGGAACTTGGAGAGACTCTGATAAATGAAGTTGGGGAGGAACGAAGGAAAGTCTGGAAGGAGATGATAGAGAACACCAACATGACAAACAACAGCAGGAAGGCATGGGCCACAATCTGCCGCCTCGGTGAAAACCAAACCACACCACCCATAATCACAAAAGTCACAGCAAACTCTATTGCATCACAGCTGGTGGCTAATAGTCATAGCCAAAATCACCACCGACCTACAGGAGAACACCGCCAAACAGTGGTATCAGATCAACCACAACCAGCCAGCCCTCTCACCAAGCCTTTCGACATAGAAGAACTCAGAGTTGCAATCAGAAAGCTGAAACCCCCCCTGGGACCTAATGCAAAGACCTGGCTCCTAGAACTGCTGAACTCATGCATGGTACAGAAAACCATACCACCTGTCTGGAGAAAGGCTAAGGTCGTCGCAATCCCCAAACCCGGCAAAGACCCATCATCCCCAAAGAGCTAGAGGCCCATCTCTCTCCTCTGCATCACCTACAAGCTCTATGAGAGGCTACTACTTCAACGCCTCATGCCACCTATAGACTCCAAGCTGACCAAAGACCAAGCTGGTTTCCGCCCTGGCCGCTCCTGTGCTGGACAGCTACTGAACCTCACTCAACACATCGAAGACGGTTTTGAGCGCAAACTAATAACTGGAGCAACTTTCATAGACCTTTCCGCTGCCTATGACACTGTCCAGCACCACACAATGGTCAAGAAATTACTGGACATGACTGGCGACCTCGACCTGTGCCAAGTCATCAAAAGCCTCCTCAACAACAGGCACTTTTATGTCCAGCTGAATGACCAGAGAAGCAAATGGAAAGCTCAAAAGAATGGCCTACCACAAGGTAGTGTACTGGCCTCCCTCCTTTTCAACATATATACAAACGACCAACCTCTACCCGCAGATTGCCAGCGATTCATCTACGCTGATGACCTCTGCATCACCACCCAACAGGAAGACGTCCAGAAGATTGAGTCTATACTTACAAGTGCTCTCCTGGAGATGTCAAGCTACTACAAGAACAACCACCTGAAACCCAACTCATCAAAAACCCAATTATGCAGCTTCCATCTAAGAAACCGAGACGCCAAAAAAGAACTGAGCGTCTCTTGGGATGGTCACAGACTCTCTAACCATCCCCACCCTGTGTATCTTGGCGTTACACTTGACAGGACACTCAATTTCAAGAACCACCTCCAGAACACCAAAGCCAAGGTTAATCAAATCAAATCAATATTTATTTATATAGCGCATTTCACAACTAGTTGTCACAATGCGCTTCACAGAAAAAACCCAGCCTAAACCCCCACAAGAGAAAGCCAGAGGCAACAGTGGCAAGGAAAAACTCCCTGAGGTAACTAGGAAGAAACCTTGGGAGGAACCAGACTCAAGGGGGAAACCCATTCTCCTCAGGTCGGCTCAGGGTCTAGATCTTACTGACCAGCATGGTCAAAACTGACTGCCAATATCCATGATAGTAGAAATTGCAGGAGCTAGATGACAGTCCAGATGTGGCGGCAATGATGGTGGGGAACCGGGTGCCGATGGCGGCAGGATCAGCTGGCAGCGGTGGTGGGGAGGGAGGGAGGGGCAAGCGGCGACGGACAGGAAGCTGGACAGCAACTCTCGAGATGCGGGGCATGAGCCCCGCCGGCGGAATGTAGAAAAAGAAAGAGAGAGAACAGTTAGGAAAAGTGTAATAGAGCAGGCAGCAGGAACACCAACTGGGGGGGGGGGGGGGGGGGCATGGGTTAGCCAACCATGGGTTCCATACTATTCCTGTGTAATCTACAGCTTAATCTAGTCCCACCGTCCAATTCCCTTAGAGATCCATTCAAATGCAGAGAGGTTATATTGTCGATTGTAAGAGTACCTGGAAATAAGATATCAATAGTTTTTTTTATACCTAATCATGATAGCAACACCTGTTTACTTGTTGAATGTTCCAAACACGTGTTTTGTTTTTTTTGCCCCTGTAAGAAGTTTTTTGGAACGCGTTGAAGGAATCGAATTTTAAAAAATATATGTCTTGACCCTGACTTGTAAACTTATAGAGCCGACAACTTCAATCTTGCAACGCTTGCAAACTAATATAGGAAGTTTGAACAGATGGTGCCAAACACAAGCCTAAAAGGTCAGTGAACTGTGCTGTGTCAGGGAACTTTTCTGGGATAACAGGAACTTAAAGGTGGTTGCCAACGGTTACCAAGACCCCTTTCAGCCCCTGAAAAAACTGCCTTAAGACACGAGGAAGCATGTGATTTCCGGGGATTGTTGAGATATGAGACCTTCTGATTGGAGGACTGAGAGGGTGCGACGACTGATTGGTTGTCATACTACAACTGAGTAACCAATCAGTAACCAGCAAAGTCAATAAACAACTGAAGCCCACGATTGGAGAACAGAGCGCTCCCGGTGGACACCTGAGCACATCTGTTTGAGAGTTTGCTGAGCTGTCTGCTGTATCAACTTTACTTGCTATTTGTCTCATTAAAATACTTATACTTTAAATTTGGTTTCAAGAGTCCTGTCTTCACCTCCACCTTGAACGAACACGCTGAGAAGAAAAGAATTTTCCTAACAAATCTGGTGACCCCGAGCGTGGAGGAGGGAGAGTGACAGAGGACTTCCCGGTCGGGAACCGGGAAAAGAATCCACCTGGGAACCAGTCGGCAGACACTTACAAGGGCCCAAAACAAACAGGTAAGCAGAACCTTTTTCATAAAATCTGCATAGAATAGGACAGTGAAGTGTCTGAGGATTGGTGACTAAGGTCTAAATTGATATAGGTGATTTTATAATATAACATAAGAGACAACTGGTGAGTAATTGTAGTTTCCAATGCACATTAGTTTAATAAATAGTTAGGGAAAGACATACGGGCGTCGTTGAAGCTTAAGTATGGGGATTTACGGTGCGGTTTACGCTCATTAGACGGACGTCAGCTAGTGGTATTGCCGGATTATGGTTCTTTGCGAAACGGCTCAAGACGCCAGGAGAAATACGTATTGTCTATAAGATAAAGTGTTAAGCCCGAGAGAGGCTAAAAGGCTGGGAAGTGCCTAGATACCGGTATCGACTGACAATAACTTTTGTAAGAAAAAATAAAAACCAAATAAAAATAAAGATAAAGAATAAAATTGTCAGTTCATCTCAAACCGAACAGGGAAGTCTGTTCGCCGCGGAGTAAAGGGAAAATACGGCCGCGTGATTAGTTTAGGCATTGTGTATTGGAAACTACTTAGATAGAATTGTTATATTCTGTGTAAATCCGTTCGTGGTAATTAGGCTAAAAGGGATTAGCATTCTGTGCACGGAGGTGGGATCATTGACACGATACACACCTAGTGATCAATGATTTCTCCTATTTGGTGAGAAGAAGTGAACACGGCTTTATACGGTTCATTTCGGACACCCTGTGTACAGGACTGTGGGGATTTATTGTGTTTTCTACACGACGCTGAAAGATATTGTACATCGTAATGCTGTAAAGTTAGATCTCTCACCCCGGAGTCACACACGGCTTGAGCTGAGAGATTGGAACGTCTGGTGGATTACATACAATATCTATGATACTGATATTGGTAATTCTGGGGAATTTGTATGACTAAATAATAAATATTTTAAACAAAATCTCGGTGAACCCATAAATAATAAATAATAATAATAATAATAAAATAATAATAATATTATCATAAATAATTAAATAATAAAATAATAAAGAACGCAAATAAGTATAATTGCACAAAATACAACAAAGATAATTTCGAGAATATTATAAATTGGAAAATATAAATATTAAAGTGTAATTTAAAAATAAATCTATAAAAGTATAATCACCGGTGCACCAAAATTATCTCACCCCCTAGGAGATCTCCATACTCATTGGTGGGACGCCACCGATAATTTAAGTGGATCAGAAGCATCCGAAGTTTTGTGTGACAGTATAAAAATAATAAATTGAAACGAAATAAAAACAGTTTACTCTCACTAATCTTAGGGTATCAAACGAACACTGAGCCGCGTGTTGCGAAATAGGAACCAAATAAAAGACGTATATGACAAGTTAATTACACAGGAACCAGGAACTGTTAATTCAACAATAAATTGTGAAACATTTGTAGATTGAAGAACTACAACAGAATTTCTGAAAACAGGGCCACCACCCTAGTGGTACACAAAATTAAGGCGTGAGTTTATCCCGCACCGAATCACTAAGATTTGGGAGCCACAGAGTAGAAACTACTCAGAACATGACATTGACACCGAAGGAGGGCCATTCCTAGATTTATTATACTTAGTTAGAGAACAGAGCCCTGGTGGCAGCCAGGCTACCATAGAGTCACTCACACTTGTGATAAATCCAATAGAGCTAATAAACACAAAAGACGCTTACAGTGCCACTAAGCGCCCAACTCCATAAGCCGTAGTTATGAGTGACAAGCTAACAGTAAACCAGATTCTGCCCAAGATCTGGCGCATAATAGAGAATAAATGCTCCGTGAAAGAAGGGAAAGAGAAAAAATCTAAATGTTCAAAATTAATTGAAGAATGGAGGAAGCTCGGTTGGTTTCCCGGTCCAGAACAGCCCTTCCTAAACGAAAAGGCAAGGTTGGATCTAATAGTCAAAGAAAGGGAAAGAGCAGCACAGGCTGAGGTGGATCTCGCCAAAAAGAGATTTCCAAAACCCTCACAAAAAGACAGAGATAAAATACGCGATAGAACTGTGTTAGCTGGAGAGCTATTCACGATAATGGTAAATTACACCGAGAAACCTCGCACAAAAGCTGTAAAATCAGAAACCCCGGCAATTGTGCCACCCGTAAAAACCTGGATACAGGCACCAAGCCTGACCAGCACCGCGTCACTATATCCAAATATAGTTGATGTAGAAAGGCCACCCCCATACTCCAAACCGCCGCCGGAAAATCCAAGTGTAACAGACACAGAGGGTGTAATTCAAGCACCGGTGTACCACGTTACAGGAGGTCAGCTAGACATGCAGATAGACACAGATGACTTAATCAGACAAGAACTGGCTAGAGCCAGGGAGATGGTTGGGGAAATGAGGAGACAAACTGAGGCAACTATAACAAGTTTCAGAGAACATCCCGAGGACGAGGTAGAAGAGGAAGTAGACACTAGAAGGGCAAGAGACAGAGAGGAGCTGGACAGGCGCATAGAGGAAGGAAGGCGAGAAGTGGAAAGGCTACAGCAAAAAATAGACGAGGCAGAACGAAGGAAGACGAAAGGGAGAGGCAACAGGCCATCGTGTTTGAAATACGAAAGCACAGAAAGTGATAGCTCAGTGGCTGGAGATATACCATTTAATGCGCAGCCATTACACCGTCACGTGTATGCAACCGCCCCACGCACACCCCAGACAGACCAAAGTGTCATTCCGTGGGGGCCACTAGATCCAATAGGCACCTCCACGCAAACTAAAGATAAACGGTATCCTCGTGAAATAGAAGGGGGTGGGGATACAGTTAGGATCAGTGGCCAAAAATTAAAGATAAATCTGACCACGGAAGAAGGGCAGACATTCCTCTGCCCAGCAAATACAGACCACTGGGCTACCAGGTCAGAAACAGGGAACTGCGATGAAACAAGCATGTGCCCCCTGTTTGAGACAGGAATGGGTGAAAAATATAGACCATGGAGTAGAGTAGACCTGGACCATCTTGTAAGTACATTACCCCCTCTCGAGAAAGGAGCACAGCCGTGGATAGCCAAATTTGAAAACTTAACTGTTCAAGAAAAGTTAGGGATGGCCGATGTCCGCACCATTCTGTTAAAACTTAAAGCCGCCCCAGCTATGCAAGCTGCACTACAAGCAACAGGCACAACAATGGCACCCGATAACTTCGATTTTAATCGTGTAAGAACGGCATTTTGGCAGAGCCTTAAACAGTCATATCCGACAAAGAAAAACTACTCTGCGTTATCAAGTCTAACCTTAGGTCCAGATGAGGAGGTGTATGCCTACATAAACAGAGCGTTTGAAGTTTGGGAACAGGCCACAGGTGAAAGACCGGACGCATCGGCCTCAGTCGAAGGCCACTGGCGACATGGGGTCCAAAAAGGGCTGCCCCCAAAGGTACAACAAAAATTAGACGACGTAGTAGGCCTAGACGCCCAACCAGAAGCGGTATGGAAGGAACACATAGTGCATGCTGTAAACAAACACAGACAGCAGAACAAGACAAGGGAGGATGAGGCCACAAATTTAGAAAATAAACTGTTAAAACTGCAAATAGCCAAGCTGTCAGTCGAAGGTGAGAAACAGTCAGCAAGAGCCATATTGGAAGCTCCAGTAGCTCCAGTGAAAATACCACCAGCCCCACCATCCTACCCACAGGAGGCGCCCCAGTGGTCAGCGCCCCCAGCATATCAGACAGGAGGGTACCAGCCTCAAAATGATGGAGGGTTTGGAGAGGATAGATATCCCCCGATAGTATGTTGGACATGCGGACAGCAGGGTCACATGTCCAGAGGATGTCAAATGAGACCCACTCGTCCTTTCAGAGGAAGGGGCAGAGGGTTCATGACAGGCAACAGAGGCAGAGGGCAGCCGCGAGGGCGTGCCAGAGGAGTAAGTCAGGGACCCAGGCGTGGTCCATCAGGTAATACACCAGGTTGGGCACCTGGAGGTCAGGGACAAATGAGGGATCAAATACAGGCACCCATGCACCAGGAGGGCTACTGGGAAGAGCAGGGATATGATTATTGACGGGGCCCAGAGAATCACACACTGAAAGTTCCCCCATTAGAACCTCCAATGATAAATGCACAATTAGACGATAAACCAATTAAATTGATGGTTGACACAGGGGCAACGGTATCTACCATCAATACATTAATGGAGGGAGTAAAATTATCAGATCGTACACTTTCTACTGTGGGATTCTCGGGAGTATCAGAAGAACAAAAATATACGGTACCGCAAACCATGAAATTCGGCACACAAATTTTAACACATCAACTGTTATATGCACCTAAATGCCCGGTAAATTTATTAGGCCGCGATCTCCTATCAAAATTAGGAATGAAGATTTTGTGTAGTCCGGACGGACTGCAAATTACTTGGCCAGGAGGACCAACTCCACAGGTTAGAGAAGGCCAATATATACTATACATGGAATCTGAAAAGAATCCAGAAGCAACAGAGACAAAAGAGGCACAAATATATTGGAGTAGACTACGTTATGATGCTGCGTGTCCAGGTCTTATGCGACAATATTACGAGTGGAAACCATACATTGACCAACAGGGGTCCTATGGACCTTTGGCAGACCCAATACATTTGACCTACTATTATGACCAAACAGGTGACATAGAATATGAGGAGCTTTGGGAAAAGTTCAAGGAAGGTAGAATGGAGGAGCTACACTCTACAGAGATATACTTAGGGGAAACAGGTGTAGCAGCAGCTGTCAGACTCAAACCAGGATTTGGAACTGACGGACAGAAAGACTGGTTCAGAGGCGAAATGCCCGGTAAATTTATTAGGCCGCGATCTCCTATCAAAATTAGGAATGAAGATTTTGTGTAGTCCGGACGGACTGCAAATTACTTGGCCAGGAGGACCAACTCCACAGGTTAGAGAAGGCCAATATATACTATACATGGAATCTGAAAAGAATCCAGAAGCAACAGAGACAAAAGAGGCACAAATATATTGGAGTAGACTATGTTATGATGCTGCGTGTCCAGGTCTTATGCGACAATATTACGAGTGGAAACCATACATTGACCAACAGGGGTCCTATGGACCTTTGGCAGACCCAATACATTTGACCTACTATTATGACCAAACAGGTGACATAGAATATGAGGAGCTTTGGGAAAAGTTCAAGGAAGGTAGAATGGAGGAGCTACACTCTACAGAGATATACTTAGGGGAAACAGGTGTAGCAGCAGCTGTCAGACTCAAACCAGGATTTGGAACTGACGGACAGAAAGACTGGTTCAGAGGCGAACCAGAAGGAGTACCGCATATATCATTGGCAGTAAATGGCGAACATCAGGCAAAAGCATTAGGACCCATGGTTAAAGAAGCCCAACAGCAGGAGTATGTGCCAACAGAAAACCCACTCATTGCCAACAGTAAATGTGGTAAATTTATACGAATAAGCATTAACACGGGAGATCTGGGAATACCAGAAAAAGTAACTAGATGTCGAGTAACTATCTCTGAGGAACGAGATCACTAAGACGCTGAACATATGCTACAGCAGCTTCCACCCAAGCTGTGGACAGTACATCCGCATGACGTAGGCAGAATAAACGGTTTGGTGACAGTCGAACTAGCAGATCCATGTCAGAGACCTGTCTGGATACCTCAATATAATTTAAAACCAGAGCAAGAGGAGGGTATCAGCAACACAATAGAAGGTCTATTAAGCGCAGGAGTTCTTAGAGAAGCTCCAGAAGCACGTTGGAACACCCCAATATTACCAGTCCCTAAAGCACAAGGGAAAGGATGGAGAATGGTCCATGACCTGAGACGAATAAATACAGCCACCTCCACACTTAGGCTACCAGTACCAGACCCATACGTAGCTCTTTGTGCATTAGACCCGAAACAAAAATACTTCTCGGTTGTTGATTTGGCAAATGCGTTTTTCTGTCTACCTTTAGCTAAACAATGCCAAGAATGGTTCGCATTCACATACCGCGGAAAGAAGTATACATACACTAGACTACCTCAGGGCTACAAGGATAGTCCTGGATTATTTAATCAGGCATTACATCAAATACTTTCTAAAATAGCACTCCCGGAAGGAGTAACACTGATACAATACGTAGATGATCTTCTTTTAGCTGCACCCACAGCAGAAAGCTGTATTGAAGCGTCTCGCCAGGTGTTGGAAGCAATAGCTTCCGCAGGATTCAAAATAAAGAGAGAAAAGTGCCAAATAGCCAGAGACACAGTCACATTTTTAGGGAGACAGGTAGGACAGCAGGGTACGACCCTCACAGACGAGCATAGACAATCAATTCAAAATTATCGTCTACCACAAACCGTGCAGGATATGATAGCTTTTCTAGGCTTATGCGGATACAGTAGATCATATGTACCTGGATACGTAAATTTGACTCAGCCACTCAGAGACATGATAGCTGAAATAGGACATAGAAAACTCATTTAGAATGGACCAGTGAAAGGGAACAGATATTCACGAAGGGCAAGCAGGCATTAGGCCAAGCAGCACACTTAGCAAATCCAGATTACAATACTGATTTTAATTTAGATGTGTCTGAGACAGGAGGGATTGTAAACGCTGTGTTGTTTCAGAAGCATATGGGAGACAGGAAAGTACTCTCATACTATAGTTGTAAATTAGATTCGGTGGAGCAAGGTCAGCCCACATGTTCCAGATACATTGCGGCTTTAGCAAAAGCTGTGGAAAAGACTGCACACATAGTTCTGTGCCACCCACTAGTGATCACCACTGATCACGGAGTAGCAGCATTCCTAGCAGCAGGAGCATTCAGTTTCTCAAATTCCCGCAAAGTAAACATTTCCAGCACATTACAAGCAGCTCATATTACTTATCGTGCAGCGAAAAATCCACATATTAATATGGCATTAGGAATAAACGATGGCAGATTACCACCCCATGATTGTGTCCAATTTACGAGAAAAGCAATGAAATTACGAGATGATCTCTCTGCGGTGCCGTTGTTAGATCCTGACATTGAAATTTTCACAGACGGATGCTGTTATAAAACCGAGGCAGGTAACATAGCGTCATATGGCTTAATAGCATGGGAAGAAGGTCATGCCAGTGAATTGGAATCAGGAGTGATTCCACAACCAGCATCAGCACAAGCAGCAGAAATCGTAGCCCTCACAAGAGCACTCCAAATTGCAGAAGGTTTACGCGTAAACATATACACCGATTCGGCTTACGGACATACAGCCGTACACTTAGATGGACCAGCATGGGTCAGGAGACAATTCAGAACAGCCGCAGGAACACCAATCAAACATGAATCCTTTTTGAAGGAATTGGTAGAAGCTGTAAGTAAGCCAAGAGAAGTAGCCGTTATTAAAGTGCCAGGGCACTCAAAAGCAGGGACAAAGGAAGCGAAGGGTAATCAGGCAGCAGATGATTTGGCAAAACGAGCAGGAGGCTACCAGGTCAGAGGAAGTAGACGGCTTAATCAAATGGTAGCTCTCCGAAGTGGTAGATGTTATGAAGGGCAAAAGCAAGTAGGAGAAGACATAGGTTGTGAGAAAGAGGTAGAGCAAGTTGACGAAAGTGGTGAGGAAATAGATTGTGAGAACTTAATAGGAGACAGAGAATTGACTGATTCCGCAGACATGTTGTTTGAAATACAGGAAAAAGCAAACCCACAGGAAAAATCTCAATGGTTGGAATTTGGAGCATTTAAACAGAAAATACCATACAAAGACAATGTTGTAAACATTTGGCGTTCGGCGGATGGCCGAATGGTAGCACCATCCTTTTTATTACGCATGCTGATAGCCGAAGCTCATGGACCCACACACATAGGTAAAATGGCTACGTACAAAAAAATTAAAGAAAAATGGTGGAGTCCTTACTTAAAAGAAATAATAGACAACTTTTGTACAGAGTGCGAGACATGCAACAAATTCAACAATAAAAGAACCGTCCCTCACCCACTGTTGTCGTTTCCAGTGCCTGAGGCACCATGGAAAGAAATTTGCATTGATTACACAGACATGGGCATGGCCCACAGAGTTCACGGGTACAGATACTTACTTGTAGCAGTAGATAGGTTCACCAAATGGGTTGAAGCCATCCCAGCCAAAAATGAAGATGCAGCAACAGTAATACAGTGGCTAACTAAGGAACTCATTCCAAGGTATGGAATTCCCACTAAAATATGTTCGGATAACGGATCACATTTCCGAAACAAGGACTTACAGACAGTAGAAACATTTTTTGGAATTAAACATAGATTTGGCTCAGTATACCGTCCTCAATCGCAAGGTATTGTCGAAAGAGCAAATCAAACTCATTTCGGTCGATTATTCCTCCCCTTTAATAATACCAATTGGTATTGTATTTTATATCGTTGGAAAGCCTGATTAGTCACCTTTACAACGAGGTACAACTTGTAAGGATCATGCATTCGTGGAATGAGCAACACAGCTAACTGTGTGGGTAGCGGCCCAAAGAAATGTGCCAAAATCCCCTGCAATATTCTTCTGTTGGTATTCACTCTCGTTTTGAGCTTCAAGTGCTGGCAGGTGTATGCCAGTCACAGGTGTGTGACACCTTTCAATGGGGGCAGTGTCATGGTGTGGGGCGGTATCTCTCTCACAGGCAAAACAGAACTTGTCATCATTGAAGGCAATCTCAATGCAGTGAGATATCGGAATGAGATTCTGGAGCCAGTGGCGATCCCATATCTCCAGAATCTGGGACCTAACTCCATCCTCCAGGATGACAACGCTCGCCCCCACAGAGCCAGGATCATCACAGAGTACCTCCAGAATTTGGGAGTGGAGAGGATGGAATGGCCTGCCGTGAGTCCAGACCTCAACCCAATTGAACACTTGTGGGATCAGCTTGGGCGTGCTGTATGTGCCAGAGTGACCAACGCAACCATGTTGGCTGACTTGCGACAAATCCTGGTTGAGGAATGGGATGCCATCCCACAGCAGTGTGTGACCAGGCTGGTGACCAGCATGAGGAGGAGGAGCCAAGCTGTTGTGGCTGCGTATGGATCTTCCACACGCTACTGAGGTCCCTGACAATGTAAAATGAATAAAGTGTAAAAATGGCCAATATGTGTTGTTTTTTCCTTATTACTGTGGGAGAGTGCAATCATCCAGTCCACCAAGCAACTCAAAACGAGAGTGAATACCAACAGAAGAATATTGCAGGGGATTTTGGCACATTTTTTGGGGCCGCTACCCACACGGTTAGCTGTGTTGCTCATTCCACGAATGCACGATCCTTACAAGTTGTACCTCGTGGGAAAGGTGACTAATCAGGCTTTCCAACGATATAAAATACAATACCAATTGGTATTATTAAAGGGGAGGAATAATCGACCGAAATAACGTTTCCGAACTTTTTTTGAGGAGTTTATTAAACGAAAACTAGCTAAAGCAATGTTCTCCACTAATGTAACTTGGGTAGAGGCCCTACCACTTGTATTATACTCCATGCGGCAGCAGAAAGGGAAAGACACTCATCTTTCCCCACATGAACTGCTCACAGGGAGACCCATGCCTGGACCACCTAGGGACACTAATATTGTCCCCGATACAGCTCTGCAACAAACAGAACTCAATGAGTACATGAGAATGTTAAACAGAATGACTGAGCTCTTGTCTAAACAGGTCGAAGCAACCCACTCCACAGGGGAAGACAGAGCTGAAGGAACAGGAGCCAGCCTGAGTGTAGACGACTGGGTTTGGGTCAAGGCTCCAGGAAAACCGAAGTGGCACGAGCCCCTGTGGACAGGACCATACCAGGTTCAGGCGGTATCAGATAGAGCTGTACGGGTCCAAAAGGAGGGAGATAAGGTTTGGCATCATTTTGCTCACTGTTCTAAGGCGCACCCACCAACACATACGCTGAAAGAGGTAAGAGAAAATTTGGCTAGACTAAATCAGTCTGATGACGACTCTGATGGAGAACCGGAGGAGGGTAAGGAGACAGAATGAACTAATAGTAGGATGTGGAAAGGAGGGAACAGCCCTCCTTTTAGGGATATCACTGCTAATAGTAGGAGTCATTTTTCTGGATTGAAAAAGCTTTAACGGGCAGAGATGATGCTCCTCCCAAATACCAGGCTGTACAGCTGGAGGAACAGTACCACCTAGAGGAAGCCGACGAAGACCTAGAGCTCCAACCTATGTTCCCTATATATTGTGCCTCCACCTTGTCAGTAGACAATGGGTGGGAGGGACATAAAGGCTACTCTCCTACCATGGCCAGTAGGCTTTTGTATCAACAGGTGACTGGAGATTCAGGTGATCCTTGGACCATCCCTGAGGGTCCCTACACGGAGAACTGCCCCATTGGGAATCCGTACTGCAAGCACGGAAAGGGTCCTGGAGCTGGTTGGCAGTGCTGGAGGTGGGCTGAGATCTATCGCCCTGAAATGGAGAATCTGAGCAGAAGACTCCGGACCGATCCTGACTTCGCAGCCAAATACTATACTGATGCGTTGGGAATTGACCTACTCCCAGAGGAGACCCAGGCGATGTTCGAGTAGTGGAAAACACGTAAAGCAGATCAATAAAATTGAATTTTTCAGTGTGTGGAGTTTTATTACAAATACACATTTTTCTATTCTGTTTCCAGTATTTTTTTATTCAATTCTTAAGCTAAAATGTAAGCTTTAAGTGCTATAAGGGTCAGGACAATTGTAGAACTGTAAAATTAGGTGCTTTGCTTAATATTGCTCATGTGCTAGACCAAGCCCCTTGATAGTTGCATCTAGTATGCAAATGACAGGTAAATGTAATTGTGCGGGGACTGGTTCGCTGTAAATGCCCGGCAGGTTTCGCTCGGAGCGGATGCTGAGTGCAACCTGAGTCACTCTCGCTGGCAGTACTGTCAAGCCAGGTCAGTATTGTTTTGCCCCATTGAGGTTTTCCCAGCGACCGTGTAGAGCCTGTGGGGTAACATGGCTATGCTGTGCTAGAGCGCTTATTCAGAGGCCCATTTTGATAGTATTGTGTAAAAGTAGAATGTCCAGGAGAGTGGGGGAAGTTAAAGGACTACATTAATCAAGGGCCCATATGTAACCTGCAATTTAAGCATAAAAGTCCCGTGTCAAATAAGAGGCGTATACAATGTTGGGACAGTAAGGGGAGACATGTGTCTCCGGAGCCCAAGGTGTTTTCTTGTATAATTGCTCTCATAAATGTGAGCAAAGGAGGGACTTGTGGAATTATTAAAAAAAATATATGTCTTGACCCTGACTTGTAAACTTATAGAGCCGACAACTTCAATCTTGCAACGCTTGCAAACTAATATAGGAAGTTTGAACAGATGGTGCCAAACACAAGCCTAAAAGTTCAGTGAACTGTGCTGTGTCAGGGAACTTTTCTGGGATAACAGGAACTTAAAGGTGGTTGCCAACGGTTACCAAGACCCCTTTCAGCCCCTGAAAAAACTGCCTTAAGACACGAGGAAGCATGTGATTTCCGGGGATTGTTGAGATATGAGACCTTCTGATTGGAGGACTGAGAGGGTGCGACGACTGATTGGTTGTCATACTACAACTGAGTAACCAATCAGTAACCAGCAAAGTCAATAAACAACTGAAGCCCACGATTGGAGAACAGAGCGCTCCCGGTGGACACCTGAGCACATCTGTTTGAGAGTTTGCTGAGCTGTCTGCTGTATCAACTTTACTTGCTATTTGTCTCATTAAAATACTTATACTTTAAATTTGGTTTCAAGAGTCCTGTCTTCACCTCCACCTTGAACGAACACGCTGAGAAGAAAAGAATTTTCCTAACAGTGTGTATTTACAAAAATCAATAAAGTTGATAAGGTACAACATTAAATATCTTTTCTTTGTACTGTTTTCAATTAAATATATGTAAAATAATTTACAAATCAGTGCTTTCTGCTTTTATGTGCATTTTACATACTGTCCCAACTTTTTTGGAATTGGGTTTTGTACAATAGTTCCTGGTTTGCGGGTGTATTTTATGATGAGGGCATAATTCACAACAAAATCTTTAAAGCCAGCTTTCTCCAAACTGTTTTGTAAAATCTTATTTTAGAGTATATCTAAATTATATCTCCAGATATTTATTCAATCTCATCAGTGATACCTAATTTTGTAGCTCTGATTCTGAACTGAAAGTCATTTTGAAACGTGTATCTGAAGCAGGGATCTAGTCGCATATGAGAGATTGTTAGAATGTGATTTGATTAGCCAGAATGACCAACAATTCAGGAGACAGGGGGCCCTCAAAGTAGACCCATATTGGGTCCTCCACCCTATCTAAAGACCGATATCTTCATAAATAAACATGGCAGTATGGTTCTCTTATTATCTGAAAGCTTACAGACAAGGTTATCCAATGTTTAAATAATTTTGGTCCAAAATAAATATGCAAATTAGGTGATTTTTTTTTGTACTTAAACCTTAATTTGCAGAAATTGCAGATTTTTAAACTCCCAATTTTTTTACATTTTTTAAATCTGTTATAGGGTAGACACAAATGTCCTGCGGTATATCGGTTGAATATGATATTTATAACAGTAGATTTCTGAGTATATGGTGGGTAGGTCAGTCTAACTCATGAATCCTTAATATTGTGTATGATTTTCTTTTTCACCTCAAATATTACTTCAGTTTTCCCATGTGTTTCCCATGACTGAAAAACATAAAATTCTAATGAAAGTCAGCAAAAATGTGTGTAGTGTGAAGGCGTAAACTATGGGTCGCCGATTAATTCAAAAGTCTGTCGAGAACAGTGCAGGAGGGTGTCAAGGATAACCCACGCAAGGGATCGAGGATAACTGGCGCAGCCTGTCGAGTTAGTGGTGAGGGGTGTGTAGAGCGTAACTGGCGCAGTGGATCGACGGCTCTCCTTAGCTGTTGCCCTCAAATTCGCTAATTTTGAATGAAGAAAACCCAGCAAAGCTGTTGGGTAGGCTACAACAGAGTAACACTGGAAACACACCGGCAGCGTCTCGCGGAATCACGCACGCCAGAAGCGAATGCTCGCGGCATTGAGAACATACCAGAAGCCTGCGCCACTTGCGTCTGCGCTTCTCAGGCACTACAAGTGCACACATTTATACAGTCATTTTCTCAGAATAAAATGAGCTACATTTCTTACATAATATATTCATTTTCAGGTACTAAAAAAACAAAACAATAATAAACAAGAAGCTATTGCATACTTGTCAAGCCCACCATGGAAGGTTTTAAATCCCAGACATAAAAAGAACAAGTTATTAATGTACTAGCTCACACAGATGTAGCTTACACAAAAAAGTTTGCGAAACTTCAGAAGAATTTCTCTAAACCACTGGTGATAGTCTGGGTGTAACAGGGGGTCTACACCTCAGTATTGGGACGCACCCCTGGAATGTTTAACGTCTGTCACCGTAGCCTACCTTTAAACGGATTAACTCTCAACCTGTTTACATTGATTATCAGTCAAGCAATTGATTTAGCTACTGAATGACAAATATTAATAAATACAGCAAGTTTTGCGTGCTAGCATATTTCTTTGTTATAAAATTGTGTCGCATTATGTAGGACAGCCTGTGCGCTGGAAAAAGAGTAGGTAGGCTATGAATCATTTAAACCGAACATATTTTCAATCTGTTTCCGTTTCATTTGCTTGCTTATGTCAGTCAAACTATTAATATGTAGCCTATAATGATTAACACATGACAGTGGCAAATGGATAACTAACGTGAGATTGTTTAATATGTAGCCTATAATGATTAACACATGACAGTGGCAAATAGATAACTAACGTGGCAATCATTCTGAAGAATTAACTTGCAAAAAAACCTCGTTAGAGTTGCACGTTAGCATTGCGTTTTCTCAGAGTTGCATGTTAGCATTGCATTCTCTACTCATCACGTTAAAGAATGTAGCCTAATTAATTTAAGACGACACTCGATTTAGTCAAAATGATTTAAACATTACAAAGCATAAATTTAAAGAGGATAAATGGCTTAAATGGCTGGAACCAGCGTTGAGTGCAATGCATGCATTCAAGCTAAAATAAGAATTTACCAAAATATGTGCAGTTCATTGATCACTTAGCTATACTGCAGAATCTTCGCATGACATATTAACGCATTTTATGTCATCACAAATGTGGATATAGGAAAATTTTATTTCCTATTTGGCAAGTTTATTTACCCATTTGTCTTGGTTATTGAGCAAATCAATTATTGTTTGATTGTTAGGCTATCTGGCATATACGAAAAAATATTTAGAGTAGCCTAATAATCAATTTTAAACAATTCATGGTTCATAGCTATGCTCGTACCACAACCCACAGTAGGCTATTATTGTTTTAATTTTAATTTGAGAAATGAAGCAACAGAAAAGCGCAGGGCTTTCATATATAGCTTGATGAACGCGTTCACGGGGGTGGGAGGGGTTCTCTATTAAGAATTCTCCATTGATAGTGATTGATATGTTGCATGAATGGAATTGAATTCAAAGCAGCTCCACAAGCCAAAACAGGGACATGCGGGACTGAGGGAAACTGTCCTTATGCCACTGCCTGCCCAGTCTTCAGACCACTGTACAAAGTCTTGTGTTTTTCTGGTTTCCATTACATTACAGGTATTTGGCAGATGCTTTTATCCAAAGTGACGTACAATAAGTGTATATTGAAGATCATTAAAGCATCTAAACTTACTACAATTAGTAGCCTAGTTAGCAATTTGTCAGGACCAAATGCAGGCTTAGTTAGCCTACACGGAGTTAATTTCGTTTTACATCAAATAACAGTTAGTTAGTGTGTACCGTACTGTAGGCAACGTAGCCTACAATGAACGGGAAATGATAAGCCTGTTTTTTGTAGGTGACAAACAGTGAACCACACGATTGGCTTAATGTAGGCTACTGTAATCAAGCTGCAGTTCCGTATAAGAACGAGTTTCCTGAAATTATTGGACTTGTTAACAGGCTTTATGTTAATATGACTGCAAGAAAACTCAACTTTAGTTTGTTTGGCAATTTTGTGATAGTTATTATGCCAGGAGACCAGCTTCTCGTTCGACTTGCTATGCAAATTGCACTCTCAGACTCACTCGTGCATACGTCATCTGGTCCCAGTATGCTTTGCGCACAGGCTAACTGTAGCACAGAGGTAGCCAACATGGTGCCCGCGGGCACCTGGTAGCCCGCAGGGACCACATGAGTCGCCCGCGAGGCATGTTCTAAAAAGAGCACTAATCACCATGGAGATCTGTCTAAATAAAAATTGTCCCGTAAAACTTTAGTTTCACCAGAAGAGGGCGCTGTTGTCTAATACAGTTTTTCACAATTGTTAACACACAAAAAGCGAAAATTCGGCACAATTTGCACAACCTTCACTTCATGTACCAATCGCTCGACCCAATTTGGCACTACTTCACACTCCCTTATCTGCATTAGACTCTGACTTTCCTTCTTTACACTCTGATGTCAATTACACATCACCTTGTTGTCAAAACACTACACACAATGTTCAGTTGTTGCACACACTTCTCAAGTAAAATCTCAAAGCATCAACCTACAACACACAAATATTCAAATCTCTAAACATTCAGGTCTGTTGAGCAATTTGCAATCAGGACTGCAGCATAAAAGTGCCTTGAGCCTCTGTTTTGTTTGGTGAACAATGGAGAACTTTGAAGAGAGAGACAACCAGAGAAGGAGAGGGGTAAGAGTGAGAGGAGGAGGAGGAGGAAGAGGAAGACAAGAAGGAGGAGGGAGAGGAAGAGGAGGATAGGGGGGAAGGAGGAGGACAAGGAAGAGGAGGAGAACAAGGAGGAGGAGAAGGACAAGGAGAAGGAGGAGGACAAGGAGGAGGAGGAGGAGGAGGACAAGGAGGAGGAGGAGGACAAGGAGGAGTAAGAGGACAAGGAGGAGGAGGAGGACAAGGAGGAGGAGGGGAAGGGGGAGTGGGGGGGGGGGGGGGTTGAGCAGGCCGGTTTACAGTACTGTACTGTACTGTTCTCTGTGTGTACCGAAATAAAACTTGTTTTTTGCTGCATATTTGTGTGCTGTTTTATGTTTGACTATGAAAAGAGTAGGCCTACACTGAGACATTTTACAAAAGGAGAAATGGCTCATACTCCAGAGTCATTCATATGGTGTGTTCCATTTCTATGATTGTGTTTTCAATTTTGCACTTCAGTGTGCTGTAAATGCTTGGTAGTGTGCAGCAAATGCTTAGTTGTGTGTACTCAATGAATGGTATGTGTGTGTCATTTGAAAATATGGCTGTGTGTACCAAATGAAAACATGAGTTCCATTTTGTGAACAGTTAAGAGATTTGATGGCAAAGAGTCATCTTGCAAAGGGAGTGTCAGGTTTAGCATTTTGTGTGTGAGGTTTTCAGTTTTGTGTGTGCAGTTTTGAGAAAGCCGTTATTGTTTTGAGAAACGTGTGTTAACAATTGTGAAAAACTGTAAAGTATTAAACAGGGCAATAAAAGGAAGTAATAATATCTAAGTCTCTTCACATATATTATTATTATTGAAAGGTGATCTGTGCAACTTTATGTTATTCAGGAAGTTTGTATCAAACAAGTAGCCCTCCGGACTACTCAGTACCCTTGAAGTAGCTTTCAGTTTCAAAAAGGTTGGTGACCCCTGCAGCATTTAGCTTTCAGGCTTACAGTTTTTTTCGATTGCATAAACACTAAAATCAAAAGTATTACACAATTATCAAAACCTTACACTCAAGGAGCAAAACATCAGATTTGCACCACTATAAGCACAATGTCAGCCTCACACTTTTTGCAAAATAATACACACAGTGATTTGCAAAACACTAAACACACTTGTATACATTAGACACAGAAGTATATCATTATGTCACTTCCTTGCAATTCCAAAGCACTGACAGTCAAATTACCACACCTATGAGCCAATTGGTTACAGTTTTTTGCAATAGCTAAGACACACAAACTGGTACTTCTGGCACAATTATTGAAACCACTAACTCATGTAGCCTATCTATTGACCAGGTATGCTAAACCATAAGCACATTGTCTGCTTTACACTAAGTTTGAAATTCTAAAACACACTTTTTGCAAATAACTACACACGGTTATCTACATTAGACACATCATTCAAATTTAAAAGACTGTGTGTGTTGTTTGCTAAACACTGCCATTAAAATACCACACTCAATTATCAATCACCTGCACACAGAATGCACATGTGAAAACACCAGTAACCAAAGAGATCACTTAGAAATCAGAGCTTGAACACTATAAATAGGATTCAGATTTTATCTTCGGTGTGCACAACAATGGAGGCCAATTTTGGAGAGAGAGCTACAGGAAGAGGTGTTTGTGTAAGAAGAGGATGAGGACTAGGAAGAGAAGAAAGAGAAGGAAGACAAGGAAGAGGAGGAGGACGAGGAGGAATGCAACAACTGCGCTATGAATATGTACAAGTAAGTTACATTTTATATATTAGCCTATTACAATATTGGTACTGTATTCCAGTTTACTGTATTACTGTGCTACACTATATGGACTGATATCTGTATCCTTTCTGTCATTCAATATGATTTTTCCTGACTGTTTCAGAGAGTCATGGAGCTAGATGCTGCTGAACACCAGCATGTTTATATATATATCGATGAGGTTGGCTTCAATCTAGCCAAAACCAGACGCCGGGGAAGAAACATCATCGGTCAACGTGCCATTGTTCATGTTCCTGGGCAGCATGGTGGAAACATCACAATGTGTGCTGCAATTGGTCAGAATGGTGTCTTTCACCACCATGCCACTCTTGGCCCATATAACACAGCTCATATTATTGCATTCCTTGACTCCCTGCATGACATCCTCATTCCCAATGACCAGAGGAATGTGCCAGGGCACTCCAGATATGTTGTCATATGGGACAACGTAAGTTTCCACCGGTCTGCTGTGGTCCATAATTGGTTTGACAATCACCCACTATTTCAAGTTCTCCCCCTTCCACCTTACTCACCTTTCCTGAACCCTATTGAGGAATTATTTTCGGCGTGGCGTTGGAAGGTGTATGACCGCCGACCCTACCAACGTGCAACTCTCCTCCAGGCAATGGAAGAGGCCTGTGGCGACATTGATGTGGAGGCATGCCAAGGCTGGATACGCCACTCAAGACGGTACTTCCCCCGATGTTTGGCAAGAGAGGACATCGCTTGTGATGTTGTTGAGGCGCTGTGGCCAGATGCACATCGAAGACAGGATGGACTTTAATTTCAATATACTGTATTACTGTGTACAGTTCAATGATCTTGTAATCTTTAGTTAAAATAATTTTGTCTGATACTGTTATTGAGAATAAACAAATTTGTTTGTTTCCCCATTGCATTTGTGTCCATAGTCTATATTTACAGCATGCTACAAATTAAAATGCCAAAGACTCTAGATAATAGTGTTTTATGCTTAGCAACCAGTGTGTGGTTGGCATGTGGAAAGAGCTATTTATTTGGTGTTTGTGTGTAAAGTTGTGATGCAAAAATACAATTTTTGGCAGTGTTTATATAGTTTTGAATTAAGTGTTTGCTTTTGCAAGAGATGTAAGATATTTAGTATTTTGTGTATGAGTTTTTGGTTTTTGTGTGTAGAGTTTCGACAAAGAGGGCTCTAGTTTCAGAAATTGTGTCTTAGCAATTGCAAAAAACTGTAAACACAGCCATCAGGTGTGCAAACACATGATTGCTTAATTGTAGACACACCAATCAGGTTTAAGCACTATACACATGCAGCAGGTGAGTTCACCTGTCTTCAACCAAAATGGAAGGAGTCAGAAGAAGAAGAGTGAGGGTGAGAGGGGGAATCCACGGAGAAGGAGGAAGAGGAAGAGGCGGAGGCCGTACCAGAGGTTGAGGCCGAGGTGGAGGTAGAGGAAGAGGAAGATCTGAAGCAGGAGGAGAACGTGCTCAAAAATGAAATTCGCGCAACACTAGTTGACCATGTCGGGAACCACGGATTGACGCCAAATCTTAGCAGATATACAGTGGCATCTGGCATTAGGACATTTCGACAAGAAAACTGGTAAAAAAAAATCTGTCTACAGTTACAGTAATCAGCTGCTTATTGTATGCACTATATCAGCACTTTTGATACCCCTTCCTGTGACATTTTATAGTAGGTTACATGTATTTTTTTCTACATAGAATTGAGAGTCGAGAACGACAAGGAGGAAGGGGGCCCATATTCACGCAAGAACGAGAGAGAGAGAGATCATAAACATGGTTTTGGCCAATAATGCTATCAGGCTCAGAGAAAGTCAAGCCAACATTATCGGTGACAATGCCATTTTCAATAATGTCTCGGTCAACACTGGCACGCATCCTGAAAAGACATCAGGCTCAAATGAAACTGGGACATGTTTTGTTGTGATTCTCCATGTTGACTGATTTGGGTATATGGAGATAAATAAATTGTATTTTCAGCAGTCTGCATCATTGGTCTTGTGTATTGTTTAGTGAATTTATTGTATATTTGCACTTTTTCTGTGTACTTCACTTACAGTACTCTAATCACTGAGAAGTAGAATTGCTAAAAGTGTTTTAGGTAAGCAACAGCAGTGTGGAACTGGTTCAAACATAATTAAGTCATATGAAATGTGTGTGTTTCATATGGTAACAAAATATGGTTTTTATAAATTAGTGTATAGTTTTTACAAGAGTGTTTCATTTTGCAAAAGATCTGAGGTGTTCTGCTAATTGGGTGTGTGGTTGTGCTAATTGTGTGTAGTGTTTTGAAAAACCGGGCCCTGTTTTCAAAATCGTGCTTAAGCAATCGAAAAAAACTGTAATAGAAACAAGGATTTCAATTTAGAAACTCGGATTTCAATTTAGAAACTCGGATTTAAAATTAGAAACTCGGATTTAAAATTAGAAACTCGGATTTCAATTTAGAAATGAGGATTAACTTTTAGAAACACGGATTAACTTTTAGAAACAAGGATTTTGTTTTAGAAATGAAGATTTACATTTAGAAATAAGGATTTTGTTTTAGAAACGAGGATTTACATTTAGAAACAAGGATTTATTTTTAGAAACAAGGATTTAATTTAGCAATAAGGATTTCTATTTTGAAATAAGGATTTTGTTTTAGAAACAAGGATTGTTTTAGAAACGAGGATTGTGTTTTAGAAACAAGGATTGTGTTTTAGAAACGAGGATTTACATTTAGAAACAAGAATTTCTTTTTAGAAACAAGGATTTAATTTAGCAATAAGGATTTCTATTTTGAAATAAGGATTTTGTTTTAGAAACAAGGATTGTGTTTTAGAAACGAGGATTGTGTTTTAGAAACAAGGATTGTGTTTTAGAAATGAGGATTTACATTTAGAAACAAGGATTTCTTTTTAGAAACAAGGATTTAATTTAGCAATAAGGATTTCTATTTTGAAATAAGGATTTTGTTTTAGAAACAAGGATTGTGTTTTAGAAACGAGGATTTTGTTTTAGAAACAAGGATTGTGTTTTAGAAAAGAGGATTTCTATTTAGAAACAAAGATTGCTTTTTAGATATGTGGATTGCACCTCTGGGCCACCGTAGATTGTTCTTTTTATTTATGTTATAGAGTCAAGTCATTTCTGCCAAGTAGGCACATTAGACAATGTGAATTGCTTGTAATTATACAGGGCCATGGGATTGTCATTTGATTTGGTTAAAACAATCGGGATGCACAAGGGTATAAAATGCAAGCTTCCAGCAAGAAGATAATCCCACAATGCAATGCTCCACAGAACTGTGGCGGTCACGTTTCAATATTCCCCATTCATTTTAATGGTAGCTCCTCCTCCAATGTTTTGCACTCAACATGCGCAGTCCAGGTGTACCCTGAAGCCCCATAGAAAGCGGTGAAATCGCATGCCATAGATCTCGCCTCCCACAATCTTTAATCTGATTGGTTATTATGCCACGTTCCCCGTCTCGCCTGGATGCCTTGCATCGCAAGCAATCCCAACATGCTTTACAGACACAAGGAATCGGCTCTGATTGAAAATGAATGGAGGCGCTGTAATCGCATGAGAAATCCGCTCCACACTGCTTTCTGTGGGGCTTTACCGTTAACATTGCCCTCAATGAGAGGTGATTCCTCGTGTCTGCAAGGCAGGTTGGGTTTGCTTGCGAGGCGACCCGACGAGATGGGGGATGTGGCGCAATAACCAATCAGATTAAAGATCTGGCTCATCCATGCATCATCCACCACATTAATAGCTACGTCACGGAGCATTATCTAATTATCAAAATTGCATAAACATTATCATTGTCCAGTCAAACGACTTGTCTGTTTGTTCTTATCTTTTCACCACCTACCATGTGTTTAACCCCCATTCCTCTGTGCTATATACCTCGAGCCTGGAGGTCCAACCACCGCAGGCACTGCCCGGCTAACCTGGTCTGCCCACCCCTGTCCCTTCATAAGGAACTCTCAGTGGTGGGTGGACTATGGAACTGCCGCTCAGCTGTCCAGAAAACTGACTTCATCACTGCCTACGCCAAGGTGAAGTCCCTCCACTTCCTGGCTCTCACTGAGACCTGGATCACTCCAGATAACACAGCCACTCCCGCTGCTCTGTCTGCTGGCTATTCCTTCTCCCACACCCCCAGGGCCTCTGGCCGAGGCGGGGGCACTGGGTTGCTCATTTCCTCATCCTGGAAATTTTCTATTCACACTGCACACTGCCTGAAATTCTCTTCTTTTGAGTTTCATGCAGTCACTGTAACCCACCCATCTACACTTAACATTGTAGTTCTCTATCGCCCTCCAGGTCCGCTCGGTGCTTTCCTGGATGAACTGGACACTCTCCTGAGCTCCTTCCCTGAGGATGGCACCCCTGTAATCCTACTGGGAGACTTCAACGTCCATCCAGAGAGTTCCCAGCTACCCAGTGTCGCCTCACTCTTCCAGTCCTTCGCTCTCACTCAATCCCCATCGCCTGCCACCCACAAGGCTGGTAACCAACTAGACCTTGTAGTCACCAGGAGCTGCGCCACGTCTGAACTCACGGTGACCCCGCTCCACGTATCGGACCATTTCTTTATTTCATTCTCTCTTTCCCTCCCACTCTCCCTCAACCCTACTAACGACCCACCCACTGTTATGTTCAGGAGAAATCTCCGCACCCTCTCGCACTCCTCTCTCACTACTTCCGCTCTCTCTATACTTCCTCCTCCCGCTTCCTTTGCGAATATGCATGTTGGTGTTGCCACCTCTATGTTTAACTCCTGCCTCTCTCAGTCTCTCAACTCACTTTGTCCTCTTGTCTCCAAAACAGCTCGACCATCACCCCCCTCCCTGTGGCTGACAGATTCTCTCAGATCCAGCAGAACCCTGCTGCGAGCCGCTGAGAGAAAGTGGAGAAAATACAGATCCCCAGATGACCTGGCCTCCTATCACACTCTGCTGGCAGCCTTCACAGCTACAACTACATCGGCTAAGGCTTCTTTTTTTCAGTCTAGAATTAATGCATGTGTGTCTAATCCACGGAAACTCTTTTCCACCTTCTCCTCCCTGCTTATCCCCCCTCCGCCCCCTTCACCCTCCTCCCTCTCTGCAGATGACTTCCTAACCCACTTCGAGGGGAAGGTGGCCATGATCCGCAACTCCTTCACACCTCAGGTGACACCCCACATCCCCCATACCGAACCCATCGCCACGCTGTCGTCCTTCAAGACTCTGGAGGACGCAGATGTGCTCCAACTCATGACGCACCAGCGTGCAACCACCTGTGCGCTGGACCCCATCCCGTCGGCAGTCCTCCAGTCAATATCCGCTGAGCTTGTTCCATATCTGTCTTCTATTATCAATACCTCCCTAACCTGTGGCTATGTTCCTGCTGTTTTTAAGACTGCCCGTGTAACCCCACTCTTAAAAAAACCTAGCTTGGACGCCTCTGATGTCAGGAACTACCGTCCTGTATCTCTCTTGCCCTTCCTGTCCAAAACCCTTGAACGAGCTGTCCATAACCAACTGTCTGTTTTTCTCCACCAGAATAACCTGCTTGACCCCCATCAGTCCGGCTTCATTACATTACATTCCACAGAAACTGCTCTCTTGGCCGTGACCGAGGCACTCTCCAATGCTAGAGCCTCATCCCTCTCTTCTGTCCTGATTCTACTTGACCTGTCTGCAGCATTCGACACGGTCAACCACAAACTCCTGATCTCTGCACTTTCTGAGATGGGCATTTCTGGGACTGCCCTCTCCTGGTTTGTATCGTACCTCACTGATAGATCCTACCAAGTCTCTTGGAAGGGTTCTGTTTCTGCACCCCATCCCCTGTCCACAGGAGTCCTGCAGGGATCTGTACTTGGTCCTCTGCTGTTCTCCATTTATACAAAGTCTCTTGGTTCAGTAATCAATTCACATGGTTTCTCATACCATAGTTATGCTGACGATACTCAACTATTCCTTTCTTTCCCTCCCTCTACCCAACAGGTGAAGGAGAGGATATCTGCTTGTCTGGCCGACATCTCTGAGTGGATGACTACCCATCACCTGAAGCTCAACCTTGACAAGACAGAGCTCCTCTTCATGCCATACAAAACCTCCCCACTACTTGACCTCTCCATCACCGTTGACGGGACCGTGGTGGCTGCCTCCCGCTCTGCAAAGAACCTGGGGGTGGTCCTAGACGACCAGCTGGACTTCAAAGACCACATCAGGGCGACGGCACGGTCCTGCAGGTTCCTCCTGTACAACATCAGGAGGATTCGACCGTACCTGACCACCTACTCCACCCAGCTTCTGGTCCAGACTATGGTCACCTCACGCCTGGACTACTGCAACTCCCTGCTCGCAAGCTTACCAGCCTGCGCCATACTCCCTCTTCAACTGATCCAGAACGCAGCTGCCCGGCTTGTGTTTAACCTCCCGAAATTTTCACATGTCACTCCACTGGCTGCCAGTTGCAGCTAGGATCAGGTTCAAAGTTCTGACCCTGGCCCACACTGCAGCTAACAGGACAGGCCCCGTATACCTGCAGGACCTGATCCAGACCTATGTTCCTGCTCGACCACTTCGCTCATCTACAGCAGGGCGCCTCGCACTTCCGCCCCTCCGTGTCAATGGTGCTCGCTCCTCCCGACCGCGGAGCTTTTCCACCCTAGCTCCCCAGTGGTGGAACGAACTTCCCATTCCCCTACGCTCAATACCAACCCTGCCTGCTTTCCGTCGTGGCCTGAAAACACACCTTTTCAGGCTCCACCTGGACTAATACTTATCTAGGACCTCATGGTATGTCTTCTTGTTGAACTGTGTACTCAAGTTTATACTATTTAGAATAGAATTGTAGTAGATTGATTTACTGATTTACCCAGTTCACTGTGAACTGCATTGTGTTCGTGACTAGGGATAGCTGATACTGTATGGGAAGAATGTGCTTTCTTATCTGTTCTGCAGTTACTTCGATGACCTTTCTATATGCACTTACTGTACGTCGCTTTGGATAAAAGCGTCTGCTAAATGACTGTAATGTAATGTAATAACCATTTAACTGTTCGCTGGGTGAATTAACGTTAGATAGTTGTTAGGTATCTTGTGGGCTCCTGCGTCTTTGTGGTTCATTGTCATAAAGTACATTACAGTCCTGATGCCGCTACTTGCTTTCCCCGCAGCCTCATAAATTGAGAGTATAGGCTAGCTATAGCAGAGAGGGAGAAATAAAATGTGATTGCTGCGTTTGAAAGAATTATGTTGGAAAACGTTTGAAAACAAAAAATCTATATAGACTAGATTTCCCATATCATAACCTTATACGCCCACATACCTTTGAAAAGGCGGAAACCCATATTTTATACAGGCAAACCGTAGCTATGGGTTGACAGTGAGTAGCCTACCCATTTCAGGCTTGGACAACACAGGCTAGAGAACACAAGAGCAATGTGGAAGCTAGCAAAATATACATGAAAGAACAGGGATTATTCTTTGAAATAAATTGCATATTTTAGCCTGTTGTTTAAGGGGGGGGGGGGGTGGGGTTAGATAAATAAGTATAAAGTCCAGAATATAGTTCTTATAAAACGTTTTGAAAAGAAAAAAAAACAGGGAGGGGGGAGAATACTCATAAATTGCAATAACAATTATTTTGACGAGAAAATATGACATTTCCTATATGCAACACCACTTCCGGTTGAAACCCCACCCACGTCCGTTTAAAAAAAAAAAATCCAAATACAGATAATGTTGATGATCCAACAGATACAGATGGCGTCGCTGCACACCCCTAGAAGGTACATCAGGAGTGGCAGCTACAGTGGGAAGAGGAGGCATCTATAAGATCCAAATAATGATCAAGTCATTCACTTTTCTGGGAAAAAATAGGAGGGAAGGGGTGATTATTAGTAGGCTCAAACTGGGGCACTGTGGTTTGAACTCAGGTCTGTATATACTGGGGAAACATCCAGACGGGAGGCGTGGTCACTGTCACACGAGAATCTGTACATCACATACTTCTGCACTGCACTTCATACACTGGGGAAAGGAAGCACATGTACAGGCAATTGTCAGGGTTAGGGGTTGAGGTATTTTCACTTAAAAGTCCAGATCAACAAAGAGTAGAAGTCGATCATGGGGTAGAGTGAGTGAGGACAGTTCCTGGTTTTTGGGGAGGGGATGGGCACAAGGGGTGTTTATTTTAGTCTTAATTATTCATTTGTTGTGTGGTTCGGATTTTGTTTTCTGGTTTTCTTTTTCTCTGTGATGGTTTATTTGCATGTATTTTTAATATTTATTTTCTTTCACTGTAGAGTAAATGTATGTGTAAAGTATGTGTGTATGGTGTCCAATTACACGGGCATAATTATTTGTTATTACCCTTGTATGTGTATGTATATATGTTTTTTTATTGATTTTATAACTATTATTATTTTTTGTTTGTTTATTGTTGTTTTTTTGCAACTTGTTTTAGTTTTGTCGTGGTTCTGTCCCTTCCTCAGAGGTTTTTTTTGTACAAATGTAATTAAAAATAAAGTTGACCTCCAAAGAGGGTGGTGGCCGGAATAAAAAAAGAAAAAAAAAGACCACTCATTGTATTCGCCCAATTGAATGATAAATGGAACTTAATAAAAAATGCTTCCAAGTTATTAAACCATAAAACATTTTTTTTTAAAAGAGTAGAAGTCTATAGGGTGATTCTGTCCGTTTTGTGGCAAGTGTTACGTCCTTCTGTTTCGTCTTTCGTACTTTTCGTATTTTGTGTTTGTTTGGCTTTGGGCTGCTGTGTTTGTCTGTGTCTCCCTTGCAGATGGAGATGCTGACGTCATGGTCCTACGTGGGGATGCTGGGAGCTGCGCTGGTGGAAGGACGCACGCCATTGCCTGGTAACCTTCTTCAGGAGATGCGTGGAGACGGGGACGCTTTGCCGCAGGATTTTGAAGATGTTCGTAACTGGGGACGCCGAGGATCGTTGCGGAGCAGCCGGATTGGAAAGATGCGAGAATATATATATCTGGCCTCCGTCCGCATCACGAGTTCCAGTTCCTGACGCTAGCGGTTAACACAACAACTTACGACGCTTTCTGAACACTTGAGTTCTGTTTTTTACAGACTACAATAGTTAGCCCGTGAATTGAAATAGTTGCTGTATATACTACAGCAACCGTCCCGCTAGACCAGGAGGAGAAGACCCTTTTGTCATCTGGACGTGGGTCTGATTTTGGACACTTGCTGCCTGGTGAGAGCATCCAGCCAGGTGTAGCCGAATTGTAAATATTGTAAATCTGTTACATGTTTAGAGAATAGCTAAATTAGTTTTCTACTGTACCCATGTGTTATTAAACATTTTGTCTTTTAAATCGCTTTGCGCTTGACTGGCTTTATCTAAGAGGTTGTGGTTTGCATTTAAGTGGCTTAGTGTTACCTCCACTACTGTACACCTGGTTATTGCAACACAGGTGGATTTTGGGACGTAACAAATTGGGGGCTCGTCCGTGACAGTGAACATATTTGTGCAGATTTATTCTGACTTTGATGCTACGCTACCTTGGGGGCTACGTGGTGCCAGCTTTGTGATTTGTAGCACGGTTACTTTGTTGCTAATAGTTTACTACTAGCTTTTTGGTTCGTAACTGTGTTACTGTGTTGCTTGGTACGACATTGGGTCCCGCCTGTAGCAATAGCTTTGTGTATCATTTTGTCACTTTGAGTTGCGCTACTTTTGGCATTTTGTAGCGCTTGTATTGCCACTTACCACATACTCGTAAATTATCAGTAAGTGTTGTGATTTTGTTTTTTCGTTGCTGTGGGCAGTGGGTTTAATAACATTGGTAGAACGCTATTCTCTTTATTTTTAAACTCGGCATTTAAGCGTTGCTGCGTAACTTTCGTTACCATGGAGTTCGTGTTGGAACGGTTCGTTGATGACCCAACACTGGAGCAGCTGGACAGCTGTCGGAAAGCTGACCTTGTGTTAATAGCGGAATATTTTAAAATCGATGTGTCCCGCTCTGAGACGAAACGCCAGATTAAAATCAAGGTAACAGATGGGTTGCTCGAAAGGCTGATTCTGTTTGAGGGTGCGGATCCAGGAGAATCGACCCTCATTAAGACAGAGAGTCCCGATACTACGACTCAGACTAGGCAGTTTGAGTTGGAGATGAGACGTTTAGAGCTGAGAGAGAAGGAGTTGGAGTTGGAGGCTAAGGTACGCCTCAGAGAGTTAGAGGTGGAAGCTATGCGGGCTAGTAGCAGAGTGCAATCGCCCGTTTTTGATGTCAGCAGATACACTAAAATGGTTCCCCCCTTTCGTGAGGCTGATGTTGATACATATTTCTCTATGTTTGAACGGGTTGCCATCTCGCTTAAGTGGCCCAGGGATGCCTGGCCGCAGTTGCTACAGTGCGTGCTGGTTGGTAAGGCCCAGAGTGCTTATTCGTCGCTGTCTATAGAACAAAGTCTAGATTACGACGTGGTGAAAGCTGCGGTTTTGAGGGCGTACGAGTTGGTACCAGAGGCTTACCGTCAAAAGTTTAGGCGATATCGGAAGGCCGATAGCCAAACCTTTGTTGAATTCGCCCGGGAGAAGGAGAATTTATTTGATCGTTGGTGTGCTGCACAAGGGGTTGAGCGATTTGACCAACTCCGTGATTTAATTATCATGGAGGAGTTTAAGAATTGTGTACCGGAGCGCGTTGCCACCCACTTAAATGAACATAAGACAGCTCAGGTTGCGCAAGCTGCGGTGTTAGCTGACGAGTTTTCCCTCACACATAGAGGCTTGGTTGCTGAGAGACTCCAGGCACGTCATAATGACGTCACTCCTCGGAGGGAATCCCTTAATGGTTTTGCCAGTCCATCAAAGACCGGCGCTCCCGCTTCTGGGAGGCGGCAGGATGACTTGGGAGCAAAAGGGAAGGTGTTAATTACTGCAAGAAACTTGGTCACGTCGTGGCTGATTGTTGGGCCCTGAAGAGGAAGGATAAGTCTTTAAAAGGGGTTTCTCTTGTAAAAACGACCTTGGCTGAGCCTGGTCTTGGCGAAGCGTTACCCTTTGAAAAGGATCTTGCTCTCCAGGATTATGCACCATTCCTTATGGATAGTTTTGTCGCGTTGACTGACGAGCCGGGCCAGAAAAGACCGGTTAGAATGTTAAGAGACACGGGCGCTGCGCAATCTTTTATCTTGGAGGAGGTTTTACCGCTGTCTGAGAGATCCTCTGTAGGCACCAGTGTCCTTGTACAGGGATTCGAGATGGGCTATGTTAACGTGCCGCTTCACGGTATCCTGCTCGAGTCTGACCTTGTGACGGGTCGCGTTGTGGTGGGCGTGTGTCCCAGTCTACCCGTGGGAGGGGTATCTTTCATATTGGGGAATGATTTGGCTGGGGGCAGGATTTTGGCTAGCCCTGAGGTGACACCCGTCCCTCTTGTTAGTGTCCCTAATGTTCTTGCGCAGAAATACCCCGACGTATTTCCTTCTTGCGCTGTCACTCGGGCTATGGCTAAACGACTAGTGACTAACTCCGATTCTGAAACGGTTTGCGATGTTCCCGAGGCAGAGGACGTTTTCAACTTAAGTGACTCATTCTTTGTAAAGTTGGAACCGGAGGTGCATGCGCCCCCTACTGCTGTTGAAGGGGATGTGGTTATGAAGGAGAGCGATAAGTCTGAAGTGGCTGAGGGGTTGGAAAAGCTGTCTCTGGCACGGGAGCATCTTATTGTTGAGCAGAAGAGAGACTCAGATATCTCCTCTCTTTTTATTTTTTTTATTTTTTATTTTTTATTTATTTTTTAATTACAATTATTTTTAATAATGAACAGTAACATTATTTACAGCAGTAAAAACAATAGTAATTTCCTCTCTGAGGGAGGGAAGAAACACCAAGACAAACCAAAATAACACAAAAGAAACCAAAAAGAACAGAAGAAAGAAAGGAGAATGAAAGAAAGCAGAAATGGATTTACAGCCAGATAGACATACAGTCGGACAAAGAATGAGACTGATATACAGACAGACACACAGAGGGACAGAGAGGTCGACAGACAGGAGTATGTGACAGGGGAAGTGGGGGGTGTAGTAGGGGTTGTATAGAGGGAAGAGAGATGCGCAGGGGGTGAGGGGAAGAGGGGCTTGGAGGATTGTATAGAGGGAAGATGAGGGGGGTTGGGGGATTTGAGAGGGTGATTCACAGGCTCATTTCAGGTAGTTGGATATTTAAATTATCCATGAATGATTTCCAGATGCTATTGGCCTGGGGGATTTCGCTGCGATTGGAGGCTGAAATGTTTTCCTGTGATATGTGATCTGATAGAAGACCATTGCCTAGTATTCACGGTCTTTCTGGTCTTCCAGTTCAGAAGGATGGTTTTCTTGGCGACAGCTAGGGCAACAAGCAAGGGTTTAGTGTTTTGTATTATTGGGTTGATAGCAGATACATCCCCGAGTAGGCAGAGAGAGGGAGAGAGTGGAATGCTGCAGCCCAGGATGCGGGATAGTGTATTGGTGATTGAGTTCCAGAAGTGTTGAAGGGGTGGGCAAAGCCAAATTGAGTGAAGATAATCATCTGTGGTGTTGAGGGTGCAGTGTGAAAATATATTTGTGCTTGCAAATCCCATTTTAAACAACTTGTGCTGAGTGATATGTACTCTGTGTATTACTTTGAATTGAATTAATTGCAGATTAGTATTGTTAGTCATCGTGAATATGTTGTTGCAGATTTGTTGCCAAAATACGGTGCTGGGAGAGAAAGCCAGGTCCGCTTCCCATCTTGAGATGGGGAGGTGTATTGTAGAGTCTGTGCTTACTAGTATTTTGTATATTTTTGAAAGTAATTTCTTCTGAGATGTTATTTCGTTCATGGCTGATATGATGGGGGGTGGTTGGAGTTCATTGTGTATAATATTGATTTTAGATTTTATAACTGATTTTAATTGGAGAAATTGGTCTCTTCCAATGCCGTATTTTTCTGTGAGATCTTGAAAGGTGGTAAAGGTGTTGTTTGTAAAGATGTGGTTAAGATGGGTGATGCCTTTTTGTTTCCATACCGGGAAGTGTAAGGGTGATTTATTAAGCTGAAAGTCAGGGTTGTGCCATATTGGGGTGTGTTTGCAGGGTTCTGTGGTGGAGTTAGTTAGCTTGTTAGTTTTCCACCAGGCTGTCAGAGTTGTTGAGATTACGGTATTCTTGAAGCAGTTGTGATGTTTTATGTTGGTATTGAGGAATGGCAGGTCCTGTGGTGATATTTCCATGCAGACTTCTTTTTCAATATCGTCCCATGGGTGGTATTGTTGGGTGGGGTGAGTCCAATTGTGAATGTATATTAATTGGTTGGCCAGATAATAGTTATGAAAATTTGGTGCCTTGAGTCCTCCTTGGTTTTAACTTTTTTGAAGAGTGGTTAATTTGATTCTTGGTGTTGTTTTTCCAGTAGAATTTCGATATGATTGAATCTAGGGAGTTGAACCAGTTGGTGGTGGGTTGGGTTGGGATCATAGTGAATAAGTAATTGACTTTTGGCAGAATTGACATTTTGGCAGTTGCTATTCTTCCGATTAGTGAGATTGGTAGGTTTGTCCATCTTTGTAAATCATCATCTATTGCTTTTATCAGTGGGGTGTAATTGAGCTGAAATAACTCTGACAGCCTGGGCGAGATGTTAATTCCTAAATATCTGATATTTCCAGAGGGGAAGGGGAAAGATGAGTCCTGGGTTGCAACATTTCTATCACCTCCCTCTAAAGGTAGGATTGTTGATTTTGACCAGTTTATGGAGTAATCTGACACTTTGGAAAATGAGTCTAAGAGTTTTGTAGTTTCTTGTAATGATATTGTCGGTTCCTGTAGATATAATAATACATCGTCAGCATAAAGGCTGATCTTGTGGTGAGTGTTACCGGTGGTGATTCCTACTATGTTAGCATTTTGTCTAATTTCTGTAGCGAGAGGTTCGATGAACGTGCAATTCCTGAGGAAGAGATTGCTGTAGTGCCGACAGGGTACTTTGTGAAGGGCGGTGTATTGTTGCGCAAGTGGAGACCAGTGGACGCCTCTGTTCAGGACGATTGGCGCATTATTCATCAGATTGTGGTCCCGTCTGCGTTTCGCGAGGAGATACTTAGCCTGGCTCATGATAGCTGTCTTGCTGGTCACTTGGGTGTGAATAAGACGTATGACCGTGTGTTGAAACACTTCTTTTGGCCTGGGCTGAAAAGGGATGTTGCAAGGTATTGTAAATCCTGCCCTATATGTCAAGTTGCGGGGAAACCGAATCAGAAGATTCCACCGGCTCCATTATTTCCCATTCCAGCTATAGGAGAGCCGTTTGAAAGGGTGCTTATTGATTGTGTCGGCCTGTTGCCACGGACTAAGGCAGGTAACCAGTACGTTCTCACCATCATGTGTGCGGCTACTCGTTTTCCCGAGGCGATTCCCTTGCGGAAGATAACGGCACCGGTTGTGGTTAAAGTGCTCATCAAATTCTTTTCCCTGTTTGGGCTGCCTAAGACTATTCAGTCTGATCAAGGGACAAACTTTATGTCTAGGATCTTTGCTCAAGTTCTCGAGCAGCTGGCAATAAAGCATTGCACTTCGAGTGCTTATCATCCAGAGTCACAGGGCGCACTCGAACGGTTCCATCAGACTCTCAAGTCTATGTTGCGTGCGTACTGTCTTGAATTTGAAAAGGACTGGGATGAGGGTGTTCATCTGATGCTTTTCGCTGTGCGGGAGGTGGTTCAGGAATCTCTTGGATTCAGCCCTGCTGAGCTGGTTTTCGGGCACACAGTACGCGGCCCTTTGAAGTTACTTAAAGAAAAGTCGCTAGCTGATGGTTGTGCCACGAACCTGCTCGATTATGTGTGCAATTTCCGTTTTAAACTACATCGGGCTGGTGAGTTGGCTAAAGCGAACCTCGAAAAATCCCAAAAAAAGGATGAAGTGCTGGTTCGATCGGAGCGCCGAGGCCCGGTCTTTCTCAGCTGGTGATAGAGTCATGGTGCTACTGCCTGTCTCTGGGTCTGCATTGCAAGCTCGCTATAGTGGTCCATACGTAATTGAACGCCGGGTAAGCGATCGTGACTATCTTGTTGCCACTCCGGACCGTAAGAAAAGGAATCGCCTGTGTCACGTCAATATGCTGAAGCCCTACTGGGACCGCTCGGTCGGGGAGACGCGTGAGGTGAAAGGGGTGGCCCTGTCTTGTGTTCCTTCCTCCCTCGCCGTCGAACAAGAGGAGGAGGATGTGCTAATGCCGTCGGAATGTCTGACAGAAGGGAGATTACAGAATTCTGAGTTTCTGCGCGAGTTGAAGGCGCATTTGTCTCATTTGTCCGACTCGGAAAGTTTCGACATTATTAGAATCATTGAGGGTCACCGGATTCTCTTTTCGGATGTTCCCACTCGAACTCACTTGATAGACCATGACATTGACGTGGGTGATTCTCTCCCAATCAAACAGCACCCCTATCGTGTTAACCCAGTGAAACGCTCACAGTTAATGAAGGAGGTAGATTATATGCTGGCTAATGACATCGCTGAACCTAGTTTGAGTGGTTGGAGTTCCCCCTGTCTACTGGTTAACAAACCTGATGGTACTTTTCGATTCTGCACAGACTATAGGAAGCTGAATTCAATCACGTTATCCCCTTCCTAGAATGGACGATTGTGTAGATCGAGTAGGCTCTGCCGTTTTTGTTACCAAATTCTACCTGCTTAAAGGTTATTGGCAGGTTCCCCTATCTGAGCGGGCAAAGGAGATCTCAGCTTTTGTTACACCCGATACGTTTCTGCAGTACAAGGTTATGCCTTTCGGGATGAGAAACGCGCCCGCAACTTTCCAGAGATTGGTGAATCTCGTTGTGTCTGGGTTGCCGGGTTGTGAAGCGTACTTAGATGACCTGGTGATTTACAGTGGGATGTGGTCCCAGCACATAAAGCAGATCGAGGCTCTTTTTGATCGCTTGTCTGCCGCTAATTTAACGGTGAATCTGGCGAAGTGCGAGTTCGGCCAGGCTACTGTCACCTATTTGGGGAAGGTTGTGGGACGGGGGCAAGTACGACCGGTTGATGCTAAAGTGGAGGTTATTAATCAATTTCCGGTCCCTAAAACCAGACGCGAGCTGCGAAGATTCCTTGGCATGGTGGGGTACTATCGCAGCTTTTGCAGAAATTTCTCTGCAGTCGCCTCTCCATTGACTGACCTCCTCAGCACCAAGATTGTTTTTCGTTAGTCAGAGAGTTGTCAGAAATCTTTTGAGAGTGTAAAAGCCCTGTTGGGTAGTATCAGAGAGTTGTCAGAAATCTTTTGAGAGTGTAAAAGCCCTGTTGGGTAGTACACCCGTTCTTTCAGCACCTGACTTTACACGCCCATTTAAGCTTGCCGTGGACGCAAGCGATTGTGGTGCCGGAGCCGTACTCCTGCAGGAAGACGATCAAGGTATTGATCACCCCGTTTGCTACTTCTCAAAGAAGTTTAACCGACATCAGCGGTTATATTCCACTATCGAGAAGGAAGCACTAGCTCTAATTCTTGCGTTACAACATTTAGATGTGTATGTAGGCTCTGCTTTTCGTCCCATCGTGGTGATGACCGACCATAACCCGCTCGTTTCTCTTAATCGCATGAGGAATAATAATCAGCGTCTCATGCGCTGGAGTTTATTCTTGCAGGGTTATGACCTGGATATTCGGCATATCCGTGGACGTGATAATGTCATCGCTGATGCTCTGTCAAGGACGTACGAATGTGGCAATAAATAAATAATTATATTGATCGCATGACGTATGCTAAACATTAGCTAATGGTAGCGTTTCAGAGGGTGGGTAAACGTTACATTTATTTATTGTCTTAAGGGAGGGGGTGTGGGCAGTAGCAGATTGAAGAGCTGTACAGTGGTGGGTCCAGGGGGGAAATTGTGAATTAATTTTGTAAGCTCTATTGTATGATCTGGCAATTGGTTCAATAGCATCTTTAGTTTTCAGTGACCACAGGGGAAGGCAGTATGATAGAGTAGATAGAATTATGGCATTCAAATAAGTAAAAGATACAGAGGTGGTAAGATATGGCCGGATTTTGTGGTAAACAAACAACCACCGCTAGTAAACCTCTCTTACAAAGTCGGCCATGTCGTCACATTGGTTTTGTTGATGGAAGTTACAACGGGGCTTTTGAGGTGTTGCGTGCAATCACTGCGCCCAGGCAGCAGTGGTTCGGCAAGAAGAAAATACTTACGGGAATGAGTCGGCTTCAATGTCTCATTTTACATTGTTATTTCTACACGTGGTAATTACACAAGTCACAACATGTAAATAAGAAAGTTTTGGAGTTGTGTATTTCCTAATTTTTGAGGGATCTAGACTAACTGGTCTAACCCACTTCCAGTGATTGCAGCTAAGCTAATCTAACGGTGCGGGTATCTATTAGGCAGGACAACCGAAAAGTGTATTTCGGGAAATCAACATAAATATTGTGCTTAAAATGTCAGTTTAACCTTAAATAAATGTATTATGGACAATAACTGTCCTTATACGTAATTTTAATGTGATTATACGGAATGTTTTTGCACCTTTTAAACTCACATTTTCCCAACATTCGATCAATTATAAGAGTAGGACTCTGACGGCACCGAAAACAGATCAGCACAGCCGGTATTCTGTTCTAATTAGTGTCTCGCGGTCATTCTGGCAGTTGACTTGTTCAGTTTTTTCAGTGTTTTCGCTGGACACTCTGTATATCCCGCCTTATAACCTAAAAGTCCCAGCTTATTGGTGAAAGGTTTAAACGGATTCTGTAGATGGACATTTCAGGCTCCAATCACGTTAACGGTGACGAGTGCACTACGATGTTTACGTAGAAAATAACAAGGCTGAATGCTTCTGACATCATTTACATAAGAACTCTATACCCAGATCACATTGGCCTATCGACAGTGACCAAGGGACGTTGATAACGATTCAGAAAACATATCACTTTTTAATATTTAACTCCATGTTCTACTGGGACTTTTGCCGTTTATCGAGGGTGTGGCAGAAATGTTCGGTGCCACTGACCACAATCAAACGGTTTCCCTTTTAGTATTCGATTGAACAAGTAACGTTAGAAGTCAATTTTTTATGGGTTAATGCTATTGGTTTCCGCTAGCTTAATAGCCTCATATGGCGAACAATAAAGTCTCACGATACACTAGCACTTCTTGTAAGTTTTATCACCACAGCAGTGAAGTAAAAAAGTCAATAAACTCTGTCAGAAATGTATTGTCAAGCTCACGTGAATTCACTGCTGTCTATTTTCTAAAGCTCCGGTTTGCCCTCCCTATGTCTATGCTTCTTACTGCACGCACACAGAAATAAAGGGTATTCATCTTCTTGTCTGACTCTGGGGAAGATGGCAAATAAGCCAATTTCCCAAAATGTTGGCGAGCTATATGTAAAACTGACACCGAGCATTTAAAATGGGTACTGCAGTCCAAATTCACAATATTGGAGAGAGTTGTCTTCGCCCACCTCCTCCTCTCCAGACTCGATCCTCACACAGGTTGCCAGGTTGAGGACACTGAACGAACACGAGTTTATTCTATGTAGACAATCACAAGCGACGACGAGTCCTACACTAAGTTGATCAGCTAATGTATAAGTTTGCAATTTATTTATTGTTTGCCAATTATAAACAAGCTCATGTGTATTTTTTATATTTTTTTCAATGTTAGCTAGATACATATGGCAGGCTATGTTTACGGTCACACAGATATAAGCTAACATTAGTGGTATGTTTAGCTAGTAACTATATACATATATAGCTATATTTAAATCTTTAGCTAGCTAGTTAAATGAAAACGATGTTGAACTTAGCTTAGGCATTCGTAAATCGGCTGTTAGAGTGCCGGAGTACATCTGGTTGTTCGTAACGGGCAGTGAGCTGAGTCAACTCGGAGAATAGTGAATCACACAGGCCATAACGAAAACAGACGTTCCGACCCGGAATGGACATTTCAAAGGAGAACATACTGGCTGTAGCATTGTTGTCGGAGAAGCCAGTATTTCGATTTGACGTTTCCTTAATCTCTGATGACGACATATGGTCATTTTATGATTTAGTACAGTAAATGTGTTACATATAGGCTAGCTCCTTTAACATTCACCAAGTCTTTTCTCTCTGAGAAGGACAATAAGCTTACAATGAGTTAAAGATGTCACTACACAATATTCGCTAAGATTATCAGATTGAGGGTGTAGAGAAAAAGACATATAGATTATACATATATTATATATCATACTGTAGGGCAGGGGTCGGCAACTGAAGTTGGCCGCGGGCCAAATTAGCGTTATGATTGCACTCAACGGGCCAGTTGTAACTTTAAGACTATAAATATAACCATATTTGGGATTTTCGCGGACCTCGTTTGTAATTGTTGACGGGGGGGGGTGCAATCGCCTTTATTTTTTATTACAAATGTACCGCGGGTGTGCGTCCGCTTCCGCGTTCTTCATACCACACGCCACATGTTGGCTATTTCAGCACCACGCATTGTCCACCTACTTATTGCTTCACTACTGTCTGTGCGTGTCATTCACTCTCAACATGGATAAAAGTACAATGAGCATTCTTCAGGTGTGGGTAGATTCTCTATTCGTACATTATTGCCGATACGTGGGACTGTCGATTCGATATTGTTAAAAAAAAAAACGTAATTTTTTTTTTTTTTTTTTAAAGATTTTTTTTTTTTTACATCTCTAAATTATCTGGCGGGCCAAATATTATTGCTGGCGGGCCAAAAATGGCCCGCGGGCCGCCTGTTGCCGACCCATGCTGTAGGGCCTACCATATGAAACAATTGTGTTAATAAGAAGAAGATTTTCTGTGGTAGGATGAATTGCAAAAAACAGTTCTAAAGGCCCAAATGTGCACACAGCACACAGTCAAGGCCTCACATTCAAGGGCAGACACTCACACCGGGAAAACAAGCTCATTATTTGTATCTGCAGTGGTCAATGGACGATTGTCCCAAGCTAGGCACACAGTATGATCTCATCTTCGACACCTGTAAATCAAGGACATATACACACACCCACACGCAGGGAAATTGAAGGGAAAAACCTGCTCTCAGCAGAAACACATATTGTGAAACACTCCCTAATTTCCCATGGCGAGTTTTTAGTTATCTCAAAAAAGAGGCAATGGACCCATTCACACACACACACACACACACACACACACACGGGCAACTAGATGAATCCTAGCCCGCCTGAAGAGATAATATGAGTAACTCCCTAACATTCCTTGGGGCCTGATTGTCGAAAAGAACGTCCAGCACCCTAGCTTTGGCAATGTATGTGTGTGTGTGCAGTTTGAGAACTAATAGAGTTTATTAAATCCAAAGAAAACATTTCTCTTTTCCTTCACAAACATTTAGTATAAAAGACAATAAATTACAAATAATTTCTCATGTTGGTTTTTTAAAAAAAAGATGTTGTCTTTGGTTTATAAAGCAACCACCTGTGGTAAATAGCATTTGAAAAGCTTATAGTTAGTATTATTTAACCCATTAGATCATTGTATTATTGTTTATTGAACTACTATTGTCAAACCGTGGCTAGGATGTTTCTGATATAATTAAATCATGGCATTTCATAAAACCACCATATAAATAAGGGTCATATGTAATGCTTAATTAAAACGGAAATGGAAAAAGTAATCTCCCAGGAAACGGGAAAACCCCCCAGAAAAGGGGGGGTCGAAAATAAACTATAAAATGTCAGCTGAACTTCATGGTGCTGCTGTTATGTTTTGTTTCTGTCATTAACGAACCTGTTTTTACGTCTCGTGCATGAAATTGACGGACTTAGACTGGACCATGTGATTGAGAGTGTTTTTAACATATGTATGCTTAGCCGATCAGCCTGGGTATGTATATTCATGCAAATCTTTTTGCAATAAATTAAGTTATATCAGACTCTGTAATGTAGTGTCTATTTGTAAGAAAGTTTGAATTACGTGTAGTAGAATAGTCCTGACCCCTCCCGACAGGGCGGTGAAAGGATTGTTTGATTTATTATACGATAAGGGATCCTAAAGATTGTTCACTAAATCCGTGGAACGTGTGGAGATACTGGAAATATGATGAACACCGACTCATTCTTTTTATTCATGTTATACAGTCGATATTTCGCATTGCTTGCCTCTGCCGATTTCGGAGTTCGGCAGTCTCCAAATTAATCAACTATTTAAAAATATCATAATTCAATAAAAACAAACTTTAGTTATCGTAAGCGTAGTCGGGTCAGACTCGAAGGGAGCTTGCACAACTGTTTGCCTGTTGTTGATGAGAGCCAAGTTTCTGTCACTGCAAGGTAACGAGCAAAACCAGGTATGGATTTTCAGAGATGTGGCTACTCTCACGCAATGAAAGTGGAATGGATTCATTTGAAGATGTGACTCGTCTGTCCTGAGGTGATTAATTCTATGGCGGTTATGGACAGACTTCTCACAACGACACAACCTAGATTTTTTACCACTTTGTCTTTGAGGTAGGATATCGTAGCTAATTCAGTCCATGAAATTACTGATTGTTTGCTGGTTTCCGGATTGATCTACAATTTTGTTGTAGAAATAATTATTTAGCCTATGAAACTGTCAAATATGCATAAGTTTGCTAGCTACGAAATCGGTGTAAAACAGGCTAGCTATGCTATCATAGCTGATGATCAGCCAAAATTGTGTGTATGTGCCAATGCTTCAGTTCGTGTCCATAAACAATTTAATGGTAACATTAGTCAAAATGTTCACACAGAGATGAGCATCCTCTGTTTTTTTAAGAGGAAGAGTACAGAGGATGACCAGCAGGTCATAGGAGGAGAAAGGAGAGAGGAGGACAAGCTTGTAAGTTGTATGGATGGCTACTAGTTAGCTAGCTAGCAAACTATTAGCCAGCCGTACATGTATATACTGTAGCTAGCTACATTACCTAGCAGCGAGTGTAGATCTGTTCTTAATGATTATAGTTGTGTTTTAAAGGGACTGTAAAGGTAAATCTGTACTTTGCTTCAGACTGCATTATATGTGGTTGTTATGGCATGTATTAAGCATCAGCAACAGTATGAGATTTCAATTTCATTGCAATATCGATCTATATCCATCTATCCATTTCTATCTATTCCGATGTGGGGATTAAATGGGTGGAGTTCAAATTATTACTGGGCTCAGTCCTATTGGCCACAGACATGTGGTTCATGGCATCATGAACCACCAGACGTAATGGCTAATAAATGTTTTAATGTCATTGCATATTTCCTCCCATACTTAGAGGCAAATAAAACTATTCTGTCCCACTAAAACAGCCGTTTTGAGTCAAAATAATCATTTGCTATAGAGAACCTTAGTCTGCGTTATCGAGTTTTGTTACGCTGCGTTCTCACAGCGAGCAACTGGTCGCTGAGTCGGTCAATTCTACTAGGCTGGGGGCGGGGCAAAAGCTTCCCGTTGTGTCATCCAAGTCAGTTCGTGCAGCTACAATTCTTTGATAAAGAGAAACAACGGCAGTAGCCTACGTATAACAAAGACATATTTGCGATGCATCCTATTCTTTATAGTTATGTCATGACACTGATAATTATGTGTTCACGCTAGCTAGCGATAGGCTAGCCTATATATCGTCATCGCAAGCTAACGATCTTTATCTATCTAGATACATAGAGAAATTTATGTATAAAACTCAACATGTAGTTTGGGCTCAATGTGATATTGGTAGAACGGCCACATATATCCTTTAATGTTATGTTATACATTGAACAGGACGGGGTAGGCTTGTACCATTATTATTAGCTGCTCCTCCATTGCTGAAATTTGAGTGAAATCGGGCGGAGCAATTATTCACGAAATGGTTTCATGTCGTTTGGAGAAATATGAAGCGTGGAACTCTGATTGGCTGTTACGGCCGATGGTCGCTCAAAAGTTTAATTGTGGGCAACATTTATCGGCCGATTTTGGTCGCTCGGTTGCGTAGTTGCTCAGGTCGCTGACCGTCGCTCACGCTGTGTTCACACAGCGATCGACTGGTCGCTGAGTCGGTCAATTCTACTAGGCTGGGGGCGGGGCAAGAGCTTCCCGTTGTGTCATCCAAGTCAGTTCGTGCTGCTACAATTTTTTGATACTGATAAACAACGGCAGTAGCCTACGTATAACAAAGACATATTTGCGATGCATCCAGGCTGGTAGATCCAATATGATATTGGAATCCTAGTGCTTTAACTGCCTACACGTAACACACACAACTAAACAGCATTCCTGACAATACAGTAGGCTCTAGAAGTGTCATGACGTTACATTAGCCTACCTGTGAACAGTAAATCATACCTTTTCGCCGTTTTGGCTTCCAATAGCCTAGCCTACATGATATGCTAACATTAGCTAAACATAGCATTTATCTAGTGTTGTGTGAACGTTTAATTCACACAATAAAATAACAAAGACCTTACCATCGGTACCAAGGGCACTCGCAATTGCCCTCCAAGCATACATTTTTAGGCGCTTATCCCGGTATTCCTTTTGGAATACGTTAAACAGGACGTGGTAGGCTTGGACCATTATTATTAGCTGCTACTCCATTGCTGCAATTTGAGTGAAATCGGGCGGAACAATTATTCATGAAATGGTTTCGTGTCGGTTGGGGAAATATGAAGTGTGGAACTCTGATTGGCTGTTACGGCCGATGGTCGCTCAAAAGTTACGTTTCGGGCAACATTTATTGGCCGATTTTGGTCGCTCAGTTTTCTAGTCGCTCAGGTCGCTGACCGTCACTCAGCTTCATAGAGAATGAATGAACTTCCGGCGACTGGGCGACCGAAGTTGCTGGATGTGTGAATGCAGCGTCAGTTTCATAAAGAATGAATGGACTTCCGGCGACTGGGCGACCGAAGTTGCTCGATGTGAGAACGCAGCGTAATCCTTAGCTGTAGTTATTTTGATATTTTTCAGTTCGTAATCCCTCTCCCAGTCTCTCTCCTACTTCAAACCGCTATTTCATTTCTCCCACCTTCTCTATCCCTTCGTGGTGCAACCTAGATGTCTAGCTAGCAAGGCTACTTTAGCCCTAGAGCTAAATTAAGAGTTATAACTTATTTGTCGTTATTGCCTCCGTTTGCATTGCAAGCATGCCGCATATACTCTGCGTATGTCGCTTTGGATAAAAGCGTCTGCTAAATGACTGTAATGTAATGTAATGTAATGTATGTGCCCTCCCTGGATTCACAAACAGAAGATGAGGTTGAGGGTAATGCTACATGTAATTTTTTCGGTTTCCTCAAGATGCTGTAATTTGTAAGAAATGCTGGGTTTGCGTCAGTCATCAACACCGTAGTTTGCCAGCGCTTGACGACAGGCTGATATTGAGTGTCATATGAAGTGGGTTGAAGTGAAATTTCGAGTTGGTTGCTGTAAATATATAGTTGTATATATGGTAAACATATGGTAAATATATGGTTGTATATATGGTAAATATATGGTTGTATATATGGTAAATATATGGTTGTATATATGGTAAATATATGGTAAATATATGGTTGTATATATGGTAAATATATGGTTGTATATATGGTAAATATATGGTTGTATATATGGTAAATATATGGTTGTATATATGGTAAACATATGGTAAATATATGGTTGAAAATATGGTAAATATATGGTTGTATATATGGTAAATATATGGTTGTAAATATATGTTGTATATATGTTAAATATATGGTTGTATATATGGTTGTAGATATGGTAAATATATGGTTGTATATATGGTAAATATATGATTGTATATATGGTAAATATATGGTTGTATATATGGTAAATATATGGTTGTATATATGGTAAATATATGGTTTTAACGTGCACACCTCTGAACTGACACTGCATGCACTGCCGCAGTGATTAATGCCACTCCATAAATAATTTTTTTTTTTTTAAGTTTCCGTTTCACAATTTGATAAATTAAGTTTTTTTCTTCACTCTATCTGCCATTGTTTTCGATATTCCTTCATGGATATGAATGGGGATATGTAAGCTATCTAGTTCGGTTAGCTGTCAACGTTTTCTGACAATTGCTGAGAATAGGCTATAGGAGTGGGGACTAAGTGAAAAAATGTATGATTTTATTTGGACGCTCTGATTTATCTTGAGAAACTGGTAGTAGCCTACATGGAGTTTGGTAAACAACAGAAACAACTTATACGGAGAAAAACAGTAACATATATGAGGTGTTCTATAGCTAACAGCCAGCTTGTAACCAGTCACACAATATGCTGCTTTTGCGGCAAAAAAGTTTGAAAGTTATTCAGTTTCAACTAATTTTACTCAAAAATGTCTTGGCTTTCATTGTCTGCACGTCTTGATGTCAAATCCAATGTGAAACTAGTTTTGAAGCATTTAAACATAATATGACAAGTGAAGTATAATAAATCGAACAATCCTATCACCGCCCTGTCGGGAGGGGTCAGGACCATTCAACTACACTTTACTTAAACTTTCTTCCAAATAGACACCACATTCCAGAGTCTGGTATAACGTAATTTATTATAAAAAGATTTGCACGAATATACATACCCAGGCTGATCGGCTAAACATACATATGTTAAAAACATTCTCAATCACACGGTCCAGTCTAAGTCAGTCAATTTCATGCTCACCCACAAGATGTAAAACAGGTCCGTTAATGACAGAAGCAAAACATAACAGGCACACCATGAAGTTCAGCTGACATCTTACATGTTATTGTGACCCCCCTTTTTTTTGGGGTGTTCCCATTACCTGGGCGATTACTTTTTCCATGGTCTGCAGCGGTCTCTGCCGGTTTTAATTAAGCATTACATATGACCCTTATTTATATGGTAGTTTTGATGAAATGCCATGATTTAATCATATCAGAAACATCCTAGTCACGGTTTGACAATAGTAGTTCAACACATAGTTTTTACACCAATGTTTGTAAAGATAGAAGATAAATGTTTTCTTTGGATTTAATAAATTCTATCAGTTCCTCAAACTGCACACACACATAAATTTTTGTTCTTCTCGACAATCAGGCCCCAAAGAATGTGTAGGGAGTAATTCATGCTTATCTCTTCAGACGGGCTAGGAACATTTAATTGCCTGTGTGTGTGTGTGTGTGTGTGTGTGTGTGTGTGTGAATGAATGGGTCCATTGCCTACTTTTTGAGATAACTAAACCTCATCATGGGAAATTTTGAGGAGTGTATTTGCAATCTGGCTGTTTCCGCTGAGAGCGAGTTTTTCTTCAATTTCCCTGCATGTGGGTGTGTGTATATGTCCTTGATTTACAGGTGTCGAGATGAGCTCATATTGGGTGCCTAGCTTGGGACCATTGTTCATTGAGCACACTCCAATACAAATAATGAACTCATTTCTCCGGCGTGATTGTCTGCTCTTGAATCTGAGGCCTTGAATATGTGCTGCTGTTCACATATGGGCCTTTTGTGCAATTCATCCTACCACAGAAAAACATATTCATATTAACACTACATTTTAATATAGTTGGTCCTACAGTATGATATATAATTGTATATAAATAATGAATAATCTATAATTTGTCACAACACAAGCTAAGACCAGAGTTTTGTTTTTTCGGTTATGAGACCCAGCCAAGTTTCTCTCCAGTAACGTTAACGCAACTTTCGCAGCTGAGCTTTGAAGTGTTTTTTCTCAAAAACATGGTTTGATTGTATTCCAAATATAATGGGACATAACTCGATTTATATTAGGATTAGAGAGGTCATTTTGGTATCATTAGAAAGCTTACATCCTCCTTCAGGTAGTATATAAGCCCAACATGTTACATATTTAGAGTGGATTCCAAACTTTGCTACATGCGGTTCCAGGTAAATGTGCTATGCTCAGTAGCTATTATACTAGCTAGTTATTTTTAGTTATCTGATACGCTTCCTGAGCATTTCACAGTAGCTACCAAATTTGATCAACCATGGCTGCAGAATGCCAGTGAGGTCCCGACCACGCCCACACAATCCTGAGTTTTTTAAAATACAGATTTTATGTCTAACTTGAGATGTGTGTTTATTATATTTATTGACATTACTTTGAGTAGATTTGGTGGATATGTAGTGGATACATCCCTCTGTGATCATTTGTAGTTATTTTAAGTACTTTTCAGCCACTTTACAATCCCTTTAAATGAACAATTCCTTGTTTGGAGTAATATTAATAAATAAGTTGAGCTTTATTCAGTGACATCCATATAGTACATTGTGACATAGAATTTAAATTCTAAAATTCATATAGTAAAAAGTGTTTAGATAAGTAGGCCTATTCATCAGAGTTTGCATTGAAGCCAGTTCTGTGTTCATAAACATTTGTTGCTTTCCTAGATGCAAAATGAAGGGATGGCAGAACAGAGAGAGTCAGGGCCAAGTGAGACACAGGTAATGTAAATATCACAGACAGCTCGCTATGGAAGCATACACAGGTAATGTAAATATCACAGACAGCTCGCTATGGAAGCATACACAGGTAATGTAAATATCACAGACAGCTCACTATGGAAGCATACACAGGTAATGTAAATATCACAGACAGCTCACTATGGAAGCATACACAGGTAATGTAAATATCACAGACAGCTCGCTATGGAAGCATACATAGGTAATGTAAATATCACAGACAGCTCGCTATGGAAGCATACACAGGTAATGTAAATATCACAGACAGCTCACTATGGAAGCATACACAGGTAATGTAAATATCACAGACAGCTCACTATGGAAGCATACACAGGTAATGTAAATATCACAGACAGCTCACTATGGAATCATACACAAATAATAGAAATATCACAGACAGCTCACTATGGAAGCATATTCCTGCCAAAATTCGAATGAAAATCCAAATCGCCAATTGCATTTTGTTTGCATTCGATGTGCGTAAAAAACCATGACATAATTCAAATGAAAATGCGAAAGGCAATTTTATGTTTTCATTTGCAAGTTAATGTACACACTTTATCTGACAATTTGAAAATGTTAATGCAAATCCATTACACATTTATTTTTTCTCACCCTCTATGACACAACCCTGCCATAATTTAAATAAAAATTTAAAAACCCTTTTTGTATTAGCAGTTTCTTATTGCAATCGCATGATCCATGACAAAAATTTAATGATAATTCAATTTACCATTTAAAGGGCAACATGCAGGTTAAATGTTCCTGTTCAGGAGAGCATTTAAAGGGCAACATGCAGGTTAAATGTTCCTGTTCAGGAGAGCATTTAAAGGGCAACATGCAGGTTAAATGTTCCTGTTCAGGAGAGAATTTAAAGGGCAACATGCAGGTTAAATGTTCCTGTTCAGGAGAGAATTTAAAGAGCAACATGCAGGTAACATTTTTTTTTTTTTTACAGATTTACCATTTTGTGCTCATGGAGAGGGTGATTTGAAAATAATAATTTTTTAAAAACATTTTTTAAAGGCCACAAGCGCAGAAATACAGAGAAAATGGCATTATAAGCCACGCCCCCTACAAACGTTCCTTTTTTAATATATCGCCCAGTAACAGTAGGTATAAAGTCTTTGCATGACCTTGTCACAGTGCAGTGACTGAGTTAATACAGTTCATTTTTTAACTTATTATATTTCATATTTTTATCAATTCTATCTTATTTTCTATATATTTTATTTTCTATATATTTTATTAGTTATTTATTTTATGTATTTATTGGATTCTAATTATTTATTCTTACTAAAGATCAATAAAAAAGAACATGAACAACACGGGAATGGCATCGTTTGCATGCACAACTAGAATGCCCCGGATAAAACTAACGTTACTCCTCCCTTGTCATCCACCCCAGTGATTTTCAACCACTGTGCTGCGGCACACTAGTGTGCCGTGAGAGATCGTCAGGTGTGCCGTGGGAAATGATCCAACTTCACTTAATTAGTAACACTTTTGGTTGGTGGTGTGACTCAGGATTTTTTTTATGTAAAAAATGTGCCTTGGCTTAAAAAAGGTTGAAAAACACTGATCCACCCCACCTCGGCCAATAAAGTTCAGAAATGGATAGAAAAGAGCAGAAGCTCTGAGCTATCCCATCATCGTCATGGTCCATAGTTAATGAGCCACACAATGCAGTAGCCTACTTGGTTGGTCGTTAGTAGTGAGGTCAGTCAGTCAGTTGCTTAGTCGTTTAGTTAGTTCCATTTTAGTTGTTTCACAGCGATTTAGGATGGTGAACTTTTCTGTTTTTAGCCTGACAGGACATAAAGTTCATGTTTTTTCCCTCAGGAAAAGTAGCTATTTTCGTGTGTGGGTGCGATTTGTGCAGGTGAGGATCGGGACACTGCGGCATCTGTGTCCAAAAACACGGTTGTGTGCGGTGCACATTTTAGGGAGGAGGATTATGTCCCCGGAGATATGATGAAGTTCAGGATGGGATGAGAAATATTTATAGTAAGTGATTGCTACTTGCTAACTATTAATTAATTAAATAACGTTGCTTGCTGCGAGGCTATGTAGCTAGTTAGCTAAACTGACCGATCGATCTGGCATCATACCTACTGTACATCAAGCAATATTTCCCCATAGTAATTATATAGTCGTTCATCTGTTATGACAGTGCGTTTTTATGTACTGAATTTATTTTGTGGCCGTGCTGTGGAGGTGTAACGTTAGCCTACCCCACAGATGAGTTACGTTAGGGGAAGCACTGCAACGTCGTTAGCCAGAAGTCAAAGTATTTTAAACTAGTTAGCTGGCTAGCTATGGTGAGATTTTATAACTAGGAAGGTTTTTAGGATTTTTGACTGTCATTTTCATGCTATTTCATGTTATTGGGGGATTATTTCAATACAGAAATATACAATATTATTGCTTTCATGTCAGTGGAAAAAATGCTGTTTTAGCCACAGGGTGGCAGTCTAAAACCACAAATGGTAAATGAGGTTCAAAAGAACGTTTTGTTAGCCCATGGTTTCACGCGCATCCAAGGAGCAGGAGAACTTCGGCTACATGTTTGCAATAGAGACAGCGCAATATTGATTTCTGCACATTTCATAGGCTATAATGGTCACAACTGCAGCTCCAATTAACTGCACCGATTAATTCAAAGTGTAATTAGCTCACTAGCTACCAGCCGATCTTGACCGAAACAATAGATGAACTTAGAAAAATATTGTTAAATGTCAAACGATGTCTTCTAACTCAACCCTAAATCACGATTAGCTCATCTGTCTCAACGATGCCGACATTACGATACATTTTGCTGCTAATGTTGCTTAATTTCACATTCACTGTAACTCCCGCTCTGTTCTCAATACCTGATGTGACGTCACCGTTCGATTTGCCATATTTGAGGTGCGTGTGGCCGATTTCATAACAAAAATAAACATAGATGTAATTCTAAGTGTATTTTAAATATATATATATATATATATATATATAATTGAAATCCCATTGAAATGCTACATAATTTCCCCACATATTAATTCACTGTTGATGTTAACCTAAGAGTTGCCCTTTAACATATCGTTTTCATGCTTTGCGGCACAAGAGTGACATAATTCAAATGCAATGGCATTGCATCTGTTTGCATTATCATTTCCGCGTATTCACGCAAAAACCCTGCCAAAACTGAACATGCAGACTGTCAAAGCTGTCCATCAAGGCGGGGCCTCGAAGAAAGGGGCGTTACAGCGGACCTTCAAACCACTGAATTTATGGTTCAACTTCAATGGTTGTCTGCGATTTTGGTCGTCAAGCAATGACCAGGCTAGATACAGATAGCGACATTTCCTAGTTCTCTGTGTTTGGGGATTATAGGCTAAATGCTAAAAACTAGAAAGGAAACGAGGTAGCCTAAACGTTACGATGAGCCTAGTCAGCCCGTTGTTTACTAACTTAACCTTAACAGCAGGGAGGACTTGCCATAAGAGGCAATAGATTTCCATTCACCGGTTTGCCTTAGACAGGGCTGTGAGATAAACCAACATTGGGCTATTGCCTAGCCTATATTCCATGTCACTAAAATAAAATAAGCAGGCTATCAATAAAATCAGTGCTTATGTCTCTAATTTTATCTGAGTAGTAGACCTATTTAAATTAAAATGATCCTGTTCTTATAAAACTGAGCATAATGACACTGTGCCAATACTGACATACATTTTTTAAAATTATTATTTTACAGCTGTGTGGATTGGCTACTGTCGGAACTCACTGTACTTGCACTCTCTCTAAAAAGACCAGTTTTTACGTTCTCTCTCACGTAGCCTAGCCTATTTAACTTGAACAAATTAAAATGTTTTGTGTAGTAGGTTCAGCCACAACAGTAAAGTCAGCGTCATAGAGGCTAACCGCCGCATCTTACAGCATTGATATCGGAGCGTTATAATAAAATAAAAATATAAAAAATATATTGTGTAAATGTCCATTTGTTTTAATCTCTAGCCTAGGCTATGTTGCTTCATGATGAGGCTAAATATTGATTATTAGGCTACAATAGCCAAGGTTACAGGTAAAATTTCCAAGGTTAATGGGCCTGTGAGTAGGGAGATCAGAGTCGGGGTTGTGCCCCGAGGTCGTTTCCCCAGTGTTTTGACCCAATAATAAAAGAAGCTCAATTGCTGTGTCTTTCAGTTTTTACAAGCCTTTTACTGTCATCTGCTGGGTAAAAACATGAATGACAGTCTACACAACATGGCTTACGCGGAATATGCCTACACAAGGTTTTTAAATGATGTATTTTTTAATTAGCCTATAGGCCTACACCATACAAAATAATCCACAGTTTTTGTAGGCTGTGTCTCGTTTCGATCGCTGTCTCAGGCTTTCTGTGGACTACGTTACCTTTGCTCTGCACATAGCCTAAGGGTAGGGTAAGGCTATCTAAAAGAAAACAATAATTTATATAAAACGTGATAGAAATGCCCACGGGGAAAAGGGTAGCACATTTTCAGGCATAGCTTGCCATGAATAGCCGGCTGGTTTTTACCATAACTGTACACAAACCCGTAACATTAGGCTAGTTAGTGAACCAGATTAACCAGGCTCTGCCCCAGCCTCTCTCCATAACCAGGCTCTGCCCCAGTCTCTCTGCATCATCACCAGGCTCTGCCCAGCCTCTCTCCATCACCAGGCTCTGCCCCAGCCTCTCTCCATCATCAGGCTCTACCCCAGCCTTTCTCCACCATCACCAGGCTCTGCTCCAGCCTCTCTCCACCATCACCAGACTCTGCCCCTTCCTCTCTCCATCAGCAGGCTCTGCCCCAGCCTCTCTCCACCATCACCAGACTCTGCCCCTTCCTCTCTCCATCACCAGGCTCTGCCCCATCCTCTCTCCATCACCAGGCTCTGCCCCAGCCTCTCTCTATCACCAGGCTCTGCTCCAGCCTCTCTCCACCATCACCAGACTCTGCCCCTTCCTCTCTCCATCACCAGGCTCTGCCCCAGCCTCTCTCCACCATCACCAGACTCTGCCCCTTCCTCTCTCCATCAACAGGCTCTGCCCCAGCCTCTCTCCATCACCAGGCTCTGCCCCAGCCTCTCTCCATCACCAGGCTCTGCCCCAGCCTCTCTCCATCACCAGGCTCTACCCAGCTTCTCTCCACCATCACCAGGCTCTGCACCAGCCTCTTTCCATCATCAGGCTCTGCACAGTCTCTCTCCACCACCAGGCTCTACCCCAGCCTTTCTCCACCATCACCAGGCTCTGCCCCAGCCTCTCTCCACCATCACCAGACTCTGCCCCAGCCTCTCTCCATCACCAGGCTCTACCCAGCCTCTCTCCACCATCACCAGGCTCTGACCAGCCTCTCTCCATTACCAGGCTCTGCCTCAGCCTCTCTCCATCACCAGGCTCTGCCCCAGCCTGATCATCTACTATTTGTGTTGTATTTTCATTTGTATGTCCGATATTAAATGAAGTATATTATGTATCTGGTATATAGTAGTTTTTGTTTTATTTATATTATAGCCCGTCTCTCCGTCTGTGGCCCCCTCTTTATAATCTCCCCTCCCCAGTCTGAGTATCCTTCATCTTCTGTCACTGCAAAGACCCTCTTACAACCACGCGGATTACTACATTCTGTTCTCAAAAGTCACCAGGAATGAGCATTTAAGTGCTTTATTTAAAAATATATATTTCTGTGGGAGCATGCCCCCGAACCTCCCAAGCATATCAGTGTCCCCCCAGGTTCAAAATCACTCCTACGCCCCTGTCTCTTACACCCCCCTTTTCTTCCCTCTCTCTCTGTTTCTTTTGTGTGGAAACGGTTAACACCTTAAATGTTGGGACGCTTATCAGCCGTAACTTCCCCAAAAGACTGCACAGGCCTCGGCCCCCGCTGGTACTCAAAACACGATCAAATACTAAGAAGGATTTGTTATTACGCATCCTCACCAGACGCCTCTAAAACCACGTAGCTATAAGCAAATAGTGAAACGGAATGTGACTACCCTTATCAGATGGAACTGCAACCCCAATACAAGTAGTTCGCCTCCCTCTCTCCATTGTGGATCAACACCGCCATCCCGTGTACAAATAAAGCAATGCAGCCTCCCATTGTCTGCAATTAGTTGGCTAAAGACAGAACCTTACAGGTGCAGCTCAAAAAATTTGAATATCGTGAAAAAGTTCAATATTTTTTGTCACTCATGTCAGAAAGTGAAACTCATATATTATATAGATTCATTACACATAGAGTGAAATATTTCAAGCCTTTATTTTTTGTAATTTTGATGATTATGGCTTACAGCTAATGAAAACCCAAATGCAGTGTCTCAGAAAATTAGAATATTACATAAGATCAATAAAAAAGGATATTTTAAACAGAAATGTCAGCCTTCTGAAAAGTATGTTCATTTCTATGCACTCAATACTTGGTTGGGGCTCCATTTGCATGAATTACTGCATCAATGCGGCGTGGCATGGAGGCGATCAGCCTGTGGCACTGTTGAGGTGTAATGGAAGACCAGGTTGCTTTGATAGCGGCCTTCAGGTCGTCTGCATTGTTGGGTCTGGTGTCTCTCATCTTCCTCTTGACAATACCCCATAGATTCTCTATGGGGTTCAGATCAGGCGAGTTTGCTGGCCAATCAAGCACAGTAATACCATGGTCATTGAACCAGCGTTTGGTACTTTTGGCAGTGTGGGCAGGTGCCAAGTCCTGCTGGAAAATGAAATCAGCATCTCCATAAAGCTTGTCAGCAGAAGGAAGCATGAAGTGCTCTAAAATTTTCTGGTAGATGGCTGCGTTGACTGTGGACTTCAGAAAACACAGTGGACATGGCACCCAAAATCATCACTGACTGTGGAAACTTCACACTGGATTTCAAGCAACGTGGATTCTGTGCCTCTCCACTCTTCCTCCAGACTCTGGGACCTTGATTTCCAAATGAAATGCAAAATTTACTTTCATCTGAAAAGAGGACTTTGGACCACTGAGCAACAGTCCAGTTCTTTTTCTCCTTAGCCCAGGTAAGACGCTTCTGACGTTGTCTCTGGTTCAGGAGTGGCTTGACACAAGGAATGTGACATTTGTAGCCCATGTCCTGGATTCGTCTGTGCATGGTGGCTCTTGATGCACTGTCTCCAGCCTCAGTCCACTCCTTGTGAAGCTCCCCCAAATTCTTGAATGGATTTTGCTTGACAATCCTCTCAAGGCTGCGGTTATCCCTGTTGCTTGTGCACCTTTTCCTACCACACTTTTTCCTTCCACTCAACTTTCTATAAATATGCTTGGATACAGCACTCTGTGAACAACCAGCTTCTTTAGCAATGACCTTTTGTGGCTTACCCTCCTTGTGGAGGGTGTCAATGACTGTCTTCTGGACATCTGTCAAGTCAGCAGTCTTCCCCATGATTGTGTAGCCTACTGAACCAGACTGAGAGACCATTTAAAGGCTCAGGAAACCTTTGCAGGTGTTTTGAGTTAATTAGCTGATTAGAGTGTGACACCATGAGTTTCCAATATTGAACTTTTTCACAATATTCTAATTGTCTGAGACACTGAATTTGGGTTTTCATTAGCTGTAAGCCATAATCATCAAAATTACAAGAAATAAAGGCTTGAAATATTTGTGTAATATGAATCTATATAATATATGAGTTTCACTTTCTGAAATGAGTGACAAAAGATATTGAACTTTTTCACGATATTCTAATTTTTTGAGCTGCACCTGTATTTGCTAAATAAATTATCAGAAAACGCCACTCAAGTACATTTAGCATTTCCGACCAAGCCGTGCTGGTGTGCGTTAGAATTACATTGTTTCCAATTAACTCTTCCTTGCTCCCGTATCCTCTGGGTTTCTGAGCCACACTGATAGAATAATTGCATCCATATTGCAGTCGAGTCCAGAATAAGTGTTCCTCTTTCTCCATTTAAATTTTTCTTCAGCTAAATGTTGCGTGTCTCCTCCCAAGCTATTGTACTATTGTAGCTATTCAGTTAAGTCCTGTGTCTCTGTCTGCTCGCACGAGTTCAGTTAGAAGCCGCTGATCTGCCTTAATTAATCACTGTCCCCGTCTGGTAAATAATGTTCTTTCTGTCCCCGTTCCTTTGTCTCTCCCCCCTGTTTGGACTCATAATTATTATTAATATTTGAATAATAAACTTGGCATAATTGAACTATATACTCGTGAAAGCTATCTCTCTCATACACCACTGGAATAAGTGATCGACTGACAAAGTCCTTTGTCGACACACTGAATTTGAAGAGTGTCGTGATTATTTAATCCCACACACTACATTTGCACGTTAGCAAGTAATGAGAAGTTGCTGAATGACTGTTCCTAGGTTTAGGTATTCAGAGTGCCTGGACTATTAATAGGTTCATCATATAGGTCATTTGCCCTGGATTCAGACTAACTGCAGTAGAGTATTGTCATTTGATAGCTTAATTGTTAAATCCAATACCAGCATTAAGTACATTAACAAATTTAATTTAAATCCATCCATTACTTGCCCGACACTTGTAAACTAAACGGTGCCATGGAATTGTCATTTGATTAAAACAATCGGGACGCACAAGGGTATAAAATGCAAGCTTCCAGCAAGAAGGGAATCCCACAACGCAATGCTCCATGCAGAAAAAGTTTGCGGTCACCACAGAACTGTGGCGGTCACGTTTCAATATTCCCCATTCATTTTAATGGTAGCTCCGCCTGCAATGTTTTGCACTCAACATGCGCAGTCCAGGCGTACCCTGGAGCCCCACTGAAATCGGTGTGGAGCGGATTTATAAGGTGATTACATCGCCTCCATTCATTTTCAATCAGAGGCTTAATCTTTGTGTTTGCAAGGCATGTTGGGATTGACTTCTGAGAGCGTGCTCTCCTGTGTAGTTTAAGCACAACTGAACTTTGGTAGAACTTTGGGTTGTGTAGTTACCTGGCCATGATATGAGTCCAAATGGTGGTTAGTTGTTTGAAAACTAATTTACTATCATTTTAAAATTGATAGAAAATGTGTTCGTGTAAGCTTTCCATTTTGTGATCCTGTGGTGGATACTGGATCCTGCCTGACTACATCAATTTGTTGTGGATCTATCCTGTCCGACTATGCCAATTTGTTGTGGATTCCGAGTGAAAATATCTCAGAGTTCTTGCAAAAAATCAGTTTTCAACAATTAGCTCTCAAATCTCAAAGTGTTTAAATAAAGAGGATGAGGCAGTAATTCTCAGAGAATGCTAGACTTTATTTCATTAAACGTACAACAAAAGTCTAGCGTAGTGCCCCCGCAGAGACTATCAAAAATGTCAGACTTTATTCCATACACCGCACAATCAAAGTCATAACATCTCCGCAGAGACACTCAAAAATGATCGGTTTTAGTTTCACTTTTATACAGTTTCTTTATCAGATTGTCCATCCCATTCTCCGCCCATCCTTGCCATATCTGTCTATATCTCACTGTGACCATTCTATTTATTAACTTTATGGGATTCTGTGAAAGTGCATTTTAATTAATATATCACTATGTGTTTCTGTGCTCATTTTGTACTGAAACCAGGGTCTGATTCAATAGTGGTCAGATACCAGGTGCCCGGAGATTCAACTTTTTATCCAACAACTTTTGATAACTGTTGCCTAAGAACGCCTTGGAAGGCGCCCAACACAATCATTGTTTTAGGAACATCTTATCTTCTTATCAGACTCTCTACAACACTGCAGCCTTCAGCTCCTTCTAGTCAGAGAGACAGAGAACATGTCTCTCTGCTCTTATAATATTTTACTGTGCTTAAGAATGCGTTTCTCTGCTCTTAATACATTTATACATTCTGTATATTGCTCTTAATACATTCACAGATACATATTCAAATATAATCAATACATATTGTCACAGGTAATATAGTTTACAGGTGATACATATTCAAATATAATCAATACATATTGTCACAGGTGACCAATGGATTTAATGTAATTCCCAACAATCCGTATTCGGAAATGATCAACTACTCAACAGATTTGTGGAGTGTGTGGACTTCCCTTGGTCGCCTCCAAGGCTGTGTCCGAATATGACCTCTACACACTTTTGAGGGCGCATATTCCACAAAAGTGGCTTTTTCTCCCGAATGGGGACACTTAAAATGTCAGGATGAACCGCTTATTTCCGGGGTTTTGTTGAGAGAATTCAGGAGCACACTTTTCTGCAGAACTGTGCCGACAATCCGACAATTTCTGTAAGTAACCCGGACATAAAAACGTAAATGACATAGAGCGTATATGCAGGGTTCGAATTGTAAAATGTTAAGAAGGGGGCGCTGTTTGTCGACCGGGGGGCGGTGTCTTAAACTAAAATGTGTAAGCGATTGCTATACATTTGCCGCAGGCAGGCACACACAATCCAATCTTACCGTTCCTTTTAATTTATTATACAACACTCATTCTTTAGGACGAGCAAAAGCCATGTTTATTCATGGCAAAAAGAGGCTGAAACACATTACAGTTATGTGTGTAAGCATATTACTGACGTTTTTGTTTCCCATATCATTCCGTGTGTTTGTTACTAGGAAACACAACCTTCAATGCTTAACCCATGTCCTTTCAAAAATATAGCCTATTCATTTTGATGTATGTAGCCTATGCAATATGTCACATTTAGACAATAATTCTAATTATGTTCATACAGTTGAATGCATCCAGCAAATAACTCCAGTTCATACAGCTGAATGTATCCAGAAAAAATAAAGAATAAAAATGGTTGTCTCTACTATGAGGTGGTAAACCCCCGCCCTCTTGGGGGGTCTTGGGGCATGCCCCCCTGGAATACATTTTTGTACATTTTAACAGTTAAATGCATAAATCTGGTGCACTTTGAGAGGAAAATTAAGACGCTAGATCCGTGAAGAATTGTGTGCTCTTGTAAACAATCCAATCAACTTGTAAGACACTTGATCCTACACTTGAGCCATCAAATAAATTACATAAAAGCTGTCATGTTTGTTGTATCTATGCAATTTATCCCTTACCAAACCAAAAATACAACTTTAACAATGACATTTCAGCCATAATTTTACAAACAGACATATGATTTGCCCTGCGCTAATAACGAGCAGAAGTGGAAACTGCGGCATTAAAACTGTAGCCTATGATTGAGAAAGAAAAATGTAATTTAGCTTCCATCTATTTATGTGAATTGGCTGTCTTTAACCAATGCAATTCAAACACATTCACACACACACACACATGGCACGGCGGCCAAAAAACACACACACGGCCAACTTTACATGCCTTTACATGACCAATCAATATATGACCAAGCCACAAATTAATAGAATAGAATATGAAAATAATAACTGTCCTACCCCTCTCCATCTCTCTTTCGCAACAAGGCAGTCGGACCAGTGTAGCGTAACGTTAGCTACAATTCTTTCCAGCGTATAATTTTTCCCACTTCCAGGTCCGTTGCTTGACTGTAGGTTATGTCTCGCTAGCTACTAGCACCTAGCACTGAACAGATAATTTTCAATGTATTTGATCAATTGGCCTGTAAATAAAGATTATTAGCGAGTACTGATCCACCTAGCGGATCACAGTTCACCACGCCAAAAAACAAACATTAGAGGCAGCCATTATGAAATAAAGTGACTTAAACAAATCCAACTTCGACTACACCTGTTTAAGAGTTAGCTAACGTTAACATTCTAGTTGCTCATTGGCAGAATGCACTGACAGACAACTAGCTAATGTTTAATTTTCAAAAGTGAAGGCATTGAAATTACACAAAGGTCCAACTGGTTCAGTCTTCCATATGCCAACTGACTGCAGAGTGTAAAGAATGTGTCAACTGCTGCAGTAGGTTTAGGCTAAATCCCTTCCCCTGTTTCTCTACAGGAGCTGCACTTCTGCACACTTTTGAGCAGCAGTATGATGCAGGCAGGAGTCTGTCTGAGATTGGACACTGAGACAACACTACCAGAGCTCACTGAGCAGCACAGGATCAGACAGAAAGAACTCAGTGGACTGGAGCCTGTCCACGTGGCACAGTCAGAGACAGAGTGTGCTGCACCAGGACTCAACACACTGGAGCCAGAGTGTGTTACAGCACACAGCGGGGTCAGTGATGTACACCACACACACATCACTGATTAAAATCGAAACTGATCTGGGCTCCAGCTACACTGAGGATCTTAAGACAAAGAGCTTAGACATGTAACCCATCTGCATCCTGACCAAATCAAAACAGAGACTGATGATGGAGGATACCTTAAGGCAGAGCGTGACTGGCAGAATATTAAATGTGTTGATATTAAATCTGATCAAATGAAGTGTGAATGCAGTGAAAGTTTACTGAGTAATGTGTTAGATTTGAGTAATTTCAAAGTTAATTTAGCAACATGTTTTAGTTAAAGTCAAACCTGTATGCCCTAATACACTATCCAGTTTATGTCTGGGGGGGTGCCTAACAGCCACCCCGTCTCCATGTGGGTGTGAAGCGCCCTTTCAGATGTGAGTACTCTTAAGTACTTCTTGACACCTGCATCAATGCCCCACTGAGTTTTCCCGGGAATACACATCGACGAGACTTCCCTGTCTAGCCTCACCTATCTGATACTTCCTGCTATATGTGTATAAATGCTGGGCCAGTTTGGAATGTAAGAGCATGTTAGACTGGAAAGCTGACAAAAATCATGGTGAACTGTAACTGTTGTGGATACTGGATCCAATCCTGCCGACCCCGCTAATTTGTCGTGGTTTACAAGTAAAAAAGAATTTCAAAGTTTTCAACTTTTGGACCCAATCTCTTTATAAGTTTTCAAATAAAAAGGATGAGGCAGTAATCTCAGAGAATGCTAGACTTTATTCCATACAACATACAACAAAAGTCTAGCGTAGTGCCCCCGCAGAGACTATCAAAAATGTCAGACTTTATTCCATACACCGCACAATCAAAGTCATAACATCTCCGCAGAGACACTCAAAAATGATCAGTTTTAGTTTCACTTTTATACAGTTTCTTTATCAGATTGTCCATCCCATTCTCCGCCCATCCTTGCCCATCAGGTGTCTCCTCAGACCCCATTGACCATACAGACACAGGCCATCTCCATCTCCGCCTTGTTTTTATTAGCGTCATCCCGCTTCGAGAACCTTCTTTCGTAGGGCCTCTCCTATTGGATTGTATCTAGGTCACACCTGGTTTCTCAACCACCCGGCTCCGCCCCGTGTGCCCCCTCCCATGGCATCGCCTGTTTTTGAGGCCTGAGAAATCACCTCGTATCAGACCCTGGTTGTTTGGACAATCTTATCAAACCTTTTGAAAGGTACAAAAAATAACTGTTGCCTCAGTTCTTATTTTCAGGAAAAATAAGAACTTTTATTAACTCTATAGTATTCTATGAAAGTGCATTTTAATTAATATATCACTATGTGTTTCTGTGCTCATTTTGTACTGAAACCAGGGTCCGATATAATGGTGGGTCAGACACCGGGTGCCTGGAAATTCAACTTTTCATCCAACAACTTTTAATAACTGTTGCCTAGGAACGCCTTGGAAGGCGCCCAACACAATCATTGTTTAGGAACATCTTATCAGACTCTCTGGACTTTCTGAAAGCAACTGCTTTTAACTGTGGCCTTCAGCTTTTCTTAGTCAGAGAGACAGAGAATGTGTTTCTGTGCTCTGTGCTCTTAATACATTTATACATTCTGTATATTGCTCTTAATACATTCACAGATACACATTCAAATATAATCAATACATATTGTCACAGGTAATATAGTTTACAGGTGATACATATTCAAATATAATCAATACATATTCAAATATAATCAATACATATTGTCACAGGTGCCCAATGGATTTAATGGAATTCCCAACAATAATTCCCAACATAACTACGAATAAACCAGCTACTGTCTTTCATCACGGAACTGATTCAAGACCCTCTTATTCCTCGAACATAATTGCAAGTACCGGCAACGAACAAAGTGTAATTGAAAAATACGAAGCAATTCTTCAAATGTCATGAATACTGTGATGAATGGAGCTGGTGTTGATCACAAAGACCAGACTGAACCATGGCAATGTGCAGGAGAGCCAAATCCAAACTAAAAAAGAAATGTGTCATCTCTTGACCCAATGTGGAGACTTAAATCACCACTGTGACTTAAACAGTCAAAATAATCATAGCACACCACAGTGTACACAGTGTGAGAAATGTTTCCAAACAAAATGTGCTTTAAATAGACACCTGAAAAGCCATACAAGTGTACACAGTGTGAAAAGTGTTTTACTAGAAAAACTGGTTTGGTTGTGCACCTGAGAGTTCATACAGGTGAAAAGCCGTACAAGTGTACTCAGTGTGAGAAGTCTTGGCGTACAAAAGCTAAATTAAATATACACCTGAGAATTAATACAGGTGAAAAGCCCTACAAATGTAATCATTTTGGGAAGTGCTTTTCAAGCGTATCTTATTTAAATTCCCACAGGATAATTCATACTGGTTATAAGTGCTAGAAGTGCACCTAGTGTATGAACTAGGGATGTTCCTAACGACTAATTTCCCTGACGGTTAAACGGAAGTTTAAACTTAGACTAGTCGACTAGTCTAAAAGTAAGAAAAAACTCAGAAAACAGTCAAAATTGTGCACAATTTCATCTATATGGTTAAACATTGTCCGGAAAAATATTGCGTATATTATAAAAGCAATTTGAAACCGTTAATCACATACTTCAATAACCAAATCGTATTTTAAATGCCGCTGAAATGTGTGGCACTTTGCGCCTTGCATTATGAACATTGCACATTATCCTACAAAACATGACAACAACTCACTAAATAAAAGTTAACAAATAACATTTATTGAAAACAATATTCAACGTAACAAAACATTTTTAGGAAACGTGCCTGGTTATTACAACGGCATTTTCATTGGGTGAACGCGATCGCATAGCAAATACAGTAAAAAATAATAATCGGTCATCAGGAAAACTACCAATAATAGGCCCACAAAAAAATATAATTTAGGCCTACTGATCGACGTGACATTAGATTCGTTTTATTGGGCTATTCAACAACGCAATAGGCCTACTTACTCTTTCCACCTCGCTGGTTTAACTTGCAGGGCGAACAGGCTAATACGTTTTGTTTTTTTCCTTCGTTTAAATATATATTTTTTTAATCCGGCGTTGTTAACATTAGTAACGGATGCTCGTTTTTTTATAAAGCAACATTTGACCAGGAAAACATGACATTTCAGTGCAAATTATGTAAATATGTAATTTAAATGTGTACATTAATAAAATAATAAGTTTAACCGACTAGTATTTCTTGTGCCGACTAGCGAGGGTAGGAACGTTTAATCGACTAGTCGGCTAAACGCGCACATCCCTAGCATGAACCCCTTTGTATTTTTATTTATTTATATTTTATGGTGCCCAACATTGGACTGAGCATATCCAATTCCCAACCCACGCGTGAACCCCACTGCTGATTCTGGAGTGTAGACATCCACGGTTCTCGGTTGTCGCCAGGTGCTTTGTTTCACACTGCAGACTACAGCTAACATAGTCGATATGGATGGCTTACTTTAAGGGTTGTTTCTCCTGACTCATTTTCCTATTGAACAAGTTTTCCTATTTGAAAAGTCAGGAGAAGAAACCCTTAAAGTGATCCATTCATATCTACTGCATATCCGGCAGCAGAGTGATAGTTTGAGGCACGTTTGTTACCTCAGGCCATTGATGACTTACAGCCATTTAGCCGACCATGGGTTCCATACTATTCCAGTGTAATTGTACAGCTTAATCTAGCACCCCCCCCCCCCCAAATTCCCATAGAGATCCATTCAAATGCAGATAGGTAATAGTATCGCATGGCATGCAAAGGATATGCAACCAAGTATTAAATATGATGAATTTATTTAAGTTTATTACATGAACATTGGTTGATTTGACCATAAGGTCATTAAGGCCTAGACCCTGTGTCAACCAGAGATGGATTGGTTCCTCCAAATGTTTCTTCCTTTTTACCACCAGGGAGTTTTTTCTTGCCACTGTTGTCTGACTTGCTCTTGTGGGGTTTTAGGCTGGGTTTTTCTGTGAAGTGTATTGAAAAAAATATATTTAAATGCACAAAATAATAAATATTCTTTTAAAACTAAAAAAATTTCAAACATAAAATAAAATAACAATGATAATAAACAATGTAAAAAATAAAAAGTGTAACTTTCAACCCAAAAAAAATGCCAAAAAAAAATCTACCAATCAAAAAAACAGTTTTTACCAAAAATTTCAAAACAAAACTGTTCAGTCTTTTCATCCCCACTGCACTGTTGACTTTGTTGTTCTCCCTAAACTAACATAAATTAGTATGTAATGTAAAAAGTAATATAAAAATGTAATGTAATTTGTAAAAAATGCTGATGTCATTAAAATGAAATCCTGAAAAATTTGTAAATATTCTAAAATCGCTCACTAATGGAATGACATATAGATAAATAACACTCACAAGATAGCTCTATAGAGCATGAGGAGGAAACTAGGGGGTGACTACTGGAGACTATTGACTTACACTTGGTGACTAACAGGTTGACTCTATAGACGCTCACCGGCTTATTGAGACGTGTACACCTAAACGTGAAAAGCAATACCTTGTTGAAAAAACTAATATTTTTTAGGTTTTTGAAAGTTAGGTTTGTAGGTTCGTTTTAGGTAGGTTAGGTAAACAAGTTGTAAGTTTTTTGTATTTGCATTTAACATTAAATATGTAAAAAAAATAAAAATTTTATTAAAAATTAAATATATTTAAAAATAAAGTTTATATTTTATTTTATATTTATAAATATTATTTAATTATTAAAATGTTAAAAACATTATTAAAATTTTTTATTTAGGATTAATTAAATTACATTTGTAGAAAGTGATTAAATTTGACAAACAACATTGTCTTTGGTAATGTGCCTGTATGTTAAATTGTTTGTACATTTGTTTGTATTTTGTTTTTGTTTGGTTTTTTTGTATTGAGTTAAGCTGATTAGACATTTTGTTTACATTTTTTTAACATAAAGGGCTGAATGAAAACTAAAAATTGCTAAATAATGTCTATATAAATTTGATACACAGCAATTGGACTAAACCTAAAAAGTATTTGTTTGTTTTTTTGTTCTCTTTAACTACAAAATTTTAAAATTAAAATTGTTTGGGGGTGTTTTGCATTAGTGTATGTAGTATGGTATTGTATATGTTGCACATTTTATATTATTTATAATTGTTATGTTTGTTATGTGTTTATATTGATATTAATGCTGTGTGCTCTAATTAATTGATATTATAATAAATCTGATTGAAAGTATATGGAAGTCAATCCAAGTCAATCTGAGTGAGGAATGGAATGGTGGAATGGAATGATACATTTGAAGAATGATGATGATGGATGGAATGGCTTGATGGGGCTTTTACGGCGTGTGTTGACTGTTGAACTGACTTGATGAACTACAACAACTTGATTATAATTTTTTTACAGTTCCTGCCTTTTCTCCTTTTTACTTTTTAGCGTCACTTTTTTATACATTTTTTTTCATTCATTACATTCACCAATCATATCCACATTCAATCATCATATCATCATCATAAACATCCATATCATCATCATCGTCATTCAATTCATAATGTATAAATTGTATATCGAATCGAAATACCAAAAAAAAAATATTTCAAGTTTTATATAAATGATATACATTTTTTTTTTTTTTTTTTTTTTTTTTTTAATTACAAAATTTTTTAAACCAACAAAAAATATAACAAATTACCAAAACGAATATTTTATCATATATTTATATCAAACACAATATCACAAAGCAATAGCTATATACATATTCCAGTCCACCCCATGGGGGCCAAAATTCTCCAGAATTATTCCCATTTATAATTGTTATTAATGCTCTCGATATGCTCTTAATACGATTTCATGGGGGGCCATTTTAAAAAAAACAGGGGCCCCCCCAAAACTAAAAAATTAACCTCTCTCCTCCTCCTCCTCCTCCTCCTCTCCTCATGCCTGTAACGAATGGTAAGGAGGGTTTTTTGGTTGAAAAGAAAGGCATCGTTGGCGTGTGAGGTGCCCAATCTCCATGTGGCAACGGGAAGCTGAAGCATGCTGAGGAGAAAGGGAGATAAGGGAGAAGGTGGGAAGTGTGGAGTGGGGGTGGGGGGGGGGAGGGGGTACAAGATCCAAGATCCAAATCAAGTCAATTCACGTTCGGGGAAAAAAAAATAGGGAAGGGATATTTTTAGTTATTGGTGGGCACTGGGGGGGCAACTGTGGTCAGGTCTATATATTATACATATACTACTGGGGAAACATCCGGACGGGAGGCGTGGGCACTGTCACACAAGAATCTACATCACATACTTCCGCACTGCACTTCATACACTGGGGAAAGGAAGCACATGTACAGGCAATTGTCAGGGTTAGGGGTTGAGGTATTTTCACTTAAGAGTCCACATCAACAAAGAGTAGAGGTCTATAGGATGATTCTGTCCATTTTGGGGCAAGACTGGGTTAGGAATTGGCATTTAAAATCGCACGGCTGTGTTTGAGTTCACCCTCCTGTTACTGTAGGTGGCAGCAATGCGTTTTGCATGCGTGTAGACTGCCATTCATTTTGACGCAAAGAAGAAGCTCAGTTTCGAAAGTTCGATTATTTTTGCCGCTGCTGTTCCGCTTATCCCTTATCATCTACAATCTTTGGTTTAACAGTATTTTGCCAAAGGTTTTCTCATATAAGCTTAGGGAAGGTAATGCACCATAAAACTCAAGAAGCGCAGCTGCTAAGGGACGGTCTCTGATTTGACGCTTTATTGCAGACCGCTTTCACACACACACAGGATCATTCTCCGCCGAGAATAGCTACATGAAGTTCAACGATTGAGTTGAAGCAATTCAGTCATCAACGAATACGAATAGGGGTAAGTATTTTATTTATTTATTTTTTATAATTGACGCTCTTACAATTCTATAAGTTTGTTTACCTGCATGCAAATCAGGCCACTTAACATTCACCAAGTCTCTTCTCTCTGAGAAGGACAATAAGCTTGCAATGAGTTAAAGATGTCACTACACAATATTAGCTAAAATTGTCAGATTGAGGGATCCTAAAGATTGTTCACAAAATCCGTGGAACATGTGGAGATAGGCCTACTGAAAATATGGTGAACACACCGACTCGTTCTTTTTATTCATGTTATACAGTCGAGTCATTTCTGGTAAAGTAGGCACATTAGACAACGTGAATTTCTTGTGTCGGCCAGTTGACGATTTTTAAAATTTTTATTATTGTGCATGTGTAAATATGATATTACTTGATCATTTTATATTTTCCTTTTTTGTATTGTGCATAACGTAGGTTGGATATTACACACTACGCCTGTCCTAAAACATTTTGCGTAGCCTATATGTGGCTTAGGTTACATTACATTACATTACAGGCATTTAGCAGACGCTTTTATCCAGAGCGACTTACACAACTTCTTATTACATGTTATTACGTTTATCCATTTCTACAGCTGGATATATACTGAAGTGTGGAAACGGTTAACACCTTAAATGTTGGGACGCTTATCAGCCGTAACTTCCCCCAAAAGACTGCACGTGCCTCGGCCCCCGCTGGTACTCAAAACACGATCAAATACTAAGAAGGATTTGTTATTACGCATCCTCACAGACGCCTCTAAAACCACGTAGCTATAAACAAATAGTGAAACGGAATCTGACTAGCTGGAGCCGGGGGACCCTTATCAGATGCAACTGCAACCCCAATACAAATAGTTCGCCTCCCTGTCTCCATTGTGGATCAACACCGCCATCCCGTGTACAAATAAAGCAATGCAGCCTCCCATTGTCGGCAATTAGTTGGCTAAAGACGGAACCTTATTTGCTGAATAAATGATCAGAAAACGCGACTCAAGTACATTTAGCATTTCCGATAGCTTCCGTCACGACCAAGCCGTGCTGGTGTGCGTTAGAATTACATTGTTTCCAATTAACTCTTCCTTGCTCCCGTATCCTCTGGGTTTCCGAGCCACACTGATAGAATAATTGCATCCATATTGCAGTCGAGTCCAGAATAAGTGTTCCTCTTTTCTCCATAAAAAAATTTTTTCAGCTAAATGTTGCGTGTCTCCTCCCAAGCTATTGTACTATTGTAGCTATTCAGTTAAATCCTGTGTCTCTGTCTGATGTGTACTTGGGTAATCTGTAGCCATCGATCAACCCATAAACCCTGCATTGCTCGCACGAGTTGAGTTGGAAGCCGCTGATCGGCCAGAATTAATTAATTGTCCCCGTCTGGAAACTAATGTGCTATCTATCCCCATTACTTTGTCTCTCCCCCCTGTTTTGACTCATAATTATTATTAGTATTTTAATAATATACTTGGCATCATTGAACTATATACTCGTGGAAGCTATCTCTCTCATACACCACTGGACATTATTATAAACATTGCAGTTATGCGTGTAAGCATATTACTGACGTTTTTGTTTCTCATATCATTCCGTGTGTTTACTAGGAAACGCAAGCTTCAATGCTTAACGTTGAGCCATGTCCTTTAAAAAGTATATTATATAAATTTTGCCTTTGCATTTTGTCAGACTATAATTCTAATTATGTTCTTACAGTTGGTCTGGGGGCATGCCCCCCCGGGAGAAAGTTTTGTAAATTTCAGTTAAATGCATCAATCTGGTGCACTTGAGAGGAACATGAAGACTCTATATCCGTGAAGAATTGTGTGCTCTTGTAAACAATCCAAAAAGCCATCAACTTGAGCCCTCAAATAAATTACATGTACTGGTTTATTTAAAGTGTTTGGAATCACAGTCCAAGGTTGCAGTAAAAATATATGGCACCGCTTGCTACTTCAGATTTAGAGATCATCTTCAACTTCACAGTCAGGATACAGCTTTTCTAACTTGATGCTGGAAATAATGTTTTAAACCGTTGTAACCACATTCACATCGATGTAGCTAGCAAATGGATGATTATTGCAAACGATGTTGTCTCCTCAAAATGCGTTCTGGCTTAGCTCAAGCGACGCTGCAAAGCAGTAGCCATTTTTATGTTAATTACGAGAGTAAAAAAAATCTGCCTTCATTCTGAAACAGTGATGGCGATCTGCCCATTCAACGAGCCCCCGATTTGGCCAGATTTCAGATAAAGCTTTCTCAGAATCTATCTACATATAAATAAGACTATTTTATTTTATTTCCAAATGTTATTATACATCCAAAAATATTGTAAGATGACTGTATATTCCCTCAAAACTATTCTCCAAACAGGATATTGTTATCAACTCCTATTATTATTCCTCTGTGCCCCCTCAGTTTTTTAGGTGCAGGTCGCCCTTGTTCTGAAACAGTAGCAGAACAAATGACAGTTTACAGGTCACCACAGTTTATTTACCTGTAGGCCTATGTAATTTATCCACCGCCAAACCAAAAATAAAACTTTAACAATTGCATTTCAGCCACAATTTTACAAACAGACATATGATTTGTCCTGCACTAATAACGAGCAGAAGTGGAAACCGCGGCATTAAAACTGTTTGATTGAGAAAGAATAATGCAATTTAGCTTACATCTATTTATGTGAATTGGCAGGGGGTTTACCGATGCTATTCATATCATACAGACACATTCATTCACACACGTGCGCATGGCACGGTGGCCAAAAAACACACACACGGCCAACTGTACATGCCTTTACATGACCAATCAATATGACCGAACCACAAATTAATAGAATAGATTATGAAAATAATAACTGCCCTACCCCTCTCCATCTTCATCTCTCTTTTGCAACAAGGCAGTCAGACCAGTGTAGCGTAACGTTAGCTACAATTATTCCCAGCGTATCATTTTTCCCACTTCCAGGTCCGTTGCTTGACTGTAGGCTACGTCTCGCTGGCTACTAGCACCTAGCACTGAACTGATCATTTTCAATGTATTTGATCAATTGGCCTGTAAATAAAGATTATTTACATAATAAATAATAAATAATAAATAGCGGATCACAGTTCACCACACCAAAGCACAAAAATTAAAGGCAGACACTATTGAATAAAGTGACTTTAACGAATCCAACTTTGACTACACCCGTTTAAGAGTTGGCTAACGTTAACATTCTACTTGCTCATTGGCAGAATGCACTGACAGACAACTAGCTAATGTTTAATTTCCAAAAGTGAGGGCATTGAAATTACACAAAGGACCAACTGGTTCAGTTTTCCATATGCCAACTGAAAGCAGTTCAGAGCAACCATTGCCCCTGACCTTGCCACATGTAAAGGTTTCCCATCGGGCGAATATAATTTAATCCGATGTCAATGTAATGTTAGATATAAACACGGACGTTTGCCTATTTGTAAGCACATGATGCCACACAGTTAAATTAGCTTGCTTAATATTCTGTACAATTTAACCCAAGCAATCAAACCAGCAGATTGCTGAATAATTTTAGATCATAAATGTAAGTTAAGTTAAGTTATATTAATACATTTGTGGCTAGAACACCAGCTAGAAAACATTGGCAATGTTAAACACAGCATATATGTTCTTACCTGTAAATCTCCTCTTTATTTGCAAGTATTTCTGGTGGCCATGGTCCACCAGAACACTCCGTTAGCTTAATTAGCTAGGCCAAGCCAAGGCAAGGCAACTTCTCGAACGTAATGTAAATCAAATGAAAATAAATAAGACCACGCAGAAAACAAGTAATAATTAATAGCTAATAATAAGACGAAAAAACAGGAATTAATGTAGGCCTAAGATAATAATGTGGCTTTATTATACACACTTTTTTTCTCTATCGCTCACTAAATTATCCTAAATCACACCGCAACCGCCCGTACAACTACTAACAATTTATACTTTATCACGGTCCCTCCTACCAAACTCATCTTTGCCAATAAAAAGCATGCACCGAACTTGAACTGGCTACACTTTAAGCCTGCAAGAAATGTGCATGCAGACAATTGGACATTTTCCACGTAAACCCCCTTCCCCTCCTCCTTTAACTGGATGTTAGAAAAGCTCATGCATAGTCGATTAATCTATCGATTATTGAAACGAATAATCGACTATTCAGATTATGAATCACACAATTACTCAATGGCTCTTATTTAACTATCAGCTTTTAAATTTAGCTTGAGGTGTTAACTAACAATAAAGATGAATACTTCATTTGATTCGTGATCCGTACGGATCTCTCGCAGTCATGGCTAGCGGAGGAGCAAAGAACTTGAGGCCTCCGGCATCATATAATGTACGGGAGCATTTTGGCTTCCCTGTAACACATAATGATGATTGAAGAAGGGTGGTGGACAAAATGAGACATGAGATGTAGGCATTGTGCCACGAGAAAGCCAGGTACTGCCAGTTGCTCCATAAAAAAAATCTACATTCAAGCCATATTTTTTGTTCTTGATTCTAGAATCCTGTGTAGATATTGAAATGCGTTCTAAATAAATGTTGCCTCTCTATATGTCCAGTTTAACGATAAATGGAGATGAGATCGAATTAGATCAAACAAACTTTTGAGATTTAGAAAGTATAAAATTCTCCGGTGTTCTCTAAACTTGTGCACTCGACAGCAACACATTCTCTGTAAACGTCGCCATGATGACAATGATGCAACATTTAAGATTGTAAAGTTAAGGGCACATTTGGAATGTCAAGTGGATCGTTGCTACTGTTCAACACCATTAACAATTCATTGATCAAGAGAAAATGTATTTCAAAATAGAAAACGTTACAGCTCATAACATGAAGTAACATGGCTTTTAACATTAGCTACTGTAGCTAGCTAGCTAACAGGCTAACTAGCTTACCGAGATGAGTCTTCAGATGCTCCAGAAAAAGTCATGTGCTCCCATGCCAGGCAAGGTCAGCTTTGCTAATGTTGCAGTTCACAGCCTTTTTGGCTGAGTTAAGAGTGAAATGTGCATGTGCACCTCTCAACAAAGATGAGAAGGAAGCAAGATGTCTCACTCCTTAGCTACTTCCGTCATCAGCTCCGGAAAAAACGATGCGTTTAATTCAGCTCCACAGCGTGACAAACACACGCGATGACGTCACCAACAAATCGACAATTAGACAAGTTGGCAACTAATTTGGTCATAGATTTTCGTCAACTACGTCAATTATTCGTTGCACCCCTAATCAGTGGCGGAGCCAGAGGGGTGTCCGGGGTGGCACTGGACACCCCTGATATACAGTGGTGTTAAAAAAAATAGTAGTACAACATCAGTAACCTGATGAACCACTGTTATTAGTAGTAGGGATATTTCTGCATGGAAAATAATTTACTTGTGTGTCATAGAAAAACAACAGACCCAACTGTCATGACATGCACGCTGCTTGTTCTGAGTACCGTAATTTCCGGACTATAAGCCGCTACTTTTTTCACACGCTTTGAACCCGGCGGCTTAAACAACGATGCGGCTAATCTATAGATTTTTACAGGCTAACGGCCTCCAGGGGGGCGCTCTAGCAGGAAGCGCAAGAGCGAGACAGACAGGTGGAAGAGATAATGCGCCGAGGAAGACGCTAGTTTGATTGTGTTTTGAACAGCCGTTTTGCGCATCATGCACACACCCTCATCATGGAAAACACACGAAGAAATGCATATGATGCAGCTTTTAAGTTAAAGGCAATCGATCTGGCTGTCGAAGAAGGAAATAGAGCTGCTGCAAAACGTTTTTAGGAAACGTGCCTGATTATTACAACGGTATTTTCATTGGGTGAACGCGATCGCATAGCAAATACAGTAAAAAATAATAATCGGTCATCAGAAAAACTACCAATAATAGGCCCACAAAAAAATAACAATTACGTAGGCCTACTGATCGACGTGACATTAGATTCATTTTATTGGGCTATTCAACAGCCCTACTTTCTTTTTCCACCTCGCTGGTTTAACTTGCAGGGCGAACAGGCTAATGAGTTTTGTTTTTTTCCTTCGTTTAAAAAAATAATTTTTTTTTTTTTAATCCGGCGTTGTTAACATTAGTAACGGATGCTAGTTTTTTTATAAAGCAACATTTAACCAGGAAAACATGACATTTCAGTGCAAATTATGTCAATATGTAATTTAAATGTGTACATTAATAAAATAATAAGTTTAACCGACTAGTATTTCTGGTGCCGACTAGCGAGGGTAGCAACGTTTAATCGTCTAGTCGACTAGACGATGTATCATCTTTCTGTGTACGTAAATATCTCATGTTACAACGTGGACACCTGCGGCTTATAGACCAGTGCGGCCTATATATGTTAAAAAAAAAAAAATCTTCTAAATTTCGTTGGTGCGGCTTTTATTCAGGTGCGCTCAATAGTCCGGAATTTACGGTAATTGACTCATTCATTGAAAGGGGTGTGTTCAAAATAATAGCAGTGTGGAGTTTAATTAGAGAATTCATTCATTCTGTGAAAAAAACAGGTGTCATTAAGAAAGAAGGGAAGCAAATGTTTCACACATTGTTATAAAATATATTTCCTTCTGTATTTCTAAGTAAAATGGGCCGTTCCAAACATTGTTCGGAGGAACAACGTAATTTGATTAAAAAGTTGATTGGAGAGGGAAAAACGTATAAAAAAGTGCAGTAAATTATAGGATGCTCAGCTAAAAAGATCTCAAATGCTTTAAAATGGCAACAAAAACCTGAAACACGCAGAAGAAATCAAGCAACTACTGTTAAAACGGATCGAAAAATAGTCAGAATGGAAAAGATTCAGCCAATTCAACCTCCAGAAAGATCAAAGATGATCTAAAATTACCTGTAAGTGCTGTTACAGTCAGGAGACGTTTGATCAAAGCTAAGCTATCAGCAAGAAGCCCCCGTAAAGCACCATTGTTGAAAAAACGGCATGTGCAGGATCGGTTAAAATTTGCCAAGGAACACATCGATTGGCCCAAAGAGAAATGGCGTAACATTCTGTGGACAGATAAGAGTAAAATTGTTCTTTTTGGGTCTAGTGGTCGTCGACAGTACGCCAGACGACCCCCGGGTACTGAATTCAAGCCACAGTACACTGTGAAGACAATGGTATGGGGACACTACAGTGTTGGGCCTATTTGTCGTATACCAGGGATCATGGATCAGTTTGAATACATCAAAATACTTGAAGAGATTATGTTGCCGTATGCCGAAGAGGAAATGCCCCAGAAGTTGGTGACCCCAAACACATGAGTAAGCGAGCAACATCTTGGTTCCAGACAAAAAGGATTGAGGTAATGGAGTGGCCATCTCAATCCCCTGACCTCAACCCCATTGAAAACCTGTGGGGTGACATTAAAAATGCAGTTTCTGAAGCAAAACCCAAAAATTCACAGGAACTGTGGAATGTAGTTAACCTGTTTGTAGGTGCCAGAAGTTGGTTGACTCGATGCAACGCAGATGCGCAGCAGTTATCAAAAACAATGGTTATGCAACTAAATATTAGTTCTCAGTAATTTAAAGTGAAGTTAAATCTTGAAAAATTTCAGTTTATACAGTAAGTGTTTCAGTTTGAAGAGAAAAATGTCAACACTGCTAAACAGATTAATATTCATTTTCTTTGCTTCCTGTAAAAGAATAACTGATAAAAATGACTTGATAAAAATTTGTTAATGCTTCGATTTGGAATTGAATGTGTAATGTTTCCACTACATTTGAAATATGGAACTAAAAGCTATTTTAAAATATTAGCACTTTATTCACTTTTTTTACGCTATTTATTTGAACACAACTGATGACCACACCGGGTGCCACCCGAAAATTTAATTAGCTATCACTGGCAGTTTGATGCTGATTGACATCTCATTTCACCTCTTGTTGAAAGAAGCGTTTATTTTGACATCCGACTGTGTCTTTTTCAAATCGAGGACGAGGAAGAGAGAATATTACCACAGCTCACGAGTCACGCGAGCGACTAATACAACTATGGCAGACCTGCGGCGAAAGCACCATATGAAGTTTTAAGGTTTAGCATCGGGTTTGGGTTTCCTGAACAACTTTTACGAAAGTTGAGTGGCTGTGCAGATTCATATTGGAAATTTGGCTCCACAGTAAATCACATCAGAGAGATCGGTTCCCAATTTAGCCTAACATTATGTTTACATTTGTGCTCAGCCCGGTATCGCGCAATTTCGTGTCATAGTCACGATTTTGTCATATATGAAATCGTGGTGGGTGATACGATTTCAGTGAAATTATCGGGTTTATCACCGCAAATTTGTATCCACGAAATTATCGTGTCCACCACCACGAATGCACGAACCGGAATGCACTACAAAATCATACAAAGATATACTGTATGTCGAATTGAAAAACCCCCTGATTTTTGTGAGTTTGTGATTCCCGTACCCAGGGGTGTAGCACAAAATTCTGGGCCCCGTGCAATGCAGGCTCTGTGGGCCCCCTTCCCAATGCAAACTCTTTAGTCCAGGCCTTCTGAGGGCCCCTCCCCCGCCTTGGGGCCCTGGGTAGTGAGTTCCACTCTTCCCCCCCCTGCCCGTACCCCACCCCAACCCCTAAACATAACCTCACAGGTGTTAACATAACTCGGGCTCATGCCCGAACTGTTAAGATAGTGCAGTTATGATGATGGGGATTTGTAATTAAGATTGAAATTGAACTAAAATGCAAAAATGCCTGTAAAATATATGTAAATAAGGGTTGTTGTTGAGCAATTATGTTTTTTTAAATAAAAACAACCTTGCAAGTCTTCAAGTCATTGTTTGACTTGGGTGGATCAGAGAGGTCTGTACAAGTTGGTCATACCTGGTATGTCAAATGTCAGTGTGTTTTTTTGTTGTTGTAAATTTACTTTAATAAATAAACTATGCTAATTATGTCACACACATGCTATCTTATCTCTTTGGTGCTTGAGCTTTATTTTATGAAAATATTTTGGATGTTCAACACTTAGACCCATATTATATATTCATGAAAACAGAGTGACCCAAGTCTCTCCAGTATGTGAGTACAGTGAGTGAGTGAGGGAGTGAGAAATTGAGCTGCAGTTCCGAGGTAGATACACTGGCTATTCATAGTATGTTAAATAATTCTAGTGAAGTAACCCTAGTAGACCACACTATCCATCACATTGAAGAACTCCGGGTTAAGTGAATTGTCACTTCTACCTTTAGTCAGCAATCATAGGATTCATTCATGCTCCTTAGATGCCAGGTTAGGGTTACAAACTCATTTTTTGTCATGGTCTATGGACCCCCTGAAGTAGCCTTGGCCACCCCCTGGCCACCCCATGTATAAAACTCTAGTTCCACCACTGCCCCTAATGACCAACAATTCAGGAGACTGGGGCCCCTCAAAGTAGACCCATATTGGACCCCCCACCCTACCTAAAGACCGATATCTTCAGAAATAAACATGGCAGTATGATTCTCTTATTATCTGAAAGCTTACAGACAAGGTTATCCACAGTTTCAATACTTTTGGTCCCAAAATAAATACATATTATTAAATTGTATGCCCTTAAACCTTAATTTGCCAAAATTGCATAAACTCCTATTTTTTATATGTTATAGGGTAGGCACTTCTGTACATGTCCTGAAGTTTACATATTGTGCCCACTATCGGTTGAACAGCAGCAGACTTCAGAGTATAAAGTGTGTAGGTCAGTCTAACTCATGAATTAAATGTGACATCAAATAATTTCAAGAAAACGAGCACTGGATATGCATTTTGTGTTCTACCAAGCAACAGCTGTTTTGCTGAAGATTATGGTACATAAATCTTTAAGAATTCTTCATTGATAGTGATTGATATGTTGCATGAATGGAATTGAGCCTTTGCAGCCGAATGTTGGGGAAATAATTGACAGGGGAAAACAACCAATTGCAGTGCTCTAATGCGTAGCAACTGTTGCTAGCCTCCACTTCCTCGGACAACTAACTCTTCGCACGGTTTGTTGACATAAATGCAGCATGTACTGTCAGCTAAATGTAAACAGTGGATTTGGTTATTTGGACAACCACGCTGGCAGCTGAATGTCAACAACATAGATATATAATGTTACGTTAAACGTTTATGCAATATGGGCAGACACGTGTTTGCTCTAAGGTAGCCTAATTAAGGGATGTTTCATTAACAAAAATTGCGATAGGCATATTTAACGTTACAGTAATCTATAGTTGTGCCCCGCCAGGAGTAATCTATAGCTGCACAAGTGCCCCAGCCAGGAGTAATCTATAGCTGCATAGCTATGAAGACAGATTTTGAGAACCCCCCGAGGGAAATCAGCCCCGTTCCGAATCGGACCATAACGGGTCTAGAGATCTGACCGGACCCGGCGAGAGAGCGATGGAGAGAGAGAGACTTTTCAGTGGCAACATGCGCCGACCAGCGGCTGAATAGCAAATGAGCGATAATGTAACCATCAATCTAATAAGTAGCTAGGCTAATTTGTTACGTTTTAGTGCATATTTCGTAGGCTATGGAAATAATTATTTTGTGTTATGTTTTTAGCTGTTAGGCCTCGTGAAACAATCCTCATCCCACGTTCAATTGCCGGAGCCTGCTGTGTTGCTCGCTTGCAATTCAATCAAATTTCACAGTATGCCTATACCCCAAGTCCAAAATCAGTAGAAATCGTAATGGGGAAATAGAGTGATGTTTTCACAACGAAACATAACTTACCTTTGCACAAGTCATCCAAATATATAGCTTTACATACCCGAGAAAGAACGAAATTAATCTGCTAGGCTATAAAATAGCCCACTATAGACGAATGCACTGCAATATTATATTACAGACAAAAAGACATCTGTAGCTTATATTAGACTAATGAACACAACACGGTGATAATCAATCATGTTAGTCTGTTACAACAGTAACTGTGGATTGAAGTTTATAATAGTATTTAGAATAGAATTGTAGTAGACCTGATTTACCCAGTTTACTGTGAACTGCATTCAATGTTCATTACTAGGGATAGCTGCTACTTTATGGGAAGGATGTGCTTTGTCTTATCTGGTCTGTAGTTACTTCGATGACGTTTCTGTTTGCACTTTCTGTATGTCGCTTTGGATAAAAGAGTCTGCTAAATGACTGTAATGTAATATAAACCTCCCAAAGCCTGTGACCTGAAACTGTCATATTAAGACGCCAGTATGAGTTAGGCTAATGAATAGCTAGCTTGCTAGGTAACGTCAGGGTGACCATATTTTAGATTTCAAAAAGGTACAGGTATACAGGCGGTATGAACAAAAGAAAGGCTACCTATTTGTTTATAGAACAAGCAAAACGTAACCGGACATTTTTAGTAATTTAGAAATCCCGTCTGGACGGATATTTTCAGTCCCAAAAAAATAACTGTCCAGGAAAAAGAGGACAGCTGAGCTAACGTTAACGGCAACGTTAAATAACTTATGTTACCTCAAGTTGGCTGTTGTTCAGATCACATCCGATATGGTGGTAATGATAACTGGCTTTACTGGTACCTCCAAGTAGGGTTGGGCGATGTCTACTCAAATGTGACATCACAATGTGCACATCCAAACATCGTGATGGACGATGACATCGTCCTATTGTGGATTGTTTTCATTAATAAATTATTATAAAATACTAATTTGTATTATTTTATAGGCCTATTATTTATATCAGGTTTAACTTGTGTTTTATCTATTCTAAACTAAATATGAATCATTATTTCATGGTAACACAGTTTCAGAAAATTTATCAAAACAAAAGTCGGTTAAAAAAACAAAAACTGCTGTGAACAGACAACACAATGGCGGAGTTAGACTTGGTCGTGAAGAAAGGCACAGCTTCACCAATCTGGCAATACTTTGTGCATATTTAGGCCTATGCACAAGGAGACCTGAGACATGTTTCCATGACATGTTAGCCTGAGTTTATAAATATAAAATTATGCAAGTCATTTTAAGTAATTCTAAGATTATTCAGTGAAAATATTTTCGATATTGGGCTTATTGTCTCAATGCGGCAATTCAATTGCGCCGGAGGAGAGTTGGAGGGGTATTTGTGATTTAAAAAAAATAAATAATTGCATCTAATAATTAAGCTATATTATTGTAACAGCTCAGTAGCCTAATTATTTTGCAGTAATCACAGTAAGTTTGATGAAATCGTTGAAGTCGAATCCAAAGTAATGGCTCCTCATATTGAATGCACTACGCACGGTCTGTTGAACGTCATTCAAAGAGAGACAAATGTTCGCTTAGCTGTAAGTAAATTCTAATCTGTAGTTTTATGACACATAGCCTACTGACTCAAAATGTGTTAATCATTTATATGAGTATTTAATTAAGCAATAACTTTTTTAGCTAATAGACGTCGGTTTTAGAGCGCATGCAGTTTATCTCGCTCCAGTTTGCCAACGTGAATTCTTCACCAATCCTTTTTTGAAATTTTTTATAAGGGATGCAATATGGGAAACAACTGTGACGGGGACTAATTACATAATTTTACATACAAATATAATACCAACTGTTCATTTTGATAACCTACATGTTTAAAAAGTACACTGCAGTGCACTGTTATTTAACCCTTTGACACGTACGGTCACACCGGTTGTACAGCGCTAGAGTGGTCCCTGAAGCGTACTGTCACACCGGTGTGATTAGAACACAAGATTAGAACGTCTATTAACGAATGACGCAACAATAGGCCTGTGGGCTGACGCAACAATAGGCCTGTGGGCTAACCCTAGGACTAAACACACAGTTCCACAAAAACATTGTACCAAATAAACATCTTTACAACATTTACATTTATTTGTTTATGCAGACGTTCACACTTTCACAGAAGTAATGTAAGCAGCAAATACCCCCTAGCCTATAACGTTGATTTAGCTACAGTTCGCTAACGTCATTGCTAACCAAGCTGCCCAAATGAGCTAACTACGGACTGACAGAAAATATAATATACACAAGCGATTGTGATATAGCGATTACACTTTACAATGTTTTACATCACGGGTAAACTCATCCGTGATCAAAATAATTGACGAAATACTCGAAAAACGCATTTTCGAAAAAAATCCGGCAGTAAGCTAATATTGTTCTTCCGCATTCAACCAAAGATGATGCATGATGAAAAGATACTCCACTTGCTCCCAACTGTAACCATATCAATTCTCAACCAAGTTAACCTGGAAGTGAGTTATCTTGTCACGTTATCATCTTTGGTTGGACCAGAGATGACGTTAAATGGCTGCGCCCGTGTTATTAGCTTTATCAGAGATCAATAGCATACTCCGGAGCAGAAGGTGGCGGTAATGCACCAACAAGCTGGATGCCAACCGCCGTAAAAAAACACGAAGAAGAATAGCATCTCATAGCATCTCATAGCATATGGTAAGCAGTAACGTACAACCTTCAAAAATGTACTTTACCAACATCATGGGTGTCCATTGCAATGGTTGCTTGAATCGGAACACGCCATTTGTAACAACTATTTAAAAACATGCGAAAAATATTTAAAATAAAAACATTTTCACCACACAATTAGCTGACAGATATTTTTATTGATGCAAATGAAAGACAGTGCAGTTAGCTTCGGAGTCAGATGATGACTGTCCCTTGTCGCCTCACACATACTGAGAGTCATCTAGTGTTGTTATATATATATATAGTGTAGGCTATGTATATGTATGTATGCGTGTGTGCTAATATTAGTGAACTCTCAACCGTGCGAAGGCTACTGCTGTGACGTAACAATAGAATTATAGAACACCTGTTGCACACAGAAAAAAAACAAAAAAAAACTCACGCTTTGGGGCTGTTGAAAATATTTTGGAACTTACGTGCGAAAGGGTTAAACTAACATCACGATGTCGCAACCATGTCTCAACCATCGTTGATGGCTATCAATCATCGTCGATGGACGATGACATCGTCCATCGAGCCAACCCTACCTCCAAGACCGGCATTAACGTTACAGCAGTGTGGTCTCAATAACAGGAGCGCTAACGTTACTTTGTGAGCACTGGAATTACATTTGTCGCTGGTTTTGGGTTTTGGAAAAGGGACAACAATTTCTTCTTCTCCAATCTTTCAGGGTACCCGGTGTAGGTATTACAGGTTCCACAAGTCTTTTCACCATCCTGTCTGACTCAATTTGTTTTTTTAAAGGATTTTCAGTGAGTTACTGCAATCTTAATGGCATAGTAACTGTAAAGTATGATTGGACAATTTCTGGTTTGGGGAGGAGCCTAGCGACAGGTCAATTGAGTTTTAAATAATCGATTATTGAGATTATGGCATCGAGCCATAATCTTTCAAGAGAGAATCATGATGCATCTCAGAATCGACCTAATTTTAACATTAAATATGCGTTGTCCAATTAAGCTTATTAGCCAACGTTCGTTTTGCCAGAGAGACGTCCGGAAGCAGGTACAAGCTAGGCTACTACGAAGCGAAATCAACATGCCTTATAAATCTATTGCACTACAGAAAACTAAACTAAATCTCGCTACATGGTCCGGTACCAAAACACTTTCCGCAGCCAACGTTAGGCTACACTACCGGAAAAAAAACTGTGACGAAATTCTGCTGTGCTTATGAACTCGGCAGCTCATAGCCCAGACATGGAAGCTTGCAGTTACGCATCTGGCAAGCCAGTGTTGAATAGCCTAACGTTAAATGTATTTCTATAGAATACTAATAGGCCTATTTTAAAACTGTATTTTCTTATTTTACTTATGCAAACTATTTAGGCTGTACTAACTAGGCTATTTAGGCTGTATGTCTTTCTTTCAGTTAGAATGTGTTTGTGTCTAGCCTAACTAATGATGAATAATGCATGAAGATAATGACATGGAGAGAGACATGCATACAGAATACATGCATTCCAAAGACATGTGCATGCATGTCTCCATATAGACTTGGTTCATTAATTTACTTGCTTCTTCATGATCCATAGCTCAGGCGGTGCTGTTCATTGTATTTCATTATGCATTAAATAGGCCACTGCTCATCTACAAACTCTTAATAGAATTGTGGGCTATCGGTAATAGGATAACTGTTCACATTCTTGTCAGTAGAGGGCGTTATGGTTACGCAAATGTCTGCATGCATTTCTTTGGAATGCATGTATTCTGTATGCATGTCTCTCTCCATGTCATTATCTTCATGCATTATTCATCATTAGTTAGCTACCAAAAATAAGTGATATCTGAAACAAACATTTTTGGTGTAAAAAAAAAAACAAGTTACTCACGCATAGCCTACAGAGCGCTGTCTATAAGTCCACTTTAATTCCACCTTGCAAAAACTAGGCCTACCTTTAAAAGTATTGATATCAAAATGTGGCCAAGTTACAACTAACAATATTGCCTATCATAGCTCACACTAGCTCTATTCCAAAGCAACAAAGCAATGCTATACAAACTTTCCTAAATTATTTAATGCAACTTGGCCCTGTGTTTCTTCATCTTACCATCTCAAGACATTGTGGTCAATTAAACTATGTGCCACATCAAACTGCAAAATAAAAATAATTTATAGTGGAAATACTCTGATTCAGTTGTTAAATTAAACAGAGAAATGACTACACTAGAGGGCATGTTTGAACAATTGTCTGCACCCACTGCTTTGAGTCTATGAAAAGCACAGAATTAATAAAACTTTTACAACTTTTAAACAAATTACAACCATATTTTGAGTGTAATTATTCATCAACTGTTAAAAACATTCATTGAAATCATATGTTGTTCCATGAGGCACAATCTCTTCACATGCTAAAATGAAGAAACACAGGGCCAAGTTGCATCAAATAATTTAGGAAAGTTTGGATAGCATTGCTTTGGAATAGAGCTAGTTTATTTAGTGTGAGCTACGATAGGCAATATTGTTAGTTGTAACCTGGCCACAATTTGATATCAATACATTTAAAGACAGGCCTAGTTTTAGCAATTTGAAATTAAGGACTTATAGACGGCGCTCTGTAGGCTATGCATGAGCAACTTGGCTTTTTTTTAATGTCAAAGACGTTTTTTTAATCAGATATACATATGCGCTCTATGTCTTGTACGTTTTTACTTCTGGGTTACTTCCCGAAATTGTCAGATGAGTGCACAGTTCTGTGGTTGTGTGCTCCTGAATTCTCTCAACAAAACCCCAGAAATAATGGTTTCAAGTGGCCCCATTTGTGAGAAAGTCACCCACTTCAAAGCATTTTGATGAAGTGGACTCAAATATTCGCCCTCAAAAGGGTGTTGGGATCATATTCAGTCACGGGCTTAGTATCACCCAGGCAGGGAGGAAGGGTTTCCCCCACTTCATAATACAAGATCGCCCCCTGTGGTCAGTCAGGCATCTGCAGGACTGCAGAGTGTAAAGAATGTGTCAGCTGCTGCAGTAGGACCTGTTTGATTAAGGCTAAATCCCTTCCCCTGTTTCCCTCCAGGAGGTGCACTTCTGCACACCTTTGAGCAGCAGTCTGTCTGAGATGGGACACTGAAACAACACTACCAGAGCTCACTGAGCAGCACAGGTTCAGACAGAAAGAAGAGGAACTCAGTGGACTAGAGTCTGTCCACATGGCAGAGTCGGAGACAGAGTGTGCTGCACCAGGACTCAACACACTGGAGCCAGAGTGTGTTACAGCACACAGCAGGGTCAGTGATGTACACCACACACACACATCACTGATTAAAATAGAAACTGATCTTGGCTCCAGCCACACTGGAGATCTTAAGATGGAGAATCTGGACAATACAAAGCTGGGATATGTCACCCATCTGCATCCTGACCAAATCAAAACAGAGACTGATGATGGAGGATACCTTAAGGTAGAAAACATCAGTGACTTGCAGGATATTATTAGTTTTAATGTTAAATCTATGTGTGAATCCAGTGAAAGTTTAGTGAGCGATCTCATGAAAACTGTGATTAATGGAACTGACATTGATCAGAAAGACCAGACTGAACCATGGCAATGTGCTGGAGAGCCAAATCCAAACTGTAAAAAAGAAGAAATTCATGATCTGCCGACCCAATGTGGGGACTTAAGTAATCAATGTCACATAAACAATGAAAATAATGAGAGCACACCACAGTGTACACAGTGTGAGAAGTGTTTCAAAACAAAATCTGCTTTAAATAGACACCTGAAAATTCATAAAGGTGAAAAGCCATACAAGTGTACTCAGTGCGAGAAGTGTTTTACTAGAAAAACTGGTTTGGATATGCACCTGAGAGTTCATACGGGTGAAAAGCCGTACAAGTGTACTCAATGTGGGAAGTGTTTTTCCAGAATATGTAATTTTAATGGCCACCTGAAAATTCATTCAGGTGAAAAGCCCTACAACTGCACACATTGTGAGAAGTCTTGGCGTACAAAAGCTGAATTAAATATACACCTGAGAATTCATACAGGTGAAAAGCCCTACAAATGTATTCACTGTGGTAAGTGCTTTTCCAAACTGAATAATTTAAATCGGCACAAGATGCGTCATACAGGTCAAAAGCCTTACAGGTGTACACAGTGTGAGGTGTCTTTTTGTACAATATCTGAATTAAGTATACACCAGAGAATTCATACAGGTGAAAAGCCGTACAAGTGTACCCAATGTGCAAAGTCTTGTCGTATAAAAGCTGATTTAACTATACACCTGAGGTTTCATACAGGTGAAAAGCCCTACAAATGTATTCAGTGTGGGATGTGTTTTTCTTTAAGAAGTCAGTTGCATAGCCACAAGGTGATTCATACAGGTGAAAAGCCTTACAGGTGTACACAGTGTGAGAAATGTTTTATTACAAAATCTGCTTTAAATAAACATCAGATAATTCATACAGGTAAAAAGCCATACAAGTGTACACAGTGTGAGAAGTGTTTTAATGCAAAATCTGATTTAAATATACACCTGAGAATTCATACAGGTGAAAAGCCCTATAAATGTTCTCAGTGTGGGAGGTGCTTTAACACAATATCTATTCTAAATCGCCACCTGAGAATTCATACAGGTGAAAAGCCCTACAAATGTAATCATTGTGGGAAGTGCTTTTCCCAAACATCTACTTTAAGTTGCCACAGGAAAATTCATACAGGTGAAAAGTGCTAGAAGTGTACCTAGTGTGGGAAGTGTTTTTCTACAAAATCTAATTTAAATTTATACTTGAATTCATGCAGATCAAAAGGCTCTCAAACATATTTGATGTTTAAATAAAAAAATATCCTTTTAATGACCAAAAAAAGATATCCTACTGACACATGTACTCATGTAGCGTTTCATGAAAGCTGGTTTGCCACCCTCCCTTTACCTGGGAGTCAGGTGTGGAGACACCCTGGTCAATCAGTAGCACTGATTGTTCAGTCAATTACCTGGGAGAAAGAAAACCAAGGCCGGATTTGGATTGGAGGTCCAGATTTGAATAGCCATGCTTTACATGATGTACTTTGTGTGGGGCAGTGTTTTAGATGTCCATCAAAAACAACCTGATAATTTATATAAAACCCTTTGTCTTTTTAAAAATGTATTTACAATTCCCAACCCATGTGTGAACCCCACTGCCGATTCAGGATAGTGTAGACATGCACGGATCTTGATTGTCTCACCTTGTTGTGCTTTCCGAGTTCTTATTTGGGTTAAGGTTGTGTTCACGGAGTCAAAACATTTTATGATTCTGATATACCTTGTTGATTGTATTTTGGACAGACATCTGAAAAACAGCACAATGACTGGGATGCCGTTTTCCTTTTATAGGAAGTGTTTGTCATTTTAATTTCTTGTAATTATAAACTGTAAATCCTTGTATATTGAAGGGTCATATTATTTGATGAACTTGACACCAGTGACCGAAACATGGTAGCGTGCATTGCTGTGGAAGAATTTAAAGGAGAAGTTTGGTATTTAGAATGTTAAGCCCTGTTAAAAGGTTATTTACGATCACATACAACGGTCCATATCAACATTTTGGCAAACTGCAATCTTGAAATATATTGCTCATTGTTCATGTCACAGCTAACTTACACCCTGGATCTGGATGGGCATATAGAAAATCCTTCAAAAAACACCATTAACTATAATTTTCAAAGAGTGGTCATTGGTGTCTTCTTGTAATTTATGTTTACGTTTATAACATGTTTTAAATAACCGTTTAAAGATTTATAAAAGTATTTTCAGTCGCCATACAGCCATACGTTTGTAAACTTCCGCTTGAAACTTTGGGAGGTTTTGGCTGAGTTGGAAGGCTACCGTAGAAGAAGGAGAGCCTCTTCTGGGTCACCAGTTCGGGGTTTGCTTTGCAGCTAGTACAAACTCTTCAAAAGGATACATTTTGCTAAATTATTGTACGTTTATGCGACTGATTCCTTCACTGCAAGTGCTCAAGACTGCTAGTGAGCAACAGAAAACTCCAAACTTTCCAGTTTCCCAGCTGCAGATGTATCCATCTAAACCTCCTTTGGTGTCTATACAAGTCAGTGGATTTACTAAAATGATAAATAAAACCCAATACGAAGCATACTTTGCACCAATTTTTGTGTCAGAACATCAACGGACACCAGTGACCACTCGGTGAGTCTTTGAAAACGAGAGTTCATGGTGTTTTTTGAAGGATTTTCTCTATGCCCATCCAGATCCATTGTGTAAGTTAACTGTGACATGAGCAATGAGCAATATATCTCAAGACTGCAGTTTGCCAAAATGTTGATATGGACCGTTGTATATGATCGTAAATAACCTTATAACAGGGCTTAACATGCTAAATAACGAACTTCTCCTTTAACATTGTCTTCTCTTGTTGAAAATAACAAAGTTCAAGAAGATGTATTGAGTGTTTTTCTGTATGCATATTGTTTTCTTGTCAGCACCTCAGGTACCAGGAGTGCTGCTATATACGTAGACTCCTATATTTCTCCTATATGTAAACTCCCTTAGAAAGAAACTGTTATACACATGATTCCGGGTCTTTTTTTCTTCCTATAAACTGCTGTGAAAAAGTGTGTATTCTCAGAAAGGTAGACTGCCTACCCTTCTCTCCAAGATATCATGTATTAAAGCCTGACCTTTATTGAAGTTTCTGTAGAACTGAATTATTCCTCGACAATTGCCAATGAATATGAATATGACAGTACTGGCCTTTTCTGTTTCTTTACTGCCAGTGTAAAGGCTGTAATGTGTATGCCAGTTAAAACCAATCTTTAGACTTCAGACAGTATGTTTTATCTGAGGTATGAGTTGAGGGTCTTTGTTTCACTCTATTTTTCAATGTTGTATATTAAATCATTTTACATTGTGAATGTGCACATTTCATGGCCAACATGCCATTAAGATCAAAAATTGTATACTAAAAAATCTCTTCACTCTGTTCTTTGCTACCCCTGTTTGTAATTCCTGTTGCACATAAATCATAACACTGACTGTGCAACAAATAAATTTGACTTATATGGGGTTAAAATGATTCAAAACATTTTCAATTTCTTTAAACGTGTAAAGGTTGTTACTTCACATCTCAAAATAAATAACAGTAACGTATGCAAATTATGGTGGTCATGTGATCAGTAGACGTATCAGTATGTCCTGCCCCTCTTGGTAACTCGCTAACTCAGGGAAACAATTGATTCCATGTCAGAACTTCACATTGTAAACAATAGCCACATTGGCACTTTCCGACATATTCCAACAGATAATTGACATGTTTTGTAAAAACGAGAGCAGGCAGACAAGGTTTGCAACATTGGATGGAGCAGTATGTGCAAGAAGTGTGTAGCAATTAAAACGTGATTTGAACTGAGGCCAATTGGTCTACCGTGGGAGAAACCCCGGCAGCTGATTATCAATGTTGCTGATAACACCGAGGAGCAGTGCTGTATGTGCACTGCAGGGTAATATTAATGAACTAGCCTAGCAGCTGATTATCAATGTTGCTGATAACACAGAGGAGCAGTGCTGTATGTGCACTGCAGGGTAAGATTAATGAACTAGCCTAGCAGCTGATTATCGATGTTGCTGATAACACGAGGAGCAGTGCTGTATGTGCACTGCAGGGTAAGATTAATGAACTAGCCTAGCAGCTGATTATCGATGTTGCTGATAACACAGAGGAGCAGTGCTGTATCAGCTGATTATCAATGTTGCTGAAAACACAGAGGAGCAGTGCTATATGTGCACTGCAGGGTTAGATCAATGAACTAGCCTAGCAGCTGATTATCGTTTTTTTCCTGCTAGTTTGTTCCAGTTAATTGCAGGCAGTGTGTCACAAACCCAACTTTTCAGTTAGCCTTACCCTCCAAGCTAGCTATTTCCTACTGTAGAGGACAACTATTTATCTTCTTTAGTTGTGACCTCAGGTTTAGTCTAGAGAATTCTAGGTATCCTGAACTAAAACAGATTCAAGACTGAAACCAAAGAATCTTCAACTGAATAGGCCTTTATTAACAGTCTGTTGGAGTCAATCTCACGTCACCCACGTGGCCCCATCATGCATCATACTCAAGGCTCGTCCCTGCCTGGTAGTGGCTACTTTTTCATGACAATAGCTTAGCAACGGGCCTTATCGATAAATACTCCTGATAAGAAACCTGCTGTGTGCCCCTTTCACAGAGAAGTGAAGGCACTTTCATTTAAACATTGGAATGTTAACTTAAAATACAATGAAAGGGAGTAAACACAATGTAGTAAGGTATACTCAATAAACTTGTATAAAACACACACATTAGTATTCCATGCTGTCAATCATGTATTTGTTGGTGTGTAAACTTATCATTGGTCAATGTATTGGTTAAAATACTAAAGATAAAGAAGGCATCTTCCCAGAAAGGGGCCTTTGGCTCATAAATGAAACTTGGCCTTAACCACTGTGTTTTCTTAATCATGCCCTTCTACTTGTAGTTACTTTAAAGCTCTTTGTTATTATAAAATATATTTTTTAATCACATATAAATTAATATGGAGTATAAAACATTAGGTTAACAGTATTTTCTTCGACACTATCCCAAACAAAACGAGGCCTGCAGCTAGAATATAAAGGCTTAAAAGAGGGCCTGACCTGATACATGCTGTGCAGCGGAGAAAATAAATATGATGATGTAAAACACAAACCAAATGAATTAGTGAAACCCGTCCACCCAACGAGTCCCTCTCCTCTTACCAGCTGTCCTGCGAGGAAGGGGCCCCCTTCGGGTCCCACCTCCACCAGCTTGAGGTCCTGAGGGCATCTTTCTTTTTAGTTTAGGTTGGTTTTTGTTTAAAGGCGAAAAAAGAAAATAAATACAAAGCAAAATAAAAAAATGCTTCAAACAGTCCTTATGCACCCGCAGTGCACAAGCGCTGAAGAGCATCAAACGGGTGTAACACTCAGTCCTTAGCACAAGCACTGAAGAGCATCAAACAGGTAGTGGTGTAACGGATCGTAGTTGATCCGTGATCCGTACGGATCGCCCCCCACGGTTCGGCACGCATGTGAACCGCGGATTAATTGCAAAATTTAACCATCATAGTGAATTACAGTTTTACTGCCGCTAGTACTTTTTAAAGTAATAATTCCCTAAATCTCGATGCAGAGTTGCAGTGAAAAGACAGATGGGTGCTGTGTTTTACTCTGAAGCGCATTGGACCTATCGCTAAGCCCCGCCCCTCTTCGCAGGGGGAGACCGTTTGAGAGCAAGCTCACCCACTGTAATGTAATTTTCACGGATTTAACACATTAAATACTCGTTCATTTTTGGAACCAGAGCTACGAAATCTCTTCCAAATCCGTCAACAAGGCCTGCCGTATGCACTGTAAAAATGTGTGCATGACTATTTTAAAAAAAACTGAGTTTTATGATTACAACTTAGCTCTGGTCCATAGCGTTAGAAGGAGCGTCTCCTTAACGCTATGTTACTTTCCAGTCTGTGCTTCGCCTCGTCAAACAATATGTAATGGAGCCCGGGGTATTTAATTTTGTTATTCATATGGATAAGGCAAGGCTAGTGATGTTAACACCACTGTTCTAATTATTAATTATAACGTTATATATATGGCTAACTAGCCTTGTTGGTACAAGCCTGACCGTCTTGATCCAAGGCTATGGCTAATGTTAACCAAGCCAGACTCACCTAAAGTATAATATTAACGTCAACGTTTACACAGGCTATTTTTTCATTCACTACCATGTTTAAAGGAAGAAGGTATCATGCCTCATATTGCACTTTGATTTAACAATTGAGTATTGAATATTTTATATATTTTAAGATTTTACTTAAACATTGGACATCTTGAATGTTGTTTTCATTTAAGACCATGGGCAAAAGTTCCTTGCTTTAAGTGTTTTACAGAATAAATGGAAAGCAAAGATATACTTGTCTCCCTTTTTTTTTTTTGCTGATCCGAAAAATGATCCGATCCGTGACTCAAAACCGTGATACGATCCGAACCGTGAGTTTTGTGATCCGTTGCACCCCTACAAACAGGTGTAACACTCAGTCCTTAGCACAAGCGCTGAAGAGCATCAAACAGGTGTTACACTCAGTCCTGAGCACAAGCGCTGAAGAGCATCAAACAGGTGTAACACTCAGTCCTTAGCACAAGCGCTGAAGAGCATCAAACAGGTGTAACACTCAGTCCTTAGCACAAGCGCTGAAGAGCATCAAACAGGTGTAACACTCAGTCCTGAGCACAAGCGCTGAAGAGCATCAAAAGATGTGTAACACTCAGTCCTTAGCACAAGCGATGAAGAGCATCAAACAGGTGTAACACTCAGTCCTTAGCACAAGTGATGAAGAGCATCAAACAGGTGTAACACTCAGTCCTGAGCACAAGCGATGAAGAGCATCAAACAGGTGTAACACTCAGTCCTGAGCACAAGCGCTGAAGAGCATCAAACAGGTGTAACACTCAGTCCTTAGCACAAGCGTGGAAGATCATCACACAGGTGTAACACTCAGTCCTTAGCACAAGCGCTGAAGAGCATCAAACGGGCGCAACACTCAGTCCTTAGCACAAGCGCAGAAGATCATCACACAGGTGTAACACTCAGTCCTTAGCAAAATAAAAAATGCATCAAACAGTCCTTATGCACCCGCAGTGCACAAGCGCTGAAGAGCATCAAAAGAGGTGTAACACTCAGTCCTTAGCACAAGCGATGAAGAGCATCAAACAGGTGTAACACTCAGTCCTGAGCACAAGCGATGAAGAGCATCAAACAGGTGTAACACTCAGTCCTTAGCACAAGCGCTGAAGAGCATCAAACAGGTGTAACACTCAGTCCTTAGCAAAATAAAAAATGCATCAAACAGGACTTATGCACCCGCAGTGCACAAGCGCTGAAGAGCATCAAACAGGTGTAACACTCAGTTCTTAGGAAAAACAGATGGAAAATACACAAAACGGCTTGACAAAAAAAGGGAAGCTACCCCATACCAAAAGCTTTCAGGCCCATAAATCCGTCGGTAGGGCTCCGATTAACAGCGATAATTTCACACCAATACAAATACAAGCACCTTTTCCATCGCCGCCTCCAGCCCTTTTATTTCTAATGGGATTTCCGGCAGTTTACATGCAACAAGGCGTATTACTGTTAACAACTGAAAAGCCTATATCTGTGCATATAGGCCAGTAGAGTGCAAGAAAAAAATTGTTTTCTTTTCAATGACTTGAAGTTGCTTGCCCTGACTAAACATAGATTTAAAAGAAAAGGAATAAACTGCAAGATGAGCCAGATCTTTGCATAACTGATTCCTAAACATAGATTTAAAAGAAAAGAAATAAACTACAAGATGAGCCAGATCTTTGAATAACTGATTCCTAAACATATATTTAAAAGAAAAGGAAAAAACTGCAAGACGAGCCAGATCTTTGCATAACTGATTCCTAAAGATAGATTTAAAAGAAAATAAATAAACTACAAGATGAGCCAGATCTTTGAATAACTGATTCCTACCCTTCTTCTGGTTACCTCACCTATTTTCTTTATTAGCAAATGATCAATGTTTACATTAAACACAGGATACAAGCGTCACAACACAGACATAAGTGCAGTACAAACATTCAGTGAAACAGCTCTGGATTAGGTTAAAACTAAAGTAAATCTTTACAAATATCTAGAGTTTAGCTGGCTTTGCTATTTGTGCAATATTTCAGTTTCCAAATATGAGTGGCTCTAAAAATAAAACTAATTAGGTTTTTGGTCAGAAAATTTGCTGCTATGTATGTGATATTTACCCAAAATTAAAAAGATTAATGAAGTACAACTTATCCTTATCAGTAAGGTCATCTTTCTTTATCCCAAATAATACATTTATGTTTAATGCGTTTCTGTTATATTGATATACCATTTCTGCTTATGAAAGTTGTCATATCAGTCCAAAAGATTCTGCTATATAAGCATTCCCAGAACAAATGTATTAAAAGTTTCTTCCTAATTCCTACAAAAGCAGCAATTACCTCACCCCTTTAACCCTTCCTGGGGAGGAAACTATGTCACACTAGTCACATACAAATAAAAAAGAGAAAAACAACAAAGTGCAAAAATGGAGTGTGTATGTGATCCTACACTAAGGAATCCTAACAAGTGACAGTTCTTTTAATTGTGCTAACCGCTTTACGAGAGAATACAAATTTTACATCAATAACATTTATTAAATGTTTAAAATGTATACATCAATTTAAATCACCTTGTTTTTTGGCATTAATTTACCCAGTGACCATTGCAGAATGACGGGTATATATACAAAGTGGAACTGATATCCAACACAATAGCAAGGGTCCATATACATCAAGGAAAATACATACTGGAATGACAATGTGATGTGAGAGTCAATAGAGTTTAGTGTCATTGAGAGTAATGCTGCTTTCATGTGGTGTGGGATTTATGGTTTACACAAGTTTCCCACCAGTAAGGTCCACATGAACACCTTATTATTTCAGATGATCAAGTCTGGAAAATGGTGATTCTAGATGCAGCACGAATTGGCCGAGTTGTGGTGCATTTGCTCTTGCCAAAATGGCCAAACAAAAACTGAACGGTAACCCTAACCCAAAGTGAAGCACAGCTACAAATTTAAAACAGACATTTTTTTAAAACTATAGTACTGCAGCATTCAATTCCATTTGCATTCTTAACCCCTGAAATAGCCGAATATTGCTTGCTATAACTAGCCACTGGAGCTTGCTAGCCTAGAAGATTTGACTACAACAAATGGTTGTTGACTGTTGAGCAGTCCATACATTGACTGAAGATAGGGGATGCTCAACATGGGCAAAAGTAAAAAAAACAAACAAAAAAACGTCATTCAAATGCACAGGCACAATTCTTCTGGAACACCTTGGGAGTTACACAGTGTGGTGTAGCGACCATTTCTGCTTGAAGAGTCAGAAATAGTCTATCAGGAGGTACTCTTGAATGGAATAATCATCCCTGGAGATAGCTAAGAAAAAAGGTCAAAGGTTGTCTATCCAGCTGCTTTTGGCTGTTTTACGGTCCCGGCTAAAGCTCAAGGGTGACCATGCTTTTGGCTGTATCATGGTCCCGGCTAAAGCTCAAGGGTGACCGTGCCTTTGGCTGTTCCACGGTCCCGGCTAAAGCTCAAGGGTGACCGTGTTTTTGGCTGTTCCACGGTCCCGGCTAAAGCTCAAGGGTGACTGTGCATTTGGCTGTTCCACGGTCCCGGCTAAAGCTCAAGGGTGACCATGCTTTTGGCTGTTTTACGGTCCCGGCTGAAACTCAAGGGTGACCGTGCCTTTGGCTGTTCCGCGGTCCCGGCTAAAGCTCAAGGGTGACCGTGCTTTTCACTGTTTCACGGTCCCGGCTACAGCTCAAGGGTGGCCGTGCTTTTGGCTGTTCCGCGGTCCCGGCTAAAGCTCAAGGGTGACTGTGCATTTGGCTGTTCCACGGTCCCGGCTAAAGCTCAAGGGTGACCATGCTTTTGGCTGTTTTACGGTCCCGGCTAAAGCTCAAGGGTGACCGTGCTTTTGGCTGTACCACGGTCCCGGCTGAAACTCAAGGGTGACCATGCTTTTGGCTGTTCCACAGTCCTGGCTAAAGCTCAAAAGTGACCGTGCTTTTGGCTGTTTCACGGTCCCGGCTAAAGCTCAAGGGTGACCGTGTTTTTGGCTGTTTCACGGTCCCGGCTAAAGCTCAAGGGTGACCGTGCTTTTGGCTGTTTCACGGTCCCGGCTAAAGCTCAAGGGTGACCGTGCCTTTGGCTGTTCCACGGTCCCGGCTAAAGCTCAAGGGTGACCGTGCTTTTCACTGTTTCACGGTCCCGGCTACAGCTCAAGGGTGGCCGTGCTTTTGGCTGTTTCACGGTCCCGGCTAAAGCTCAAGGGTGACCGTGCCTTTGGCTGTTCCACGGTCCCGGCTAAAGCTCAAGGGTGACCGTGTTTTTGGCTGTTTCACGGTCCCGGCTAAAGCTCAAGGGTGACCGTGCTTTTCACTGTTTCATGGTCCCGGCTACAGCTCAAGGGTGGCCGTGCTTTTGGCTGTTCCGCGGTCCCCGCTAAAGCTCAAGGGTGACCGTGCTTTTGGCTGTTTCACGGTCCCGGCTAAAGCTCAAGGGTGACCGTGCCTTTGGCTGTTCCACGGTCCCGGCTAAAGCTCAAGGGTGACCGTGCTTTTGGCTGTTTCACGGTCCCGGCTAAAGCTCAAGGGCGACCGTGCTTTTGGCTGTTTCACGGTCCCGGCTAAAGCTCAAGGGTGACCGTGCTTTTCACTGTTTCACTGGCTACAGCTCAAGGGTGGCCGTGCTTTTGGCTGTTCCGCGGTCCCGTCTAAAGCTCAAGGGTGACCGTGCTTTTGGCTGTTTCACGGTCCCGGCTAAAGCTCAAGGGTGACCGTGCCTTTGGCTGTTCCACAGTCCTGGCTAAAACTCAAGGGTGACCATGCTTTTGGCTGTTTCAATGCATTACTTGTTCAACCCAACCACAAAAGATTTGCCATGATTGAGCCTGATTCTGTCTCTGACTCCACTCCTTACAGTCAGATGAAGTAACGTTATGCACACAAAATGCTGATGAAACCAGTCCATTTGGCAACCAGTTGAGGGTTGTGTGCTTCCATTTCCGGCTATGTTGTTATGAAATGCAATCTTCATATGAGACACTAGAACGGGTGAATACTGTACCTATATCCTTTAAATAAAATTTTTGATAAAAATACTTCCCACACTGAATACATTTGTAGGGCTTTTCACCTCAATTACTTTTCTGGTGCTGGTATAAAATTAGATATACTATTAAAGCACGTCCCACACTGAGTAAATTAGTGTGGCTTTTCACCTGTATGAATTCTCTGGTGGCGATTTTGATAGGATATTGTGGAAAAGCACTTCCCAAATTGAATACATTTGTAGGGCTTTTCACCTTTATAAATTCTATGGTGGATATTTAAATGATTTATTGTGGAAAAGCACTTCCCAACACTGAGGACATTTTTTGGAATTTTCTCATCTATGAAAGCACTGACTACATTTATAGGACTTTTCACCTGTATGAATTCCCTGGTGGATATTTAAATCAGAATTTTTACTAATTACACTCCTCCCACTGTGTACACTTGTACAGTATGCTACCGTTTATGCTTTTTTTGGGACAATTCTGGTGTGATTATTTTCATAGTTTATATCACAGTGATGGTTTAAGTCCCCACATTGGGTCAGTGGATCATAAATTTTTTTTTTACAGTTTGTGTTTGGTTCTCCTGCACATTGCCATGGTTCAGTCTGGTTTTTGTGATCAACACCAGCTCCATTCATCACAGTATTTATGTCATCACTCACTAAACTTTCACTGGATTCACACTTCATTTGAGCCGATTTTTTTACGTTTCTCCCAACAGGTATGGACACAAACGCAGGACTCAGAGACAGACTCACAATAAGCTCCAGCAGAGCACTTTATTTAAGGCAAGCAAACAACAATGAAGAGGGAGAGCAAGGTGAGGGTGTGAATACAGGGTTGGCGATAACCAGGGGAAGATGATGATTAAGGAAAAAAGGAAAAGAGCTGGACAAATGGCAGACAACCGGTGACAGACTGGAAGCAGGGTTGACGAGGGCAATGGCAGAGCAGGGAATGCAGGCTGGTGGGTAAACTGGAAAAGGCAGACTTAACACGTTAGCAAAACATGCCCAGGGAAACCATGCCCAGCCTGCACAACATGAAAGACAGACAGGGTAAATGTAAAAACGTGACATGAAATGAGAGGAATGGGTAACACAGGGAGAACAATAGGAAAGTGGACTGGAAGGGAGAGGTGGACACAACAGATTTAATATCAACACATTTAATATCTTGCAAGTAACTGATATGTTCTGCCTTAAGGTAGAACTCTGTCTACTGTCAGTCTCTGTTTTGATTTGGTCAGGATGCAGATGGGTTGCATATCCTAGCTCTGTAAAGTCTAGGCTCTCAGTCTTAATGAGATCCCCAGTGTGGGTGGGGATCAGTTTCAGTTTTAATCAGTGATGTGTGTGTGTGTGTGGTGTACATCACTGACCACGCTGTGTGGTGTAACACATTCTGGCTCCAGTGTGTCGATTCCTGGTGCAGCACACTCTGTCTCTGACTCTGCCATGTGGACAGACTCCAGTCCACTGAGTTTCTCTTCTTTCTGTCTGATCCTGTGCTGCTCAGTGAGCTCTGGTAATGTTGTCTCAGTGTCCCGTCTCAGACAGACTCCTGCCTGCATCATACTGCTGCTCAAAGGTGTGCAGAAGTGCAGCTTCTGGAGGGAAACAGGGGAAGGGATTTAGCTGACACGTTGTTTACACTCTGCAGTAGTCTTCACAGGTCTAAACAGTGGGACTAATGGTGGCGGCACGCTGTAGCACTGTGGGCCTAGTCCCCCCCCCCCCCCCCCCCACACTTTTGTCATTGGCCCACAATAATTTTTTAACTGAGTCTGTTGAAAATGTCTGACCATAATAAAACCACTTAAGCACGACGGTGCCTGTTGTCATGACTACGCAATACACGTGTTGCCTTATCAGAAACTGTAGCATCCAGTGACCAAACCAATCACAGCTGAACACAGAATCAGAAGCATATGCTGCATGCAATAGCCTACTCAGTACAGTAGCCTACTGTCCAATACATTCGCACTGTGTCTAGCAAACCTGCCAAAAGTTTTGTCGCATGAGTGGACAAAAGTGACAATCGCTAATTACCCAACTCTTAATTAGCTATTAAAGTTAAGAAGCAACACAAATTAATCATAAGTGTCTAAAGTTTATTAGAAGCTAGCAAAATGACATTTCAAAATTGTTACTAAATGTTACTACAGTAACTATTGTTACTGTTACTACAGCTTGATAATGATCAACAGGCCAGTTTTGGCCGGACAAAAGTCTTGTCGCAATGGCCAACTCCAATTTCTAGGCCACAGTGAATAAGGAAGAAACAAACAAGGGGCTTGATTAGTCAGCTGTAGGTAACTTTGAGCTATAAAAGCAGAAATTTGACACTTTAAGCCAAGTTCATGCTCAACATTGCTTCTGTCAACATGCCCAAGATCAAACCAGAAACCAAAGTGCTGATCATCAAGACTCCAGTTTTTAAGTCCAAGTCTCCTGCTGAAGTTTCAGACATCTTCAATGTGTCTAAACGGCAGGTTGAGAGGATTCGCAAGCGCTACCAAGAGACTGGCGACGTCCATGACAGACCCAGGTTGGGCAGACCGCGCAAGACAACTGCTCGAGACGACAGCTTGCTGGTCCGATGGTCAAAAGCCAGCCTCATGTCAACAGCCTCACAGCTCCAGGAGGAGTGGACGCCAGCAACGCCTGTTTCGTCAAGAACTCGGATTCTTGCTCGCCATGGTCTTTGCGGTCGTATTGCTGCCCAGAAACCAGCGCTAAACAAGAGACAGCTAAGAAACCGTGTTGCGTACGCCAAGGCCCACAGCCTGACGGAAGGTTGGACAGCAGAAAAGTGGCGAAAAATAGATTTTTCAGATGAATCGTCAGTTGAGCTCCATCCCAAGCGCCGCCAATATTGTTGACGACCCTCTGGGGCCTGTCTGGACCCACACAGTTCACACTGTCACAGTTCACCCAGAAGACAGTCAAATTTGGAGGTGGAAAGATTATGGTTTGGGGTTACATCATTATCAAGCAATAAACCTTATAAGCATCTATGCAATTTTTGTTTTGCTAGTATCTAAATAAACTTTAGACACTTATGATTCATTTGTTTTGTTTCCTAACTGTATTAGCTAAGTAAGAGTTGGGTAATTAGCAATTGTCACTTTTGTCCACTCATGCGACAAAACTTTTGGCCGGGACTGTAAATATCAAACCTGTAGCTAGCCATGAGTAATGTTATCTAGCTTTGCACAACTTAACATGTCCAAAAATAAAAAAACTTTTCTCCCTTTTCCAGTTTGTCAAATTAATTAGGAGAGAGCCACCATAAGCACCGGAATTATGGAAAAGCATTTGTAAATGTGATGTGAATTCTGAAACATGTGAAGTTTGGCAAATGAAACAGTGGTAGCTTATTGTGAATGAAAAAGTAATTAACAGTAGCTTATAGTTGCAGAGGTGTGTGTCAACTCAGACAAATGCAGTGTTTCAAAGAATGTTATCAAAAGCAATTCACAGTCTAGGCTACTAAAAGTGAATGTAAGAAAATACTTCAATATATCAAAAATTGTGAGCGTAGTCTTAGGCTACATGAATATTTCTTCCCTCTTATGAGAAAATAAATCAGCTATATATATGAGCTATAGTTTTGAGTACAATATCAGGCCTGTCACATTTACTGATTATTTTGTCTTGCAATAAAGACAATTGATTACATTCACTGTAAATGAATAGTAGGGATGCACCAATATGAAATTCACTGGCCGATACAGATTTACGACCATTTAGGCGAAACAAAGGTTGTTGCCGATATCGGCACCGATATTTTGGTAGTTCTGCTTTCATAGGTCTCGTGGTCAACTTTTTGTGAAACAATAAACTCCACAACACTGTGTCTCTTGCTGTGCTTGCAACTTTATCATTACAAAATATCACTCTTCAATCAGCAAGAATATCCCACCTTTTATTTACTCCTGAACTCCAAGGCAACACGCCCCAAATAAGAATTTATAAACCACAACATTACATTACATTACATTACAGTCATTTAGCAGATGCTTTTATCCAAAGCGACACAGTAAGTGCATACAGAAACATCATCGAAGTGTAAGAAAAAGGAAGTACGTCTGATGTTTGTTGAAAATGACAAAGTTTATTCTTCGTAACAGCAGTTGACAGATATACAGCAATGCACTCTGGATTCAGCGGAGTTAATCTGAATCCTGTTCTGTGAATTATATCACTTTAAATACCATTTTCGGGCTTTGTTTTCTACAGGCAGGAAACAGAAATGTATATTCAAAAATGATGTGATTGACTTAAGGAAGCCACTGTCTGGCTCCCTTAAATCAATCAGTCTGTTCATCAGCAGGGGGTCTGAAGGTGCAACTTCCCGCGGTCTAACCAGGAACCAGTCTATTGTATTGCTAATCTAATTTCCTTGGTTGGAATAGGCCTTGATCACTCACTCCCAGCTGCTATTCTATAATTGAAGACTATGCCTATCAGTGGCGAAGAGTCACTGCTTACACTTACATTTTAACCTTTCATTGTATTTATGATAAGTTGGTTGATTCGGCTGGCAGCATGGTTGATTTGTCAGTGTTTGAGTGGATCACGTAAATTTAGAATCTTACAGAAGTAACTACAGAACAGATAAGATAAAGCACATCCTTCCCATAAAGTAGCAGCTATCCCTAGTTATGAACATTGAATGCAGTTCACAGTAAACTGGGTAAATCAGCTCTACTACAATTCTATTCTAAATACTTTATTAATGACTTACGTCAAGATCCATTCTTAAAAACACAACTTCAATGTAATGCAACAAAGTTAAACATTTATTCACATACACCCATCTTATAATTAATTACTCCAACTGAAAGTGTGTTCCTGAAATATCAGTGTTTCCCTGGGAATTTTCAAGCCTGGTGGTATGCACTGAGGTGCGGCAACGACTTCTTAAACCCGTGCTGGAATGAGTTGGTCAACAGGATCGGGTGGTCAAAATGCTATATCGCTGCATTTTGCGACCTGATGCCGGAGAGCAAGTGCATCAGCTGATTCTCCCAGAGAGTTTGATAAGGGAAGTGCTGCACCAATTGCATGATTGTCATGGACATCAAGGTGTCGACTGGACCACTGAGTTGAGAGAGGTGCTACTGGCCAGGTATGCACCGTGATATTAAATTATGGTGTCAGGAGTGTCAGCACTCTTGACCACGTGTCCGCTCTTTTATGGGTCACCTACATCCAGGCCAAACCAAACAGTGGCTATTGATTTTACGTTTTTGGAGCCCACTCGAGATGGCAGGGATCAGGTTTTTATCATGACTGATGTCCTCTCCAAATACACCCAGGCGGTTCCAGCGTGACCAGCGGTAAAGATATTAGTTCAAGAACGGTTCTATAAGTTTGGGGTGCCAGCTAGAGTCCATTCTGATCAAGGTCGAAGTTTTAAGAGTGCCATCATTCAGCAACTGTGTAACATGTATGGTATCCAGAAATCTCACACCATCCCATCCGCAGGGAAATGGTCAGTGCAAACGTTTTAACCAGACGTTGCATGACCTTCTGCATACAAACGTTTTAACCGGACGTTGTGTTGTGGATCTATCCTGTCCGACTACGCCAATTTGTTGTGGATACTGGATCCAATCCTGCCTGACTACGCCAATTTGTTGTGGATTTCAAGTGAAAATATCTCACAGAGTTCTTGCCAAAATTCAGAGTTTTCAACTTTAGCTCTCAAATTTCTCTAAGTGTTTAAATAAAGAGGATGAGGCAGAATTCTCAGAGAATGCTAGACTTTATTCCATACAACGTACAACAAAAGTCTAGCGTAGTGCCCCCGCAGAGACTATCAAAAATGTCAGACTTTATTCCATACACCGCACAAAGTCATAAAATCTCCGCAGAGACACTAAAAAATGATCAGTTTTAGTTTCACTTTTATACAGTTTCTTCATCAGATTGTCCATCCCATTCTCTGCCCATCCTTGCCCATCAGGTGACTCCTCCGACCTCATTGACCACACAGACACAGGCCATCTCCATCTCCGCCTTTCTTCGAGAACCTTCTTTCGTAGGGCCTCTCCTATTGGTGTAAGGATCTGTGTTTTGCTGGTTATCTGTATCTTTATTTTGAATGTATTGTTCATTCTTAGTTCTCATCTGACTTGTTTATTTTCTGGTTATTCCTAGTTGTCCTTTGTCTGCTTGTTTACTTCTGATCTGGCACTCCCTGTTTACGTCTCTGTACCATTCGGGTGATCTCATTGGTGTTTGGGTTCCCTCTTGCTTCACACCTATCTCTGTGCACTTAGAATTACGAATTACCACTAACATACTAACGATAGATTAGATCTACTAACTCCACTAACAGACTAATTTGTATATACTTACTAATCATACTAACGGCAGGGGTGTGTATAGTTACTAATCTCACTAACATATTAGAGCGCACATTTTCACGCTGTTCTATCCTTGCTAATCATTCCCAGCTGCATCTGATCTTCTCTCCCTGTCATCTTAATCTATGCACGATTTCCTGAAACTCCAGGTCATCTGTTATCGTGTGTATGTTTGGAATCCAGTCCGCGTTTTCCCTAGTTGTCTCCGTGATTGTTTCATTGTTTCCCAAATGTATTTCAATTGTCTCGTTTGGATCCCCGTCCTTTCACACACCTGATTCCCTTTGTGTCATTTGTACCTTGTGCATTTAAGCCCTGTGTTACTTCCAGTCTGTGTCAGAACGTTGATTTTCTTTTCCTGTGCCTGCGTGTTCCTTAAGCCAGTGATCTGTATTAGACTTCGGAAGATACCCTTTGCCTGACCATTCTTTAGCTTAACCCTTATCTGCTCTGTTTGTTTTACGGTTTTGACCTTGCCTGTTTTTTGACCATTCTCCTGCCTTGTCCCCTGGTACTGCCTGATTTTTGGATTGCCCTTGATTGCCCCTTTGCCTGCCGTTTATGTACCTCCCTACTTCTGACTTCCTGGCTTGACTCCTGCATGGTAATAAATTACGCCTTTTGCCTGATCCTGTGGTCCGCGTCTGGGTCCTTACCGCGAACGTAACAGAGAACGTAACAATTGGATTGTATCTAGGTCACACCTGGGTTCTCAACCACCTGGCTCCGCCCCGTGTGCCCCCTCCCATGGCATTGCCTGTTTTTGAGGCCTGAGAAACCACCTTGTATCAGACCCTGGTTGTTCGGACCCAATACCCAATTTCTCCTCCAGGCCTTTAGAAGGCACCTAAAACAACCGTTGCCTAGGAACGTCTTGGAAGGCGCCCAAAATAACCATTGTTTAGGAACATCTTATCTTATCAGACTCTCTGGACTCTCTGAAAGTAACTGCTTTTATAGACAGAGAATGTGTTTCTGCTCTTAATACATTTATACATTCTGTATATTGCTCTTAATACATTCACAGATACACATTCAAATTTAATCAATACATATTGTCACAGGTAATATAGTTTACAGGTGATACATATTCAAATATAATCAATACATATTGTCACAGGTGACCAATGGATTTAATGGAATTCCCAACAGTTGCATGACCTACTTTTGCTTCTATTCACAATCCAGACCAAGTAAAGCATGTTCATCGGACTTCAATGAAACCCATTCCAGAGAGTCTGGCTGTATTGTGTCCATCCCAAGATGGTCCATCAGCACCAGTCGCTCCAGATATCTTAATGGAGGATTGCTTGGAGGATGGGAAACTTTTTACAGTCTTGAAGTCATTCCCGGGATATTATGGCAACCAACTCCACCACTTCTTGTGGCATCGAACCCACTTCCTGACCAGGCCGCCTCTAATCTCTCACTGCAGGTACCAAGTAACCCCATTGTACAGCCAGTAGCCTCCATAACAAAAGGTTCTAGCTCCGTGATCGGGCGAAGAACCAACCGCACAACTGCGGGTCAACATTCCAATATCCATCATTTGCCAGAGTCGGTGGTGAGTAGGGCAAGGGGGGCTGCATTCTCTCGGGTAACTGGGTCCAGTAACTCAGCATCTGTTTCATTTAGACTATGGCAATAATTAACACTCTCGTCGGGACGACGACTCAAAAGCAGGGGGTGGATTGTGATAGGGAACGTGCATGTTTGCACTTTCTGAATTGTTTTGTGTTTAGATGATGCGGTCGGGACGAGGAACATACAGTATGTATCTGTATTTCCTGCTTTTTATGTTTGTAGAGAGACAAGGCGGTAATGTCATTACTCCTACCAATTAAGCAGTGTATAAATACACTGGTGTTACTGGGGGTGGGAAGCCGTGTTTTTTTGTTCCTGTGATTTTCTGGCATTGTTATGAGTATTTATTTAGTTATTTTCAGTGTTCGTTCTGGGCGAAGCCGACGCAATTATGGTATACATGTATTAGTTTTACCAAGTACATCTGGGACGAGTAGTTGTTTACAATCACAACCATTGCCTTCTGCCTGCCTTATTCTGGACTGGGCTCATGCGCATTGTGCATTTGATTGATCACTCTGTGGTAAACTAACTAATGTATGTCCCTGGCTACATTTTTTAAAATCATTATCTGTTATAATAAAATTCCTGAATTTATTCCCTAGGTAATGGACAATAGATGCTATTTAGAGGACGGGAGAGTCACGGCCTGCCTTATGCATACTCACATTCAGGAGGGAAATGTCCTCTGCATACTCACATTCAGTAGGGAAATGTCTGGTGCATACTCACATTCAGGAGGGAAATGTCCTGTGCATACTCACATTCAGGAGAGAAATGTCCTGTGCATACTCACATTCAGGAGGGAAATGTCCTGTACGGACTCGAATTCATGAGGGACATGTCCTGTGCATACTCACATTCAGGAGGGAAATGTACTAATGCATACACACATTCAGGAGGGAAATGTCCCGTGCATACTCACATTAAGGAGGGAAATGTCCCATGCATACTCACATTAAGGAAGAAAATGTCCCGTGCATACTCGCATTCAGGAGGGAAATGTCCCATGCATACTCACATTCAGAAGGAAAATGTCCCATGCAAACTCATATTCAGAAGGAAAATGTCCCGTGCATACTCACATTCAGGAGGGAAATGTCCCATGCATACTCAAATTCAGGAGGGAAATGTCCTGTGCATACTCACATTCAGGAGGGAAATGTTCTTATACATACTCACATTCAGGAGAGAAATGTATTGTGCATACTCACATTCAAGAGGGAAATGTCTTTATGCATACTCACATTCAGGAGAGAATTGTCCTGTGCATACTCACATTCTGGATAGAAATGTTCTTATGCATACTCACATTCAGGAGAGAAATGTCTTGTGCATAATCACATTCAGAAAGGAAATGTCTTTATGCATACTCACATTCAGGAGGAAAATGTCCCTTGCATACTCACATTCAGGATAAAATGTCCCGTGCATACTCACATTCAGGAGGGAAATGTCCAGTGCATACTCACATTCAGGAAAGAAATGTCCTGTGCATACACACATTCAGGAGGGAAATGTCCCATGCATGCTCACATTCAGGAGGAAAATGTGCCATGCATACTCGCATTCATGTGGGAAATGTCCTGTGCAAACTCACATTCAGGAGGGAAATGTCCTGTGCATACTCACATTCAGGAGGAAAATGTCCCGTGCATACTCACATTCAAGAGGGAAATGTCCCGTGCATACTCACATTCAGGAGGGAAATGTCCCGTGCATACTCATATTCAGGAGGAAAATGTCCCGTGCATACTCACATTCAAGAGAGAAATGTCTTGTGCATACTCACATTCAGGAGGGAAATGTCTTTATGCATACTCACATTCAGGAGAAAAATGTCCTGTGCATACTCACATTCTGGAGAGAAATGTTCTTATGCATACTCACATTCAGTAGAGAAATGTCTTGTGCATACTCACATTCAGGAGGGAAATGTATTTATTCCTACTCACATTCAGGAGGAAAATGTCCATTGCATACTCACATTCAGGAGAAAATGTCCCGTGCATACTCACATTAAGGAGGGAAATGTCCTGTGCATACTCACATTCAGGAGGGAATTTTACCATGCATACTCATATTAAGGAGGAAAATGTCCTGTGAATACTCGCATTCAGGAGGAAAATGGCCTGTGAATACTCGGATTCAGGAGGGAAATGTCCCGTGCATACTCATATTCAGGAGAAAAATGTCCCGTGCATACTCACATTAAGGATGAAAATGTCCCGTGCATACTGGTATTCAGAAGGAAATCGTCCCGTGCATACTCACATTCAGCAGGGAAATGTCCTTTGCATATTCACATTCAGGAGGGAAATGTCCTGTGCATACTCACATTCAGAAGGGAAATGTCCTGTGCATACTCACATTCAGGAGGAAAATGTGCCATGCATACTCACATTCAAGTGGGAAATGTCCTGTGCAAAGTCACATTCAAGAGAGAAATGTCTTGTGCATACTCACATTCAGGAGGGAAATGTCCTGTGCATACTCACATTCAGGAGGGAATTTTACCATGCATACTCATATTAAGGAGAAAAATGTCATGTGAATACTCGCATTCAGGAGGGAAATGTCCCGTGCATACTCACATTAAGGATGAAAATGTCCCGTGCATACTCGTATTCAGAAGGAAAATGTCCCATGCAAACTCATATTCAGAAGGAAAATGTCCCGTGCATACTCACATTAAGGAGGGAAATGTCCCGTGCATACTCACATTAAGGAGGAAAATGTCCTGTGCATACTCGCATTCAGGAGGGAAATGTCCCATGCATACTCACATTCAGAAGGAAAATGTCCTATGCAAACTCATATTCAGAAGGAAAATGTCCCGTGCATACTCACATTCAGGAGGGAAATGTTCCATGCATACTCAAATTCAGGAGGGAGATGTCCTGTGCATACTCACATTCAGGAGGGAAATGTTCTTATACATACTCACATTCAGGAGAGAAATGTATTGTGCATACTCACATTCAGGAGGGAAATGTCTTTATGCATACTCACATTCAGGAGAGAATTGTCCCGTGCATACTCACATTCTGGATAGAAATGTTCTTATGCATACTCACATTCAGAAGAGAAATGTCTTGTGCATAATCACATTCAGAAAGGAAATGTCTTTATGCATACTCACATTCAGGAGGAAAATGTCCCTTGCATACTCACATTCAGGAGAAAATGTCCCGTGCATACTCACATTCAGGAGGGAAATGTCCAGTGCATACTCACATTCATGTGGGAAATGTCCTGTGCAAACTCACATTCAGGAGGGAAATGTCCTGTGCATACTCACATTCAGGAGGAAAATGTCCCGTGCATACTCACATTCAAGAGGGAAATGTCCCGTGCATACTCACATTCAGGAGGGAAATGTCCCGTGCATACTCATATTCAGGAGGAAAATGTCCCGTGCATACTCACATTCAAGAGAGAAATGTCTTGTGCATACTCACATTCAGGAGGGAAATGTCTTTATGCATACTCACATTCAGGAGAAAAATGTCCTGTGCATACTCACATTCTGGAGAGAAATGTTCTTATGCATACTCACATTCAGGAGAGAAATGTCTTGTGCATAATCACATTCAGAAAGGAAATGTCTTTATGCATACTCACATTCAGGAGGAAAATGTCCCTTGCATACTCACATTCAGGAGAAAATGTCCCGTGCATACTCACATTCAGGAGGGAAATGTCCAGTGCATACTCACATTCATGTGGGAAATGTCCTGTGCAAACTCACATTCAGGAGGGAAATGTCCTGTGCATACTCACATTCAGGAGGAAAATGTCCCGTGCATACTCACATTCAAGAGGGAAATGTCCCGTGCATACTCACATTCAGGAGGGAAATGTCCCGTGCATACTCATATTCAGGAGGAAAATGTCCAGTGCATACTCACATTCAAGAGAGAAATGTCTTGTGCATACTCACATTCAGGAGGGAAATGTCTTTATGCATACTCACATTCAGGAGAAAAATGTCCATTGCATACTCACATTCAGGAGAAAATGTCCCGTGCATACTCACATTAAGGAGGGAAATGTCCCGTGCATAGTCACATTCAGGAGGGAAATGTCCTGTGCATACTCACATTCAGGAGGGAATTTTACCATGCATACTCATATTAAGGAGGAAAATGTCCTGTGAATACTCGCATTCAGGAGGAAAATGTCCTGTGAATACTCGGATTCAGGAGGGAAATGTCCCGTGCATACTCATATTCAGGAGAAAAATGTCCCGTGCATACTCACAGTAACTACTTAGTGCAGATAGTCTATTTTGGCTCGCCTGCGAGACAGTTTTACGCAACTGAGACACGCGTTGCTCCTGCAGCCAAACTATTAGTGGAAAACCCAAACGCGGTATTTTAACTTTATTGGTAGACCATTCGCGACGATTTCTGACCAATGCGTAGTTTCTAAGTGTCACTATCTTTCCGTAGCAAGTCCATTTAACAAGCACTCCCCACCCAGCCTATACCTACCCATGCGTGACATAGTGGGCAATAGCGTCTATGTTGGGAGTTCATAAATATATGTATTCATCATATCATATCAGAATTCCGTCCAGCAACCAGATAAACCCACCAATAGCCCGACCGTATGCAAATACAGCGGTGCAAATCGCTGCTCAATCAATACCGACATAAACAAGTGAAATCATACAATGCCATTCTACTATCAATATCTGCAATTAAATATGGAATTCGTGTGCAATCCTCCCGTGGATTTAAGCGTAGATATGTCCCTTTCAAGATTCCGTGGTCATTTATTGTCTTGGACAATCCGTTTGAAAAATACACAGCGCATTGGAACACTATTACACAAACGAAACTAGCTCTGCGTAACTCCCCCTCCCTGATTGCACGGCTGTGACGCTTGCAATTTTATTCTGGTTTGATCGACAATTGTTTTATCCAATAGAAGGCACGACAAGCTTCCCAAAAGTAATTTACATGTGTAAATGAAAGCTTGGATTAACTATTTAAGGGCGAGCGTAACTGCAATACTTGTTATATCACGACAATTTTACGCTGGCATGCGCAGATGACGCATTTGGTTTGACTATGACGCATTTGGTATTACGCTATAAAACTGCGCGCAACTTTGATGTGACTTTTTAGTAGTTTTCCCCGAAGTCGGTCAGAAGAGGACAACAACAGAGATTCTTCTAATCCCTGTAGCATAGATTCTGTGGAAGAGGTGCCTATCAATATGGGGAAGATATCCTCCTCGACATGTAAGTATTACTGCTTGTAATATTTCGATTATATACATTCGTTTTTCCACTGCGTGCTGTATAGTCGTTATTTTTGTATTTGCATCGGTCGTAATAGACCACTGTTAGCCTGCTAATAATGCTGAACATATTTGAAAACACACTTTTTCAGACTCCACCTTGAATACCTACATGTATAAGGCAAATAATATAGTACGTTCTTTCCGTTTATTGTTTATTTTCTATTTGGTTTAGCTATCGGATCGCTTAGAATGTATAGCTGACTGTATTGTGTTGAGTACTACTAGCGATAGCATCTACGTAGTGATAAAGTAGCGCTTTCGTGACTTTGCTTCGTTCAATATGCACTTATTGTACGTCGCTTTGGATAAACGCGTCTGCCAAATAACTGTAATGTATTGATATTGTGTTCGTGCCGTTCCCGTAGTGGCTCGTGGTGGCCTGCTTTGTTAGAATTCATAGCATTCACAATGACATAGAGTATTTTAGCGCTGTTCTGTTTGGTTGCTCAGTCGTACGTTATAAACTCCTCAAAAAATGATCGGAAACGTTATTTCGGTCGATTATTCCTCCCCTTTAATAATACCAATTGGTATTGTATTTTATATCGTTAGAAAGCCTGATTAGTCACCTTTACAACGAGGTACAACTTGTAAGGATCATGCATTCGTGGAATGAGCAACACAGCTAACCGTGTGGGTAGCGGCCCAAAAAAATGTGCCAAAATCCCCTGCAATATTCTTCTGTTGGTATTCACTCTCGTGTTGAGCTTCAAGTGCTGGCAGGTGTATGCCAGTCACAGGTGTGTGACCAGGCTGGTGACCAGCATGAGGAGGAGGTGCCAAGCTGTTGTGGCTGCGTATGGATCTTCCACACGCTACTGAGGTCCCTGACAGTGTACAATGAATAAAGTGTAAAAATGGCCAATATGTGTTGTTATTTCCTTATTACTGTGGGAGAGTGCAATCATCCAGTCCACCAAGCAACTCAAAACGAGAGTGAATACCAACAGAAGAATATTGCAGGGGATTTTGGCACATTTTTTTGGGCCGCTACCCACACGGTTAGCTGTGTTGCTCATTCCACGAATGCATGATCCTTACAAGTTGTACCTCGTTGTAAAGGTGACTAATCAGGCTTTCCAACGATATAAAATACAATACCAATTGGTATTATTAAAGGGGAGGAATAATCGACCGAAATAACGTTTCCAAACTTTTTTTGAGGAGTTTATTTTATGCCTCGATTTGCCGTGAAGCTAGAACATTGGTAGTGTTTTCCGATATTATTTTATTGTATTGTAATTTCTTTGTGCATAATGTACTCTATGGGGTATTAGTATATCCATGGGTGATGCTTTTCACTTAGGGAATGGAAAATATGTATTCAAATGTACTGTGTCCAGATGTGTGCAAGATGAATGTAAAATAAATAAATAAAATACATAAGCAACAGTTGTGAAACACACTACAGAGTAATGCCATCCTAGAGCACGCAACAAAATATAACATAATGTAGCATACAGAAGAAAGTGTTTACTGAAGTACAAGAGTGAATGATTTCATATTTAGCTGTGTGTACCACGGTGTTATAATGCTTCTGCATTATGTAATTTGTTCCTATAACATGCTTGACCCTCCACCTCTGCCACTCCAGCAGTGCCCTCTACTGTTCAGAGTGAAGCCACTGCAGGACCAGATCCTTCCAGCATACTGAAGACCGTGCCATTGATGAGTGCATGTTGCCCACGAAGGCACCGCACAGGATGAAGCAGTATATGAAGGATAATGGTGAAAAAATGGCACACTTGGCATCAAACACTGAACTGAAACAGTGCAATATCAATGTTTTCATCCATTAAGTGATCGTAAGGTAAAATGTATATGCTTTATAAAGGACAAAAGGCTTTTTAATAATTTCTCGGAGAGGTTTTGGGTAGGTTATTGGACACCTAGATATCCACCCCCCTGTACTGATCCAAAATAATTCCCACATGAAAATGATACAAAGGTGAGTTAAATGAGTCAAAACGGTTGATTTGCACTGAAATGTATGATTAGTTTAAGATTTACAGCTATTCACATTTTAGCCAATTTGGATAGGTTTGGAGACCCTGGGTACATCAGGCTACACTGCTTACATTTCGTGTCATAGATCTTTAGTAGTTCTGTATATCACCCTGCGATTATTGAATGCTTGTGGACAAGGAGTTTATGATCCAGGAAATGTGTAGTTTTACCTGTTTCACTTATGTACCTCTCAGTATTTTGAAGAAATATATATTTTGTAGCATTTTTAGCAAAGTTTTGCTTGCATTTCCGGCACTTTATTTTGACCTTAAATTCTGAAAATAAACAAATCTAAGTTTGTACAAAAAATGGTACACCGGTTTTGTTTCATTTAAGCCATTTACCAAGTTTATGTGATGCTCACACCTGGAGTTATAAAGCCTTAAACAGAGTACCCCCATGATTTACCAAATATGCCATCTGCACTAAGGGGTTAAGGATGAAAATGTCCCGTGCATACTGGTATTCAGAAGGAAATCGTCCCGTGCATACTCACATTCAGCAGGGAAATGTCCTTTGCATATTCACATTCAGGAGGGAAATGTCCTGTGCATACTCACATTCAGAAGGGAAATGTCCTGTGCATACTCACATTCAGGAGGAAAATGTGCCATGCATACTCACATTCAAGTGGGAAATGTCCTGTGCAAAGTCACATTCAAGAGAGAAATGTCTTGTGCATACTCACATTCAGGAGGGAAATGTCCTGTGCATACTCACATTCTGGAGAGAAATGTTCTTATGCATACTCACATTCAGAAGAGAAATGCCTTGTGCATACTCACATTCAGGAGGGAAATGTTTTTATTCCTACTCACATTCAGGAGGAAAATGTCCATTGCATACTGACATTCAGGAGAAAATGTCCCGTGCATACTCACATTCAGGAGGGAAATGTCCCGTGCATACTAAAATTCAGGAGGGAAATGTCCCGTGCATAATCACATTCAGGAGGGAAATGTCCTGTGCATACTCACATTCAGGAGGGAATTTTACCATGCATACTCATATTAAGGAGAAAAATGTCCTGTGAATACTCGCATTCAGGAGGGAAATGTCCCGTGCATACTCATATTCAGGAGAAAAATGTCCCGTGCATACTCACATTAAGGATGAAAATGTCCCGTGCATACTCGTATTCAGAAGGAAATCGTCCCGTGCATACTCACATTCAGCAGGGAAATGTCCTTTGCATATTCACATTCAGGAGGGAAATGTCCTCTGCATACTCACATTCAGGAAGGAAATGTCCAGTGCATACTCACATTCAGGAAAGAAATGTCCTGTGCATACTCACATTCAGAAGGGAAATGTCCTGTGCATACTCACATTCAGGAGGAAAATGTGCCATGCATACTCACATTCAAGTGGGAAATGTCCTGTGCAAACTCACATTCAAGAGAGAAATGTCTTGTGCATACTGTGGGATTCTGACATTTAATCCTATGAAAATACATGGTGTAATAGAATGTACAAACTTGTCTGTGGTAGTTGAGTTTCGAATGGGTGACCTTGGGCCTGTGTTCTGAGAGTTCTGAGAGGGAGGGCCACAGGAAAATGTCCTGAGAAACATTCTTCAGATAAAGGATTTGCCACAGAAGCAGCCTTGTGTGTGCAAAAACACCAAATAGATAAGTTCCAAACAACTTTGTGGAAAAATACTAGACATGAACTGAACATGAGTAATTCTAAATGTTTGATTGGTTTTAATTATACGCCCAGTGATGTATGAAAATGGAAGGTAGAAGACATACCCCTTTTTAGCAAACAGTATATAAGCACCGCAGTAGCAGAGATGGAGGGGGTCCACGAGCGAGAGCGTGCACGAGAGAGCGTGCGAGCGAGAGCGCGCTTCCGGAGAGCGCGCTTCCAGCGCGCTTCCGGAGGACCACGGATGTATTAACCCATTGTATTCTTATGTAAAGACTTCGAGCTGACAAGTAAATAAAGTGTTTTAATCTTTCGAATTGAATTGAAGAGTATCCTTGATCTACCTCCTTGACCACGAAAAGCAATACATTTTGAATTGCTAACAATACTCACATTCAGAAGAGAAATGCCTTGTGCATACTCACATTCAGGAGGGAAATGTCTTTATTCCTACTCACATTCAGGAGGAAAATGTACATTGCATACTGACATTCAGGAGAAAATGTCCCGTGCATACTCACATTCAGGAGGGAAATGTCCCGTGCATACTCACATTCAGGAGGGAAATGTCCCGTGCATACTCACACTCAGGAGGGAAATGTCCTGTGCATACTCTCATTCAGGAGGGAATTTTACCATGCATACTCATATTAAGGAGAACAATGTCATGTGAATACTCGCATTCAGGAGGGAAATGTCCCGTGCATACTCATATTCAGGAGAAAAATGTCCCGTGCATACTCACATTAAGGATGAAAATGTCCCGTGCATACTCGTATTCAGAAGGAAATCGTCCCGTGCATACTCACATTCAGCAGGGAAATGTCCTTTGCATATTCACATTCAGGAGGGAAATGTCCTCTGCATACTCACATTCAGGAAGGAAATGTCCAGTGCATACTCACATTCAGGAAAGAAATGTTCGGTGCATACTCACATTCAGCAGGGAAATGTCCTGTGCATACTCACATTCAGGAGTAAAATGTGCCATGCATACTCACATTCAAGTGGGAAATGTCCTGTGCAAACTCACATTCAAGAGAGAAATGTCTTGTGTATACTCACATTCAGGAGGGAAATGTCCTGTGCATACTCAAATTCTGGAGAGAAATGTTCTTATGCATACTCACATTCAGAAGATAAATGCCTTGTGCATACTGACATTCAGGAGGGAAATTTCTTTATTCCTACTCACATTCAGGAGGAAAATGTCCATTGCATACTGACATTCAGGAGAAAATGTCCCGTGCATACTCACATTCAGGAGGGAAGTGTCCCGTGCATACTCACATTCAGGAGGGAAATGTGCCGTGCATACTCACATTCAGGAGGGAAATGTCCCGTGCATAGTCACATTCAGGAGGGAATTTTACCATGCATACTCATATTAAGAAGGAAAATGTCCTGTGCATACTCGCATTCAGGAGAAAAATGTCCCGTGCATACTCACATTAAGGATGAAAATGTCCCGTGCATACTCGTATTCAGAAGGAAATCGTCCCGTGCATACTCACATTCAGCAAGGAAATGTCTTGTGCATAATCACATTCAGAAAGGAAATGTCTTTATGCATACTCACATTCAGGAGGAAAATGTCCCTTGCATACTCACATTCCGGAGAAAATGTCCCGTGCATACACACATTCAGGAGGGAAATGTCCCATGCATGCTCACATTCAGGAGGAAAATGTGCCATGCATACTTGCATTCATGTGGGAAATGCCCTGTGCAAACTCACATTCAGGAGGGAAATGTCCTGTGCATACTCACATTCAGGAGGAAAATGTCCCGTGCATACTCACATTCAAGAGGGAAATGTCCCGTTATTCACATTCAGGAGGGAAATGTCCCGTGCATACTCACATTCAGGAGGGAAATGTTCCATGCATACTCATATTAAGGAGGAAAATGTCCTGTGCATACTCGCATTCAGGAGGGAAATGTCCCGTGCATACTCACATTCAGGAGGGAAATGTCCCGTGCATACTCACATTCAGGAGGGAAATGTCCTGTGCATAATCTCATTCAGGAGGGAATTTTACCATGCATACTCATATTAAGGAGAACAATGTCATGTGAATACTCGCATTCAGGAGGGAAATGTCCCGTGCATACTCATATTCAGGAGAAAAATGTCCCGTGCATACTCACATTAAGGATGAAAATGTCCCGTGCATACTCGTATTCAGAAGGAAATCGTCCCGTGCATACTCACATTTAGCAGGGAAATGTCCTTTGCATATTCACATTCAGGAGGGAAATGTCCTCTGCATACTCACATTCAGGAAGGAAATGTCCAGTGCATACTCACATTCAGGAAAGAAATGTCCGGTGCATACTCACATTCAGAAGGGAAATGTCCTGTGCATACTCACATTCAGGAGTAAAATGTGCCATGCATACTCACATTCAAGTGGGAAATGTCCTGTGCAAACTCACATTCAAGAGAGAAATGTCTTGTGCATACTCACATTCAGGAGGGAAATGTCTTGTGCATACTCAAATTCTGGAGAGAAATGTTCTTATGCATAGTCACATTCAGAAGAGAAATGCCTTGTGCATACTGACATTCAGGAGGGAAATTTCTTTATTCCTACTCACATTCAGGAGGAAAATGTCCATTGCGTACTGACATTCAGGAGAAAATGCCCCATGCATACTCACATTCAGGAGGGAAATGTCCCGTGCATACTCACATTCAGGAGGGAAATGTGCCGTGCATACTCACATTCAGGAGGGAAATGTCCCGTGCATACTCACATTCAGGAGGGAATTTTACCATGCATACTCATATTAAGAAGGAAAATGTCCTGTGCATACTCGCATTCAGGAGAAAAATGTCCCGTGCATACTCACATTAAGGATGAAAATGTCCCGTGCATACTCGTATTCAGAAGGAAATCGTCCCGTGCATACTCACATTCAGAAGGGAAATGTCTTGTGCATAATCACATTCAGAAAGGAAATGTCTTTATGCATACTCACATTCAGGAGGAAAATGTCCCTTGCATACTCACATTCAGGAGAAAATGTCCCGTGCATACACACATTCAGGAGGGAAATGTCCCATGCATGCTCACATTCAGGAGGAAAATGTCCTGTGCATACTCACATTCAGGAGGAAAATGTCCCGTGCATACTCACATTCAAGAGGGAAATGTCCCGTTATTCACATTCAGGAGGGAAATGTCCCGTGCATACTCACATTCAGGAGGGAAATGTTCCATGCATACTCATATTAAGGAGGAAAATGTCCTGTGCATACTCGCATTCAGGAGGGAAATGTCCCGTGCATACTCACATTCAGGAGGGAAATGTCCCGTGCATACTCACATTCAGGATGGAAATGTCCTGTGCATACTCTCATTCAGGAGGGAATTTTACCATGCATACTCATATTAAGGACAACAATGTCATGTGAATACTCGCATTCAGGAGGGAAATGTCCCGTGCATACTCGCATTCAGGAGGGAAATGTCCCGTGCATACTCATATTCAGGAGAAAAATGTCCCGTGCATACTCACATTAAGGATGAAAATGTCCCGTGCATACTCGTATTCAGAAGGAAATCGTCCCGTGCATACTCACATTCAGCAGGGAAATGTCCTTTGCATATTCACATTCAGGAGGGAAATGTCCTCTGCATACTCACATTCAGGAAGGAAATGTCCAGTGCATACTCACATTCAAGAAAGAAATGTCCGGTGCATACTCACATTCAGAAGGGAAATGTCCTGTGCATACTCACATTCAGGAGTAAAATGTGCCATGCATACTCACATTCAAGTGGGAAATGTCCTGTGCAAACTCACATTCAAGAGAGAAATGTCTTGTGCATACTCACATTCAGGAGGGAAATGTCTTGTGCATACTCAAATTCTGGAGAGAAATGTTCTTATGCATACTCACATTCAGAAGAGAAATGCCTTGTGCATACTGACATTCAGGAGGGAAATTTTTTTATTCCTACTCACATTCAGGAGGAAAATGTCCATTGCATACTGACATTCAGGAGAAAATGTCCCGTGCATACTCACATTCAGGAGGGAAATGTCCCGTGCATACTCACATTCAGGTGGGAAATGTGCCGTGCATACTCACATTCAGGAGGGAAATGTCCCGTGCATACTCACATTCAGGAGGGAATTTTACCATGCATACTCATATTAAGAAGGAAAATGTCCTGTGCATACTCGCATTAAGGATGAAAATGTCCCGTGCATACTCGTATTCAGAATAAAATCGTCCCGTGCATACTCACATTCAGCAGGGAAATGTCTTGTGCATAATCACATTCAGAAAGGAAATGTCTTTATGCATACTCACATTCAGGAGGAAAATGTCCCTTGCATACTCACATTCAGGAGAAAATGTCCCGTGCATACACACATTCAGGAGGGAAATGTCCCATGCATGCTCACATTCAGGAGGAAAATGTGCCATGCATACTCGCATTCATGTGGGAAATGTCCTGTGCAAACTCACATTCAGGAGGGAAATGTCCTGTGCATACTCACATTCAGGAGGAAAATGTCCCGTGCATACTCACATTCAAGAGGGAAATGTACCGTTATTCACATTCAGGAGGGAAATGTCCCGTGCATACTCACATTCAGGAGGGAAATGTTCCATGCATACTCATATTAAGGAGGAAAATGTCCTGTGCATACTCACATTCAAGAGGGAAATGTCCCGTTATTCACATTCAGGAGGGAAATGTCCCGTGCATACTCACATTCAGGAGGGAAATGTTCCATGCATACTCATATTAAGGAGGAAAATGTCCTGTGCATACTCGCATTCAGGAGGGAAATGTCCCGTGCATGCTCACATTCAGGAGGAAAATGTCCTGTGCATACTCACATTCAGGAGGAAAATGTCCCGTGCATACTCACATTCAAGAGGGAAATGTCCCGTTATTCACATTCAGGAGGGAAATGTCCCGTGCATACTCACATTCAGGAGGGAAATGTCCCGTGCATACTCACATTCAGGAGGGAAATGTGCCGTGCATACTCACATTCAGGAGGGAAATGTCCCGTGCATACTCACATTCAGGAGGGAATTTTACCATGCATACTCATATTAAGAAGGAAAATGTCCTGTGCATACTCGCATTCAGGAGAAAAATGTCCCGTGCATACTCACATTAAGGATGAAAATGTCCCGTGCATACTCGTATTCAGAAGGAAATCGTCCCGTGCATACTCACATTCAGCAGGGAAATGTCTTGTGCATAATCACATTCAGAAAGGAAATGTCTTTATGCATACTCACATTCAGGAGGAAAATGTCCCTTGCATACTCACATTCAGGAGAAAATGTCCCGTGCATACACACATTCAGGAGGGAAATGTCCCATGCATGCTCACATTCAGGAGGAAAATGTGCCATGCATACTCGCATTCATGTGGGAAATGTCCTGTGCAAACTCACATTCAGGAGGGAAATGTCCTGTGCATACTCACATTCAGGAGGAAAATGTCCCGTGCATACTCACATTCAAGAGGGAAATGTCCGGTTATTCACATTCAGGAGGGAAATGTCCCGTGCATACTCACATTCAGGAGGGAAATGTTCCATGCATACTCATATTAAGGAGGAAAATGTCCTGTGCATACTCGCATTCAGGAGGGAAATGTCCCGTGCATACTCACATTCAGGAGGGAAATGTCCCGTGCATACTCACATTCAGGATGGAAATGTCCTGTGCATACTCTCATTCAGGAGGGAATTTTACCATGCATACTCATTTTAAGGAGAACAATGTCATGTGAATACTCGCATTCAGGAGGGAAATGTCCCGTGCATACTCATATTCAGGAGAAAAATGTCCCGTGCATACTCACATTAAGGATGAAAATGTCCCGTGCATACTCGTATTCAGAAGGAAATCGTCCCGTGCATACTCACATTCAGCAGGGAAATGTCCTTTGCATATTCACATTCAGGAGGGAAATGTCCTCTGCATACTCACATTCAGGAAGGAAATGTCCAGTGCATACTCACATTCAAGAAAGAAATGTCCGGTGCATACTCACATTCAGAAGGGAAATGTCCTGTGCATACTCACATTCAGGAGTAAAATGTGCCATGCATACTCACATTCAAGTGGGAAATGTCCTGTGCAAACTCACATTCAAGAGAGAAATGTCTTGTGCATACTCACATTCAGGAGGGAAATGTCTTGTGCATACTCAAATTCTGGAGAGAAATGTTCTTATGCATACTCACATTCAGAAGAGAAATGCCTTGTGCATACTGACATTCAGGAGGGAAATTTCTTTATTCCTACTCACATTCAGGAGGAAAATGTCCATTGCATACTGACATTCAGGAGAAAATGTCCCGTGCATACTCACATTCAGGAGGGAAATGTCCCGTGCATACTCACATTCAGGAGGGAAATGTGCCGTGCATACTCACATTCAGGAGGGAAATGTCCCGTGCATACTCACATTCAGGAGGGAATTTTACCATGCATACTCATATTAAGAAGGAAAATGTCCTGTGCATACTCGCATTCAGGAGAAAAATGTCCCGTGCATACTCACATTAAGGATGAAAATGTCCCGTGCATACTCGTATTCAGAAAAAAATCGTCCCGTGCATACTCACATTCAGCAGGGAAATGTCTTGTGCATAATCACATTCAGAAAGGAAATGTCTTTATGCATACTCACATTCAGGAGGAAAATGTCCCTTGCATACTCACATTCAGGAGAAAATGTCCTGTGCATACACACATTCAGGAGGGAAATGTCCCATGCATGCTCACATTCAGGAGGAAAATGTGCCATGCATACTCGCATTCATGTGGGAAATGTCCTGTGCAAACTCACATTCAGGAGGGAAATGTCCTGTGCATACTCACATTCAGGAGGAAAATGTCCCGTGCATACTCACATTCAAGAGGGAAATGTCCCGTTATTCACATTCAGGAGGGAAATGTCCCGTGCATACTCACATTCAGGAGGGAAATGTTCCATGCATACTCATATTAAGGAGGAAAATGTCCTGTGCATACTCGCATTCAGGAGGGAAATGTCCCGTGCATACTCACATTCAGGAGGGATATGTCCTGTGCATACTCACATTCAGGAGGGAATTTTACCATGCATACTCATATTAAGGAGGAAAATGTCCTGTGAATACTCGCATTCAGGAGGGAAATGTCCCGTGCATACTCATATTCAGGAGAAAAATGTCCCGTGCATACTCACATTAAGGATGAAAATGTCCCGTGCATACTCGTATTCAGAAGGAAATCGTCCCGTGCATACTCACATTCAGCAGGGAAATGTCCTTTGCATATTCACATTCAGGAGGGAAATGTCCTCTGCATACTCACATTCAGGAAGGAAATGTCCACTGCATACTCACATTCAGGAAAGAAATGTCCTGTGCATACTCACATTCAGGAGGAAAATGTGCCATGCATACTCACATTCAAGTGGGAAATGTCCTATGCAAACTCACATTCAAGAGAGAAATGTCTTGTGCATACTCACATTCAGGAGGGAAATGTCCTGTGCATACTCACATTCTCGAGAGAAATGTTCTTATGCATACTCACATTCAGAAGAGAAATGCCTTGTGCATACTCACATTCAGGAGGGAAATGTCTTTATTCCTACTCACATTCAGGAGGAAAATGTCCATTGCATACTGACATTCAGGTGAAAATGTCCCGTGCATACTCACATTCAGGAGGGAAATGTCCCGTGCATACTCACATTCAGGAGGGAAATGTCCCGTGCATACTCACATTCAGGAGGGAAATGTCCCGTGCATACTCACATTCAGGAGGGAAATGTCCCGTGCATACTCACATTCAGGAGGGAATTTTACCATGCATACTCATATTAAGAAGGAAAATTTCCTGTGCATACTCGCATTCAGGAGGGAAATGTCCCGTGCATACTCATATTCAGGAGAAAAATGTCCCGTGCATACTCACATTAAGGATGAAAATGTCCCGTGCATACTCGTATTCAGAAGGAAATCGTCCCGTGCATACTCACATTCAGCAGGGAAATGTCTTGTGAATACTCACATTCAGCAGGGAAATGTCTTGTGAATACTCACATTCAGGAGGGAAATGTCCTGTGCATACTCATATTCAGGAGCGAAATGTCCTTTGCATATTCACATTCAGGAGGGAAATGTCCTCTGCATACTCACATTCAGGAAGGAAATGTTCAGTGCATACTGCCATTCAGGAAAGAAATGTCCTGTGCATACTCACATTCAGGAGGAAAATGTGCCATGCATACTCACATTCAAGTGGAAAATGTCCTGTGCAAACTCAGATTCAGGAGGGAAATGTCCTGTGCATACTCACATTCAGGAGGGAAATGTCCCGTGCATACTCAAATTCAAGAGGGAAATGTCCCGTGCATACTCATATTCAGGAGGAAAATGTCCCGTGCATACTCACATTCAAGAGAGAAATGTCCCGTGCCTAATCACATTCAGGAGTGAAATGTCCTGTGCATACTCACATTCAAGAGGGAAATTTCCTGTCCGTATTCAAATTCAGGAGGGAAATGTCTTGTGCATACTCACATTCAAGAGGGAAATGTCTTTATTCATACTCACATTCTTGAGAGAAATGTTCTTAGGCATACACACATTCAGTAGAGAAATGTCTTGTGCATACTCACATTCAGGAGGGAAATGTCTTGTGCATACTCACATTCTGGAGAGAAATGTCTTGTGCATACTCACATTCAGTTGAGAAATGTCTTGTGCATACTCACATTCAGTAGAGAAATGTCTTGTGCATACTCACATTCAGGAGGGAAATGTCTTTATTCATCCTCACATTCAGGAGGAAAATGTCCCTTGCATACTCACATTCAGGAGAAAATGTCCCGTGTATACTCACATTCAGGAGGGAAATGTCCCGTGCATACTCACATTCAGAAGGGAAATGTCCCGTGCATACTCACATTCAGAAGGGAATTTTACCACGCATACTCACATTCAGGAGGGAAATGTCCCGTGAATACTTACATTCAGGAGAGAAATGTCCGGTGCATACTCACATTCTGGAGGGAATTTTAGCATGCATACTCACATTCAGGAGGGAAATGTCCCGTGCATACTCACATTCAGGAAAGAAATGTCCTGTGCATACTCACATTCAGGAGAGAAATGTCCCATGCATACTCACATTCAGGAGGAAAATGTCACATGCATACTCACATTCAGAAGGGAAATGTCCTGTGCATATTCACATTCAGGAGGAAAATGTGCCATGCATACTCACATTCAAGTGGGAAATGTCCTGTGCATACTCACATTCAGGAGGGAAATGTCCCGTGCATACTCACATTCAGGAGGGAAATGTTCAATGCATACTCATATTAAGGAGGAAAATGTCCTGTGCATACTCACATTCAGGAGGGAAATTTCCCGTGCATACTCACATACAAGAGAGAAATGTCCCGTGCCTAATCAAATTCAGGAGGGAAATGTCCTGTGCATACTCACATTCAAGAGGGAAATTTCCTGTCCGTATTCAAATTCAGGAGGGAAATGTCTTGTGCATACTCACATTCAGGACAGAAATGTCTTTATTCATACTCACATTCTTGAGAGAAATGTCTTGTGCATACTCACATTCAGGAGGGAAATGTCTTGTGCATACTCACATTCTGGAGAGAAATGTCTTGTGCATACTCACATTCAGTAGAGAAATGTCTTGTGCATACTCACATTCAGGAGGGAAATGTCTTTATTCATACTCACATTCTGGAGAGAAATGTTCTTAGGCATACACACATTCAGTAGAGAAATGTCTTGTGCATACTCACATTCAGGAGGGAAATGTCTTTATTCATACTCACATTCAGGAGGAAAATGTCCCTTGCATACTCACATTCAGGAGAAAATGTCCCGCGTATACTCACATTCAGGAGGGAAATGTCCCGTGCATACTCACATTCAGGAGGGAAATGTCCTGTGCATACTCACATTCAGAAGGGAAATATCCCGTGCATACTCACATTCAGAAGGGAATTTTACCACGCATACTCACATTCAGGAGGGAAATGTCCCGTGAATACTTACATTCAGGAGAGAAATGTCCGGTGCATACTCACATTCTGGAGGGAATTTTAGCATGCATACTCATATTCAGGAGGGAAATGTCCCGTGCATACTCACATTCAGGAGAGAAATGTCCCATGCATACTCACATTCAGGAGGAAAATGTCCCATGCATACTCACATTCAGGAGGGAAATGTCCCGTGCATACTCACATTCAGGAGAGAAATGTCCCATGCATACTCACATTCAGGAGGAAAATGTCCCATGCATACTCACATTCAGAAGGGAAATGTCCTGTGCATACTCACATTCAGGAGGGAAATGTCTTTATTCATCCTCACATTCAGGAGGAAAAGGTCCCTTGCATACTCACATTCAGGAGGAAAAGGTCCCTTGCATACTCACATTCAGGAGAAAATGTCCCGTGCATACTCACATTCAGGAGGGAAGTGTCCCGTGCATACTCACATTCAGGAGGGAAATGTCCCGTGCATCCTCACATTCAGGAGGGAATTTAAAAATAAAAAAAATGTAACTTTATTTTTATTGTTATCATATCATTTCATACATCTTACCCATGTTATACAGTATATGTGGTGATAACAAAATATTTTTTTGTTTTTTTTAAACATACATAGATAATGTGAATAGGTGTGTCACCCAGTGATACATCATAATAACATTCAGTCAATATGAGAGTAATTGTTATGAACAATATTTACAATACATACTTAAATGATTACAGTATATTATCATAATTTTGAATTTATAGAAAAAAATAAAATAATAATAATAATAAAAATAAAAATACATTTAATCTTATTTCGTATTTAAATACCTACTGTATTCCATAAATCCAAAGGTTTTCCTTATATCAAAATATCCCACCCATCTCAGAAGCATAAATCTAAGGTAAACAAACAAAAATAAAAAAGAAAATAAAAAGAAAATAAATAAAATAATAATTAAAGAAAATAAAAATAAAATATAAAAAAATAATATATATATATATATACATATAAATAAATAAATAAAATAATAATAATAATAAATAAATATTTAGTGCTCCCCTAAATGACTGTCAGCTCTAATATGGAGCACCATAATCCAGTAACTTTATTTTATGTGATAGTAACTTGACCACATAGCCCATCTTTTTTCAAATAATTTCAGATTCCCCCTCATTTTATAAGTTAAGTACTCCATCTGGTATATTTGTTGAACCATATCTCTCCATTTATCTATCAGGGGGCATGCTTTTTGAAGCCAATTTCTTGTTATCTGTTTCAGTGCCGTTATACGCAATATCCTTCACAAATATTTATATTCATCATTTTTATTTCCTATTTTGTCTACTGTTTTGCCTAACAGCACAAAGTCTACATTCAAATGAATAATCCTGTTTAAGATAATATTAATTTCCTTCTGTATATTGTTCCAAAACAATTGTAATGATGGGCAAAACCAAAAAATATGACCAAAGTTAGCATATGTTTCACCGCATTCCCTCCAACAATTTGGTTTTATTTTAGAATTATATTTAGCTTGTTGCACTGGTGTTATAAAGTACCGTGATTGTATTTTCCATGTGTATTCTCTCCAATAGGGAGATGCTGTGGTTGTGTGTGCATTCTGATTCATTTCCTTCCAAGTGTCCTCAGATATGTATATGTTAAGTTCTTCTTCCGATTTTAGTTTTGCCCTTGTGTCTTGTTGCTTATGGTTGTTTTCTAGAATAGTGTATATTGTTGAGATTTGATGTGGCACTCTGATTTTACTATAGTTCTTTACCAAAAATTGCACAAGTGGATGAAGGTCACTAATGGTTTTCCTTTGTATTTTACTGTTCTGGATATAACTTCTCAATTGTAGGTATCGAAAGAAGTGAGATTGTGGTAAATGATAGAATTACCTTAAAGATTCAAATGATTTTATTCCATTTTCATTTAGACATTTTCCAAATATAATCAGCCCCTTTTGTGCCCATATATTAAAAGTTATATCATGTTTATTAGGAGTAAACTCTGGGTCTTCCTTTATCTCTCTCAGTACGATTAGGTCATCTCATCTCTCATTTCACAATTTCTCTTAATTCTATTCCAAGTCTCCAAAGTATTTCTAATGAATGTACTGTCAACTACTTGTGTCCTTCGTTGTTTCTCTGTGCAGAAAGGCATCGTTTTTATTGAGACACTACACATGTGTTGCTCTATTGTCCTCCAATTTGCTTCAGAATTATCATTTAACCAAGTACGTATTGGTTGCATTTGAGCTGCATAATAATAGTGCTTTAGGTTGGGGAGGGCAAGGACTCCCTTTTCTTTAGCCATTTTAAGTGTCTTCATTTTAACTCTTGGTTTTTTATCATCCCATAAAAATGTATTTATCATTTTATCCCATTTTTTGAAAGCACTTGCACTTATGAACAGAGGTATTGTCTGGAATAGAAACAGAAAACGGGGCAGTACATTCATTCTTATTGCGTCTATTCTTCCACCCAGTGAAAGTAATACAGTTCTCCACCGATTCAGATCTTGTCTAATTTGTACCTCCAGACAGTTATAATTCAATTGATATAATAACTTAAAATTCTTTGGTATCACAATTCCCAGATACTTAACTCTATCATTATCCCATTGCCATAGATATTGCCTTTTCATGTCTCAACAGACAGGGACACCTAGGACCATTGCTTCACATTTCTGCATATTTAATTTATATCCTGATACTAAGCTGTAGTTATTAATTATTTGCATAAGTGCTGGTCAGGATTTTTCTAAATTTGTAACATATAAGACCACATCATCTGCATATAATGCCAATTTATGACATTGCTCTGCTATTTTTACCCCTTCAATTTCATTGGTTGCTCGAATATATGCTGCCAGAGGTTCAATAGAAATTGCAAAAATGAATGGAGATAGTGGGTCCCCTTGTCTCGTTCCCCGTTTTAACTGAAAGCTCTCTGACAGGGTCCCATAAAATGTCCTGTGCATACTCACATTCAAGAGGGAAATATCCCGTGCATACTCATATTCATGAGGGAAATATCCTGTGCATACTCACATTCAGGAGGGAAATGTACCGTGCATACTCACATTCAGGAGGGAAATGTCTTGTGCATACTCACATTCAGGAGAGAAATGACCTGTGCATACTCATTTTCAGGAAGGAAATGTCCTTTGCATACTCACATTCAGGAAGGAAATGTCCCGTGCATACTCATATTCAGGAGGAAAATGTTTGTGCATACTCACATTTAGAAGGGAAATGTCATGTGAATACTCACAATCAGGAGGGAAATGTCCCGTGCATACTCACATTCAGAAGGAAATTGTCCTGTGCATACTCGCATTCAGAAGGGAAATATCCCGTGCATACTCATATTCAGGAGGGAAATATCCTGTGCATACTCACATTCAGGAGGGAAATGTACCGTGCATACTGACATTCAGAAGGAAAATGTCCTGTGCATACTCACATTCAGGAGGGAAATGTCCTGTGCATACTCATATTCAAGAAGGAAATGTCTTTTGCATACTCACATTCAGGAGGGAAATTTCCAGTGCATACTCATATTCAGGAAGGAAATGTCCTGTGCATACTCACATTCAAGAGGGAAATGACCTCTTCATACTCACATTCAGGAAGGAAATGTCCTTTGCATACTGACATTCAGGAGGGAAATGTCCTGTGCATACTCGCATTCAGGAGGGAAATGTCCAGTGCATACTCACATTCAGGAGAAAAATGTCACATGCATACTCATATTCAGGAGGAAAATGTCCCGTGCATACTCACATTCAGGAGGGAAATGTCCCGTGCAAGGTTACATTCAGGAGGGAAATGTCTGTGCATACTCACATTTAGAAGGGAAATGTCCCATGCATACTCACATTCATGAGGGAAATGTCATGTGCAAACTCGCATTCAGGAGGAAAATGTCCCCTGCTTACTCATATTCAGGAGGGAAATGTCCTGTGCATACTCATATTCAGGAGCAAAATGTCCCGTGCATTCTCACATTCAAGAGGGAAATGTCCCATGCATACTCACATTCAGGAGGGAAATGTCCCGTGCATACTCACATTCAGAAGGAAAATGTCCTGTGCATACTCACATTCAGGAGGGAAATGTCCTGTGCATACTCATATTCAAGAAGGAAATGTCCTGTGCAAACTCACATTCAGGAGGGAAATGTCCTGTGCATACTCACATTCAGGAGGAAAATGTCCCGCGCATACTAACATTCAAGAGGGAAATGTCCCATGCAAACTAACATTCAAGAGGGAAATGTCACATGCATACTCATATTCAGGAGGAAAATGTCCCCTGCAAGGTTACATTCAGGAGGGAAATGTCTGTGCATACTCACATTTAGAAGGGAAATGTCCCATGCATACTCACATTCATGAGGGAAATGTCATGTGCATACTCGCATTCAGGAGGAAAATGTCCCCTGCTTACTCATATTCAGGATGGAAATGTCCTGTGCATACTCACATTAAGAAAGGGAAATGTCCCGTGCATACTCACATTCAGGAGGGAAATGTCCTGTGCATACTCGCATTCAGGATGGAAATGTCCTGTGCATACTCACATTCAGAAGGGAAATGTCCTGTGCATACTCATATTCAGGAGCAAAATGTCACGTGCATTCTTACATTCAAGAGAGAAATGTCCCATGCATATTCACATTAAGGAGGAAAATGTCCCGTGCATACTCGTATTGAGAAGGAAATCGTCCCGTGCATACTCACATTCAGGAGGGAAATGTCTTGTGAATACTCGCATTCAGAAAGAAAATGTCCTGTGCATACTCACATTAAGAAAGGGAAATGTCCCGTGCATACTCACATTCAGGAGGGAAATGTCCTGTGCATACTCACATTCAGGATGGAAATGTCCTGTGCATACTCACATTCAGGAGGATAACTTAATAACCGTAAAACCAAGTGAGAATCAAAAATAAAGATGGTTCTTTTTATACCAACGGCTGTTTCTTGTCTCTGCACACGAGCACTATGGCTCACTTTGCCACAGTGGTGGCCCAAACAGGGAGAGAAGAAAAAAGGTGAAAAAAGTGTAAGAAGACGGAACATGGAGAAGAACCCGGAACAGCTTGAGCAGGCTATGTCCATGCACAGGGCCGGCTCTGACCAATTGGCTGCCCTAGGCAGGATTTTATCTGGCGCCCCCTTGCATCACAGTTTATTCACTACCAATAACATGCACTCACACTTTTGTTTTCACATTTTTATTTTATTGAAAATAACCCACAAAATCAAACAGTTAACATCAAAACAGTGAACAAGTGACATTATTATTATAGATATTTACAATATATTATCTTTAATATATATATTAAAGAAACCAGTAGCCTACTGCCATAAATAAAGTAAGGTAAAATATCGAAGAAGAGTGTATGACCATTGGGTGTTAGTCTATTAGTAATTTTTTTTTTACAAGAATAAAGATGAAAAACTTAAAAAGATGCATGTCTGCTATACTGTACATAAGATGGGCATGCATACTAATGGAAATTTTATTAAACATTACAATGAAATGTAGATTTACATTTGCAGTCCAAAAAAAGCAGTAAACTGCAGTGTAATACTAATATAGCATAATGGGAAAGCTTATTTGGCATTAACATTAATGATATGCACTTTAAAACACTGATGTAACTAACTATATAAACTAACTTTAGAGATTATGAACTGTAACACAACAAACCAAAGGCTTACTACAACAATTAATTATAAAGGAGATGAAAAGGAATAGCATTCTGATTACAGGGTAACCAGATGTCAATAAAAATGTAGCCTACAGTATGACACAGGACTAACACCTGCTGAATAGACCTAATTTCCCTGATGATGACTGGTACTACAGTTCTCTTATTTTATTAGTTGTTATGTAGCCTACTTTTATTTTATGTAGGCTACTGTTATGCACGCATAGTCTATGTATTTTTCAAGATGAGGCGACCATTCTCTTGCCGCTGTCCAGCTAGCTAGCAAGAAGGTGCAGAGTGACTGAGAGAGCTGATGTGTGTGTGTGAGTGACTAGTGACTAGCTAATGTAACGCTCGGCTCGGCTACAGTAATATTAGCTAGCTAACTTAAGTTATCTGGCACTATCCTCTTCAACCGAAGCGCCCCCGGTACCGGGGCAGGATGCGCCTAAAGTCAGAGAGCACTAGACAATTCATTTCATCACATTAACCCTGTGTTCACACAGCGAGCAACTGGTCGCTGAGTCGGTCAATTCTACGAGGCTGGGGGCGGGGCAAGAGCTTCCCGTTGTGTCATCCAAGTCAGTTCGTGCAGCTACAATTATTTGATAAAGAGAAACAACGGCAATAGCCTACGTATAACAAAGACATATTTGCGATGCATCCTATTCTTTATAGTTATGTCATGACACTGATAATGATGTGTTCTCGCTATCTAGCGATAGGCTAGCCTATATCTATCTTCGTCGCGAGCTACCGATCTTTATCTACTATCTACGCTAGATACATAGATAGATTTATGTATAAAACTCAACATGTATTTTTTTGGCTCAATGTGATATTGGTAGAACAGCTACACATAACCTTTAAGGTTATGTTATGACACTGATAATTATACAATGATAATATATAAATTATTTACTGTTGTTACCGCTGCTAACCCTATTTCGCCTAGCTTAGTTTGATAGGCAATATTACGTAGATTACGTTCATGAAATTATATTAAACTTCCAATTAGATTCTTTCCCTCCTTTATTTGAACGTTTTGGAGGGATATTTTTTACTATAAATTGAGTCTTCAGCTTCATGATTACCACTTTGGAAAATGAACCGGAAAAAAAAACCGCTAGCTGTCGCCCTAATTTATTTACGCCGGAGGAAGCGCCGGAGGCTCTGGGTGCATAGCACCGTACAACGCCGCCGGCAGCTCGGAGAATTTCACCGGCTGGTGCAGGAACTCCGCCTGGACGGGGACCGCTTCCAGCGTTATTTTCGGCTGGATTGTGAGCAGTTCGACCGGCTGCTGGCAACAGTGGGACCCCTTTTCACGAAATGGTTTCGTATCGGTTGGAGAAATATGAAGCGCGGAACTCTGATTGTCGCTCAAAAGTTAAGTTTCGGGCAACATTTATCGGCCGATTTTGGTCGCTCAGTTTTCTATTCGCTCAGGTCGCTGACCGTTGCTCAACTTCATAGAGAATGAATGGACTTCCGGCGACTGGGCGACCGAAGTTGCTGGATGTGTGAACGCAGCGTAATTGCCTGGCTGGAGGGGGGCGGGGTGACATGAACTAAGACATTATTATTATTTAATAGGCTATGCTATAGAGCTACGCTGGTTGTTGTGGGGTTATTTAATATTTCGAAATAACAGTATTAACTAGTAGTATTAGTCAAAAATTATTTAAAAAAAAATTTTTTTTTTAAAGCGAAACTTTTTTTTTTTTCTTCTTCTCCCATTTGTTGGGCCCCCTCTGGGTGGTGGCGCCCTTAGCATTTGCCTATACTGCCTATGCCAAAAACCGGCTCTGTCCATGCAGGAGCGACAGTCAGCGGATCATGCTGAACAAATGCAAGCCCTGCGTTAGCAGTCTAGCCTCCAGTAGGGATTCCAGGGGAATTTTCACATCCCGAAGATGACAGCGGATGATGATACTCAGGCCTTCCTCGAGGCGTTTGAGGTGGCAGCGGAGACATGCAAGTGACTAGAAAAGTGGGCCATGCGTCTCCTGCCCCTCTTATCGGGCGTGGCGCAACAAGCAGCGCATAGCCTGCCGGCAGCCATTCGGGCGGACTTTAGAATTGTGAAGAAGGCGGTCCTCGACTGAACGGGATTCACCCCCGAGCACCACCGACGTCGCTTCCGGGAGAGCAACCTGACGGGAGAGGACCGACCGTTTGCTTATGCCCAGCAGCTGACAGACACGGCGAGGCAATCCAACAGAGCCTGGTTCGACCTGAAGCTTTGGTATTGGCATGTTGGGTAGCTATTAGATGTGTGCATGGGGATCGACACAAGTATTCTATAGTACCAGTGGTAATTTGTGTAAAAGAGAAAAAGCATATTCTAGAGGCTGCGGTTAGCTTCCGCCTCTCGCACCCTCTGAATTTCCCACTTAGACAGTCTCGTGACGACACCCTTGACTAAGTGATGTATGTTGATAGTCAGCTGGTGCGCCCTGACGCTGCACGCTCTCACCCATATTTTGTCATTATTCAGGACAGGTTATACAGAGTGAGTCATGACACTTAGACAGGTGAGGTGAGGAGACAACCAAGTTGTTGGTACCTAAAAGTGACCCAGTCTGGTCATTTAGGATATGAAAAAAACACTAGACCACATATTGGCACATTTTTATTGGCTGGGCATTTGGGCTGACGTACGTCTTGTCCTGAATGTCAGCTAGTACATTTTCCAGCCATCCCAAAAGCACCGTTGCACGCTCTACCATTAATTGAGGTCCTTTTTGAGAGAGTGGGCATGGACCTCATCAGACCATTTGACAGGAGCACTCAGGGATACCGATTTGTATTATCCTCGTGGATTATGCAACTCGGTATCCCGAAGCAGTGCCGTTATGCAATATCTTGGCCAAGAGTGTTGTGCAGGCATTGTTCCAAATAATCTCCCGCGTCAGTATCCCGAAAGAGATTCTGACGGATCAAGGCACTTTGTTTATGTCACGCACATTACGCAAATTGTATGAATTATTATGTGTTCAGTCCATTAAAACGAGCGTGTACCATCCACAAATGGATGGGCTCGTTGAGCGTTTTAATAGGACTTTGAAATCTATGATTCAAAAGTTTGTACATAATGATAGCCAAAATTGGGATAAGTGGTTAGCTCCTTTATTGTTCGCAGTGCGAGAGGTTCCCCTAAGAGTTGTACTTTTTTATAAAAAAATATTTTGCTTTCCACAACAAGAGTGTCAGACACAAGAAAGAGGGGTAAGGGCTTTTATTTTTTCATGGGACTGGCCGGGTGGCGCCAAGGCCTCCGTGTGCTGTAAAACCCCTTTGCCGCCCCTCGATGCGCCAGGGCGGGGAGGGGGGGTTTCTAGTCTTTGAACCGCCGCCCTCGTACTGAGACGGTAGATTGGGCGTAGTTACCCGGCCGAGCGCAACATCACCGACTATAGCTTTTTGCGTGGAGGGAATTGGTGCCGGAGAGAAGAGGGGGTCGGTCGTTAAATAACAAACAAGGAATCGCCACCTTATCGTGGTGGAGAGGTTTGTGTGTCCCTGTGATCCTTGGAGCTATGTTGTCGGGGGCATTAGCCCCTGGTAGGGGTTCCCAAGGCAAATTGATTCAGGGGGAGAGACCAGACAAAGAGCGATTCAAAGACTTCCATGACACGGCCTCATCAGTACCAGATAACCTCGCCCGGAATAGGGAAACCGGGGCACCCTCCTGGAGCCAGACCCAGGGGGGGGAGCCCGTCGGCGAGCGTCTGGTGGCCTTACCCCATGGGGCCCGGCCGGGCACAGCCCAAAAAGGGAACGTGGGGCCGCCACCATGTGGGCTCACCACGGCGGGGATCCAGGCGTGCTGATCCCCAGCGTCGCAGACTGGTTCTGGGGACGTGGAACGTCACCTCGCTGGCGGGGAAGGAGCTGGAGATGGTGCGGGAGGTGGAGCAGTACCAACTAGATATAGTTGGGCTCACCTCCACGCACAGCACTGGCTCCGGAACCAAACTCCTGGAGAGGGGCTGGACCCTATTCTTCTCCGGAGTTGTCCAAGGTGAGAGGCGCCGGGCGGGTGTGTGGATACTCACAAGCCCCCGGCTGAGCGCCACTGTGTTGGAGTTTCACCCGGGGAATGCGAGGGTCGCCTCTTTGCGACTACGTGTCGCAGAGGGGAAAGCTCTGACTGCTGTTTGTGCTTATGCACTAAACGGCAGTTCGGAGTATCCGGCCTTCTTGGAGTCACTGGGGGGCATACTGGAAAGTGTCCCGCCCGGGGACTCCATAGTTCTGCTGGGTGACTTCAAGGCTCACGTAGGCAACGATGGAGAAACCTGGAAGGGGGTGATTGGGAGAAACGGTCTGCCTGATCTTAACCCGAGTGGTGTTTTGTTATTGGACTTCTGTGCTGGTCATGGATTGTCCATAACGAACACCATGTTTGAGCATAGGGTGGTCCATAAGTGTACCTGGTACCAGAGCACCTTAGGCTAAAGATCGATGATCGACTTTGTGGTCGTATCATCAGATCTGCGGCCGTATGTCTTGGACACTCGGGCGAAGAGAGGAGCAGAGCTGTCAACCGATCACCACCTGGTGGTGAGTTGGATCAGGTGGCCGGGGAGACTGCCGGACAGACCCGGTAAACCCAAACGTGTAGTGAGGGTGAACTGGGAACGTCTGGCGGAGGCCCCCGTCCGCAGGGTCTTCAACTCCCACCTCCGGAGGAATTTCTCGTGTATCCCGGGGGAGGCTGGGGACATAGAGTCCGAGTGGGCCATGTTCAAAGCCTCCATTGCCGAGGCAGTGGGCAGGAGCTGTGGCCAGAAGGCCATTGGTGCCTGTCATGGCGACAACCCCAGAACCCGCTGGTGGAGACCAGCGGTGAGGGAAGCCGTCAAGCTGAAGGAGGCCTTTCGGGCTTAGTTGGCTCGGGGGTCTCCTGAAACAGCAGACAGGTACCGGAGGGCCAGAAGGGCTGCGGCTTCGGCAGTCACTGAGGCAAAAACCCGGGTATGGGAGGAGTTCGAGGAGGCCATGGAGAAGGACTTTCGGTCGGCCTTGAGGAAGTTCTGGCAAACCATCCGACACCTCAGAAAGGGAAAGCAGGGCTTGACCTATATTGTGTTCAGCAGGGGAGGAGAACTGCTGACCCGGACTGGGGATGTTGTCAGGCGGTGGAAAGAGCACTTCGAGGAGCTTCTGAACCTCTGTGGAATAGGCAGAACCTGAAGACTCGGGGGGGTCCGCACCCATATCCCTGGCGGAAGTCGCTGAGGTAGTCAAAAAGCTCCGCAGTGGCAAGTCACCGGGGGTGGATGAGATTGGCTGCCCCTTGTCACCGGTCCTGTTTGTGGTATTCATGGACGGGATCTCAAGGCGCAGCCGAGGTGAGGAGAGTGTCCGGTTTGGTGACCTCAGAATTGCATCTCTGCTTTTTGCGGATGACATGGTTCTGCTGGCTTCATCGTACCGTGACCTCCAGCACACACTGGGGCGGTTTGCAGCCGAGTGTGAAGCGGCCGGGATGAGAGTCAGCACCTCCAAGTCTGAGGCCATGGTTCTCTGCCGGAAAACGGTGGAATGCTCCCTCCAGGTTGGGAATGAGTCTTTGCCCCAAGCGAAAGAGTAATGCGGGCGTTGTGCCGGACCGTCGTGGTGAAGAGGGAGCTGAGCCAGAAGGCGAAGCTCTCGGTCTACCAGTCGATCTACGTTCCTACGTTCCTACCCTCACCTATGGTCTTTGGGTCGTGACCGAAAGAACGAGATCGCGGATACAAGCGGCCGAAATGAGCTTCCTCCGTAGGGTGGCCGGGCTCAGCCTTAGAGATAGGGTGAGGAGCTCGGACATCCGGAGGGAGCTCGGGGTAGAGCCACTGCTCCTTCGCATCGAAAGGAGCCAGCTGAGGTGGTTCGGGCATCTGATTAGGATGCCCCCCGGGCGCCTCCCTTTGGAGGTGTTCCGGGCACGTCCAACTGGGCGGAGACCCCGAGGTAGACCCAGAACCCGCTGGAGAGATTATATATCTCTCCTGGCCTGTGAACGCCTCGGGATCCCCCAGGAGGAGCTGGAAAGCGTTGCTTGGGAGAAGGACGTCTGGAACCCCCTGCTTAGCCTACTGCCTCCGTGACCCGACTCCGGATAAGCGGTAGATGATGATGATGATGATAATGATGATGGGGAACCCCTCAGAAGATGGTGGGAGAGAGCGTAGGGAAGGCGCCCGTCGTGGGCCTCTGGAGGGGGGGACCCGTGGAGAGATAAAGGAGACACACCGCTCACTTCGCGGCTGCTACTCACTAATGGTCTTTCCGCAGGTTCACCTACGGAAACCTTGTTATGACTTATACTTCCTCTAGATAGTCAAGTTTTATCATCTTCTCGGCGCTCCAACAGGGCTGTGACCGACCGAGGGTCGATCCGAGGACTTCACTAAACCATCCAATTGGCAGTAGCGACGGGCGGTGTGTACAAAAGGGAGGGAGTTAATCAATGTGAGCTTATGACCCGCGCTTATTGGGAATGCCTCGTTTATTGGAAATAATTGCAATTTCCGATCCCTATCACGTGTGGGGTTCAGCGGGTGACCCGCACCTGTCGCTGATCCACTCAGTGTGGCGCACGTGCAGCCCCGAACACCTAAGGGCATCACAGGCCTGTTTTTGCTCAATTTTGTGTGGCTGTCCCTCTAAAACGTTGGATGCCGGCCGCTCAGGACCACGTAACTAGTCTCATTCATTATCGGAATTAACCAGACAAATCGCTCCACCAAAAAAACGGCCATGCACCACCACCCACAGAATCGAGAAAGAGCTATCAATCTGTTAATCCTTTCCGTGTCCAGGCCGGTGTGGTTTCCCGTGTTGAGTCAAATTAAGCCGCAGGCGCCACTCCTGGTGGTGCCCTTCCATCAATTCCTTTAAGTTTCAGCTTTGCAACCATACTCCCCCCGGGAATAACACCGCCAGATTGCTAGTTGGCATCGTTTATAGTCAGAACTAGACGGTATCTGATCGTCTTCGAACCTCCGACCTTTGTTCTTGATTAATGAAAACATTCTTGGCAAATGCTTTTGTCCGTCTTGCGCCGGTCCAAGAATTTCACCTCTAGCGGCACAATACATATGCCCCCGGCTGTCCCTCTTAATCATTGCCCCAGTTCGGGAAACCCACAAAATAGAACCGGAATCCTATTCCATTATTCCTAGCTGCGGTATTCAGGCAACTGGGCCGGCTTTGAACACTCACATTTTTTCAAAGTAAATGCTTCAAACCCCAGGCGGGACACTCAGTTAAGAGCATCGAGGGGGCGCTGAGAGGCCTCATGGCGAACCGCCAGCTCGATCCCAAGATCCAACTACGAGCTTTTCAACTGCAGCAACTTTAATATACGCTATTGGAGCTGGAATTACCATGGCTGCTGGCACCAGACTTGCCCTCCAATGGATCCTCGTTAAAGGATAAAGTGTACTCATTCCAATTACGGGGCCAGGAAAAAGTCCTGTATCGTTATTTTTTGTCACTACCTCCCAGAGTCGGAAAGGGAAATTTGCACGCCTGCTGCCTTCTTTGGATGGGGTAGCCGTTTCTCAGGCTCCCTCTCTGGAATCAAATCCTGATTCCCTGTTACCCGTGGTCACCATGGTAGGCACAGAAAGTACCATTGAAAGTTGATAGGGCAGATATTCGAATGAGACATCACCGCCACGGAGGGCGTGCGATCGGCCTGAGGTTATCTAGAGTCACCAAAGCGGCCTAGAGTCTAGAGTCTAGAATTGCCACAGTTATCCAAGTAACATTGGAGAGATCAAAGAAACCATAACTGATTTAATGAGCCATTCGCAGTTTCACTGTACCGGCCGTGTATATCTAGACATGCATGGCTTAATCTTTGAGACAAGCATATGCTAATAGCAGGATCAACCAGGTAGCCGCCCTTGAGAGAAGAAAAAAAGCACCGGGAGTATGCTTCGGGTGGATCGGGACAGGGTACGGGAGGACGAAGCGGAGGTGGTCCAGAGACCCTGAACCAACTGACCTCTCGTGCCTCCCTTCCCTCATCCCACCCTGCGGGGCTGTGGTCGGGCTGCTTTGGGAGGTTCACTCATCTGGGTACCCTGAACCCTGGCCCATTGGTCGCAATGCAATAAAAATCCTGGTTTGCGGACCTCGTGTTACTTTTTGTGCCAGGGGTGACCAGTTGTCTGAGCAACTGGTCATCGCAGACGGTTATGGCTCTTGCCGGGCCCAGGAGCTGACCCCCACCTCGTCGGAACCGGGAGGGTCCCCTGAACGCGTGGATACCGTCAGCCCAATTGGACTGCCGGTTCCGAAGCTGGAGCCCAGAAAGCAATTTTTTAGCAGAATCTTTTTAAAAATTCTTTGGACCACAGGTCCAAAGCCGGTCTTATCATGTCCGGGGCACTGCCCCAGCTCAGGGAACCACCCACAACCGACACGCCCCACTCCCCCGGGGAGCCCACCCTTAAGCCCCCCCAGCCACTGTTTCGCAGCAGCCCCGCGGCTCAGGAGCTCCAGTTAACTGGTCACCCTCAGAGGGCATCACGGGTGACCAGTTGATCGGACAACTGGTTACCCTCAGTTTATCCACCCTGTCAGCCCTTCCACACTCGGCCAGGCAACCCGCTCTTAAGCACAGCAGCAGCACCTCGGCTCAGGAGCCTCGGGCAACTGGTCACCTCTGTGGGACTTTGAAAAATTATTGCGACGGGGTGGGGCTGGCTTCACGGCAACTGGTCACCCCCGGGTATCATTACATTTAGGGGGGATTCAGATGGTAGCTTCACACCATTAGCTCCTCAGCCAAGAACATACATCAAATGTCTGAACCTGCGGTTCCTCTCGTACTGAGCAGGATTACTATTGCAACAACACATCATCAGTCGGGTAAAACAAACCTGTCTCATGACGGTTTAAACCCAGCTCACGTTCTCTATTAGTGGGTGAACAATCCAACACTTGCTTAATTCTGCTTCAAAATGATAGGAAGAGCCGACATCGAAGGATCAAAAAATGACGTCGCTATGAACGCGTGGCCGCCACAAGCCAATTATCCCTGTGGTAACTTTTCTGACACCTCCTGCTTAAAACCCAAAAAGTCAGAAGGATGGTGAGAGCCCGCTTTCATGGTCTGTATTCATACTGAAAATCAAGATCAAGCGAGCTTTTGCCCCTCTGCTCCACGTGTACCCATAGCGGTTTTCCCCCTTCACATAGCAAACTGTACCAAATTTGATGCTTAATTATAAAAAATCCCCTCAACAACTTTTTCTGTGATTCACTGTACATAGACTATAGTACATCTAGTATATAGTAGTAGTGTTTCTTTGAACAACCTTTTTGATTTGATCAAGTTATAGGGCCTCCAATATGGTACCCAAAGCGGTTTTCCTCTTCAAATATCAAACAGTACCAATTTTGATGCTTAATTATAAAAAATCCCCACAACAACTTTTTCTGTGATTCACTGTACATAGACTATTGCACATATTGTATGTGGTAATACTGTTCATTTGGACAAGTTTTTTGATTTGATCAAGTTATAGGACCTCCAATTTGGTACCCATCGCGGTTTTCCCCTTTCACAGAGCGGTTCCAACTTTGAGGAATTATTAAAAAGCCTCACTGTAAAATCTTTTGATATTCACTAGACATACCCTAGATTTATGTGTTGATTTGTACAAACCCTTTGATTTGTTGGCGTTAATATATTTAGCCTACACAAATCACACACCTGTAGACACAGCTCAGGACACCCAATCACTCCAGCCGGAATAACAAGTTCAAGCAGAACGAACCTGCGGGGACCTATTACCAATACAATGTAAACAATGCTTTTAAAACACACTGTATGCGCAAGACGGGTTTCTACCTTGGCTCAAACCCGGAAAAAACATGTACAAAACTTCAAGTTGTCACTCACAATTAATAGAAGCACACCGTCAGACCCATATGGAGGTAGATTTCTATCAAAAATAAACAAGCACAAAAGTACAATCAACAATTGTATTTACCATCCACACACACACACACCTCTCAACTTGTGTTTCGTAAAAATAATCCACAAGTATGTGTTTTCCATCCACACACAAACACCTCTCAACTTGTGTTTCGTTAATCATCATTTGGATGAATGCAAATATTATATTCACAAATGCAAATAACATTTACAGATATGTTTCCAATGTTCACATGTACAAATCAAAAGCTTGGCTTGCGAACTGGCTAATCTACATTCACAAATGTGCTAGATAGATTACATTACAGAGGGGTAGTGTTAAGTTCGGCAGTAGGACCCAGACGCAGACCACAGGATAAGGCAAAATTCGTTGTTTATTATAAGTGCAGGAGTCAAGCCAGGAGATCAGAATCAGGGAGGTACAAAAACAGAATCCAAAAGGGTAATCAGAGGCAATCCAAAAGTCGTGAACCGGGGAATCAGAAGTCAGACAGTACCAGGGGATCAGGCAGGAGAATAGTCAAAAACAGGCGTAATCAAAACCGTAATAAAAAACAGGACTGATAAGGGCTAGGCAAAAGAATAGTCGGGCAAAGGGTATCTCGGAAGTATTTAGCAGATCTCTGGCTTTAACAACTCGCAGGCACAGGATAAGTAAAATCAACGTTCTGACACAGACTGGAGTTAACACAGGGTTTAAATACACACGGTACAAATGACACAAAGGGAAACAGGTGTGTGAAGAGGCGGGGATCAAAACGAGAGACAATTGAAAACAATTGGGAACAATGAAACAATCACGGAGACAACTAGGGGAAAACGCGGACTGGATTCCATACAGATACACGATAACAGATGACCTGGAGTTTCAGGAAATCGTGCATAGATTAAGAGAACAGGGAGAGAAGATCAGATGCAGCTGAGAATGATTAACAAGGACAGAACAGCGTGAAAATGTGCGCTCTAATATATTAGTGAGATTAGTAACTATACACACCCCTGCCGTGGGTACAATTAGTAATTATATACAAATTAGTTTGTTAGTGGAGTTAGTAGATCTAATCTATCGTTAGTATGTTAGTGGTAATTAGTAAATCTAAGTGCACAGAGACAGGTGCGAAGCAAGAGGGAACCTGAACACTAACGAGATCACCCGAATGGTAGAGACGTACAGGGAGTGCGAGATCAGATGTATACAAGCAGACACGGGACAACTAGGTAAAACCGAAAAATAATCAAGCCAGATAAAAACTAAGAATAAACAATACATACAGAATGGTAATGAATAACAATAATACAAAATAAAATAAAAATACGAATAACACACAATTCTCAGATCCTTACAGGTAGGTCCGTACACAGTAGGGTCATTTTACGAAAACGTGCCATTTTATGTCACATGAACAAAACTGCTCTATAAATCTGAATTAACAATAAATAAACAATAAAAGATTTTATAATTCAGTTTCCATGATACATCTCATAACATAAAAACAAATGTATATTATTTTTCTTTTGTTTTAACAGTTTTAAACACTTTTTTGTGCAAAGCATCATGACAAAAATATAAAAATCACCTGTCACTCAGTATAGTTTTTTTACTTTCACTAGTTATTGAGGCCCCCAAAAGTCGAACTATCATAAAAATAAAAAAAATTATATAAAGTGTCAAGTGTCCTTTCATTACTCATGAATGGGTTTTATTATTAATATGTGTAAAATTTAGAAAAAAAACCACAATTTAGTGTTGTAGCCATGTGGTCGTCAACCCTGTTACTTTTTTTATTTTATTTTATTTTAAATTTGTTTCTGATTTTTTCCCCATTTTCTCCCAATTTAGTAGCCAATTGAACCCCTATTCTAATTCAATTCCCCCCATGTAGCAACCGCTAGAGAACCACCACTATACAACCCCGTCAGCCGGTAGTAGGAAAGAGGCTGCCACATCCTCTACAGGGCGCGACTCCCCAAGCTCCTGACCGTGATTCCAACTCGCCCGGGGCCTTATTTGCGCAGCGATTCTCTTCCGAGCCCTCCCCCCACCCGGAAGCAGCCGCCAATTGCTGCTCCCACAGGGCGCCGGCCATGCTCGGAAAAAGGCATGGCCTCGGAGTACAACTGAAAATATACTTTTGTTACCAATAGTTTTTATATAATATACAGTTTTTCCAGGTTTCATCTCTAAATATCATGTTTTTATGTTTATATGCTTTTGTTAGGATAGGATGCCTCTTTCTGCAGCTGAGAAACAGCGCCTATACAGACAATGTAGAGATGCTGATCCCGAGAGATGAGAAGCATATCTAGAAAAAGATTTGCAGTTTTTTACTGTGTGTACTGTTTTAACTGTGTGCATTGTTTTTACTGTGTGTACTGTTTTAACTGTGTGCATTAGTTTTATTGTGTGCTACTTGCCGCAAAGCCAATTGCCCGTCAGGGACAAATAACTATTCTCCAACTATTTTGTTCTATTGTACTATTAATAGTCTTAATGTTTTTAATAAAACCATTGGTTCCATCCACAGTCTCATCATTTTTCATCACCGTCTATGCTAAAACCTCTTAATAAATCTGTGTCCAGAATATTCTAATTAGTGGTTTTGATTTAAAGGTTTATGAATGCATTAGGCTCCATTAGACCTTTAATTGTATTCTAAACAAGCAGTAACCATTTGAAAACCAACTGGTGTCAACCCTGTTACTGAGGTGTCAGCCCTGTTACTTGTATAATATTCTAATATAATTTGAACAATGAAAATACTAATGTAAAATCAACTAATTTTATATGTAAAGTAAAATAGACCAATAATCCATGCGAAGATATAGGGGTATTATTATGTTGTTTCCATAACTTTTTTTAAAAACAGAAGATGCTGTTAAAGTGTCAATTGTAAATGGGCATATTCATCCATGGAAAAAAAGTAAACTCCTCATTATTCTCACTTTACAAACACACTTATTGTAACAAGGGGAACTTTATCTTTCATAGAATGTCAGATTTGTTCTAATTATGGATTTAAAACCTTTTCAAACATTAATTAATATGTCGGTAACAGGGTTGACAAAACAGACTTACGCATGTTGAATATATGTGAAAAAAATTAAAAAACAAGATAGCCTGAGATGGCACGGCATATTTTTATAAGAGGTAAGAACCTACTTTATCAAAAAAGGGGCTTAACGACATCTAAAACAATAGTTTGAAAATCAAACTGAAAAATGGAAAAGTGTCACGTTTTCGTATAATGACCCAGTAGCTACATAACTCTTTTGCCCCTCATGGGAAAGATTATGTAAAACAAACTCAACCACGTGAATTATTGTAGCCAATTAAATTAATTTGACAGCTATTCTCACTGATACCGATGTCTCCTATGAAATCTTTTATTTGTTCAGCTAGCTAGCTAGTAGATAAGACACCTAAATGATAATTGAAATTGCATGGAGTGCTCTCTTTATTTTAGCTCATAGTGTTGTACTTCCTAGTTCCTATCAATGTACGGACCTATACCTCTGTAATGTAATCTAGCTAGCTAGCTACATGCAATCTGATAGGAGTTTTGTGCAATGACTGTTTAAAAAACTTCCCATCGCAAGATTAGCGTGGGGTTAATTTTACAACCTAAATAAACTCAAAACTCGGTTGTTTTAATTCAATTTACCATTAATCCATTTCTTAAAAATAATCTGCAATTTTGGCCACTGTTATGTCGCACCGAAGAAGTTTTGTTTACGAATCGCAAATTAAGCGTGTGTGAATCGACACGGTGAAAAACAACGGAATATTTGTCTCAAAATTCTGTCCGTGAATCTGTCCTTCGATCGGCAAATGTAGATTCACCAGTTCGCAAGCCAAGCTTTTGATTTGTACATGTGAACATTGGAAAGATAACTGTAAATGTTATTTGCATTTGTGAATATCATTTTTACATTCATCCAAATGATGATTTACAAAACACAAATTGAGAGGTGTGTGTGTGTGTGTGGATGGTAAATACAATTGTGGATTATATCTACGAACACAAATTGAGGTGTGTGTGTGTGGATGGTAAATACAATTGTGGAGTATACTTTTGTGCTTGTTTATTTTTCATAGAAATCTACCTCCATAACCCTCTGCAAACCAACAATTTTGCTGAGTAGGGCCAAAGTATTTTATAACCAGTTGTTGGTGTATTAACTTTTTCCAGTTTAATAAATAAAATGAAATTAATTGAAGCAGTGTGCGAAAGAAATCCTGCAAAACTCCAAACTCGTGAGAAAGTAGTTTGTAATTTTTTTATTTTTAATATCAATCAGTTAACATATGACGATTGTTACAAAGTGTAGATTATGAATGAAGACAGAATTAACAAAACAAAAAAAAGCGTAGTTCGTAATAAAATATTCTTCTTCTTCTTTTGTTGTTTTATGGCGGTTTTCAAACAATTAAATTGTGCATTACCGCCACCAACCGGATTGGAGTGTAGATCAGGATTCATTAAATTGAATTTATCTTAGGTCTGTATCTATAAAAACATTTTAAAAAATTAATAAATAAAAACTAATAAAACCTAAAATTATACCAAACAATCTCTATTATACGTCTCTTAAATCATATTTGAATCTCTTCTCTTCATCTCGATTTGAATTCCTACATAGGTCCTTTAGAACATGTTTCCTGACTTTGATTCGGACTCAATTCTTTTTGAATTTGTTCCCAAGAAAGACCCTTCACCTCCAAGAACTTTTCCGCTCCCTTAACTATTATTTTTATTTACTCGGTTTTGCTTTTAGCTTGGTCTGAACAATTGAGGACATAGGCAATGAATAAAACCAAATTTTCAGTACTTAACCCTTTAGTTTGACTACACTGTTCGATCCCAACTCTAGAAGTTTGGTTAACGATTGTTCCCTCAGAATCCTCTACTCTTCTTTCTCCTTGCACTTCAACTATAGAAGGTTGGTAATTTCTCTCAGATTCTTCTACTCTGCTTTCTCCTTGCACTTTCTTTACTGCCTCTGCATATGTTATGTTATTTTGTGTTTTGATTTGCTGAATTTTCATTGCTTTTTTCTTAACTTCACATCCTCCATATGCCACGCTATGACCACCTCCACAGTTGCAGCATTTAGCTTGCACATTATCCCCACATTCTTCATACTTATGATCCCCTCCACATTTAGGACATCTTTGTTTCCCCCTACAAACTGCGGCAATATGCCTGTATCTCTGGCATTTGTAGCAACGTAGCGGTGGTGGTACATAAGCCCTTACCCTAAAGCTCATATATCCTATTTTTACCCTTTCAGGTAAAATTGAACCCTGAAACTCCACTAGTACTGATAGGCTCTTTTCCTTTCTTCCATTCACTGTTCTAAACAGTCTTCTAATTCTACTCACTTCTCCTCCTTCGATAAACTTTCCAATCTTATTGTCAGGGGTAGCGTGGGAACGAAGGACCAGACGCGACAGTAGGTGTACAGAGGATGCTACCTGAACACCACAAAGCGGGAGCGAAAACCCCGCTAACAGGGAATAACAATAATCAAACAAAATATAACTCTCCACACCTGGAGAGATACCGCTACAACTGAAAACAACCCTAAAGGCGAAAACTCTTAACACTTTATACAATGCAATAACAACAAACAAAAACCCTATAGCTCACAACGAGGGAACCGAAACCAAAAACTCTCTTGCAAAACAAGATAGCCCTGCACACACGGGCGGTAACAATAATGGTGATATAAACGACAATGAAAAAACAATTGCACCCTCGGTACGTGGACTATAACGCCCGATAAATGGTGAAAGCAATGAAAACAAAATAACGCTTACGAATTCCAAAACGCGACGAGAGCGGGACTGGAAAAGGATGCTATCCTACGATACCGGCTTTCCTCGAGAAACGAATGGCAATATGGAAGCGTATAATAACGCTGACGTGTGCTTTAAATACTGACAGGTAACCCTGAACAGGTGAACACACTGAACTGAAAACCAAAACCTGAAACGGACTAGGAAACCAAAGCGAAGGAACGCAACGTGAGCGCTCTCCAGGGAAGTGGACAATATACAACAAGCAGGCGGAGAAACCATGACAGGACCCCCCCACTAAGGGACGACCCCAGACGATCCCTCAAGCCTGCGACCCCGGAAATCCCTGATAAGTTGAGGGTCCAGAATATTTTTGGAGGGAACCCAACTACGCTCTTCCGGACCATAACCCTCCCAATCGACTAAGAATTGGAAACCTCTCCCAACCCGTCTCTCGGCCAAAATACGGTGGACAGTGTACACTGGACCTCCCTCCATCATCCGAGGAGGCGGCGGTGGCTTCTTTTTTTTTTTTTTTTTTTTTTTTTTTTATTCCCGCCACCACCTCTTGGGAGGTCAACTTTATTTTTATTTGTTTTTTAATATTACAATTCTTTAAGGAGAAAAAAAAGGGGAGAAAAACATTGTGAAGTCTCTTTGAGGGGGGTTAAGTAAACAAAACAAACATGAGTGATAGCAATACAGGTGTAAAACAGTACATAACATGGTGTTGAAGGACAGGACAAAGGAGATAACAAGTCATGAAATAATCAGACCTGATAAAAACAGAACAAAACAAAACCAAGGCAAAGGACAGAAACACAAAAAAAAAGAAAACAACCAAAAAAAAAAAAAAAAAAAAACAAACAAACAAACGACCAGAAAGAAACATGGGTGTGTTTTGACCATTGCTGATGGTAGTAAAAATAATAAAAAGTAAAAAAAAAAGGAATGACATTTGTTTGTGTGTGCATGCAAGTGCAAATGTGAGTGTGTGTGGAGAGGTCAGGTTTACACTTAATCGAAGTGATGAATGAGTGTAGATAGTGATGATGATGATGTTAAGATGATGTTGTGAAGTTGTGGAGTTGTGAGTGTGTCTGCGTGCGTGCGTGCGCGACACTGCGCGTGTGCGCATATGTGTGATAGAGTGTGTGTTTATTGGTATGTGTGCGAGTCATCCGTTCACAGGAGCAATTCAAATTACAGATTAAGTGCAGTTATGAATGGGGTCCATATTGTTATGAAGGAAGATATCTGGTTATTTTGAATATTTGAAGTTTTTTCCATTGAAATGTATTCTGTTAGGAGGTCTAGCCATTGTGTAATATTTAATTTTTTTCTGAATTTCCAGTTGAGGAGGATGGTTTTCTTGGCTATTGTTAAAGCGACAAGTAATGGTTTGATTTGTGATATTGGTATTTTAACAGATGAAAGGTCACCAAGGAGGCATAGAGATGGTAGAAGTGGAATACTGCAACTCAAAATGAGGGAAATCCTATTGTTTACTTTTGTCCAGAAGTGGTGTACAGGTGGACAAAGCCATGTGGCGTGAAGGTAGTTGTCAGATGTGTCAAGGGTGCATTGTAAGCATGTGTCTGTGTTTGAAAATCCCATTTTGTACATGGTGTGTTCGGTGATGTGCGCTCTGTGAATTATTTTATACTGAATAAGCTGAAGGTTAGTATTGTTAGTCATTGAAAATGTGGTTTGGCAGATCTGAGACCAGAAGTCCGGGTCAGGAGGGGCCAACAAATCTCTTTCCCATTTTGTTGTTGGTAATGAAATTGAAGTATCAATACTGGAGAGGAGCTTATATATTTTGGAGAGGTTTTTTTTTTGAGGTAATATTTTATAAAGTTCTTCTATTAATGTTGGGATCTGAAGAGTATTATGGGTAATATTGATTTTGGATTTAATTATGGATTTTAGTTGTAGGTACTCGAGATAGTGTTCCCTTCCAACTCCACACTTCTGGGTCAGATCTGCAAATGTTATGAATTTATTGTCTTGGAAGAGGTGATGGAGATGTGTAATACCTTTCTGTTTCCAGGCAAGGAAGTGAAGTGGTGCTCTGTTTATTTTGAAGTCGGGGTTATTCCAAATTGGTGTGTACTTGCAAGGTGCTAGGGGAGATTTTATAATTTTGTGTATTTTCCACCAGGCTGTCAGAGTCGTTGCTATTGTGGTGTTTTTGAAACAGTGATGTTGTTTAATGATGGGACTTATGAATGGTAAGTCAGATAAGGGAATGTTTTTACAGTCTATCTGTTCAATTTCTAACCAGGGGTTGCTTTGTTCGTCAGGGTGAATCCATTTGATAATATATTGTATTTGATTTGCGATGTAATAATTGTAAAAATGTGGTGCTTCTAATCCTCCTTGTGATTTCTTTTTTTGTAATGTGACAAGTTTTATTCTTGGTTTTTTATTTTTCCAGTAAAATGTTGTTATTATTGAGTTTAATGATTGGAACCAAATTGTAGTTGGAATAATAGGGATCATTTTGAAGATATAGTTGATTTTGGGTAGAACAGTCATTTTTATGGTTGCGATTCTTCCCATTATTGAAATGGGTAGATTCATCCAGCGTTTAAGATCATCTTCTATTGTTTTGAGTAGTGGGCTGAAGTTTAATTGAAACAGATCTGACAGCCTGGGGGAAATGTTAATGCCTAGGTATTTAATGTTGCCGATGGAGAAGTGACTGTAAGCATCCTGAGTTGCAGTACTCCAAGCATTCTTAGTTAAAGGCAGTATGGTGGATTTGGACCAGTTTAAAGTGTAGTCTGAGATCTGCGAGAATTTATTTATGAGATTAATGGTTTCTATCATAGAATTTTGTGGGTCCTGTAGGTAAAGTAACACATCATCGGCATACAAACTAATCTTGTGCTGGATATTGGTGGTTTCGATTCCTTTGATTTTAACATTTTGGCGGATAGCAGCTGCTAGTGGTTCAATGAAAATGGCGAATAATGATGGTGAAAGCGGGCATCCTTGCCTGGTCCCCCGGTGCAGTTTAAAGGTGGGTGATGTTAATCCATTAGTAGTGACAGTGGCCATGGGTGAATTGTAGAGTACCTTGATCCAATTAATAAATGACTCTCCAAAACCAAATATTTGTAGTGTAGTGAATAGAAAATTCCAATTTACTTTATCAAAAGCCTTTTCTGCATCTAGTGAAACTATTATTGTTTTGGTGTCTTTCTGTTGAGATAGAGTTATTAAGTTAAAAAGTCGGCGCATACTGTCTGAAGAATTTCTTCCCTTGATAAAACCAGTTTGATCTGGGTGTATTATGAAGGGAGTGACTGTTTCTATTCGTGCTGCTAATGTTTTACTAATGATCTTGATATCTGTATTTATGAGTGATAGGGGGCGATAGCTAGAGGGTAGGGTTGGGTCTTTTCCAGGTTTCAAGAGTAGCGTTATCAGTGCTGTGTTCAAATGTGGAGGGATAATGGAAGTGTGTTCTATTTCAGATATCAGTCTAATGAACAGTGGTGAAATTGTGGGCCAGAAGTGTTTATAGAATTCAGCAGGGAAACCGTCAGGTCCTGGGGCTTTATTGTTTGGCATTTTGATGAGTGATTTATGAAATTCATTTATTGTTAGTTCTGCATCTAATCTTTCAGCTTGTTCAATAGTTAATCTAGGGATGTCTAGGTTATTAAAAAATGAGTTAATTTCTGTCGGTGTTGGTTCAATATCACATGAGTATAATTTACTATAAAATGTACGGAAGGTGCTATTTATTTCTTGTGGTGTGTACCTGGATTTCCCTGCTGAATCTTTAATGACTGGGATAATGGATTTTTCTTTGTTGTGCTTCAATTGATTTGCCAAATATTTTCCTGATTTATTGCCATTTTCAAAGTTGCTATACCTAAGTCTCTGCATAATGAATTGTGTCTTCCTGTTTATGATGTCTTTTAGTTTGGATTTAAGGGTTCTTAATTCATCCAGATGGTTCTCATTTGGGTTATTCGCTTGGATGTTAGTTAAATGTTTAATTTTTGATTCTAGGTTATTTTCTAGTTCTTGCTCCTTTTTCTTTTTATATGATGAATATGATATGATTGAACCTCTAATTACTGCTTTACTTGTTTGCCAGAGTAGAGATGCCGAAATTTCTGGAGAGTCATTTATTTCCATGAAGGATGCCCACTCTTTCTTGAAAAAAATATCAAAATCGGGGTCTTGGAGAAGTGAGATATTAAATCGCCATCTAGTGGGAGGTTTGATGAAAGGTACATTAGTTAAATTGAATGAGATGGGTGCATGATCGCTGATTATAATCGGGTGAATTTTTGTGTCACAAATTTCTAATATAAGTGAATTGGAAGTCAAGAAAAAGTCTATACGGGAAAATGATTGATGGAGAGGAGAAAAGTATGAGTATTCTTTTACTGATGGGTTTTTAAGTCGCCAACAATCGACAAGGCCAAGCTCATTCATATATTGTTTTATTGTTTCAGTAGAATGCCAATTTCTTGAATTTCCAGAGGAGCTTGAGCGGTGGCTTCTCAGCGGAGGCCAGCGGGCTAATGAGGACTGGCTTAAGCCGGGAGACATGAAACGTGGGATGGATACGCATAGCACGGGGGAGCTGTAACCTTACCGTAACCGGATTAATGCGCCGTAAAATTTTAAAAGGCCCAATAAACCGGGGTGCGAGTTTGCGAGACTCCACCTTTAATGGCAGATCACGCGTAGCGAGCCACACGCGTTGCCCTACCCTGAATGAGGGGGCAGGACGACGTCGTCTATCAGCTGCCACCTTGTGTCTAGCAGCAGCGCGCTGAAGCGCAGTCCGCACCCGCTTCCAAACAGAGCGACACCTCCAAATAAAGGATGTCACGGAGGGAACCACTATATTACTTTCCAGCTCAGGGAATAGTGGGGGCTGATACCCCAGTTGAGCCTCGAAGGGCGAGAGACCTGTGGACGCGTTGCGCAACGTATTATGGGCATACTCAGCCCAGGCCAGGTGTGTACTCCAGGAAGTGGAATTAGAGGCCGCCAGGCAACGCAGAGTGTTCTCCAGCGTCTGGTTAGTGCGCTCGGTCTGTCCATTCGTCTCAGGATGGAAACCAGACGACAAACTGACCGAGGCACCAAGCAGAGAACAGAATGTGCGCCAGAATTTGGCCGTGAACTGGGGGCCGCGATCAGAAACCACATCCAACGGCAACCCGTGTAGCCGAAAAACATGGTCTATCATGAGTTGCGCCGTTTCAGAAGCTGAAGGTAGTTTCGACAATGCGATAAAATGGGCCGCCCTGGAGAAACGATCTACCACGACTAAGATCACCGATTTACCCAGTGACATAGGCAAACCGGTGATGAAGTCGAGGGCGATATGGCTCCAAGGACGGCTGGGAATGGGAAGAGGGCGCAAAAGCCCAGAGGGTGGGAGACTAGAACCCTTACTGCGGGCACACACCGGACAAGCCGCAACAAAACTCCGAACATCCCTCTCCAAACTGGGCCACCAAAACCGCCGAGAAAGAAAGTCCTTAGTGCGGTGAACGCCCGGATGGGCCGCTAATTGAGAAGTGTGACCCCAACGTAATACCCGGGACCTAAGCTTCAGCGGAACGAATAAACAGTGAGAAGGGCCCCCCCCAGGCCCAGGATCTGATCGCACTGCCCTCTGAACTGCAGCTTCAATGGCCCAAATAACTGGAGCCACAATTTGGTCGGCGGGAATGATAAATTCGGGGGCAGGAGCCCTGTCCGAATTATCAAAGACGCGAGAAAGAGCATCTGGCTTAACGTTCTTGGAGCCGGGGCGATACGTGAGCAGGAAATTAAAGCGCAAGAAGAATAACGCCCACCGGGCTTGGCGAGAATTAAGCCTCTTGGCTAGCTGCACGTACTCCAGGTTCTTATGGTCCGTCCACACCGTGAACGGATGCTCCGCCCCTTCCAGCCAGTGACGCCATTCCTCCAGAGCCATTTTGACTGCTAAGAGCTCCCGGTCCCCCATGTCATAATTTCTCTCGGCAGGTGTTAACGCACGAGAAAAATAAGCACAAGGATGCATTTTGTGGTCAATGGGGGATAGCTGGGAGAGAATGGCCCCCACTCCTAACTCCGATGCATCTACTTCTACAACAAAAGGAAGGGAGGGGTTGGGCGTGACAAGGATAGGTTCCGACGTAAAGCGTCTTTTGAGTTCAGAAAACGCCGCTTCGGCCCTCGAGTTCCATTGGAACCGGGAGGAAGAAGTCTTTTTTGTAAGTGAGGTAATAGGGGCGACTACCGCGCTAAAATTACGAATAAACCTCCTGTAGAAATTTGCGAAGCCTAAAAAACGTTGAACCTGTTTAAGAGAGGATGGCGTGGGCCAATTCTTAACGGCCGAGACTTTAGCTGGGTCCATCTGAACCTTGCCTTCTGCCACAATGAACCCCAGGAAAAACACTGATTTAGTGTGAAAGACACATTTTTCTGCCTTTACAAATAGCTGAGCCTTGAGCAGCGCGTTAAGGACCTGCCTGACATGGCGAACGTGCGTGGAAAGATCGGGAGAAAAAATTAAAATATCATCAATATAAACAAAAACCGATCTTTCAAGCATCTCCCTTAGCACGTCGTTAACTAACGCCTGAAAAACTGCGGGGGCGCTAGTGAGCCCGAATGGCATCACCTGATACTCGTAGTGTCCCGAGTGGGTATTAAACGCAGTTTTCCACTGGTCTCCTTCACGAATGCGGACGAGGTTGTAAGCGCTGCGTAAATCCAGTTTGGTAAAAATAGATGCCCCCTGGAGGCGTTCGAAGGCCGAATTCATAAGCGGGAGAGGATAACGATTCTTAATAGTTATCGCGTTAAGTCCCCTGTAGTCGATGCATGGCCTAAGACTACCGTCCTTCTTCTTGACAAAGAAAAACCCGGAGCCCGCCGGAGAAGTGGAGGGTCTAATGAACCCGTTGGCGAGGGATTCCTCTATGTAATTCCTCATAGCGGCACTCTCAGGGGCCGATAAGGAATACAGCGCTCCCCTGGGGGGAATCGAGCCAGGGTATAGCTCGATGGCGCAATCATACGGCCTATGAGGAGGCAGAGAAGTGGCGCGTTGCTTACTAAAAACCTCCGCAAGATCAGTGTACTGCTGAGGAACATTAGCTGGCACTGGAAATGGAATAGCTCCGCCCACCTGAACATTCTCCAAATCTGATTCCGAGTCGCGAGGGATGTCCCAATCGATCTCAGAAGGAGAGCTCTCCTCCTCCCATAAATTAAACCCATCAGCAAGCGAATCCCAAGAAAGACTCCCCCTGGTGTCGCGAGATGACGCTACAGACCCGTGAGCCCCACGGAGAACACTCTCCTCCTCCTGTTCGCTGTCCGAACTGAAATCGGGAAGGGAGCGGCGCGAGCTGCCAGATCTAACAGCTCTATCTCTAACACAGTGGTGTCTGCACTGAACTCCCCAACGGAGAATAACCGAATCCTCTGCTCCCCAGTTAATATTGGGCTTGTGCTGAACCAACCATGAGTGACCCAGAACAAGGGGGTATGTGGGAGAATCTACTAAAAAAAATTTAATACGCTCCGTGTGATCCTGGAACGGAACTGACAGTTTTAAGGAGCTGGTAACCCGTCGAATAGCGCCCGTACCCAAAGGGCGACCGTCGAGAGCCGTTACTAACCGTGGAACGGAAAGAGAAACTGAGGGAATCCCCTGCTCCCTAGCCCACTTAATGTCCATAAGGGACTCTACTGATCCGGAGTCAATAAAGGCGATACAGCTGTTGGAATGCTTATTCCAACTCAGCTGCACAGATACTAGAGTTCGAGGAGAAGTTTGATCTTGTCTCACTAAGGACCTCGATTCCCTTAGCTAGACTCCTCTTTTCCCGCTAGTTTAGGACATTGATCTCTGTAATGCCCAGCGCGTTTACAATAACGACACCATGCCTCTCTCGCCCTGGTAAACTTGGGATCCCGTACAGCCGTCCCATCTACCTGCATGGGCTCCTCAGAAAATGAGGAAACCGGAACAACCACCGGACGAGGCACATAAATAGAGGACCGACCACTGCGTGGACCAGCGAATCTCTCTCTCTCTCTCTCTCTAATCCGATTGTCTATTCTGATAGCCGTAGACACTAACGCACCGAACGAAGCGGGTGGTTCGAGTGCAGAAAGGGCATCTCGAACTGAATCCGAAAGTGCTTTAATAAATAGAGCGGTAAGCGGTCCATCCGGCCACCCAGTCTCCCCTGCGAGTGCACGAAAAGCAATAGAAAATGACGCCACCGTGTCGGAGCCTTGACGAAGATAAGTGAGTCGCATTGCCGCCTCCTGACCGGAAACGTCATGGTCAAAAACCGACGCCATCTCTTCTGCCAACCTCTCCATAGTGGACATCACGGGGGAGCTTGCTCTGATTAAGGGATCCGCCCAAGCGAGAGCCGTGCCTGTTAAAAGTGAGAGAATAAACGATACGCGGGCCTCCTGAGTGGAAAACCGAGAGGGTTGTGATTTAAAAAATATAAGACACTGCGTCAAAAACCCCTTACACTTCCCGGTCTCTCCTCCATAGCGAAGCGGGAGTTGTAATTTGGGCTCGCGTGGAACGGGAATCCCTACAGGATCAGGAGGGATTAGTGCCGCCGCAGTTGGTGCTTGTATTACCGGGATTGAAGGTGAAGTAACCTGGGGAGACGTAATCGTCATAGTTAAAGTGCGAATGCTTTCCGCTAAATCACGCAACCCGTCTCCCTGATAGCGCAGCTGATTGCCGAACTGTGCTTGCTGAGAATGTAGGGCTTGGACGGAGGCTTGAAGAGCCCTAATGCCGGCCTCATGGCCGGAGATAGCAGCCTCCTGAGCTGAGAGAATTTGCCCTAGGTTCTCGACTGTCGCTGGTGCCTCCCTACTGGCTTCCATATTCTGTCAGGGGTAGCGTGGGAACGAAGGACCAGACGCGACAGTAGGTGTACAGAGGATGTTACCTGAACACCACAAAGCGGGAGCGAAAACCCCGCTAACAGGGAATAACAATAATCAAACAAAATATAACTCTCCACACCTGGAGAGATACCGCTACAACTGAAAACAACCCTAAAGGCGAAAACTCTTAACACTTTATACAATGCAATAACAACAAACAAAAACCCTATAGCTCACAACGAGGGAACCGAAACCAAAAACTCTCTTGCAAAACGAGATAGCCCTGCACACACGGGCGGTAACAATAATGGTGATATAAACGACAATGAAAAAACAATTGCACCCTCTGTACGTGGACTATAACGCCCGATAAATGGTGAAAGCAATGAAAACAAAATAACGCTTACGAATTCCAAAACGCGACGAGAGCGGGACTGGAAAAGGATGCTATCCTACGATACCGGCTTTCCTCGAGAAACGAATGGCAATATGGAAGCGTATAATAACGCTGACGTGTGCTTTAAATACTGACAGGTAACCCTGAACAGGTGAACACACTGAACTGAAAACCAAAACCTGAAACGGACTAGGAAACCAAAGCGAAGGAACGCAACGTGAGCGCTCTCCAGGGAAGTGGACAATATACAACAAGCAGGCGGAGAAACCATGACACTTTTGTTATGTATTAGAATGGCAGCAAATGCAGGCACGGAGAGTCATAGATAAGTTTCAATCATTTATTTGAAACCTCATCAAAATAAATGTACAGTTCACAATATGACAATAGTTTTGCCTAGGTCTTAAACAAAAAGGTTTACATTCAAATCACCCACAAAACATGGTTACATTACCACCATAGCATGATGACACATCTCACTGTCCTTTAGGCAAGGCCCTCGCAATTAGCCTACCACACACGCACGCACGCAGTGTCTCTGTCACTGTCCCAAATGTCCGACGGTGCAAAAGTCTTGGAAAACATCCAACCGATAAGGCATCCATTCCGGAGAATATCCACGAGATGTGTGAAAAGAAAGGGATCCAAAAGTGAGGAAATATCAGGTCCCATAATGTCCATCGCGACAACGGAGAGCTTCCAAAGCTTGCGTGTAATTCCACCGAAGAGACCGAAGTAACGTTCTTCCAGAATGTTCTCCTCACAGAATTTGCGCGCTATCGCGTGTAATCAAGAGTGAGCCAATCACAACGCATGTTGAGATGATGACTGACACATAAACTGTATCTGAACTCTTTGACCTGTTCATGAACTCGTTTTAAAGTTCTAAGCTCTCCATGCAGACAAGGCATGAGAGGATGAAACATTGATAATTTCTTTACCACTGTATATCACTTATTCTTATGTTATTGCACTGTACTTAATCATACAAATAGATGAACATGTGATAAAATAACAAACAGAATGATATCAAAACAAAAGAAAGTAGAAATAAAATATAAATGTAGGTTCATCACAATATCTTCTTCTATCGGTATGCCTGTTATCACTCCCCATTTTAATCTATCCTCACCCAATACTTTTTTTTCAATCATCGTTTTCCTGCCGATATTTTCAATCTGCAACGCCCTATTTTTCTGTTCTTCGTTTTTGCATTTCAAAAACAAATTTCCATCTCGAAGTATTTTTGCCATTTCAATATCTCCTACTTTCTTTTTCAACTCCCTGGTCAAAGCCATTAGACTTAAGTTGGTATTTTCATTTTCATCTTCCACCTAAATTTCAGTATTATTTTAAATTCTTCTCCCACCAATTTCTTACAAACTGATCTCGATCCTTCACTATCAGAGCTACTTTCCTCCAAACTCTGTTTTTTACTTTTATCACCTGCTTTCCTCACCTGCTCTTCTATCCTCACTTTCCCTCTACCCCATCCTCTCCTGCTAGCTACTCTACTCCGTTCCTCAACATCTATGTCATCCTCAATGTCCTCTGAATTCCCTCCACTACTACTCGCCGCCATCATTCCTCTCCCAACCCGGAGCTCTCGTAATAAAATTTTTGATATGACCCACTCTTGTACCATAGATATGCGCACATACGTTCGATGTATTTAACGTTTTTACTTCCGGGTTACTTGCTGAAATTGTCAGATGAGTGCGTGCAGGTTTGTTCCTCAACAAAACCCCAGAAATAAGGGGTTAATTCTGGTATTTTAAGTGCCCCCATTTGTAAGAAAAAGTTTACTCAAATATGCGCCCCCAAAAGTATGTCGGGGTCGCATTCGGAGACCAAAATGAAAGCATTCCCCCCCCTCCTGTAAATATGGTTTGACCAACCATGACGCAATGTTTGTGTTTTTTTTTTAAACATTCTTCCACCGGTACAGTGCTACAGAAAGGTAATTACTTATTTTATAGCAAGATAAAGTTAACTATGTAATGTCTACCAGCTAACTCCAACTTTTGAAAATAGCACTTCGTATGCTTTGCGTGTGATACCTAATTGTATCCATATATTTCACTAAGCTTGCAGGAAACGGCTTGCATCGATAAATGAACTAGTTATCTGGATTTGTAGATAACACTAGCTAGACAGGCACCATTGAATGAACAAGCCAGCTAATGTTAGCAAGATAGTTTAAGCAGGGATGCAACTTTCCTCTTCACCCGTTCATGTATTAGCTAATGTTTTATGGCTTCTTGTCACGTTGCTAAATATACCTAAAGTCTTTTTATATGGTTACCATTTACAAAGTAACATTATACTCCATTATAAATGTATCTTGTTGCTAGTTATCTGTCAAATTATAAAATCTGATTATTTTGAGAAAATTCACTAGTAAAATACAAAAACAAAAATTTAAACACTCATAATTTACAATTACAGTAACAATGGTATGGATGTTGAGTTTTCACACCTATGAATAAATTAACCTTGACTGCATGGACTTCTTGTCTGGAGCAAGATGCTTTATTAATTCTTTCTCGTAATCCACTATCAGTCTAGCTCACTGAATATGATGATAGATATGTTTGCTTTTTATGACTGTTCCTCAGATTTATATAACTAGGTTAGTAATCAAGTGTACATTGATCCACTTTAGTTAATAGCAGCAAGAATTAGCTTTCTGCATTGGCTGCAGTTTTCTTTGTGTAGTTTTCTGTAGGCTGGTGAAAGGTAGTATCTGTCATTTCGACATCTGTTATTCCAGATGTCAAAATATTTCAGATTCATAACTATCGTTTATAAGTACATGTGGTCATATGTTAGTACATACTGGTTATAGAAAGTTTACACATCTTTTCATATTGTTGAGCTTTTCTTCCATTACATCCTCAAATGAAAATACATTAAATCATATTTTTTCCACCTTCATTTACAGTGGTATCCCTCAATTCACATTAATTAAAAATACAAATCTACAATAACTGGATTTGTACACACTCCCCTGAATCAGTACTTGGTGGGAGCTCCTTTTGCTTGAATTACAGCCATGAATCAGTTTGGATAGGTCTCTCCCAACTTTGCACACCTAGATTAAGCAATACTTGCCCATGAGTAATTTCATATGAATCAGACACAGAAAGGTGGATTTCGACACCCACCATCACATATTGTTCTGAAAAGTGCTTTAGGAGTAAGAAAATAATAATATTAGCATTTCTGAAGCCTTATTTTGTTGAAATATTATTTTGTTTAAAGGAAATGTTGCTAATTGATTACATCCAGATATAACCTTTTCATGCCTTAGGAATCATATAATATTGATTTAATATAGTTCTCAATATGATTTGCATCAAAATCTTCCCTGATAATGTTTCAGACATGGGGAGTCTATCTAAATTGTCAAAATACACCCAAGGACCCCCCAACCCCTACTACAATCTCACCCTTATATGCCTCTCACCCTTATATGCCTCTCATGGACATTGATTTTGTTGTTTTTTAGCCATTCCACTGTTATTTCGGCTGTGTGCCTCAGCTCAAATGAGCCCCAATGTTGGCTTTTTTTAGTCAGGGCTTCTTTGTTGTCACCTTCCCATACAGGCCAGAATTGTGGAGAGCTTGGGATATTGTTGTCACATGCACACATTGACCAGTCTTTGCCATAAAGGACTGCAGCTTCTTCAAAGTTGACATTGACCTCATGGTGGCTTTTCTGATCTGGCTTTTAGACCCATCTTCTGATTTGTGTCTGTATCACAACTGAGTTTTTTTGAAAGCTCATTGTTGGTTCTTGACTATGTAATGCAATGTCCAGGATAGGAGGCCTACAGAAACAGTTGTTCAACTGCATGCACATTGCATCTTCAACTACTGTACATGCACATTGAATGCACTTATACATACATTTACCACATACAATTCCTACAGAAATATGTTAACATCTCTGTTTTCATTTAGGCCTACCTAATTCATGGTAGCAGATATTGGTGATTTTAAACACGTTTCAACCTCTCTTTTTCACTCCAGCTTTTCTGCAGCCCCGCAAGCAATTGTGGCCCTGGTTTATCTGTGTGAAAACCTTCTGCATACGTTCTGAAGTGTGTCTGGTGTCCCAGGTGCAGTGGTACGTATATTTTATGTCTCAGACTCAGGTCCCAGGGCCTCGGTGTCACGAATCTGGACTGGTTCATATCTCAAAACTTGTGTCTTGCAGCATCAGAATCCATGTCATGAACTAGGCCTGTTACAAGTCTCGAGACTTCACGGCAGATACAAGTCTTAAGCCCTCTGAGAGTGTGGCCAGCAGCTGCAACAAGCCTTAAGACCGTCTGGAATCTGTCCAGGGTGGATCCATGTCCCAAAACCTCTGAAATCAGTGCCATCCTCTGTGTTGCTCATATGCTAGACCTAAGTCCCAAGACATTTGTCATTCAGCCCAGTGTGTGTACCAGTACCATGTCCTGAAATCCAATCCGTAGGTACGCTGCCCAGCACCAAGGCGTATGCATCAGGAAGCACTGTTGGGCGTCTCACAGATGAGCTGACCATGCGGAGGAGAAGCAGGAAGTCCCCAGAAGGAGGAGCTGTGTAAGTATGAGTTTTGCTTTCTTTTTGTTTTTATGCACCACATTTGGTGTAGATTAGTGTATTACTACTTACAGTCTTACATACTTCTATGATCAGTAGGACAATCACTCCTCCATTTGGTGTTACAAAGATGATGAAAACAAATTTCACAGCAATTTAGTTTTCTTTGTCTCATTTAATGTATTTTGATGTTAGATCATGATATCAATAGAAAATAATGAAATATAGTAATTTTAGATGCTGTAAACTGCATTTTATAATTACAAAATTGTAAGCGCACGTGGACGTGACTTAGATCACACAATTACGAAACTTATTATGCAATAAAAATGCCCTGAAAGTCCACCCCAGTTATGTGTACTCAGATTACATGAACGGCAAGCGAAGAAGATCTTCAAAACGGCAAAGAATTATGACTTGTTTTGAGCGGTTCTCGATGCTCCTCGCGTTAGATTATCGCTCACAATGTGTAACCAAAAGTAGACAGGCACGTTTTTGAGGAATTCTTAATTTTATAAATAAGGATATTTCTTACTTTGATTTCCCTAATCCAAATGACTTACTCTAGAAATAGCATCTTTACCGTTACATTCATGGTTGGTGATAAAACATGAAATGCATTGTGGGTAATCAGAATGGATTACTTGGAACATACATACTGTACATTTGTTACCCAGAAATAACATAACCCCTGTGTTTGCTGATTCGTTTGAATGTGTTTATGACTCTTTAGTTACTTAGTTTTAAATGTGTTTTTAAACAGATATGCTTAAAAAGCATTTACATGGCATGTTGATATATATATATTTATATACACAAAACATTCGCTGTTTTGTGAGCTCTGCAGTGGAGAGAAGAAGCTGAGATCATAAAAACATGAGGAATAAAGATAAAGAACAAGGTTTGAACCCTCAAGCTCACCTTCTAGAGACAAAGACGTTTCAGATTTATACACATAAGTACATACGCTATTTTAAACAAGCGCAACCCATTTTATAAATAATGCTTAAGTCCATTTATTGAAATCTGCTTATGTGAAAGTTAAAGATTACGTCCAAGTTTTTTAAATAAATGAGGCACCAGGAATTGAACCCACAGGCTTAGTAGTCAAAGACAACAAACCTTAATGTCACCATTATCTTATGATGGTTTTTGAGCTGCAGCACAGAGAGGGTGTGATCTCCAGAGACAAGGAGGAGGGGATCAACGTTTCTAGCAAAGGTTGTGCGTAGCGCTGCTCTTACCCCTATACCACACCACAGGGTTCTTGTTTGCTTTCTAGTGAACTTATGACAAAAAACTGATGTTGCTCCTTTGAAAAGAAGAAAAGGTGGCAAAATATAAACCCACCAGCCTGACTTACAGTGCATAAGCTACTTTGTATTTTGGAATGCGTTTGCATTTGTGATTTGAACAATGGGTGATTCAGATGACCTAATTAATGGGATAAAGGTTTAACGGCTTACAGGTGTACCGGAAGGTGATCAGTTGGTAAATAAATGTTATGCCTTTTGATGTTTTCCTTCACAAAGATCGAACATGATATACATGTTAATCTACCCCTCTGTAATGTAATCTAGCTAGCTAGCTACATGCAATCTGATAGGAGTTTTGTGCAATGACTGTTTAAAAAAACCTCCCATTGCAAGATTAGCGTTGGGTTAACTTTACAACCTAAATAAACTCAAAACTCGGTTGTTTTAATTAAATTTACTATGAATCCACTTCTTAAAGATAATGTGCAATTTTGGCCTCTTGTTCTAAAAGTGGCGCTGATGAGCCGAACACACACACCGCCGTGTTATGTAGCACTGAAGAAGAATAAGTTTTGCTTACGAATCGCAAATTAAGCGTGTGTGAATCGGCACGGTGAAAAACAGCGGAATATTTGTCTCAAAATTCTGTCTGTAAATCCAAGCAGATCAAGCGTGTCCTTCGATCGGCAAATGTAGATTCGCCAGTTCGCAAGCCAAGCTTTTGTTTTGCACATGTGAACATTGAAAACATATCTGTAAATGTTATTTGTATTTGTGAATATAATTTTTGCATTCATCCAAATGATGATTTACGAAACACAAATTGAGAGGTGTTTGTGTGTGGATGGAAAACACATACTTGTGGATTATTTTTACGAAACACAAATTGAGAGGTGTGAGTGTGTGTGGATGGTAAATACAATTGTGGATTATATCTACGAACACAAATTGAGAGGTGTGAGTGTGTGTGGATGGTAAATACAATTGTGGATTATACTTTTGTGCTTGTTTATTTTTGATAGAAATCTACCTCCATAGAGGGTTCCTCTCCTGCAGTGGTAAAGGAAGGAAGGAGAAAGAAGAAGTGAGGGGACAGGGCACATAGGGACAAGGGACTGAGGGGACAGGGCACATCGGGACAAGGGTCTGAGTGGACAGGGCACATAGGGACAAGGGGTTGAGAGGACAGGGGACTGTGGACAGGGAACAGGGGTCATATTCGGTCACAGCCCAAGTCATGTGCTGCGCTGTTTATATATTTTGAGGAAACAGAAGTGTAGCCTTTGTGGAAGCCTTTTCTCAGAACGCTTGATGTGTATAAATTATCCACCACTCTCCACATCTGCCATGTTGCAGGCGCACCTCTACACAAATGCAATTTTACCGTTCCTTCCCATTTATCTCCGGCATAAAATGCCGTGGTCAACAGTATCAAATGCCTTGGACAAATCAATAAAAAGGGCAGTACAATAGTTATTGGTGTCCAAGGTTTCCACAATATAATTTATCACTTTCATGGCAGCAGTTACTTTACTATGCTGCTTCCTAAAACCAGACTGGTGAGGAGATAAAATGTTGTTTAAACACATGTATTCCTTGATCTGATCATTCACCAGCCTTTCGAAGACCTTAGCTAAAATAGAGAGCATGAAAATGGGTCTATAGTTATTTAACACCGTGGGATCACCGCCTTTCAATAAAGAAAAAATATGGGCAGTTTTCCAGACACCAGGAATTACATTGTTTTGTATAAACATGCGACACTGGTTCCGCTATAAGATCTGCAGCCAGGCGTAAAAAGTAAAGGCGGCGATTGTCAGGGCCTACCGATTTTCTAGGGTCTAGGTCTTTTCAGGCCTTACAAACCTCCCTAACAGAGAAGGGGGTGAAAGAGAAAGTGGAGGGGCCACTGGCAAGGGAGGAAGTGGGTGATTTGCCACCAAATAATGTGCGGAACATAGAGCTAGAGGCTATAAAATGTTTGTTGAAACAATTTAGCATCTCAGATTTATTTGACAAGAGGGATGGAGTCAACACAAATATTAGGAGGCAGCTCTGAAGAGCAAGAGTTGGCAAAGAGAGATTTTATGGTTTGCCAAAATCTCCTTGGGTCATTTAGACTGTCTGTAGTCTGTGATAAATTATGATCGCTTTTGGATTTTTTAACGGAAACAGTGCAGCGATTACATATTTGACGGAAATGTAGCCAGTCAGCCTCAGAGCCAGACTTCCTCACATCGACCCAAAGCTGATTCCTCTTGTGTAAGAGGCCAGCTCAGAAGTGAACCAGGGGCTATCACGGCCCTTCACCCTGAACCGGTGAATAGGAGCATGTTTGTTCATAAAATAACTGAAACTGTCATAAAAATGTTTCCAAGCATGGACAACATCACCAATCAATAAAATAAGGTTCCAAAGGAAGGCTTGCTCAATAAAGTACTTAAGTACTTAAGATTTATTTTCTGAACAACACAGGGCTTAGTACAGGAGATTTTGGTGTCCCAAATAAGCGATTGGAATGAACCCAAGATGTATTTTCTATCTTCTAATTTGCAAACTCTGAGCCCAGACACTGATACAGTGATGACGTTGTTGACTGTAGCCAGAGCATCTCCTTGTAGTCGGCCAACTCCACTGGTTACTTGGAGCACAGTTGCCATGCAATCTTTTACCATTTCCAACATAGCAAGGGCACATGGCCATACAGACAGGGGCTACATTTAAAATAAAACCACAGACAAACATTCACCTTTCAAATAATAATATATTTCCATTTTTCCACATAAGTTTTCAATTTGAACACAGCAGGAATGTTTACAAAATGGTCTATGAAAAATAGACGCAAGCACACACACAACGTCACACCATGTACACACACACACCCACTCCCTCTTTCCAATGGCAGAGAAAACTTAAGTGTCAGTGTGGTAGGGGGGCGTGGTTTTAGGCGCAGCTAGCAAGAGAGAGAGTGAACGCGGGTGGTTTAGGGAGCCAGCACAGTGAGCTTGATTGTTCAACAGTGAGCCTGAGAGGCTTGATAAAGAGCTCACAGGGAGTGGAGCGAGAGAGAGGACTGGACACAGGGAATGTGTCACGTGTGTGTTTATGAAACCAAAAGAGAAATAAACGGAACGTTCTCTTGGAAAAGGTCTGCCGTGTCTTATTCCCCGAGCAGTAAGAGCTCACTTCGCCACAGTGGTGGCCTGTACGTGGGGAGTGGAGAAAGGCGAAGGGAATAAAGACAAAGACAAAAAAATAAAAATAAAATAAAATAAAATAGAAAACATTGAGAATGGAGACGGATCCAAAGGGGCAGGAGGTTTCCATGACAACATTGGGCAGAGTGCTGGAGGGGCTGGCTGCCATGCAGGAGCGACAGGCAGCAGCTCACATGGAGCAAATACAAGCCCTGCGGGAGCAGTCGAGCCTCCAGGCACAGGCACTGCTCCAATTAACGGCCGCCGGGGAGACCACGGGAAGGCAGAGCGCCTCCTCACCAAAGTTCAACATCCCGAAGATGACGGCAGAGGATGACACTCAGGCCTTCCTGGAAGCATTCAAGCTGGCGGCGGAAACCTCTCGGTGGCCAATGGAGGAGTGGGCTGTGCGACTCCTGCCCCTCCTGTCAGGGGAGGCACAACGAGTGGCGCATAGCCTGCCGACAGCCGCGAGGGCGGAGTTCAGGAACATCAAAAAGGCGGTCCTCGACCGGACGGGTTGTACCCCGGAGGAGCACCGACGACGGTTCCGGGATTGTGACCTGATGGAAGAGGACCGGCCTTTCGCCTACGCCCAGCGGCTGGCGGACACGGCGAGGCGCTGGCTCCGGCCGGAAATAAGATCGGCTGCTGGAGTCGTGGAGCAGGTGGTCCTGGAAAGATTTGTCATGGGGTTGCCGGCGGAGACCGCGTGGTGGGTCCAATGCCATAGACCCACCAACCTGGATACCGCCGTCACCCTGGCGGAGGACCACCTGGCGCAACACCCCTTCACCCAGCAGCAGAAGCCGGCGCCCAGGAAGAAATTTCCCCCCTCGTTCCGCCCCCCTTTCTGTTTCCCGTCCCCAGAACCCCTCCTTCCCTGCTGTAAGCCACCGTAACCTGTCGCCCTCTTTTCCTCCCTCAGGCTCAGTGGCGGTGCAGTCCGGCCCACGTGGAGTGCCTCAAATGCCTGGACCGGAGTGTTGGCGGTGTGGACGGCCGGGCCACCTGCGCCGCGATTGTCCGCTCATGGAGGTGGGGCAGGTGGTCCGGGTAGTCGGACCGCCCACCTCCGCTTATGATCCAGACGGGGCGTACTGCATCCCGGTAAGGGTGCAAGGGAGTGAGGATTTCCCACTCGCTCAGTCTCGGGACGATACCCTACGCTTTGCCTTCGACCAGGTGTTGATGGTCAACTGGTGCGCCCTGACGCTGCGCGCTCTCACCCATATTTTTCAATTGTTAAAGATAGGCTGTATCGAGTGAGTCGTGACACTCAGACAGGTGAGGAAACGACCTAGTTGTTGGTACCGAAAAGCCGCCGGGAAATGATTTTCCAGGTGGCTCATTACAACCCCATGGCTGGTCATTTAGGGTATGAAAAAACACTAGACCGGATAATGGCCCGATTTTATTGGCCGGGCATCTGGGCAGACGTACGGAGGTGGTGTGCGTCCTGTCCAGATTGCAAGCTAGTAAATTCCCCGGCCATCCCAAAAGCGCCATTGCGGCCCCTACCATTAATTGAGGTCCCGTTTGATAGAGTGGGCATTGACCTCATCGGGCCATTTGACAGGAGCACTCAGGGATACCGATTTGTATTAGTTCTGGTGGATTATGCAACCCGGTATCCCGAAGCAGTGCCATTGCGCAATATCTCGGCTAAGAGTGTTGCGCAGGCATTGTTTCAAATAATCTCCCGAGTTGGAATCCCGAAAGAGATTCTGACTGATCAAGGCACTTCATTCATGTCACGCACACTACGCGAACTGTATGAACTATTGGGTGTTCAGTCCATTAAAACTAGCGTGTACCATCCACAAACGGATGGGCTCGTGGAACATTTTAATAGGACTTTGAAATCCATGATTCGGAAGTTCGTACACGATGACAGCCGAAATTGGGATAAGTGGTTAGTTCCTCTATTGTTTGCAGTGCGAGAGGTTCCCCAGGCCTCCACAGGATTTTCTCCTTTCGAATTGCTGTTTGGTAGACAGCCCCGGGGTATCTTGGACCTGGTTAAAGAAAGCTGGGAGGAGGGTCCAAGCCCCAGTAAGAACGAAATTCAATACGTTATGGACCTGCGAGCAAAACTCCATACACTGGGGAGATTATCACGAGAGAATTTGCTTGAGGCTCAGGAACGTCAGCAGAAACACTGCAATAGAGGAACGAAACTACGGCAATTTTCACCGGGAGATAAAGTCCTGGTATTACTCCCGACTTCCAGCACAAAATTACTCGCCAAGTGGCAAGGACCCTTCGTGGTCACACGACGAGTGGGGGAAGTCGATTATGAGGTGGAGCGGTCTGATAGAGAGGGGGCGAAACAGATTTATCACCTCAATCTATTAAAAGCATGGAAAGAGGTGATACTGGTCTCCTTGGTATCGGTAGATCAGGAGAGAGATGAGCTGGGACCGGAGGTTCCAAATTCTAACGATCAAACCTCCCCCCTTTCTGATAGCCATCTCTTACCGAATCAGAGAACGGATCTTGCCAGGTTGCAAAAGCAGTTCGCTGATGTGTTTTCCCCTCTACCAGGCCGCACCAATCTGATAAATCACCACATTGAGACAACCCCGGGGGTGACAGTGCGTTCGCGCCCCTACAGACTGCCTGAACATAAAAAGAGAGTAGTTCAGGCAGAAATAAAGGCAATGTTGGAATTGGGCGTAATAGAGGAGTCTAACAGTGCGTGGAATAGCCCCATCGTGCTAGTGAGTAAGCCTGATGGATCTGTTCGCTTCTGTGTAGACTATCGCAAAGTAAACAAAGTGTCACGATTCGATGCCTATCCTATGCCTCGGGTCGATGACCTATTGGATCGGCTGGGCACAGCTCATTTTTTTCGACACTGGATTTGACCAAGGGCTACTGGCAGATTCCCTTGTCTCCAGAGTCCAAGGAAAAAACGGCTTTCTCCGCTCCGGACGGGTTGTACCAATTCCGGACACTTCCGTTTGGGTTATTCGGAGCCCCTGCCACATTTCAACGTCTCATGGACAGGGTACTGCGTCCGCATGCGGCTTTCGCTGCAGCCTATCTGGATGATATTATAATCCACAGTGACAGCTGGGCTCAGCATGTGCGGCATGTGGGGGCGGTGCTGGAGTCCCTGAGACAGGCGGGACTCACGGCTAACCCAAAGAAGTGTGCGATTGGCAGAGCGGAGGTACTGTATTTGGGGTACCACTTGGGAAGTGGACAGGTGCGACCTCTTGTGGACAAAACCGCAGCGATCGCGACCTGTCCACGACCCAAGACTAAAAAAGAGGTGAGGAGGTTTTTGGGACTGGCCGGGTACTACAGAAGGTTTATCCCAGCTTTCTTGGAGCTGACCAGTCCCCTGACCGACTTAACTCAGAAAGGTGCCTCAGATCCGGTTCAGTGGACGGAGCTGTGTCGGCAGGCGTTTGAGAGGGTAAAGGAAGCTTTGTGTGGGAAACCGCTCTTGTTCACCCCTAATTTCTCTCTTCCCTTTAATTTGCAGACTGACGCATCGAACAGAGGGCTGGGGGCCGTTTTGACTCAGCAGGTGGAGGGGGTCGACCGACCAGTGCTGTACATTAGCCGAATGTTATCACAACGGGAAGCGAAGTACAGCACGGTCGAGAAGGAGTGCCTGGCCATTAGATGGGCGGTCGGGTCCCTCCGTTATTATCTACTGGGTCGCTCATTCACCCTCTGCTCGGACCATGCGCCCCTCCAATGGCTTCACCGCATGAAGGATACCAACGCCCGAATCACTCGTTGGTATCTGGCTTTACAGCCTTTTAATTTCAAGGTGGTTCATAGGCCGGGAGCGCAGATGGTGGTGGCTGATTTTCTCTCCCGTCCGGTGGAGGAGGAGGGGGGGGGGGGGGGGGGGGGGTTGAGCATTGGCCGGATGGCTTCCCGGCCTAAGTCGGGCGGTGGGGGTATGTGGTAGGGGGGCGTGGTTTTAGGCGCAGCTAGCAAGAGAGAGAGTGAACGCGGGTGGTTTAGGGCAGTAAGAGCTCACTTCGCCACAGTCATATTTACAGGGAACTGGTGAACAAAAAATACTTTCAATATTTAGATTCCTTTCGATTCTGGGTTTTCAACTGGCTTTGATCCAGGGACCCCCACCAGGCTCAAAGGCATCCAGGGGACCCCCATAATAATTTTAAAAGGGTTATATAATTAAAAATGTTTTAAATAAAGATTGCAAACTGAGTCAAAAGTGGAGACTAAAGCATGCACATTCTGGTAACAATCACATTGGCTAACATTATCAACATAATCAAAATCCAGAATTTTAAATAAATGTACTTTGCAGTCAACTGAAATGTGAATTACCATCCACACAGCATTCTTCTAACCGCCATCTATCGGAATCATTATTTGACCAGCCATTCTTCAGAACATACTGTTATGGTGACCTCAGATCAGCCTCACAGAGAGAACTATACAGTTAAAAAGCTCCTCAATCAAAACATTTGAATCAAAGCTTCAGTACTGACCTCTCAAACAGTGACCACAGAGCTTTCAGGATCCATTTTCAGTCATTTGTAATTATCATTATAATAATAATTATTAACAAGATTTAACCTTCACATACTGCAGTGAAACTGATACTTTTAGCTGAGAATGCCACTGTGGTGTCATGACTGCCACCTTGCTCCCAGTCCAGTTGCATACTGGATCAAATACCTTGTAGGACATGAATGATTTAATCAGACATTACCTGAACTGCTGATTAAATAAATAAAACATTTTGTTTAAGTAAATGTGCAAAACAGGGAATATAATAGTTTTTTTAAATAAAGAATTCCTCAAAAATGTGCCTACTCTACGCATTTAACCTGTTAGTGCTGGCCCCTAGTGGCAGAGACGCACGCGTCTTCTACTTTTTTATGACACGTCATAAATACGTCGCTAGTTATATGCTAGTTACGAAAATATGGATATTACCATATTTATCACCATAACCGCATATGATCATAATCAGTACTTAATATCCTATCAGCGTGCGAAATATCACGTTTCTAGCTGCCACCATTAGCTTGTAATTCATGAACGTAGCATGCTATGCTGCTACACTGTAGCTACTACTACATCTACAATGGACCCGACCACATGTAAGATAGCAGACATTTAAACACATTTGCAAGTTAATTAAAGTTTTTATTTCATCACCAAAAAATCGTTTACTATCACAGCAGCAAGAAACACCTTCCAAGATTCTGAATACATACAAGTAAAACTGTCAACATGCTTACTCACTCCACAGGAAAAAAAACGAGTGATGTTTCCTTGTCACCACATAACTTTCTTTTGCGATAAAAAGCTCCGGTAAAATATGAAATAAACTCGTAACCTTACCGTTGGTTATAAAGATTAAGATGTCCCCTGCAAGAATCTGAGGTTATTTTTTGTCTTGGTTGACCCGTTTTTAATATTGCATCCTTTTCTCAACATGTGTCCATGATCTAAAATGGCCGTGCGTAATGATCGCATTCAAAAGATGCACTGGTAAATCCTTCACACGAACATTATTTCGATTGACACTTATTTCGTCCAATAGAGTACATTCTAAGCTTTCTAAAACGGTATCGCATTCCCATACGCAGATTTAACTAGCCGATCGCTATCGACGCGTAACACACAGCCCTTTGTTGCAGACACCCGGAAGCCATTTTAGATCACAATTCAGCCGGATCTCTGCGCGCACGGTTCGTCCTCGTTATTACATTGAGATTCGAGTAAATGTTTATTTTTTTAATTCAAACTTGTATTTTTACATAAATTATATATATATACGCACTGTGCGCGCATAAAGCAGGCTGAATTGTGATCTAAAATGGCTTCCGGGTGTCTGCAACGAAGCCGTGTTACGCGTGGATAGCGATCGGCTAGTTAAATCTGCGTATGGCAATGACATACCATTTCAGAAAGCTTAGGATGTATATATATATATGATGGCGAAAAAATATATGTCCCTGTCGGATGTAGTGGAGGAGATTTTTAGTTCGTTTTTTAGTTTTTAGTTCGTCGGAGGGATAGAGTGAAAGTGGATCTGAGGCTGAAAGCTAGACTCTGTTGTCGAAGATGCTTTTGCCCAGATGGCTGTTGACATGTAAGTATTAACTGTATTAACTTAAAAATAATTTTATTTGTGCATCGGTTGAATTTTAGTCACAGTAGTCATGTAAAATATAGCATTTATTATCTAATTTCTTGTGGCTAAATGGTAGCATAAGTCATATCCATGAATTATTCCAGTCAGGATTTAGACCCTACCATAGCACTGAAACGGCACTGGTTAAAGTTATTAACGATTTACTGTTATCAGCCGACCAAAACTCTGTGTCTGTTCTTGTAATTCTTGACCTAAGTGCAGCTTTTGATACAATAGATCATGAGATTCTACTGAACAGACTTGTTGTTATTGTAAGAAGGGTAGGTACACATTTTCAGTCAAATGACTTATTATTATTGAATTATATCTTTCTACACACCTCTTTGTAAAGAAAATGTTAATGACCGAAATAAAGTAAACTAACTTAATTTAGGGTAAATCTGAATTGCAGTCCATGTCAAATGTAGCATTTATTTTATTTTTTTGGAAAAGCCTAGCATTTTAATTTTTGATTTCACAACATAGTACACTATGTGGCTCTTATTGTGCACTTTTTTTATTTTGCTTTCTTTTAAATAATTCAGGGCAGAAATCTGCTCCTGATCCCTGCAGGACTCTGGTCACGAGGTCAAGGAGGCCCTGCTGTACCTGCTCACCGCGAGGAGCCCGAGTCTGAGGACGGATGCCACGACATGGCGGATGAGGATGAAGAGCCTCATCAGTTCCCCTTCTGCCCCCAGAGGACCCCAGGAGTGCAGCTAGACCTTCAGCAGGCCTACAGTAGGGATGTTCCTAACGACTAATTTCCCTGACGTTGAAACAGAAGTTTAAATTTAGACTAGTCGACTAATCTAAAAGTAAGAAAACACTCAGAAAACAGTCAAAATTGAGCACAATTTAATCTATAAGGTTAAACATTGTCCGGAAAAATATTGCGTATATTATAAGAGCCATTTGAAACCGTTAATCACATTCTGATCGACGTGACATTAGATTAGTTTTATTGAGCTATTCAACAACGCGGTAGGCCTACTTACTCTTTCCACCTCGCTGGTTTAACTTGCAGGGCAAACAGGCTAATGTGTTCAGTTTGTTTCCTTAGTTAAAAAAAAAAAAAAATGTAATCCGGCGTTGTTAACATTAGTATCGGATGCTCGTTTTTTTATAAAGCAACATTTGACCAGGAAAACATGAAATTTCAGTGCAAATTTTGTCAATATGTAATTTAAATGTGTACATTAATAAAATAATAAGTTTAACCGACTAGTATTTCTGGTGCCGACTAGCGAGGGTAGCAACGTTTAATCGACTAGTCGACTAAACACGCAGATCCCTAGCCTACAGCCCCCTGGATCTCTTTCGGCTGTTCTTCAGCACACATGTCCTCAAGCTCCTCTGTGACAACACAAATGGCAACGCAGCCCGTAAACATGCTCAGGGACTGCATACACCATGGTCTGATGTGGATGCTGAGGACATGCAAAAATATCTGTCCATCGTCCTGTACCTGGGTCTTGTCAAGACATCTGCTGCCCGTGACCTATGGAGGAAGGACCGGCTTCACAAGCACCCCTTTCCCTGCAGTGTGATGCCGGGCTACAGGTATGAGGCCATTTGTGCATTCCTCCACATGAGCGACACAACAGCAGATGCCATCAATGACCAGCTGAAAGGCCAAGCAGGTTATTATGGCCTGTTTCGCCTGAAGCCTTTGCATGACCAGATCCTGATTGCATGCAGGGCTTACTACCACCCTCATCGGAACCTGGCCATTGATGAACGCATGGTAGCCTCAAAAGCTTGGCATGGGATGAAACAATACTTGAAGGACAAGCCAACAAAGTGGGGCTTCAAGTTATTTGTCCTGGCTGACAGCAAGACGGGCTACACATCAGTGACTTCAGTGTGTACCAGGGGAAAGAAATACATTTCTGGAACCATAAACTGAACTGGAGCTAATAAATGTATCACCCTGTGAATGTGAAGTGATTGTAATGATCCTACTACCTCAAAGAACATAATAAAATGCTTCATATGGACAAAAAAGCATTGTATTCATTTTCGGAGAGGTTTTTGGACCCCTATATATCAAAACCCAAATTATTTGGAAAAAAATGAAAATTTCCTCATTTAGTTGATACAAACATGTGTTTTATGAGTCAGAATACTTTATCTGTTGAAAAAAGCTGATTATCTCTTGATTTACTGTGATGCACATTTTATCCATTTGGATAGATTTGGACACCCTAAGGGACACCAGGATACACTGTTTACAAATTAGCTTATGGAACCTGAGCAGATTGACATATCCCCCTAAAATTCTGTACACATGTTGACAAGTGGTGTGTGCACCAGGACAGTAAAATATGACCTGTTTTACATATTTTCCTTTCAGAAGTGTACTGTAAACTAAGAATGACAACCTCGTTTTTTTTTTTTTTGCAAAGAGTTTGTGCATTTACAGCCCATAATCTATATGAAGATTATGAAATTTTATTATTTTAATCTAAGACACACAAAGGTACAGGGGTCTTCTCCAATTTAAGCCATTAAACAAGTGTGTGTGGTGAGCACAACTGTAGTTATAAAGGTTTAAACAGAACAGTGCAAAACAGGCGAAAATTGGCCCAATTTGGCTTCTGCACAAAGAGGTTAATGTGTCCCCTAAAAAAGAGCAAACTAGGTGTACGGTGAACTCTGCCTTGTTGCTACATACATAAAATATCATACAATCATGGTTTGCAATAATACATGCAATGCATTGTAGGTAATCAGAATGGATTAATCGGAACCTATACAGTGCTGCTTGAAAGTATGTGAACAAGACTTATCAATTACTTCCAATGCCGACTTCTGGACTAAAATGAGCAAAAATACCTTCACCACGACTAACAATACTAACATTCAACTCATTCAATACCAGGTGATTCATAGAACACATTTTACTCAACAAAGGATGTTTCAAATGGGATTTGCGGTCTCAGAAATTAGCTGACAACGCACTCTTAACACCCCAGACAACTATCTTCATGCCACGTGGCTCTGCCCTCCAATACACCATTTCTGGCACGAAGTTACTAATGCATTATTAACTCTCTTGGGCTGGGCTATTCCCATGTCCCCTTCCCTGTGCATTTTAGGAGATCTCTCTCAAATCACATTACCAAGCAAACTGACCAACATTGTACTTTCTGCCTTAACTATCGCCAAGAAAACAATATTCATGAACTGGACATTTAAAAAAAACTATAACTATTGTGGCAACCGGACTCCAGCTACGCCTCCGCCAGGTGCCACTTGGGGGCAATGGGGCGACAGGAGGGCATTAACTCGCCACAGAGCGGAGGTGAAGAAGCCACAGACGCCACTCCCAGTGAGAGGTTCAGGACCCAGGTCAGCTCCGACTAATAATTCTATTAGGTCGGAGCTGAACCAGACCAGCTGGGAGCAATTGCCACACCTGCAGTCAGGCTACTTAAGACAGCCTGACAGGCTCAGAGAGAGAGAAGACAGCCACGGTGAAGGACTGAGGCAGTGTGCGCTGCAACGACACCCCTTCACTAAACGGACGAAGACTCTTTCACCGATCTAGGAAAGACGGAGAAAAAGAATTAGAACGAACAAGTAAGATAAAGGATAATTAACTGTTGTACGCCTCTCTGCACTAACCTGTTTCCTCGTTCCCCATAGCACGCCGAAGAGGCTTGGTGGTGACCGAGCCGCGGCTTCCCGGAACCTGTGGAGGAAAAAGGGCGTGAGGGAAAGCGAGACACAGTTAACGAATAGACGGAGCTACAAAGTGAAACTTACCGGGAAAACACGGAGGTGGACGGGATTCACGGCTGGTGGAAATCCCGATCACTCCGAACACGACGGATTCGGTGACAGCCGAGTAACCGGCGATTCCCCATCGCGGACGGAAGCGGGGAGCGTAGGGACGCCCCTTCTCGACGGCGACCCCACTCCACTACGGGTCTTCCGACCCACCCTAGACTAACCTCTCTTCTTCTTTATCCCTACCAACGGGCTACCCCACTCTAAGGTGGCAGCTGAGAGTACCAGTGAGACCCTGACAGCCGGAGAGAAGGAGAGAGAGAACCTGAGGACTGGATGTGGAGAAAAACCCGGATCAGGATCGCTGGAACGGGAGCTACCCTCCGGACCCCCTCTAAAAATTTAAAGGAAAATAAAATACTTACCTTGAACTCACCTCTGTCTCCCCGTCTTCCTTCCTCTCCGAGGAAAGTGTGGCTGGACGCCACATATGGTGGAGAATGCGGGCATAGCGATTCCCCGGATACAAGAGAAGATTAGCGCAGCGAAACCGGAATTAAAGGTAAAACGTCGCCTCTCAGCTAACCATTTGTCCTCTGTCCTCTTCGAGGAGATGGAAGAGAAGGAGATCGGAGACATGGACGCCGGGTCTCAATCCCGAATAGAGGGGGCCCTGGGGAACCTCTCCATGTCCCAAGCCATGCTCCAAACAGCCGTGGCCGAGCTGTGTCGACAGAACACGGGCCGAAAGGCGGGACGAAAACCCAAAGACATACTCCTAAAGATGTGCGAAACAGATGATGTAAAGACCTATATGGAAATTTTTGAAAGAACGGCCCGACGCGAAACATGGCCCGAAGCAGAGTGGGCCTATATCCTCGCCCCGTTCTTAACTGGGGAAGCTCTACTGGCCTACCATCATCTCAGCCCAGCCCAGCAGAGGTGTCCTCATATGCCAGCCTGAAAACCGCAGTGCTGGCCTACTACGGCTACGGGTTGGCGGAACGAGCACAGCAGTACCACGAGTGGACCTTCGATCCAGAGGCGCCCCCTAGAGCTCAGATGATGAAACTAGGACGCCTGCTAGACAACTGGCTCGAAGAAGGTGAGGGACCCCACTGGAAAGAACGACTGCTCATTGACCGAGCTTTACGGGCCCTACCCCGACCAGCTCAAAGGTACGTCGCCGAATACGGACCACGAAGTGTGGACCGAATGATTCAACTGATGGAGAATCACTCCGCCACGACCCGATTACTGACAGGGGGAAGAACCACGACGCCCGTCCCAAAGCGATCGGAGGAAAAACCTACACGGGGTCCCAATCGGAAAACGCCGACCCGACCAGTAGAAAGGCCACCCTTCGACTCGGCACTGAGACGGTGCTTCGGGTGTGGTAGGAGGGGTCACCTGGTCAACGACTGTCCCGGCGAGGAAGAATCCATGGGGACGCAGAGCCAGACCGGTAAGAACCACTCCACTTCCTCCCTGTATGTCACCACTTGTTGGGCCCACGAGGGCATTTCACCCCCCAGGATCCCGGTGTCGATAGAGGGAAGGGACACGGTGGCTACCCTCGACTCGGGTAGCGGCATCACCCTCGTACACGCCAGCTTCGTAGACCGGCCGGAAGGAGCAGAAGTAACAGTGGGGTGTGTCCACGGGGATGAGAGAGCCTACCCGACCGGCCTAGTCAAGATTCGCAGTCCAAGAGGGACCTGCACCATAAAGGTCGCCGTGGTGGATAAATTACCAGTACCGGTACTCCTGGGGAGAGACTGTCCCCTGTTTAGGACCTACTGGGAGCGCCCGCACGGCCCCGCGGAAGACACGAAGAAGAGGCGACCCCCCACGGTGAGGAAAAGAAACCCTCCAGAGGCGTGGATCGCCAACCCCAGGTCAGAACCGCGCGGTGAGCCGGCCCCACACTCCAGTGACACCCTGTCCGGATTCGAAACCCCGGAGCCAGAGGGAGAAAGGGAGGTGAGTGGCCCAGTACATACCGTCGCCGAGGACGGAAGAGAGGTGGGAGAGGACGGTTCCGATCCGGCCCCGTTCCAGCAAGAAGAGCAGATCCCTGAACTTCCGGGATTCGAAACAGGCCCCGAGCGTCACACAGTGGAATTCGGACGAGCTCAACTTGAAGACCCCTGTCTGATCAACGCGTGGAGGGGAAGCCTAGTGGACCCCTCTCCGGAGATGGTGAGTCATACTAACACTCCCATCTTTTGTGTGCGAAATAATCTGCTGTACCGTGTCCACAGAGAACGGGGCGAGCGGATTGAACAGCTGGTGGTCCCAAAGACGCACGTGAACCGCGTGCTATATCTGGGGCATACTCACCTCCTGGGAGCCCACTTGGGGATCGAGAAGACATTGGACCGCATCCAACAACGGTTCTACTGGCCGGGCATCAAGAAGGCAGTGGAGGACTACTGCAGGGCCTGTCCGCAGTGCCAGTTGCATTGTCCAAGGCCCAGCAGCAGAGCACCGTTGATCCCGATGCCCATTATCGACGTCCCATTCGACCGCATCGCAATGGATATAGTGGGACCCCTCCCGAAGTCCAGCCGGGGTCACCGTTATATCCTGGTCATCGTCGACTATGCCACCCGTTACCCTGAAGCAGTCCCTCTGCGCACCGCCACGGGAAAGACCGTGGCCAGGGAGCTCTTCCTACTTTTTAGTCGGGTAGGCATTGCGCGCGAAATTCTGACTGATCAAGGCACGTGCTTTATGTCCCAGGTTCTCCGAGAGATGTGCCGACTGTTGCAGGTAACCCAGGTCCGGACCTCGGTGTACCACCCACAGACAGATGGTCTAGTGGAAAGATTCAACCGAACCTTAAAAAGCATGCTAAGGAAAGCGATTGAGACAGACGGTAAGGATTGGGACCGCCTGTTACCTTACCTACTATTTGCCATCAGGGAAGTACCCCAGGCATCGACTGGATTCGCCCCCTTCGAGCTGCTCTATGGACGGAGACCCCGGGGACTGCTCGATCTGGCACGAGAGACCTGGGAACAACGTCCCTCGCAAAACCGTACCTTGATTGATCACGTCGAGACCATGCAACAACGCCTAACGAAGATCTGGCCCCTGGTTAACGAGCACATGGCGGAGGCCCAGAGGGAACAAAGGCGGTTGTTCGACAGGGGAGCGGTGATACGTGAGTTCCAACCAGGAGAACAAGTGTTGGTACTTGTCCCCACCACAGAATGTAAGTTCCTCGCCCGGTGGCACGGCCCCTACGAGGTGGTGGAACGGGTAGGGCCCGTGAACTACAGAGTGAGACAAACCGGACGCAGAGTGGAACAGAAGGTCTACCATGTAAACCTGCTGAAACGCTGGGTATCCCCGATACCCCAACCCATACAGGCGCTCACCACGACCCGGAGTAGCCCTCAAGCCCCGGAAGTACCGATGGGAGAAGAACTCTCCACCCCCCAGAAACAGGACTTGAGGGAGATCATCGAGGGGTTCCGAGATGTGTTCTCAGAACAGCCCGGCCGAACCCACATCACACAGCACGATATCGTGATGGAACCTGGAAGGAGGGTCCGGCTACGACCATACCGGGTCCCGGAAGCCAGAAGAATGGCCATCCGGGAGGAAGTAAAGGAAATGTTGCGGCTCGGGGTAATTGAACCGTCCAACAGCCCGTGGTGCAGCCCGGTAGTACTAGTTCCGAAGACAAACGGGAGCTGGAGGTTCTGTAATGACTTCCGGAAGCTAAACGAAGTCTCCAGGTACGACGCCTACCCAATGCCCCGAGTGGACGAGTTAATCGAGCGGTTAGGTCCCGCCCGATTCATCACCACCCTGGATCTCACCAGAGGGTATTGGCAGGTACCACTGACTCCCCGAGCCCGCGAGAAGACCGCTTTCGCTACCCCAGATGGCCTATTCCAATACCGGGTCCTCCCATTCGGGGTCCATGGAGCGCCGGCCACCTTCCAGCGGATGATGGATATCGTCCTGCGGCCCCATCGTGAGTATGCCGCCGCCTACTTAGACGATATAATCGTCCACAGCCCCGACTGGAAGAGCCACCTGGACCGGCTCAGAGCAGTACTTAGAGCCTTACGAAAGGCCGGACTAACGGCCAACCCGGCGAAGTGCCATCTGGGGCTCATAGAAGCCAATTACCTGGGACATACAGTAGGACGAGGTTGCGTCCGACCCCAGGTTAACAAGTTGGACAGCATCAAGACCTGGCCACAACCCACAACGAAGAAACAGGTGAGAACATTCCTGGGCTTAGTGGGGTACTATCGGCAGTTCGTTCCCCACTTCGCCACGATCGCCGGTCCATTACATGACCTAACTAAGAACAACCAACCCTCCACAGTCCGCTGGACCGAAGAGACAGAGCACGCCTTCAATCAGCTAAAACAGGTACTAATATCCAAACCCGTACTAGCCACCCCGAATTACGAATGCCAGTTTGTCTTACAGACGGACGCATCCGGAACCGGGCTCGGAGCCGTGTTGTCCCAAATCCAAAGCGGAGTGGAACACCCCATCATCTTTGCCAGTCGCCGCTTACTGAGCCACGAGGAAAAGTATGCCACCGTAGAACTGGAAGCTCTCGCAGTGAAGTGGGCACTGGAAAAGTTCCAGTATTACCTACTGGGACGGGAATTCCTCCTGGTAACGGACCACGCCCCACTCAAATGGATGGCGGCTAACCATAGTAAGAACGCCCGAGTAACCCGATGGTTTTTAGAGTTACAAAATTTCAAATTCCAGGTGGAACACCGACCTGGGAAGTAGAATGGCAACGCAGACGCCCTATCCAGACGGGAGGAACTCGGGTTGACAGTCGCTCCACCACGGGTGTCGGAGCTAAGGGGGGGGATATGTGGCAACCGGACTCCAGCTACGCCTCCGCCAGGTGCCACTTGGGGGCAATGGGGCGACAGGAGGGCATTAACTCGCCACAGAGCGGAGGTGAAGAAGCCACAGACGCCACTCCCAGTGAGAGGTTCAGGACCCAGGTCAGCTCCGACTAATAATTCTATTAGGTCGGAGCTGAACCAGACCAGCTGGGAGCAATTGCCACACCTGCAGTCAGGCTACTTAAGACAGCCTGACAGGCTCAGAGAGAGAGAAGACAGCCACGGTGAAGGACTGAGGCAGTGTGCGCTGCAACGACACCCCTTCACTAAACGGACGAAGACGCTTTCACTGATCTAGGAAAGACGGAGAAAAAGAATTAGAACGAACAAGTAAGATAAAGGATAATTAACTGTTGTACGCCTCTCTGCACTAACCTGTTTCCTCATTCCCCATAGCACGCCGAAGAGGCTTGGTGGTGACCGAGCCGCGGCTTCCCGGAACCTGTGGAGGAAAAAGGGCGTGAGGGAAAGCGAGACACAGTTAACGAATAGACGGAGCTACAAAGTGAAACTTACCGGGAAAACACGGAGGTGGACGGGATTCACGGCTGGTGGAAATCCCGATCACTCCGAACACGACGGATTCGGTGACAGCCGAGTAACCGGCGATTCCCCATCGCGGACGGAAGCGGGGAGCGTAGGGACGCCCCTTCTCGACGGCGACCCCACTCCACTACGGGTCTTCCGACCCACCCTAGACTAACCTCTCTTCTTCTTTATCCCTACCAACGGGCTACCCCACTCTCAGGTGGCAGCTGAGAGTACCAGTGAGACCCCGACAGCCGGAGAGAAGGAGAGAGAGAACCTGAGGACTGGATGTGGAGAAAAACCCGGATCAGGATCGCTGGAACGGGAGCTACCCTCCGGACCCCCTCTAAAAATTTAAAGGAAAATAAAATACCTTGAACTCACCTCTGTCTCCCCGTCTTCCTTCCTCTCCGAGGAAAGTGTGGCTGGACGCCACACTATAAACAGCTGCCACCACCCGGAAAAATAAATTAGCCGACTTTGAACAAACTTGGACCCCAATCATTAATCTTCTAAACAAATAATCCGTATTTGCCTGAGCACCAAGTCACGCTATACATATCCTTTACTATACATGACCCATAGTCAACCACAAAGCATCCTCTGACATGAACCACTCACAGGAATATTGAGCACAAATGAAACACTGTGTCCTGTCTTGTATTGTTTTGCTATTGTGTTTGTTTGGTATGTTTTGTTCTACTTCTTGTTTTGTTTTTCACAATGTGTTTTTGTATACCCTTCCCTCTCAGAGGCTTCGGTACATCATTTTGTGAATCATAATTGTAAATAAAAATAAAGTTGACCTCCCAGGAGGGGGGGGGGCTGGTGGTGGGGGTGGGGAAAAAAAGAAAGTATGTGAACAATTCTAGATTTTTTTGGTTTGTTTTTTCTATGAAATCTTCATTTCATCACAACCAGTCTTTTTGATATGAACAGGTTTATATTTGACAATTCTATATGTTGGTTTAGAGAAAATCATGCATGCAGTAGAAAAACAAAATTAAAAAGGAATTAGTGCAGGTGCAAAAATAAGTGAACCCCAAGATTAATTAGTTAAATCAAGTAGGTAAGTAGAATCAGGTGGGTAAATAATTGGATACCAAATTAACCAATCAAAGGAGAGATCTTTGGGAAAGAGCTGTGGGCAGGACTCTGATAAATAGAAATAAGAAACCTGGAGTGCGTTTTCCAAAAGCATCGTAAGGCTAAGACGTTGTAAAACCCTTCGTATGAAGCTTCTTTAACTTTGGGTGCGTTTCCCAAAAGCATCTTAATTTAAGACGCTCTTTGAAATGTTTGTAGATTAACGATTACTCCAGACCAGTTGTAGACGGTTAAGAGTGTTTTAGGAGCCCATAAATCACATACTTTATTAGATTTTTTGTGTTAGTGTTCATTTCATTTTACGGTTACCATAACCACTGATTGTTTTTTTTATAGTGATGTTAGATGCAACAATATTTAGGTTTATTTATTTATTTTTATATATTTGGAAATTACCCATAAAAGCCATACCTTAAACAGCCCTATAAATAAATAAGTTTGAGACATGTAAAATCAGTGGGGAAAAGATTTTATTTCAAAAGAAACTTTGACGTGCCTAACCGGCTATGTTTTGGGCAATACAGTGGGGTTTGCGTTTCCAAATCTATCGCCCCTCCTCCTCCCGTATCAGCAGCACCACAGACAGAAGTACAGAAATGAAAAATCCAGGGATCAGAAAAGAAAAGTCCTGCTATGTGTTTCTTCCACCCATGAACTCAGCCAGCTGATTTCACTAATTAGTTCTACCTCCTGGCAGAAGAATTGTGCAAATTAGCAAATCCAGGTGATTGGAACTAAATACTGGGGAGGACATTTTACTTTCTGAACCCGGATTTTACACCTTTGGTTAAGTAGCACTTAAGACGTGACTGCGCCTTCACGCTTTAAGAACTGTTTTGGGAAACGCATGTTACAAATTAAAGAGCCATCGTAGAATCGCTTGTTGAAATCACACTTAACCCTAAGATTGATCGTTATCGAGAAACGCACCCCTGGTCAGTTAGGTGTTACCCATCCAGGTGAATGCAAAGCACACAAAGGACAAGAGGGTAGTGAGAGCACATCAGTCTGGGGAAGGCTATAAAATAATCTCAAATTTTTTTTAGCTCCATCAGTCTACTGTGAGGCAAATAATATACAAAGGGAGAGCAATTAACATGACAGAAACTCTGCCTAGAAGTGGACGCCCTTCAAAAATATCCCCAAGAGCCACAAGAACAATAATAAATCAGGTAAAAGCCAACCCAAACATAACATCCACAGATCTGCAGACCTCCCTTATTGTATCTCAAGCAACTGTGCATGCTTCAAAAATAAGAAGAACACTGAATCAAAATTGAATTCAGGGGAGGGCTGCTAGAAAAAAGCCTCTGCTGTCAAAACCCCCCCCAAACTGCCCGTCTTAACCTTGCCAGAGACCACCTGGAAAAACCTAAAGGTTTCTGGAAGTCTATTCTCTGGACAGGTCAGTCCAAAATGTTACTTTGGTGAAAACATAGCGGCAGTGTAGTACAATGGGTAAGGAACTGGGTTTGTAACCGAAAGGTTGCAGGTTCAATTCCCAGATAGGACAATGCCGTTGTACCCCTGAGCAAGGTACTTCACCTGCATTGCTTCAGTATCTATCCAGCTGTAAAATGGATACTATGTATAAATGCAAAAATGCTGTGTAAGTCGCTCTGGATAAGAGCGTCTGCTAAATGCCTGTAATGTAAGACTGCCTACCACAAAAAGAACCGTATCCCAAAAGCATGGTGGTGGGGATGCTTTTCCTCCTCTGGACCTGGATGACTACACACCATTAAGGGAACCATGAATTCTGAGGTATACCAGGAGATTCTTGAACAGAACGTCAGGCCATCAGGCAAGAAGCTAAAGCTGGGCTGAAAATGGGTCTTCCAACAAGACAGCGACCCAAAGCATTCAAGCAAATCTACCAAAGAATGGCTCAGGAGAAAGATTTGTGTTTTGGATTAGCCAAGCCAAAGTACTGACCTAAATCCAATTGAAAGGCTGTGGCAGGACCTGAAGTAGGCAGTTCATGCCAGACACCCCTAAAACCTCACTCAATTTACTGAGTTCTGTAAGGAGGAGTGGGCAAAAATCACCCAAAACAGGTTTTAGAGAATGATTAGTGCCTATAGGAGACGTTTACTCCAAGTTATTGCTGCCAATGGAGGTGCCACAAGCTATTGTAAGACTGAAAAAGGGATTATCAGTCATAAACTCTTGGAGCTGGTGGTGACTTCCTTGAGGGTGCAATAAAACAATTTACCAGGTGGCCTGAGAACCTTTTTCCTCTGACCTCTCACGGCCTCGTAAACTACAGCTGGAATTGAGCCTACAACTGGACATCAGAAGGAAACGGCATCCCTAAGAACTAAGGCCTGCTCACAGGTCTTTTATGGCCTAGGTTCTGGACTGAATGGATCTTGGAACATATTAAACGAAGCTGTATATGTATCTTGCATCATATGTATGTGCATGTAAATTAGTAATTGTGGAAGTATAAAATAATTGTGGATAATATGATAAATGTGGTGAACCTGGATAATACTAATTGAAGTGTGTGGTATGTGAAAGTATAGGAGGGGGAGAAATAAAGAATGTGGAAGGAGGATTGTATAGGTTATCAGGGATGCGCTTGTCCATATAAGTATCTGGAACCTAGAGTGGCCATCACCGGGACCTCACCTGATATCTAGATATGATAGAGAAGATCATATGATCACGCGCCGTTGTTCAAAGAGTCTTATTACTGTCACTAGATTGGGAGGGGTAGACTCTGTTTCTCTCCCTGGAGGGGGGTCCCTGGGTGGTGAAACATCTCTTCCTGCCAGACTTTATTTGGACAAACAAAGGGACTTGTTGAGTGTGGAAGGCCTGCGCAAGACTGCATTTAAAGGAAGCCCAAAGAGATATTATAGGATAATCTGCTTAACAGGTCTCCTGGTGCTGGAGTGGCACCATAGTCATTTTCATATAGGTGAATCTGCTTAACAGATCTCCTGGTGCTGTAGTGGCACCATAGTCATTTTCATATAGGGGAATCTGCTTAACAGGTCTCCTGGTGCTGGAGTGGCACCATAGTCATTTTCATATAGGTGAATCTGCTTAACAGATCTCCTGGTGCTGTAGTGGCACCATAGTCATTTTCATATAGGGGAATCTGCTTAACAGGTCTCCTGGTGCTGTAGTGGCACTACAGTTATTTCCATATAGGTGAATCTGCTTAACAGGTCTCCTGGTGCTGTAATGGCACCATAGTCATTTCCGTATTGGAGAATCTGCTTAACAGTTCTCCTGGTACCATAGTCACGCCGTACGGAATAATTTGGTTATATACTTTGTTAGTGAACTTGTTCATGTTTATTTGTTTTAGCAGCGTGTTATCCTGTGTTTAGCTATAGGCATTGAATGTGTTCTTGTTTGCTCTCACAGTTTTAACCAGTGATTATTTGTCATTAATAAATTACCATATTTCACATCAACTGCATCTTTCTTTTAAACCCTTTTTCCAGCTTCAATTGCCTGCATGATCTGAGCTGCAGCGTTCCAAGCACTGTGGTGTGTATGCTTGAGTCTCAGAGTCAGAACTCCTGCATCTCACTCAGGGCTAATTCTAAGCTAATGACCTCCCTGCCTGTTATTCAATTCTTTTTATATTTAACGTGCGTGGTCTCCATGACTCTCATCCATCTTATACCCTTTTCAGCCTATATTACGACTGAAGACTCAGGGGGACAATTCTGACCAAGGACCGACTGATCAGCGGCATGGTACAGCAAGTGGTGTTCTCAAGTTGGGAAAGGCAGTCAAGTTCTGCCCGCAAAACAGGGTTGGTAGTGCATGGTTCTGGTGATTTGATGTGAAGAGAACCCATGGGTGTTTCACGCCGGTTCTTGTCAAATTTGCCTTAAGGAGCCCTTTAAATGCACTCTGACCTGGGCTCGCAACTATCTATGATAAATATAATGCATGTATTGTGTTGGCTAGACCCCCAACCTCTGCGTTCTTCACTGAACTGAGCTTCAGCAATAATGCTGATTCCGGCAAGCATATGTTGAAGTAGTGGTGGTACCTAAGGACGAGTTGAGTGTAACCACTCCGAGCTCCACGCATGTTTAACCCAAATTCTAAATTATAATTATAAATGGCAACAACAGGACGGGAGTGAGATCATCACAATGTATTTATTATAAATTAGGGTTTAGATACAAATTTTATACGTTTATTTTAATATTTTATTCCAAAATAATGACCATCCCTGTAGGGTTCACAAACTTTCAAAAAGCACTGTACATATTAAGTACCCAGAAATAACGTAAACCCAGGACCTATCTTACACCCGGCGCTAACCAAAACGCAAGTGTCTTTGCTATCTTACACCTGGCACAGGGATCATTATAGCAGCCAGCATTCACGTTGTTTAAATACCAAGTGATCTTGCGCCCATAGCAAGTGAACTGGGCGGGTTGGTCTTAACCAGGATAATTTTTGGCGTATTGCTATCTTGAGGCAGCAGAAAGTGCTTGCGCTAAAAACCACCACAAACCTGGTCTAAAGTCATGTCGCAGTTGTTTATGTGTTATTTTAACGGCGCATATACGTAAGTCTATACGTTATACGTTACACACAGGGGCACGCACAAACATGACTAAAAATATCAAGATTGCATTGTGAAATATAATTTTTCTGTAGGCTATATCAAAAAATGCACAATAATAAAAGGGTCAATCGGTCAAAGACCACGTACCTGTCCCTCAGCGAAGGGGATTGCCGCCTTAAATTTATTTCATCCCGCCAGATTTGAACAAACACCATCACACCTGTCAACCAAGAATGGTTAAACAGCAGTTCACAGCGAACTTTGGGTTTCTGCTCCAGCAAAAAACGCTGTTATATACTATGTGAAACTAAAGGGGGCCACTCCATCAACGCTGTTATATACTATGTGAAACTAAAGGGGGCCACTCCATCAACACCTGGGTGATGTGCGATGCTAGGCTACATGCAGAGAACGCTGTTATATACTATATAAAATGAAAGGGGCCCACTCCATCAACATCCGCGCGATGTGCGATGCTAGGCTACGTGCAGAGAATGCTGTTATATACTATGTGAAACGAAAGGGGCCCACTCCATCAACATCCGTGCAATGTGCGATGCTAGGCTACGTGTAAGGTTACATATGTTTTCGCAATTATCCTGGATCAAGCTATGACTCTATATTGCCCAATAGTTTCTGCAATCTTCCCGTGGGACACTCTTCTGTTAGAAGACAATATTTAAAACAAGCACAAAAATATCTAAATTACATTGTGAAAGTGGGATTCATAATTTTCCTATAAATAGAAAATTTTCTCTTCCAGAATAGATGCACATCATCCCTGGAATCGCCGGTAAGTGGGCTTGCTTATAGGCATTAACCCTCTGGGGTCTAAGCCGATTTTCCCCATGTTTTGGTACCCTTGGATAGTAACTATTACATTTATGTAAGCCTATGGCACTATCAGGTGTTGCATTTTTTTTTCCCAACACAAACTGGTCCTGTGTGGTATTTTATCATAGATTTTTTTTGGAGACTATATTTATGGCACACACAAAAAGATATAAAATTAGCATTACAGAACAACCTTAGTATTTTTGTTTTCATTTCACAAATGGGAAATAAATTAAATAAATAAAAGAATCTGCCTATAGTCTATCATCTGTGTAAGAAACGACGAGTAGCAAGGTAGCTTGCATCCCACTGCACAAAAAAATGGCTCCAATTGGCTCGTCAATATAGAAACCTCTGGTTGGTCTAGAAACACGGGGTGGGCTCTACTTGTAACTACAAGGATAGGCTTCACACCGCAATTTACGATAAGTTCCTACACAAAACGAGAGCAAAGTTATAAAAAAAAACGTGTGAGCACAGATTCCATGTTACCGGCGATATGGTCGACCCCAGAGGACTAAACTACCAGTAAAAATTATTATAAAAAATATATATATTTCCATAAGCAAGACAATAAGCCTATAAAACAAGGAAAAATATATGAGTAAACCTATTGGTACCCAACCTGATAGCGTTAGTGTATTTAGTGTCATTATTAAGGCAAAATTACACTATTTATGTTATTAATCAATATTAAAATGCACCTAATATGAGCTTTGGATCAAGCTTGAACTTTGTTGAGCGAATTCATTGCCTGCATGTGATCGGTCTGCTGTGAGAAGAGTCTCATGGAATTGATGTTTGACAATGCTTCATTGTATAATCAAACAAAATTTGTTAAACAAGCAGGCTAATTTGAAGTTTTCTAAGGTGAGGCGGAAGCCATAGACTATTCTGCTAGCTTATTCTCAGCGGTTGCAGGTGCTTTTTAACAAAATGAAAGCACATATATTTTCTAAAAGAACACCACTGTCGGGAATTACCAGAAACCCATGCCGGTGTTAAACCCGAATGTTAAAAATGTTTTGTGTGTATATCAAAACGCGTTATAATGGTTAGTCCGAATAATATTGATCATACTATTGATCCATATAGCCTTTTCCTTGCTCGCACGCTTTAACTACACAAGCATGAGCATATCTGTTTCGCCATCATATAAGCAATCCGCCAAGGTGGAAAAGCAGGCTTTTAAAGGGAATGGGATATGACATTTTGATAGTTTTTTTGCTTGTTACGCCCAAGACGCACCTATAATTAATGAAGAGGCTAAGTTCAGCCCATTTGGGCCTTGTGCCTCACTCAAAATATGCGCCCTCTAACTAGCAAAAGTGGAGTTGGACACGCCCTAAATGCACTCGCGTCTTGCGTTTTAGACCATGCACTAAGATCGTCAAGATAGAGCCCCGTGATTCATTTTAACTTGTTTATGACTCTTTAGTTACTTATTTTAAAATTTGTTTTGAAACAGACATACTTACAAAGCATGTACATGCCATGTTAGTAGTATATATGTTAACCCAGTTTTTCCACCCTCCGTAGGAATTTGAAAAGACCACTAATTTGCATATTTCACACCTACGTCACACCTTATTTGCATAATTAACACCTCACGTACCAAAACAAAGGGGAGGGTGAACTTTTTGACCGTGGGAATTTTCAATCTGCGCATGCGTGCGGATTGACCTTTGGACCGTGGGAATTTTCAGTCTGCGTATGCTTGCGGATTTGGTGAATTTAAAGCGAATTAACATTTTTTTATTTTTTTTCGTGCCACAGGTATCTGTGAATGCATAGGATAGATTGTTTTTTAAACTGTCTGTTCGTAAATATATCTGTCTATTATTTAATCACGCACAGTGTTTCCAAATAAAAATATATATTTTTTTATTTTACATTTTCTAAAATGAGTATAGGCGGCTATACTTTGTAGGTCTAATGTCTGGGTTCTCCATTTTAGGCTGTGAGAAGATAAATTCGGGAAACTTCGGGAAAAAGAAGTTACGATTTTTTATTTTAGGCCACCTTTTCTAAAAATGCCTATAGAGCACTATGGTTTAATACAGACACAGACATGTCCGGACACGTTTTGAAATAGAACATATGGGGACAAAAGACGTAATAAAAGCGGTTGTGGGTGTCAGGGTTTGGATTTCCAGGAGTCTTGTTGAAGAAAAAAGCGCATCACACTTCCCCCAGACCATTCTTTTTGATGTGGATAATAAAACGATGTTTAAAAAGGAAATACAACAAGAATAAGGTTTTTTTAATCCTATAACACCAGTACAGGACATGCCCGGACACATTTTTGAAATTGGACGTATCGGGGACAAAAGGTGCAATAAAGCGGTTGTGGGTGTCAGAGTTTGGATTTCCAGACGCCTTGTTGAAGAAAAAGCGCATCACACATACACTTCCCCCAGACCATTCTTTTTGAAGTGGATAATAAAACTATATTTAAAAAGGAAATACAACAAGAATAAGTTTTTTTTCCAAAGGATAATTTTCCTCACATTTCCGCAGAAGTGTCATACTCAAGTTGTATCATGTCGTCAACCAACGGTGAGTGTCTACTATCTCTATGTAATCAATATTTTTCTTTACCATAACACATGTTCAGGATGTATTAAGAGATTTCTCTATTTTTAAAAACATCGCTCTACTTTTTTTACAGCTACCTCTGATGGTAAAGCACGGTGGAGTCCTGAAGATTTGGACTTTGCAACAGATTCACTAACTCGCTTAACTTTAGAAGACGATGCATCCACAGATGTTACAGAGACCAATGAAAACAGTATGGAAAAATATATCGATAACGAATTTTTATTTTAGACCACATTTTCTAAAATATCTATAGAGCACTATGGTTTAATACAGACACAGACATGTCCGGACACGTTTTGAAATTGAACATATCGGTGACAAAGGACGTAATAAAGCGGTTGTGGGTGTCAGGGTTTGGATTTCCAGGAGCCTTGTTGAAGAAAAAAGCGCATCACACTTCCCCCAGACCATTCTTTTTAAAGTGGATAATAAAACTATATTTAAAAAAGAAATACAACAAGAATAAGTTTTTTTTTTATCCTATAACACCAGTACAGGACATGCCCGGGCATATTTCTCATTTAAATGCCCTGGGACAATAAAAGCTGTAATAAAAAGTTGTCCTGGATGCTTAAAAAGGGCAGACATTCCAGGAGTGTTTATCAGAAGACTGGCTGAAGAAAAACACGCAACATTCCTGTTATTGTAGCGCAAGGGTTTTATCGAAAAGATGGAGGGTGAGTATGTTATGTTTTGGTATTTTCTTTTTTTTTTGTCATTGCTTATACTTATTAAATATAGTACTTATTTTTTTCTCAAACAGTTTTATCTTTTCAGATACTGTCGTGGATTTTTCGACAAGAATATCAAAGTTCAATTTCTAAGTTCTTAAAATAATCAAAGTCCAAATTCAGAATGATCAGTAAACAGTCTTCAGGCAAAAATCAGAGTGGCAAGTTCTTTCAGAGAAATCAGCTTTTATTGGTTCAAGTTCCCAACAAACCGGGTTCGCCTTGCAAGGCGACTGCCCCGTCCTGTGTTCTCACAGGCCTTATATACTCTTTTTCTGCTGACATCTGCAGACATATGTGACCTTCCCTTTATTGGTTTGGCTTCGCCACAGTCGTTTAGGTGCTGTAAAACCCATTAATTACAATCAATGTCCCATTGTGCTGTCAATGTCCCATTGTGCTGGTGATGACTCATATATGCCCTTTCATTATTTAGAGTGCGTCCCCTCCCAACTTGATTTTGCTCAGGATGTAATTTTGTAGAGTGTTTTCCGTTCATTAAACTGTGCACGTGGCTCTTGTGTTTTCCGTTCATTAAACTGTGCACGTGGCTCTCACGTGCTCAGTGCATGTCCGGCCATGACTGTTCATTAAACTGTGCACGTGGCTCTCACGTGCTCAGTGCATGTCCGGCCATGACTGTTCATTAAACTGTGCACGTGGCTCTCACGTGCTCAGTTGAGCCAGGAGGCCTGGAAAGTTTTTTAAATTTCCTACATTTCCCCCCTTTCGGGGTCAGAATGACCCCGAACCCCCATTCTGTATATGGGGGAACTAGGCCTTTCAGCATGACCGTTATTTATCTCAAGTAAGGGTGGGGAAGTTGTATTGAGTGAAATGCATGGTGGTGATGGTGCAGGGGAAGTAGGGGTTAGTGTCTGGGTTCACCAAACACGACAATAAGTGGAGCCACATTCAATTAGTGGTGTGTTGTGAAAGGGGAGTGGTATGTAAGTATGTGGTTATGTACTGGGAAATGTGAGTAGTGTCTATTTGTTAAACGGTGGATTCGTATGCGTCTTCTATGCCCAGGTCTTCTTCTTTTTGTCTGCTCGTTTGCTGAGTTCCTTGTTGGTCCAGATCGGGATGCTTCCGTTTGATAAACTGGCGTAGGGCCACCCAGTTGTTCTTGTACGCCACCCTGGTTGGCACCAGCGGCACTGGAGGTCTGGGCGTGTTGTAGATAGGAGTGTCTCTCTGCTCCAACCTGGGTCGATCCTCCCGCACTTGGGTAATTTGCGTGGTCTGTCGGTAGGTCACCAGATGGATCCCTATAGCTTTTTGTAGAGAGGACTTCAAGAGGGGGAGAAAGCAAGAGAGCAACAGTCTCACTAACATCAATGTCACTCCCACTATTAGTCCCGCTTTGGCCAGCCAACTCCCCCAGCGTCCCATCATCTGTTCCAGTCAATCTCCTACTTGGTGACCATATCCTGCATTCGCAGTTATTCCAGCGCGAACTTTTTTGACTTCCTTCATTGCCTGAGTAAAAGTTCCCTCTGGAGATGTGGCATCCGGAACAATAGTGCAACAGTCCGTTCCCACCATTACGCACACACCCCCCTTTGCTGCCAACAGCCAATCTAATACCCAGCGATTTTGACGCGTCATTTTACTGTTTGCGTATAATTCTTCACCTAACGCAGTTAACGCCTCATCAGTGTGATTAATGAACCGTTGTTGATTGTAGTAGATATAGTTGATCCACTCTACATTTTTATTCACCGTTATCCAGGGTATGATAGACTCAAACCCAGCCAGAATTTCATTTCTAGCTTTGAACTCGTTGGGGATGCCTCTGGGTTGTCCTATTAGATCTAATTGTACCTCCGGGTCCTCCGAGGCCCGTTTCCTGCGGCTGGTTGGTGTCTCACTTTGGGATTGAAACCCCATTGTGACAGGGTGCGATAGCAGTACTTGCGCACAAATTCCTTTCCAATTTGGTGGTAATTTATTAAACACACCTGTACCGCACATCCAGAACATGTCTGCTACTCTTTCAGTCGCATGGACAATATTTTGGCACTCTGGGGCCTCAGTGCTATTTATGTCACCTCCACAGGTAACATTTAGTGCAGGTGTTCCCGTGCTATCTGAGCCGTCACATGTCCATGTGAAAGCACACCTGCCTGGGAAATCTCCTAGGGGAGTTCTCCCATTGTTTACCCGGTAACATTCATATTCCCCCTTAGTTAATTGCAATTTCCTAGTGTTTATGTGTGGATTACTGAAACTCTTCTTTAGATTATACTTTGCCCACTGTTGCTCACGAGTGACATTTTGGTTTCTTGTTCCCATTTCTTCTATGCACTGAATGGGACACCTGTCTGAATTCCCGCCTTCTTTTAGTTGGTTACACTTTAAGTAATTATGGGGGTTTGGGCTGATGGTGAGAAGTGGTTCCGCCTCTGCGCATATCATGCATGTATCGGGAGTATGTTTCCTAGCTGTGTAATTTGCCCATCTCCACCACCTATTGGATTGCGTTTGTACCCACAGAGGGGTGCTTGCTTCTCTAATGTTTATGCTCCTCCTATGCCGACTTATTATTTTTTTTGATCTTGGGGAGGGTTATTCCCTAGTCCATATAATAAGAGTGCAATACCGGATAGTAATAAGGCCATCCCTGACAAAAATGTGTACAGGGCTAGTTCAACAAATTGGTTTTTGGCGTTCCCATATTTCCATGCTACTATCATTTCTGCTGGTGCTACTATTGCAACCGACATTATTATAAAGATGATGCCAAAGGCAATACACCAGCTTTCAGTGGCATAGTCAGCCTCTTTTCCTTTTTTCGTAATTTTGTGGAGAATTTGTTGGAGCTAGTGTTTTTATCACATATACCTCGACTTTTTCATTCTCATATTAATCATTCTCGTCTTGTTCATGCTCTTCTTCAACTTGTATTTTCCTGATTTCTTCTACTTGTTCTTTTACTGTCCTGATTAACTGAGTTATGTTATTTCCCCATGGAGTTGTATCATTCGTCTGTTGATATATGTGCGAAATCAATCTCTCCATCTTTTCTATTTCCCTGTCCCATACCTTTCCTAGGACAGGGTCTTGTGTGGGGTCTACCCACATTGTACAGTGTAGGTTGAATTCAGGTTCGGTTGCCTGTGGGATCTGTACATCTACATATTTTCCCCAAGTATTCCACACCTGGTCTTTTACTTGTGTCGCTATGTCTCCAAGCCAGTACACGTTTGTCATTTTTGATTCTATTTGTTTCATCTGGTACACTCCTAGTAGATCGATTCCATCTTCCCTACAATTTAACTTTAATCCTAAAGCTAAGATTGCATCTCTCCCTAGGAGATTGACTGGAGAATTTTTACATATTACTATTTCCAATTTTGTTTCCTTTATACCTATTTTTATTGACACTGGTTTGGTGGTCGGGTTTGACATGGTCTTCCCTGAGAACCCTATTGTTTTTATGTATTGACCCGATAATGGCAGGTGTGAGGCATATTCCTTACGGATGCATGTGCATGTTGCTCCAGTGTCTATCATCATAGGAACTATTCTTCCTTCTACTTCTACATTTATCATTGGTTCTTGTTCTGATCCATTTGTTATCATCACATGCTGGCCTACCCTGTCCTGGTTCTCAGGGCATCCCTATTGAGCCCCTTGGTAGTTTACTGGTCCACTAGCTTGTGCCATAGATCCTGCTGGAGGGAATACCTGTGTATGCTGTGGCTGAAATTGTACCCAACCTCCCTGGGCTGCCTGTCCCTGATTTATTCTGTTTGGGCACTGTCTTTGCTGCCCTGTGGGGCCCTGTCCCTGTTGCCATGCTGGGCCCTGTCCTTGCTGCCATGCCTGGGGCCCCAATGGCCTCACATTACTGTTCTGTACCTGCTGTCCCTGTGGTGCTTTCCACTGATTTCTCTGCCCTCCGTTCCCTGGTCTTCCCCTCATTTGGTTCCCGTTTTGGGGAAACCCCCCTTGCATGTTTCCCTGCATCATCACTGGACAAGGGAGACCGCTGGAGAAGTCTATGTAAACCATAGCCGGCGGGGGTCTTCCCAGGGCCCTTCCTAGGTTGGGTAGGAGACCTTCCCCTTCGTTTTCACCTTCATTGGGGGGACTGTTCATATACTGTATTTTCACTGGAACAGTCTTTTTGGCTTCTTTTTGGCTTTTGTCTTTAGCCCTCAGCTCCTCCAGCTGTAATTGCAGTAGTTTTCTCTGGATTTCTTTTGACTGATCTTCCAGCTTTTTCCCCTCTGTTCTTTGTTTTTCAACAGCATGAACCACATGGTCAACAAACTCTCTATAGTCCATAGTGTTCAGTCCCACCACCTCTTCTAGGCGGCTTTTGGCCTCTGACGGTACCCCTTCCATTATGGCTTTGCGGAAGAGAGAGGTCATTATAGCATCTTCTTGTACCTCTCGGTCCGTCATCTGGGTCCACCTTCGTAACTGAGTGTGTACATACGTTGCCGGCTGTTCGTCATCTTTCAGCGGCAGTCCTGTCAACATGGCCAGGTCTGGCCTTGTAGAATACATGATTCGCAGGGCTGCCCACATGCGCCCCCTATGTTCGTTTAGGGGTCCCAGATCAATTTCTGGCTCAGTTATCTCATCTCTTCTGAACCCTGTGCGCTGAAGGATTTCTATCATTGTCTCTGTTCCCACAACCTTTCCCAGGAGAGCCTTTAGGTCCCCCACCGCCAGAATCCGGCCCATCATCGCCTCCTCCAGCACCCCGATCCAGTGACTAGCACCATTTTGTAGGTCGGGTAACAAATTCACCACATTCTGCATATCTTGGGTGGACCAGGGAACGTATTGGGCTGCTTGTCTCTCACCTTTTACTATTAGGGGTTGGATCTTTATTTTATTAGGGGTACTGTCCCCTTTTCCTGTTTCTGCTTGATCTCTTGCTGTCTGCTGTCTTGTGCGAACCCTTCTGTTCGTGAACGTAGGAGCCAAGCCATGTCCGTAATTGTCAACCTCGTTCTCCCTGCTCCCCCCTTCATCTTCCTCTGATACTTCTCTCTCTGAGTTAGATGCTGGGGCATCACTTCCCTCACTTTCTTCCTTTCCCCCCTTACCGGCACTTTCCTCCTGACTATGTGGGTGCTTTACTCGTCATCTGGCCTGACCCTCTTTACTTGTTCCCTCTTCTGCCTTGTCTTCTCCGCTTTCTGACCCCTCCCCTTTAGGTGAGGCTTGCCTTTTCTTTTTTTTTTTTCCTTCTTTTTTTAGCTCTTGTATTTCTTCCTCTTGTTTTATCAGCTGTACTGCCATCTCTTTTATCTTTTGTCTGAACATTTCCTCCATTATTCAACTTTCTTTTCTCATTGCTTCTCGTTCGGCTTTTATGTCAATTTTCCCTTTCTCTTGTTCCTCTTGCAGCTTTAACCATATCCTTAAATTAGCTGCTACCTCTTGGGCTTGTTTTTCCTCTTTTTCGTCTGATCCCAACGTATTGAGTGTTTCTCACAAAATAAACCACCTCTTCTTTCTATTAACCAATGCGTATTTGTAATTATCATTCCTCGTTTCTTTTAATTACTCTTGTCTTTTTAACTTCAACTAGTTCATATAATTTTATTCCTCACTTCGTTATTTACCTTTAACACTTAGATCTATGCTTCTTTTATATTTTAATTCTCATACTTTAGTCAGTTTTATTTCTAGAACTCTTTCAATCTTTTAAAATTTACTTTAAACTATTGTTAAAACTTTTTCTTCCTTATTTAAACACCATATGTTTTGTTCAGGCAATCGATAATTCTTAACTTATTCTATAAATTATTATACCTTTTGTATATTTGTTCCGTTGTTACTTATTTTATTGTTTTACTTTCTTTTATCACTTAGATTATTTCCTAAATTATTTCTCACTCGCACTAATGTAACTGCGGTATTTTATATCCTCTTATTTTATTTTTTATATTCTATTTCACGTATTCATTCGCGCGACTTTTTCCAAATTATCCGAGTTCTTTTTTAACACACTTGAAATGCTTAAAATACTTTTCTTATTCAGACACCATATGTTTGTTCAGATATCAAATAAATGTTCATATTATCCCATTTATTCTTTTTACCTTATTTATTCCTTATTATTCTTTATCACTGTCTGTTATTCTAATTTTCTGAACAAGCTTTCCTTGTAATATAGCCTTAAATTTTTCTGCGTGCTACTCACGCTGTGTATTTTTATACTGCACTATCACCGGTTGTCTCACCATCCTTCTTGCGTCTGACTCTTTTCTTTCATCTTTTTTCTTTAGTTTTTTCCTTAGCTCTATAGTTCCACTTATCCGAAATCCTTTGGATTTCGTCTCTTCTGTCAAAATTTTCTCTCATTAGTTCGATTACGGGCGTGTCTGCCTGGTCCGACATCTTTATTTAATATTTTACTCTATTTGGTTATTTTGTTATTCTGTTTTTTTAACCGAGATTTTGTCTTATTTATTTATTCGTTACTCATACACAATTTCCCAGAACTGCCAGTATCAGTATTATAGATATTTGTATGCAATCCACCGGGCGTTTTAATCTCTCGGCTCAAGCCGTGTGTGACTCTGGGGTGAGAGATCTAACTTTCCAGCATTACGATGTATAATATCTTTCAGCGTCGTGTAGAGAACACAGTAAATTCCCACAGTCCCGTACACAGGGTGTCAGAGATGAACTATTCAAAAACACGTGTTAACTTCTCTTCACCAAATAGGAGAAAACATTGATCACTTGGTGTGTATCGTGTCAATGTTTTTCCTCTGCGCACGGAATATTATTCCCTTTTTATTCTAATTACCACAACTGGATTTACTTCAATTTTATAATTTGGTCACTCCTTTTTAGTATCCTCCGACCAAGATTACTTTTATCTATTTTATTTTGTCTTTGTTAACTGTTATGTTCCGTGTTTGTGCGCACTCCCGTGAGTCCTGGGACGGGGCTGCGCGGGCTGATATGACGTCAGTGCCGTCGCCATTTTAAGAGAGAACTTTACGTGCGGTTTAGTGAGAAGTTAGCCAGAGAGCTACGTCCTTAAGATATCTTTAAAACTTCTGCATTTATTATATAATTAACTAACTAGACCGTTAACTACTGTACGTTAACGTTTTCTGAAAGCGAGTGATATTCAGTACGTCTACTTTTGAAGACGCCGATAAATTTGTTACGCAGTTTACTTTGTAAATGTGCTTCAAGACGGCAACTTCTCTACCTGTACCGCGTTTCTCCAGGCTTATGCTTCCTTTACTCCGTTATCCAGCATCTTCGGTATGTGAATAAGAGTATATGTTAATGTTAACGTTACAGAAGATATGATAGATATTACGTCTATGCTGTTTTGTGTATTTAGGCTATTCTATAGCCACTTCTCATGTCTGGCATAATTAACTCGTGTGCTATTCGTTAGCATTTCGCTTAATTTAGTTAACTTGCCTTTGTTATCTTGAATTGCACAGTAATATACTATAAAATGTTTATTTCAAGTGTATGAATCAGATTTGAGAATGTAATCTGTCACTTTAAATAATTTATCCGTTTATGTCTTTACGGACTGCATTATCAACGCACAGAGCTACACTTAGTTAACTGAAGTCTGTTAGCTAGCATCTTTGGTTTGTATTGGATTCACGTGAGTAATACGAATTCAACTTTTTCTTTACAGATTTACCCTTTCTAACAATAAAACACTCTCATTTTCATGAACACGTCTCGTTGATTGGGCAGGCGTTTAGCTGCCTGTCAAATCATACTTCAGAGTGTGAGGAGGACAGAACATTAACTCTTATTTCTACTTTTACTCCGCCTGCATAAATTCTAACACATACATTTATAATGACACATTTATCACATGACACATATAATATTCATACAGTTCACACTGCAATAAACTTTTACCCCAATAACATCTTCATGCACATTAACACCGGGTTCTTCTTTCCAACCCCCTTTTAAACACAGCGTGGTTATCTTTTCAAACCTTATTTTAAGCACAGCGTGGTTATCTTTCCAAACCTTTTTTAAGCACAACCTGGTTATCTTTTCAAACCATTTAAGCACAACCTGGTTATCTTTCAAACCATTTAAGCACAGCCTGGTTATCTTTCAAACCAATTAAGCGCAACTAGGTTATCTTTCAAACCTTTTTAAGCACAGCCAGGTTATCTTTCAAACCTTTTTAAGCACAGCCAGGTTATCTTTCAAACCTTTTTAAGCACACCCAGGTTATCTTTCAAACCTTTTTAAGCACAGCCAGGTTATCTTTCAAACCTTTTTAAGCACACCCAGGTTATCTTTCAAACCTTTTTAAGCACAACCAGGTTATCTTTCAAACCTTTTTAAGCACAACCAGGTTATCTTTCAAACCTTTTTAAGCACAACCAGGTTATCTTTCAAACCTTTTTAAGCACAGTGTTTTCATGCATGCATATTTCGCAACGTTCCTTACTTACTCTCCAGAGGGCAAATGTTAAAATATTTGTTACCCGGAGCTGGTAGGTCGCCCTCCTTGGGTTTTGCTCCTCCAGACTCCGTGGTACCTCTTTTATCAACGCACAAGGGTTAACAGCAACAACATATATCCTTCACATTTGCTTTATTATTTTTCTCATGCACATATTCATATACCCTATACTCTTATTCTGCGCTGCGCGTGTTCTCTGGAGAGATTGCCACTCTACCTTAATTTCGTTGTTAGTTTCCCGGGTTTTTTGTATGGGAGGATGCCGCTCCCAGTGTTAGGGATGGGGTAGGAGGGAACGGAGTCCCAGTTTATGAGATAAAAATGTCTCATCTACCAGCTGGCCAGGCCGTCTGGTGTCCGAGTCCTCCATCCCCAGTCCCAAAAGCCAGGAGCGTTTGGCAGCCTTTGTCCAAATCCCGGACGAGCCCCCAAATATGTCGTGGATTTTTCGACAAGAATATCAAAGTTCAATTTCTAAGTTCTTAAAATAATCAAAGTCCAAATTCAGAATGATCAGTAAACAGTCTTCAGGCAAAAATCAGAGTGGCAAGTTCTTTCAGAGAAATCAGCTTTTATTGGTTCAAGTTCCCAACAAACCGGGTTCGCCTTGCAAGGCGACTGCCCCGTCCTGTGTTCTCACAGGCCTTATATACTCTTTTTCTGCTGACATCTGCAGACATATGTGACCTTCCCTTTATTGGTTTGGCTTCGCCACAGTCGTTTAGGTGCTGTAAAACCCATTAATTACAATCAATGTCCCATTGTGCTGTCAATGTCCCATTGTGCTGGTGATGACTCATATATGCCCTTTCATTATTTAGAGTGCGTCCCCTCCCAACTTGATTTTGCTCAGGATGTAATTTTGTAGAGTGTTTTCCGTTCATTAAACTGTGCACGTGGCTCTTGTGTTTTCCGTTCATTAAACTGTGCACGTGGCTCTCACGTGCTCAGTGCATGTCCGGCCATGACTGTTCATTAAACTGTGCACGTGGCTCTCACGTGCTCAGTGCATGTCCGGCCATGACTGTTCATTAAACTGTGCACGTGGCTCTCACGTGCTCAGTTGAGCCAGGAGGCCTGGAAAGTTTTTTAAATTTCCTACAATACTACACTGACAACTCCCTCTACACCAACAAGGAACAAACAACCGGGTAAGTAGTCCTATCTAATTCAACAAAACGATCGAAGAAAATGACAACTATACGGTATCCTGTATAATGCTATATTTATTTTATTTTTTCCTTACAGAATCGAAAACACTGTGAAATACCCACCGCCTGCGCCAAAGAAGCTTTGGCTGTCAACGGAACTACGACGCAGACGTAAGAGAACTGTTTTTTTGTTGTCATCAAACACATTATCGTTTTCTTTTTTTGTGATAAAAAAGTCTCATATGTTTGCTTTTTTTTCTGTCCAGACAGAGAAAGTGTTGCTTCACCCTCTCTCCAGACAAAAATAGGTTAGTTTTTAAGCACAACACTACGGTTTTTTGTTTTTGTTTTTTGTTAGGATAGGCTACATGTATTGCTATATACATTGTGTTAACATGGTGTCTATTCATACTGTTCCAGAACGTGAAGGACGTGGGGAACCCGGCCTCTCATCACAACCATCTTCTTGGACGGCCCGGGATATATCACTATGGGATTCTGCAGACTTCGCACCGTTGAAGAAAACCCTATGTTATAACAAGGAGAAGTCTTTGGTTGACACAGCTACACCCCGGTCTAACGGACGCGTTTTAGGCCAGCGTACTGCTCAAAATCACCAGCTGCAAGGAGCCGCAGAACCAACAATCACCCGTGATACAAGAAATCAACAGATGGTGAGCCGTGATGAGTTTTTGCAACAGATCCGTGTAATTAACAATAGACTTGATCAGATAGAAGCGGTGACATTGTCCTGTCTGCAAAAAATTATAAAGTTAAGAGTGCTTCATGTGAAGACTAGTAGCACTACAACAAAAAGATCTACTGTGCGATAACGTTGCTTTTTGTGATGATTGTCTCTTCGACATTACTTTTTACTTTATTTTATTTTTATATAACGGCCTAGACTTTGTATAATTCCCAATTATGCCACCCCAAAAACTAGGGATGCACCGATACCATTTTTTTCAGACCGAGTACGAGTACGAGTACTCACTTTTGAGTACTCGCCGATACCGATACCGATACCATTTTTTGTGTTTTTTTAAGTATGAGTACTTTATAATAATACTGTATAATAATACCACAATAATGAGACGGCTGATTTTGAAGATACTGTGTTTATTTTCTCCTGTTGATGGAGCACAGTCTATCAATTTACTGATTATTTAAATCAAATGAGGTCCAATAAAAATAAATAAATAAACATAAATAATAACCAAAATAAAACTGTACAGTCTTTTGTGCATCATTCTATTTATACTGGAACGTCAAAGTATAAGTGACCCCTAACCCTTACCACTAATATACATGGTCAACTTAACAGGGGGGGGGGCTGACTGTAAAAAAACAATTGTGAAATAGGCCTACATACATTATAGGCTAACCTACTGTACTGACATGGAACAGCCTGTGTGCTATCTAAAGACTAGGTCTAATGCTGCTTATTGGCATAATGTCCTTTTCAACCATCAACCTCAGAGAGTCCTACTGAATTGACTAGCCTATATGAACTGCTGACTACCGCACCGCAGTAGCCTACATAATTGTCAACCGAATCAGTTACTCTCTGCATAGGCTACGGGCTACTCAATTAGTTTGCAACAAATGGCGGGGGTATTAGTAAAATAATATAGCCCGGTCAACTGTTTTTTGGTACAGTTTCACATTTAAAAAATATAGCCTGCAATCATGATCGGAACCTGTAGCCTACCTACTGGCATCTGACGTCCACCCAACGTAACGTTACCGAAAGCAAAACGGTTCAAGCATTTCTAATCAAAATCGCATAGGCTACTGTAGTCTATATTGTACATTTTCCATGTAGGCCTATTCTGTAACTATCAAACTAAGAGTTAATAAAAGTCTGCCCGTTATTAAACCATTTCAAATCTGTAATAATGATATTGATTAAATGAAGCACATTCGTGTTTTCTTTTGTATCGAAATAGCACAATAAATGTAGGCTATTTTAAGAAGGCCTAATATGCTATAACCATGTTTTATAGGCTACACAAATATAACCAATATGTGGCTATACGTTTGTTTCTTCTTTACACTTGAAATTCAGTAAGAAGTCTAGCTAAAGCCCTTTTCTTTATTTGTTGTCAGGTAATTTGAGTCTAGATCACGCACTGCGTGAATGGTTGCTATTTTAATCTGAACCGCTATTTTAATCAAGTAGCCTACTGACGAACTGGGTGATTAATAGCACTATGCTACATCAGTGCACCTAGCTCAACCCTTTGTATAAGGGCTCCCCCCATACATGACTGAACATCGACATTCAATTTGGGAGAAAAGAATCATCTGCTTTAAAAAAAAAGTATGGCCCTTGTCACCCTTTTGACAACTTTACCATTTGAAAACGCAATGTTTTACAATAGGTTACTTACCACGAAATGGTCAGAACTTGAGAACACACAAATTGTCATATATTTCCGTAGTTTCTAATCCATATTTAAAACGCTCACTGGAGCGACCATAAACCTAATCCATAAAACTATATAACTACAAGGAAAAAATACAAAAAGTTCATACGAGGTTTATAGGAAAAGTTCGCATTTCAGGTGGTAGGCTACATTAACTTCGCCCTCGCGTGGAGACCTTAAACCATGATTACGTTTCACACAAAAACTGCCGTTGAAACAAGATCGCAGATTATTCAGTTAATTGTTTCATTTGAAATCTTATCGATTAAATTCTTATTAGCAATTAATCGATAGTCGATTAACTGTTAACATCCCTAGTGAGCACGCAGGTCAGGATTAGGTGTTGCTAAGGTGATAGCATTAGCGTGCGGACGTTTGGACGTTGGTATCGGTTTTGGAGTATCGGTACATTTTTTCGAGTACGAGTACGAGTACATGAGCATGGTATCGGCCCCGATACCGATACTGGTATCGGTGCATCCCTACCAAAAACGAAAGTTTAAATCGGTAGACGGTAGGAGAAATGTAGAAAGGAGGCGTGTGGGGTCTGTCATGCCTTCTAATTACTGGGAAAGCGATGTGGTTACACGTATGCACATGCTTACTGGTTTGTTAGAGAATGAAGGAGACATTATAGACGGCTTACTTGATGATGTTGGTGCAGATTGTTTGGATAATTGTAACACAGATTCTGACATTAGAAATGACGAGGAATTGCAGTACACGTATGCATATGTTGACTGATTTGTTGGCGCATGAGCGAGACGCTATAGACGGCTTACTTGATGATGTTACTGCACATGGTGCGAAATATGATAATCAGGTGGCTGAGGGAAGCCATGTAGTCAGTGAAAACGATAGTGGTCATTCTGTGCATATTGTGCAATGCAATAGGCCTACGCAAAACACAAACGGTGGTAATAACGCTGGTAATAATGTTGGTAATGGGGTATGCTCTGATCGCGGTGGTACAATTAGAGACGTGCCTGCCTTTGATGGTATTGAAATCACACAGCCTATAGATCTGAGGGGGATACCTCTTGACAATATTGAACAAGTACCACATGTTTTGAGACGACAACTTACAGGGCTGATAGAACAGTGTGCAAATGACGTACCTGAGGGTAGTATTATGAACGTTTCCTTGCGAGGGCCTTCTCTGGCTAGTGACATTCAGACTGTTTTAAGAACGGACGACGAATCTAACGCGGACCTATTTTTGGAACATATTGCACAGGTCATGCAGAGTAATGACACATCACTAACAGATGATAGTTTGGTGTTTGTGGTGTCGGTAGCACATAACAGGAGGGGTGGTGGACGCTTGAAGCTTGGTGGTGTTATGTATGACGAAATACTCAAAAGAAAAGGACAATCCCTTTACATACCCCAAAATACAAAAGATTCACTCTGCTTCGTCTTATGTCTTGCACGTTTTTTAAACCCAGAAAACGCAGAACAGGATAATTTAGCCCAGGGACAGCAATTACATAGTGAGTTGGGGTTTTCGATCGATCACAAGGTTACTTTTTCTGACGTGTGTAAATTCGAGGCGCTTTTAAATGTGAAGATACTGGTATTTCATCACAACAGAGGGACCAAAAAACTGCAAATATATCAGACAAGTGACAAACGTCACAATAGAACAATCTGGCTGTACCTACATGATGATCACTACTGTCTTATCGTCAATAAGACAGGCTTTTTCGGTGTATCGTATGTTTGTGAAGAGTGTTATGAACAACATAGCTCTGTTTTAACACACAAGTGCAAATACTACTGCAATGTTTGTCTAACCGACTGCCCCAAACCTAATGACAGACTTATTAGATGTAACGATTGCCGGCGTCTGTGTCGTACTGCACACTGTTTTGATATTCACAAGCAGTATTCCAAAAAGCATCGTCTTACACCGTGCGCTAGCATTAAATACTGCGATGCATGTTGTCGTCTTTACAAACTCCCTTTACACAATAAAGGTGAAGATGAAGACGTACCTATGCACACATGTCAGCAGGGGCGCTGCAAACATTGTGGTGATTATCTGATCAGTGATGTTGACCATCAATGTTTCATACAACCCACCCCACCAAAAGAGCCGACAGAGAAATACATTTTTTATGATTTTGAAACACGCCACCATGCCGGTCGTCACGAGGCCAACTTTGCAAGTGCCATTACTTTTGACAACAGACAATGGTATGCGACAGGTTCTACATGTGTGATGGAGTTTATACAACACTTTAGATCGAAACGCTATCGACATTACACATTCGTAGCCCATAACGCCTCTGGTTTTGACAACTATCTTGTATTACAGTACTTCACACAGCAGGGTATTACACCAACACTGACAATGCGTGGCAGTAGAGTAATACTGATGTATGACAAAACCTTTAAACAGAGATGGATAGACTCGTTCAGCTTCATCCCAATGCGTCTTGCTAAGACCCCAGAGGCATTAGGTTTTAAGGATGTGGAGAAAGGCTATTTCCCACACCGGTTCAACATCAGGAAAAACGAGTACTATGTAGGCCCCTATCCAGAACCACACTTTTATGGTTATGACACTATGACAGAAACAGATAAGCCTGTGTTCATGGAATGGTACAACACTGTACGTCACAAGTTGTTTGATTTTCAGAAGGAGCTGTTGCTTTACGGCGTAAATGACGTAGTAGTGTTGCGTAAAGCATGTCAGGTTTACAGGGAGACGTTTATGAAATGTGCATCCGTGGACCCGTTTACGTACACCACCCTAGCTTCGACATGTATGGCTGTGTACAAGTCCTTGTTTTTACCAAGAAATACAGTGGCATACACCTTTGACGGGGCTTACCACACACAGTACAAAACATTTTCAGATGTATCCATACAGTGGCTTGAGTACACCGCCCGCAAACATAACACACACATACAACACGCCCTCAACAGTGGTGAAAAACAATTCGGGCCGTTTTTTACCGATGGTTATGACACAGACAAACACACTGCTTATGAATTTTTTGGCTGTTTTTTTCACGGATGTAGGTCCTGTTATTGTCCGGGACACATAAATCCGGTCACTAATTCAGAGTACGGTATGTTGAAAAATCAGCTTGACGAGAAAATCGCATACCTACAGAAAAAGCATCAGCTCAATGTGGTGGTCATCTGGGAGTGTGAATGGCACAGATTGAAAAATACAGACAGGGATGTGCAGGCCTTTGTAGCTAACTACCGAGCGCCCAGTAGGCTTAACCCCAGGGATGCGTTATTTGGTGGTCGAACAAATGCCTTTAAACTATCACACAATGTCGGCGCTGGGGAAAAAATCAGGTATTATGATTTCACGTCATTATACCCCACAGTACAAGCGCACATGCTCTATCCGGTCGGACACCCACAAATAATCTACAAAGATTTCAAACCAATTGACCAGTATTTCGGTTTTGTGAAGTGTACTGTGGTGCTGCCAAGGGATCTCTATCACCCCGTCCTTCCTGTAAGATGCCATGGCAAACTGATGTTCCCACTGTGTAGGACGTGTGCAGAGCAGCTTGTCCAGGATAGTGACTGCCCGCACGGTGACAAAGACCGGGTGCTTTCAGGCACATGGTAACCTTTGAGCTTCAGAAAGCTGTTCAAAAGGGTTACAGAATTACCCAGATTGATGAGGTGTGGCATTTTCCATGTTTTTTCTTTGATGTGTTTCATTGATGTGTAATAATATCTCGATTAAACCTTTGTACCTGCTTAGTTTTATGTAACTTTTTTATTTTTAGTAATGTAAAAACAAAGTTTTTTAAATTGTACATGTTTTTTTGTTTGTTTTTCTGGAAGAAAAAAGAAACTTTTTGCAATACGAATACATCCTTAAAATGTGTCCTTGATTATTATTTTGTAAATAAAAATTCTGAATCAAGAAAAATGTTGTTTGTCAAATTATTTTATTTAATACATACACATGCTTGTGAATGTTGTACACAGATTATATCATAATCACGACAATCTGTCGGTGTTATGCGGGCAACAAATCGACACACCATTAGATCATTAAGCACAACATTGTCACTATATTTACGTAACACTTTTTCATAGGAGTGTCCTTTTTGTATATTAAACAAGAAAAAAACACAATGTTGTCCACACGCAGTAGTTAAATTATCTTGTACTTGTCGTTTGGAATAAATCACAGTATAGCAGTTCCTGTTTAGAAATTGTTGTATGCTGCCAGGAAATGCTGATGGTCCATTCCCAAAGGAGTCAAAGAAGTATCCGTCTCTGTGCTCAGTCACATAGATGGCCATCCAGTGGGTTCCAGGAAGATGTGAAGGATCTGTGTTGACTATTAACATGGCAGGAAAAATCTGAACTACACATGGTAGTCGATCGACAGCAAATACTCCCAGAAAACAGGCCTTGTTAGATATTTTTTTCATAGTCGATGTCAGTTCTATGGTATTCATTATTCTCAGTAATGATCCAATAGCACTTGACGGCGGTTAGATATCTCTACTACAGAGTCAAAGACGGCGTAGCATATTCAATTTACAGTTCTCGCTATAGGTACTCTGAAACGTGCTTCTAGACGCACGTTCCCTGTCCGAACCAATGAGACGTGTTGTCCACAGGCCTCATCAGCTTCCAGGTTAAAACAAAACAGAGTATATCCAGAGCCAAATTCTTCTCGTTTTATAGCCAGGCCTCTGTCCTTCAACTGCCTGCCGGTCGCTTGAATCATCTGATAGTATTCACGAACATACTGCCCGTTCCTAAAATCCGGCTGGAACGGTTTAGCGGGGTACGTGTGTCCATCAGCATAAACAGCCATAAATTCAGTATTGTAATGTTGAAATCTGAATGGGTTACGTCCGTAACTACCCGTAAACGCTTCATTATCAACAAAACCTATTACAATAAGCTTTGGAATCTGACCCATAAAAAGGTTCTCTTGGTTACATATGCGTGTTCCTGGGGGGATGGAAATTTTTTTCAAACAGACCCTGTCGATGGGGTATTTCACATTAGCCTGTGTAAGTGCCTTAGCATGCGCTAGTTTTATTGCGGGGGACACAGTCACTTTCTTAACAAAAACACTGGCCGCCACAATACTCACACGGTAATTTAAATTTCCAACTCCCATGAGACAAAAATTAATCTTTGGCACAAACAAATTTTAATTTTAGGTCGACACCACTGAGAAGTAATTTTTCTTGAAAAAATAAGTCTGCGTGAATGGGTACTATTAATTCCACAGTGCGACTCTGTGTCGTGTGTGCCGCCCTGCTTGTCAACCCCTTGTTTTGTCCAGTAGGTGTAGCTTCGTCCATGTGTTCTGAAGAGTCTTTGATAAATAATCCACATCCAAACTGTGTCTCTAACGTATCGGACCCATAGTTTAACAAACATTCAATAATTCCCCTGTACGGATATGTGTTTGAAGACTGTGATATCAGCCTGTCCCCTAGAGTTATATCCACTTGTGAGAAAAGAGTGCATCCGGGATAGTTTATTAGTCCCACTTTGGCCTGTTGGGCCAAAATAGACCCGTCAGGGTTGGTGATTTTAACACTTAGATACAAAAAGCTGTTGTTTAAGTCAAGATAGTCTTCACTACTGGAAGATATGTAAAATTCCAATGGTCCGGTAGCCGTTATAGCCGATACAGTCGGGATTTCGATAAAGGTAAATTTTTCGATTGACGTCTGTGTCATTGGTAGTGTGAAAAGGTCAAGCTCACTTTTAACACATTCCTCGGACAATCTGTGTAGTAAGGCCATTTTATTTATTTATTTTATATATTTCAGGTTAAAATATATCAGAGGCCCTATATTGTCTTGAAGTCTTCCTCTGTCTTTTACGGTGTGACTTTTTCGGCGCGGTGTTTACACGCTTATACACTTTCCTTTTTTTATTATCTTGGCCCCGCCCACGGGTACGTGGAGGTCTTTTTAAAGCTCTTCTCACAGTGACCAACATGCCCGAGCCTTCTTGCTGATGCACTTCTTGTGGATGCGCGTTTCTTTTTGTGATATTAGTAATTACGTCTGACACAATACTTCTAGCAGCTGTTTTCAGATGGGGTTTGGCTAAATTCAACCCTCGTTTGAATATGGGTAGTGCTATTCTGAAAAGATTTCGAAACATGCCACCCAGGCCTGCACCATACTGGGTACTCGCTCCCATGAATCCTGGTAGGGCAGATCCAGCCTGATTCATGTAGTATGACATATATTTGTCATCGTCATAACGATACGTTAATGCCATGTTTTTTTTTTGTTTGTTTTTTCAGAATCTCTACAACAGTTGTTTAACAGGTCTGAAGTGTAATTTAATAACTACTTTCCCGTGCGTGAAAGGTATAGGCTGATCTTGATCGTTTTTTATAGCAATTTCAATATCGCCTATATGCAGCTTGGATAGACGCACGTAATGGGGCTTGTCAAAAAGCAGACTGGGGTATTGCTTATCTGTATCCGCTATATTAATGCTCCGCAGCAGAGGCACGTAGCTGTCCCCGACAATCTGATAGTCAACGATGTCAGAGTAAATAAACATGTTATAACATCCTCCATATATGTCCGCCGGATGTGGTACATAGTTTCTGTCCTGTGTGTTTTCAGAGGCCGACTGTGTAACATCCGGCTGAAACCCAGAATATGCGCAAGCTTCCCACCACATGAGAGAGCTAAATGCGGATCACCCTTAACCCAAACACATTTTTTAACACGGTCGTATTCCAGGGATATCTTTCCACCTATTATGCCTTGTCTAGCCAGTCTATTAAATGCACTCAAAATATCCGTCACGCTGTCGTAGTAACCCACTGGTAAAGAAATAGACGTTATCTTTCTTATAAGGCTATCATTTATACTTATAGTAGCGTCGGATTCCGGAAAAGTATACCAATTTTGTGGATATTGTATTTCGATCAGACCCACTTCGTAAGGTTCTGTTAGAAGCATAGGTGTGACTAGTTTTGTTCTGTAATTCCATATTTTATTTTGCGGGTAGACCTTTGTGGATGCATTGCTGGGCAATGTCACAAAAATCCCCTTTTCACCCATATTAACGATACCCTGACAACTTGATAAATGATTTCCTTTGACTCCGGTGTCTTTTTTTAAGCATCAACAATTAGGGTTGCCAACTATCAGAAATTGAAATAAGGGACACCTTAGCGGCTCTCGCGGCACAGGCCAATTTTTTAACCTTTTTTTACACCTGCATTATTGCATTATTACTACACTTTAACATATAATATAGGCCTACTTGGTTGTAACAAGTCCTATCCATATACCAGACATGCATCTGTAATAAGCCCATGTACTAAGACACACAAACCTGAATTTGATCAGTTTTGTATTTTTGAGGAATACGTGGGAAACATTACCATTCAATAATTTATTTTGTCAGTGCAAAATAACAGTTCTTCAACACTATGTCGAACTTCAATTTAAAGTAAAATAACTACAGTTTCACAGTTTAAAGAACAATATAAAAACATATAAAGTATAAAAACATTTAACATTAGTAGTAGTGCAAACATCTTTGGCCTGTACTTATTTGAGAGAACTCTGTGCAAAACAGAAATGTTTACTTATTCTTCGGAATAAGTCAGTAGTGCAAAAATCATCTTTTAACTGAAACCTTACTTCAAAGGCCATGACAACTCTTGTGTAGCCTACCAACAACTACTACAGAACTTGACATCATCTGAACAAAGGAAAAATCAATGAGCTGCTGTGAGCTCTTAAAGACTAAAAGACAAAATAAACTGCATTGTGTGTGCACACTGAAGCAGAAAATGACCAATGAGCTGAGTGCATTCTCGCACATAGACAAGATTACCGTAATTTCTCATATAAATCGCTCTGTCATTCATTGAGTCCCCAAAATAAGGGACAAACTGCGTCCCTTATCAGTTCGTTAAGGGACAGGTCTTTTATTTTCCAAATAAGGGACGGTCCCTTATTTCAAGGGACGGTTGGCAACACTATCAACAATGTCTTTTTCTGGAATCCACAAATTAAATTTATCCGGCCACCCCAACCATTTAACCAAAACAAGGTTCTTATGCCCCACTTTTTTTCTATCCAAAACTTGTTCGATTTTAAACGATTTGTTTTTGTCTATTAATACAAACTGAAGCTCCTTCTCATAAAACGTCCCCTGTAACTCATCTCCAGCTTGATCCTTTAATCTGTAAACTACGGTGGCTGAGAAGTGCAAAACACAACGACATTTCACAAAACAACGACATTTCACAAAACACAACGACATTTCACAAAACACAACGACATTTCACAAAACACAACGACATTTCACAAAACACAACGACATTTCACAAAACGGAAAGGGTAGGACAACACTTCTTGTTTGTGATTGGACAGAACCCAAGCCCCTCAATGTAATTTTCTTTCACAAAACGGAAAGGGTAGGACAACACTTCTTGTTTGTGATTGGACAGAACCCAAGCCCCTCAGCGAAATTACGAATCCTACTATGGCCATGCCAAGACCCGCCCTCCTCTGTCTCTGATTGGCTGGTCGTTCTGTGCGCTCTACCCACCCAACCCTCTGTTTGAGTTTAAGGTGACTCTCTTCGCTGGAGCGCATTGCAGTAATTTATTTTCCGAAATTGCATGCAAATTCAGGTAGCCTAACTAACGTTACAGCATAAAACGTGTACTGACATCCATTAGCCTAAAATAAGTTTACGTTTTTAATACCACCAATGTTGATAATAGTTCTAGGCTATGTGTCTCATTGCACATTCTAGTGCTAGCTAGAAAATCAGCTGGCTGATCACTCGGAGGGGAATTCAAGTTGATGAATAGTGCTGTATCGGATTATTCAGCTAGTCTATTAATGAAGCCTTAAATAAGCATACGTTTTTAAAAAAAATAAATACCGCCCGTGTTGATAACAATTATCCTATGTGTCTCATTGAAAAGTAATTAGTCACATAGGATGTTGCAGTGTGCTGGAATAGTTATTGTACATAAAGGGACCAAATATGGTCACACTTTATTGCTGTTCCATTATCGGGTTTAACCGTCTTCTTTCTATCTGCCTGTGAACAAACTCACTTAGGCCTACATGCACACAAGGCATAAGAAAACATGCCCAGGGAAAACTTGTATGACCTTGCATGTCATAAAACCAAGAATAAAACCCTCAGCGTTGCAGGAAAGTGAACAGACTTATGAGATCAGGTTTTGTATAGATTTGTGAAAATGAACATTGTGACTAATGACTTTTCAATGACACAAAGAACTGTTATCAACACTGCGAAACACTGGTGGTATTTACTAAAAAACGTAACGTATTAATTTATTTTATTAAACTTGATTTCCCCTCAGTGATCAGCTAGCACTAGTTAGAACAGTAGAAATGAGCTAGATTGTGCTAGAATAGTAGAATATATTGTCTTGTTTCCACTTGCACATTCGACCCGTTCCAGAGCCAACGCAACCCAAATGCGAGACGTACAGCGTGGCTCAAATTGCTTTTCCATTAATCCGAGCTGCTTCTCCGCCAGAGATTCGTTATGTATCGTTGCTAGGTAACGCGACACAGCTGTTCCAAATTACCTTGCTAATGTTAGCTATTATAACATGGCGAACTACTGTCTTGTTTCCACTTGCACATTCGACCCGTTCCAGAGCCAACGCAACCCAAATGCGAGACGTACAGCGCGGCTCAAATTGCTTTTCCATTAATCCGAGCGAACTACGAGTTGGGTAGTTTGTGTTGGTGTTGTGGAATATGTTGCTTCAAAAGCAACAACGTATCCGTCAGCGCACATATGTTATCACAAAAGGCCTCCCTCCCAGTCGTTATTTATGTGGATTGATCTTCGCTAAACACATTCAATTGTTTAAACCAGCAGAGTCGTTGGATCGGTTCAAAATAGGCATAGAAAATAGTTTCGTACTGGATCGGATTCTGTTTTTCAATTAACATTTATTTATTCTCGTTTCTGAGCGATGAATTCAGCTGCTGCTGAACCGACTCGTCTGCCCAAATCACTAAAAGGGCCTGGACTTCCTCGAAACCCCACGGGTTGTTTAATTTTTCCATTTTTTGTTGTTGTTTTTGTTAAACACCCGACAAAGTGAGTAAGCGCGTCTTCTTCGGTTATGTTGCTGTGGTGAATCACCATAGCAACGCACTGGCGGCTCCATTATATTCGAGCCAGCACCAGAGGACAAATCGGGCCGTTTTTGGAGTGGGTCTCGTTGGCGCGGCTCGAATTTGAACTTATGGAAATGCTCAGAAGTCGAGCCAGCGCGGCTCTGGAACGGGTCGAATGTGCAAGTGGAAACAAGACATATAAGAACTGTTATCAACATTGGTGGTATTTATTAAAAACATACGCTTATGGATGTCAGTACGTTTTATCCTGTAACGTTTACCTCCCTGAATTTCGAGAACAGGGCAATCGAGCGCGTTCTTAGACTGAAGAAGATGAGGTGGGTAGAGCGCACAGAACGACCAGCCAATCAGAGACAGAGGAGGGCGGGTCTTGGCATGGACATAGTAGGATTCGTAATTTCGCTGAGGGGCTTGGGTTCTGTCCAATCACAAACAAGAAGTGTTGTCCTACCCTTTCCGTTTTGTGAAAGAAAATTACATTGAGGGGCTTGGGTTCTGTCCAATCACAAACAAGAAGTGTTGTCCTACCCTTTCCGTTTTGTGAAATGTCGTTGTGTTTTGTGAAATGTCGTTGTGTTTTGTGAAATGTCGTTGTGTTTTGTGAAATGTCGTTGTTTTGTGAAATGTCGTTGTGTTTTGTGAAATGTCGTTGTGTTTTGTGAAATGTCGTTGTGTTTTGTGAAATGTCGTTGTTTTGTGAAATGTCGTTGTGTTTTGTGAAATGTCGTTGTGTTTTGTGAAATGTCGTTATGTTTTGTGAAATGTCGTTGTTTTGTGAAATGTCATTGTGTTTTGCACTTCTCAGCCACCGTAGTAAACAGTTGGTATTCGGCGTATGCATTCTATGATTGTGAAAAACTCGTCTGTATATGATTGTTCATACCCTTTTCTGAAAACTCCACGATGCTTTGAGATTCTCACGGTATCGCCAACTTTAAATTTGAATATAGCAGTAGCTTTAGGCTTTGACATGTACAAGTTGTTAAACACAGTTCTCTCGTTTTCTTTACATACTTCAGATGGGCTCATCTTTATCGATCGATGGCGTGTGTGGTTATAAGCATGGACCAAAGATTGCAACACATCTACGTAACGCCGCGAATTAGCGGCTGTCAAATATCTCCACATTTGGGTTTTGAGTGTTTTGTTGAAACGCTCAACTATACACGCCTTTGTCTCATTGTAAGTAGAAAAATGCTTGATTTTATATGATGCCAAGAGTCTTTGAAAGGATTTGTTGTAAAATTCTTTACCGGCGTCTGTCTGGAGTTTCTTCGGCACACGGCCTTCCCTCAATATATTTTCAAAAGCTTTCGTAACATTCTCACCACTTTTGGAAGCAAGACAACGAACCCACGCATGCTTGGTAAATACATCAATGCACGTGAGCAGAAAATGGACACCGTCATTTTCTTCAGCATACTCTGACATGTCTACCAGGTCCGCCTGAAATTGTTTGTCTACCATTCACTAAAACCCGATTCCTTTGAAAATGTTTGAAGATTGGGGCATGAAGCGTATAAGCATCTTGCTTGCATAACCATTGCTGGACATCTTGTAGAGAAGGACTCTCTGTTGTTTGATTTTTGACCGAGTCATATAATTTATTAACGCCGCCAAAAGCTGCAGGGTTTGCAGGGTCATAATAGGCTTTTTCTAACGTGGCATCCATGTCGCTGTATTAATAACAAATGAGTCAATTGTACATTTTCATATAGTATTTATTAAGGTTCCATAGCCTTCACACCAGAATCAATAATGTCAAGATATTTCATACAAGCATCCAGATTGGTATGGGTCATGTGACATGTAGCTATATCTACAATCATACGATAGTCTATTTTTGTTCTTTTCAGCTTTAAGACACAGACATCAGTGATAAATGCACATAAACAAATAACATGTCCAACATCAAAAGACTGAGTCTGTGGGAAGTGTGTTAATATGTCTTTTACACAGCATTGCAAACAAATATCAGATTCTGAACACAAAGAAAGAAGTTCTACCCAGTTCTCATATTTAGTTTTTATCCAACACAAATAATGGCTGAAAATATCATAACCGCGCACATGGTTATGGCTGTTGTTAGCTGGCCTGCTAGATTTTTCAATTACAGTACACATTAGTGAAACAAGCCTGTTGGTCACATATTTTTTAGGCTTGAAAAAAAATACAATTGCGTTACAAATAGTATAAAAAATACCCCTCATGTTTTCTACAGCGTTTGTTCCCAGAGGTCTACAGCTTTTTCAATGATAGATTCGTTGGTATGGTTAATATGTTTTCTAAGTATTTCTGTTATGTCATCCTGTATGTCGTCACCAGGCAGCAAGTCAGCAACAACTGTCTCTGCAATACCTATGATCTTCTCAGGTGATGCAGCAATGTTCAGCGTGAGATCTAGAACGATGATTAATATTTTTAAGAAAGGTTTTGTGAGTAGCTCACCACAAATTTCATCAAAAAATCCTTCATAATAATACGAAGGGTATCCGTACAGACACGCGTGGTTCCTCTGGCTGGGGTGGTTGGTGAGACATCCGTAACAGGACTTTTTAAGTCGCCGATAAAGAATCTTGCTCAGACACAAACATGTAGTGGCTTTCAAAAGATTGATGGCCGTCTGCGACAATCTAGGAGATAACAAAACATCATACTTTTCGTAACAGTTCTTCAAACAATCTTTTCCGGTGTTCTCGACCACGTCCACACCTGATGCAACATTGTTTTCCTTTAAATCGGTACATTTTTCCATACAGGTTTCATTGGTCTCTGTAACATCTGTGGGTGCATCGTCTTCTAAAGTTAAGCGAGTTAGTGAATATGTTAGTGAATCTGTTGCAAAGTCCAAATCTTCAGGACTCCACCGTGCTTTACCATCAGACGTAGCTGTAAAAAAAAATTTTGTTAAAAAGTAGAGCGATGTTTTTAAAAACAGAGAAATCTCTTAATACATCCTGAACATGTGTTATGGTAAAGAAAAAATATTGATTACATAGAGATAGTAGACACTCACCGTTGGTTGACGACATGATACAACTTGAGTATGACACTTCTGCGGAAAATGTGAGGACTTGGGAAATGATCCTTGGAAAAACCTCCTCTTTTAAACACTCCAGAATAGCCTTTTATTGTACCTTTTGTCCCCGATACGTCCAATTTCAAAAACGTGTCCGGGCATGTCCTGTACTGGTGTTATAGGATTAAAAAAACCTTATTCTTGTTGTATTTCCTTTTTAAACATCGTTTTATTATCCACATCAAAAAGAATGGTCTGGGGGAAGTGTGATGCGCTTTTTTCTTCAACAAGGCTCCTGGAAATCCAAACCCTGACACCCACAACCGCTTTTATTACGTCTTTTGTCCCCATATGTTCTATTTCAAAACGTGTCCGGACATGTCTGTGTCTGTATTAAACCATAGTGCTCTATAGGCATTTTTAGAAAAGGTGGCCTAAAATAAAAAATCGTAACTTCTTTTTCCCAAAGTTTCCCGAATTTATCTTCTCACAGCCTAAAATGGAGAACCCAGACATTAGACCTACAAAGTATAGCCGCCTATACTCATTTTAGAAAATGTAAAATAAAAAAATATATATTTTTATTTGGAAACACTGTGCGTGATTAAATAATAGACAGATATATTTACGAACAGACAGTTTAAAAAACAATCTATCCTATGCATTCACAGATACCCGTGGCACGAAAAAAAATAAAAAAATGTTAATTCGCTTTAAATTCACCAAATCCGCAAGCATACGCAGACTGAAAATTCCCACGGTCCAAAGGTCAATCCGCACGCATGCGCAGATTGAAAATTCCCACGGTCAAAAAGTTCACCCTCCCCTTTGTTTTGGTACGCGAGGTGTTAATTATGCAAATAAGGTGTGACGTAGGTGTGAAATATGCAAATTAGTGGGCTTTTCAAATTCCTACGGGGGGTGGAAAAACTGGGTTAACATATATACTACTCATGTTGATATACAGGTGCAGCTCAAAAAATTTGAATATCGTGAAAAAGTTCAATATTTTTTGTCACTCATTTCAGAAAGTGAAACTCATATATTATATAGATTCATTACACATAGAGTGAAATATTTCAAGCCTTTATTTCTTGTAATTTTGATGATTATGGCTTACAGCTAATATGGCTTATGGCTTAAACCCAAATTCAGTGTCTCAGAAAATTAGAATATTGTGAAAAAGTTAAATATTGGAAACTCATGGTGTCACACAGCTAATGAACTCAAAACACCAGCAAAGGTTTCCTGAGCCTTTAAATGGTCTCTCAGTCTGGTTCAGTAGGCTACACAATCATGGGGAAGACTGCTGACTTGACAGATGTCCAGAAGACAGTCATTGACACCCTCCACAAGGAGGGTAAGCCACAAAAGGTCATTGCTAAAGAAGCTGGTTGTTCACAGAGTGCTGTATCCAAGCATATTCATAGAAAGTTGAGTGGAAGGAAAAAGTGTGGTAGGAAAAGGTGCACAAGCAACAGGGATAACCGCAACCTTGAGAGGATTGTCAAGCAAAATCCATTCAAGAATTTGGGGGAGCTTCACAAGGAGTGGACTGAGGCTGGAGTCATCAAGAGCCATCACACACAGACGAATCCAGGACATGGGCTAAAAATGTCGCATTCCTCGTGTCAAGCCACTGATTTTTAAAGTATCATATTTAATATTTGGTCGCATAGCCTTTGCATGCTATTACTTCCTGAAGTCTGTGACCAATCAACATCAAAAGACTCTCGATATCTTATTTTCAGGTACTGTTACAAGCGATACTATAACCTCTCTGCATTTGAACTGATCTCTATGAGAATTGGGGGGTAAGACTAGATTCAGCTGTAAATTACACTGGTACAGTATGGAACACATGACTGGCGAAATGGCTGTACGTCATCAAGGGTCTAAGGCAGGGGTGTCCAAACTTTTTTCACTGAGGGCCAGATGGAGAAAAATAATGACTACCACGGGCCACAGGCTATTATATATATATATATATATATATATAGGCTATGTGTGTGTGTAAAATAAATACAAGTGCGCTCAGACATGTGGCATACAGTTGCCAACATCACTTAGATTTCTATTTAAATTGGGCGAATAGTATTATAGCCTAATAAAAGGCGAACTTGAAGAGATTTTAAGAATTTCACTCACCAGTGACACTTCTAAAGAGAACAGTGTTGTTGTGCCTTGGACTGAAGAATCGCTGTGATGTCGGGCGTGAGGTTTGTAGATGCGATTCGCAGGACATTGCAAAGGTGACTGTCTGTTATCTTTGATCGCAAACGGCTCTTGTTTAGCGTCATCAGGGAAAATGATTGCTCACATATGTATGTGGAGCCGAACAGACTCGGCATTCTTTTTGCGTGGCGCCTCATCTGTGGAAATTTTTACTTTTCCAAACTCTTGATGTTAGCTGATAAATCCTCGATTTGCCGGGTCACTGTTTCTCGCAACACTAACATTGCAGAAGTCTAGTTTCTTTTCTGGGCATACAATCTCCACAATTTTTGTGACGCACTCTTTAATAAAATCACCCTCTGCAAAGGCCTTTCCATACTTCGCTATTAGCTTAGCCACCTCGTAGCTAGCCCTGGTAGCATTCTGCTGCGTTTGATTAGCACAAAATCTGGGTTTGTTGCAATGATAGGCTTGCCGCCAACTGCTTTGATTTCTCTTCTCTGGTTGCTCCAGTATATGCCTTAAAAGACGCATCATGTTTCGTTTCATAATGTCTCTGTGATGTTCTGTTATTATGTATGTCTGTTTGTTTATTATTATCATTCATCATTGCATTCCCCTCTGTTCGTGGGTTGTCTGAGTCGCATTCGTGTGTTTGTTTACCCTGTCTCGTGTATGCACTGTTTAGGTGACTTCGGGATTTCCCAAGGTTTCGTGTTCTGCTACTTCCTGGTTCCCTTACGCTAATTGTATAGATTACTAACTCGTGCTAACAATCACTCGGGTGGTTTATTAATTAAATGCACTTACTAAACCTATTAACATAAATGTCTACTAACGAACTAACGGTCTGTCTTATAGTTAGGTATTAACAAGATTAACCAGTTTGTCCGCGATCTCTTATTCGCCCCAGCTGTTTGTATGTAGTTTCACCTCTCGTGATTACTGAGCACACTCCGCTCCACTTCGAGCCCGTTGTTTGTTATGCATGTTTCCGAGTCCCTTCCATGTCTTTGTTATGTTTACGTGATTGTTTCATTTCTACCTCATGTGTTAACCTCACGTAGTTTGTTACCCCTCCCTTTCCTATACGTATATATAGACCCACATATCCGTTTTGTTCCTTGTCAGAACGTACCCTTTATTTCCTGAGCCTGAGAATTTGAAAGCCAGTGACTTATTGCATACCTGAGACAACCTTTTCCTTACGACCCGAGATAGTCTACCGTTTTTGTACCTCTGCCTTTTGATTTCTAGTTTTTCGACCTTTGATTGTTTTTGACTTTGCCTTGCCTGCCGATTTTGTAACTCTGCCTCTGATTTCCGGTTTCCGACTTTAGCTTCCTCACCACTCTTTGCATTCCGTTTTTGTACTGTGCTATTTGATATCCTGGCTTTTTGACCTCACCCTTTTGAAATAAACCTCGTTCTTGCTCTATCCTTGTCTGCTATTGGGTCTGTGTCTGAGACGTAACAGTACGTTCTGACCAGAGATGGACCCAGCAGACAGCTCCCGGATGGGCCACGCCATCGAGCAGCAGGGTGCCATACTGGGTCGCCACCAGAACCAGTTGGATTCAGTTTCGCAGCATCTGCAAGACCTCACCCTCTGTGTTTCGCAGCTGACAGCTACGATCCAGGCATTTCAGCCTGGCCACGCTCCCCAGCAACCATCTGTTCCTGTTCCGGTTTCTGCTCCTGCTCCTGCTCCCTCAGCACCCCCTCCTGTTCCGGTCCGGGAACCTCGTCTTCCTCCGCCGCAGAGATACTCCGGAGAACCTGGCGGTTGTCGGCCCTTCCTCACCCAGTGCCAGCTCGTCTTCCAGCTGCAGCCTACCACCTTCCCCACTGAGCTCTCCCGGGTGGCTTATATCATCACGCAGCTATCTGGTCGAGCCATGAAGTGGGGAACGGCGGCCTGGGAGGAGGGTCTTCCGTGCATCCAGACCTCATACGGGTTCGCGGAGGAGATGAAGAGGGTCTTCGACCGTTCTAAACATGGGCATGAGGCGGCAAGGGAGATGATGATGATGCGCCAGGGCAATCTCACTGTATCGGATTTCGCCATAGAATTCCAGACGTTGGCGACGTCCAGCAGATGGGAGAGCAGGGCGCTGTACGACGCATTCCTCATGGGACTGGCGGAACGGATTAAGGACGAGCTGCTGACTCGGGATCTTCCGGAGGACCTGGGGGACCTCATCGCGCTCGCCATCCGCGTTGACCATCGCCTTCAGGACCGCAGCAGGTTCCGTCAGCAGGCTACTTCTAATCAGGGGGCTCCCTGGAGATCCCACATCAACGATCCATCCATTGCCACCAAGAAACCGCCGTCCCGGGCACCAGAGACGGAGGCCATGGAGGTGGATCGTACTCGCCTGTCGAAGGAGGAACGTGATCGGAGGATGAGTTCCAGAGCCTGCCTCTACTGTGGCCAACCGGGTCACTTTGTTGCCAAGTGCCCGGTAAAAGCCAACGCCCGCTAGTGACCAGAGGAGCACTAGTGGGCGTTATTCCAATTGATCACTCCTCTAGGAACCGCACCTGCCTTCCTGTGACGCTCGAGTGGGCAGATCAAGCGAGGAGGACATCCGCCCTCGTCGATTCTGGAGCGGAGGAGAGCTTTCTGGACGCTGGGATGGCGTCCAGATGGGGAGTTCCTCTCCTCAAGCTGTCACACCCACTAGCCGCCGAGTCCCTCAGCGGCCAGAGATTCGCCAGCATAAACCACATCACCGCCCCACTCAAGCTGCGGATCTCAGGCAACCATCGGGAGGAGCTTCAGCTCCACATCATCGATTCTCCCAACTCACCCATTATCCTGGGACACCCCTGGCTGGTCAAGCACAACCCCACGTTCGAGTGGTCGACACATGAGATTTTGGGCTGGAGCCCATTCTGTTCATCTCATTGTCTCCGAGAAGCCCACTCTCCTCTTCCGAGTCCCCTTCCGAGCCCCCCCTCTTCCGAGATGTGCGAGGACCTGTCCCGTATCCCTTCCGAGTACCTGGACCTCAAGGAGGTGTTCAGCAAGTCCCGAGCCGTTAATCTGCCTCCTCACCGTCCCTATGACTGTGCCATTGAGCTACAACCCAGCGCAGTTCCACCTAGAGGGCGAGTCTTCTCTCTCTCCCGACCTGAGCACGAGGCCATGGAGAAGTATCTACGGGAGTCTCTGACGGCAGGAGTCATTAGACCTTCCTCCTCGCCCGCTGGAGCGGGGTTCTTCTTCGTGGGAAAGAAGGATGGTTCCCTAAGGCCCTGCATCGACTACCGGGGTCTCAATGACCTCACGATCAAGAACCGCTACCCGCTTCCTCTCATGGCGTCCGCGTTTGAACTTCTCCAGGGGGCGTCCATTTTCACCAAGTTGGACCTCCGCAACGCATACCACCTGGTGCGTATCCGTGATGGGGATGAGTGGAAGACGGCCTTCAACACACCCACGGGCCACTGGGAATACCTGGTGATGCCATTCGGCCTCACTAATGCCCCTGGCGTATTTCAGAAATTGGTTAATGACGTGCTCGGCGACCTGCTCAACAGGGTCGTTTTTGTGTATCTGGGCGATATTCTTATTTTCTCCAAGACCGAGGCCGAGCATGTTACCCATGTCCGCCAGGTGTTGAGACGCCTCCTGGAGAATAGACTGTTCGTCAAAGCAGAGAAGTGCGACTTCCACTGTTCCACCACGACCTTCTTGGGGTACATCATCTCCGCAGGGAGTCTGAGCATGGACCCCGAGAAGGTCAAAGCCGTAATGGAATGGCCTCAGCCGGAGAGCCGGAAGGACCTACAACGATTCCTGGGATTCGCTAACTTCTATCGGCGTTTCATCCGAGGATACAGCTCATTAGCCGCCCCACTCACTGCTCTCACCTCTACAAGGACGTCGTTCTCATGGAATTCTAGAGCCGGAACAGCGTTTAAGGAGCTGAAGAATCGCTTCACCACCGCTCCCATCCTGATCCACCCTGATCCCAAGGCCCAGTTCATTGTGGAGGTTGATGCCTCCAATGTCGGAGTAGGGGCGGTGCTGTCCCAACGGTCCGCTAAGGACAACAAGGTGCACCCGTGTGCATACTTTTCCCATCGTCTCACACCTACGGAGGCGAATTATGACATCGGCAACCGGGAGCTCCTGGCAGTCAAGATGGCTCTGGACGAATGGAGGCACTGGCTAGAGGGAGCTCAAGAACCTTTCTTAGTCTGGACCGATCATAAGAATTTGGAATATCTGCAGACAGCCAAGAGACTCAACTCCCGTCAAGCCCGCTGGGCTTTGTTCTTTACCCGCTTCCACTTTGTGCTCGCCTACAGACCGGGATCCAAGAATGTTAAGCCCGATGCACTGTCCCGCAGATTTGACACACCTACCAAGGAGGAGGACCCTGACACCATCCTTCCGGTTAGCTGCTTCGTCCACGCCATGGAGTTTGACGTAGAGACCACCGTGCTCAATGCACTCAAAGGCGAATCAGGTCCCAGTGGTTGTCCGACTAACAGACTTTATGTTCCTGAGGCAGTCCGGACCAACGTCCTGCAGTGGGGTCACTCCTCCAATCTGTCCTGCCACCCAGGGGTCACCAGGACACTTACGTTCATCCAGCGACGGTTCTGGTGGCCCCATATGAAGGAGGAGATCAAGGACTTTGTCGCTGCCTGCTCAGTCTGTGCCCAGAATAAGGTACCACACTCACACCCTGCAGGATTACTTCAGCCCCTCCCCATTCCTCACCGACCCTGGTCACACATCGCACTAGATTTTATCACTGGGTTGCCCACTTCCAATAATTACACCACAATTCTCACCACTGTCGATAGATTTTCTAAGGCTGTTCACTTTATTCCCCTCACTAAACTCCCTTCCGCCAAGGAAACGGCATCCATCTTAGTCCAACACATTATTAGGTTACACGGCATCCCCACAGATATAGTTTCAGATAGAGGTCCACAGTTCACAGCTAGGTTCTGGAAAGCTTTTTGCACTCTCTTAGGCACCACTGTTAGTCTGTCATCAGGTTTTCATCCCCAGAGTAATGGCCAGACTGAGCGGGCTAATCAAGTGATAGAGACAGTTCTACGGTGTTTGTGTTCAAGGAACCCCACGTCCTGGAGTCACCAACTACCTTGGGCTGAATATGCCATAAATTCTCACACCTCCTCTGCCTCTAAACTATCCCCTTTCGAGTGTTGTTTAGGCTACCAGCCGCCTCTGTTCCCGAGCCAGGAGGAGGAGGTGGGAGTGCCGTCGGCCGAAGCCTTCATCCGGCGCTGCATCCGCACCTGGAAAACTACCCGTCAGAATCTGCTTCGTGCCAGCGCCAGGATGAGGGTAACGGCCGATCGGCGTCGGTCCAAGGCACCCCAGTATCGGGTGGGGCAACGGGTGTGGCTTACGACACGGGACATTCCCCTCAAAGTGGACTCCCGCAAGTTGGCACCTCGTTACATTGGGCCCTACACCATCACTAAGGTTTTGAGTCCCACAGCCGTGAGACTCAAGTTGCCTACCACCATGCGTCGGATCCACCCGACTTTCCACGTCTCACGGCTCAAACCGGTAGTCACCCACCCCCGTTGTCCCGCCCCTGATGCCCCCCCTCCCCCCCGTCTCATCGATGGAGGCGATACGTACACTGTACGTAAACTTTTGGACTGCCGTCGTCGGGGTCGGGGCCTCCAGTACTTGGTTGACTGGGAGGGCTACGGCCCCGAGGAGAGAAGTTGGATTCCCACCAGTTTTATACTGGATAAGACTGTCATTAAGGACTTCCACAAGAACCATCCTGTGCCACCTGTTAAAGCACCAAGAGGTGCTTCTTAGGGGGGAGGGTACTGTGATGTTCTGTTATTATGTATGTCTGTTTGTTTATTATTATCATTCATCATTGCATTCCCCTCTGTTCGTGGGTTGTCTGAGTCGCATTCGTGTGTTTGTTTACCCTGTCTCGTGTATGCACTGTTTAGGTGACTTCGGGATTTCCCAAGGTTTCGTGTTCTGCTACTTCCTGGTTCCCTTACGCTAATTGTATAGATTACTAACTCGTGCTAACAATCACTCGGGTGGTTTATTAATTAAATGCACTTACTAAACCTATTAACATAAATGTCTACTAACGAACTAACGGTCTGTCTTATAGTTAGGTATTAACAAGATTAACCAGTTTGTCCGCGATCTCTTATTCGCCCCAGCTGTTTGTATGTAGTTTCACCTCTCGTGATTACTGAGCACACTCCGCTCCACTTCGAGCCCGTTGTTTGTTATGCATGTTTCCGAGTCCCTTCCATGTCTTTGTTATGTTTACGTGATTGTTTCATTTCTACCTCATGTGTTAACCTCACGTAGTTTGTTACCCCTCCCTTTCCTATACGTATATATAGACCCACATATCCGTTTTGTTCCTTGTCAGAACGTACCCTTTATTTCCTGAGCCTGAGAATTTGAAAGCCAGTGACTTATTGCATACCTGAGACAACCTTTTCCTTACGACCCGAGATAGTCTACCGTTTTTGTACCTCTGCCTTTTGATTTCTAGTTTTTCGACCTTTGATTGTTTTTGACTTTGCCTTGCCTGCCGATTTTGTAACTCTGCCTCTGATTTCCGGTTTCCGACTTTAGCTTCCTCACCACTCTTTGCATTCCGTTTTTGTACTGTGCTATTTGATATCCTGGCTTTTTGACCTCACCCTTTTGAAATAAACCTCGTTCTTGCTCTATCCTTGTCTGCTATTGGGTCTGTGTCTGAGACGTAACAGTCTCTTAACGTTAAATTATTTTCATCACCGCTACTGATTCCTGGCAAATTAAAAAGACACACTTGCCTCTGTACTCAGTGAAAAAGTATTCATTTTGCCATCGTGGCTGGAATTTCCTACATTCACTATCCACCTTTCGCTTCTTTGCAGTCGCCATGTTGATAATAATACGATTAGTAGGCTACACGAACGTTGGCTAGCTAATGCATAAGATTATTTTTTATTTGGGGGGGGGGGGTAAACTGCTGACCTGTTTTTAGAGTTGGTCTTTTACTATGCTGCCTCCTAGTGTTAAAAAACCAACAGCATTTTTTTTTCTCATTTGTTGCAGCGGGCCAGATTTAATAATTATTCTGAAATGTTTCGAGGGCCGCTTTAAAACGCTTCAAGGGCCGCAATTGGCCCGCGGGCCGTAGTTTGGACACCCCTGGTCTAAGGTATCAAACGAGCCCCAAACCATCACTCTGCGGCCAGATATGGAGTAGATGTGGATGGATCCCTTTAAGGGTTGTTTCTCCTGACTTTTTTCCCCATAGAGTTCTATAGGAAAATGAGTCAGGAGAAATAACCCTTGCAGTGATCCATCCACATCTACTCCATATCTGGCAACAGAGTGATGGTTTGGGGCTTGTTCGATAGCTCAGACCCTTGATGAATTACAGCCATTTAGCCAGCCATGTGTTCCATACTGTACCAGTGTAATTTACAGCTGAATCTAGTCTCACCCCCAAATTCCCATAGAGATCAGTTCAAATGCAGAGAGGTTATAGTATCGCTTGTAACAGTACCTGAAAATAAGATATCGAGAGTCTTTTGATGTTGATTGGTCACAGACTTCAGGAAGTAACAGCATGCAAAGGATATGTGACCAAATATTAAATATGATACTTTAAAAATATGTTAAAGCAAAATATTCTAATTTTCTGAGACACTGAATTTTGGGTTTCATTAGCTGTAAGCCATAATCATCAAAATTACAAGAAATAAAGGCTTGAAATATTTCACTCTATGTGTAATGCATCTATATAATATATGAGTTTCACTTTCTGAAATGAGTGACAAAAAATATTTAAATTTTTCACGATATTCAAATTTTTTGAGCTGCACCTGTACATACACGAAACAATGTGTGTTAGCACATAAAAAGCATTAAGCGTAAACAATATCTATCAAAATATGTACACATTCACAGATGTGTGATAGTAGATGAAATGCATTATGGGCACTCAGTTAGTCAGAATGTATACACATTCACGGCTGTGTGATAAAAAAATCTTTAAAGACTGCCTCTGAAAAATTAGACAGAATATTTACTGGAATCCATTGTCTTGTATGTATACGCGTCACACTGACACGGCTCCCACCTGTGCTCTCTCCCATCATTTACCTGTTCTTAGATACGACAGCACCATGAGCCACCGCAACTCAGCCACCTGCAAACATGCCAGAACACTTTCATTCTCAATGTTTTTTTTTTATAGTACCAAGATTAGAGGACATGGATTTTATGCCAGCGTGCATCTGACAAACAAGGAAAAATGGCGTCAGAAGGTACCTTAAGTGCGAACCAAGACAAACCTCAACACAAAATGGAACAGGTGTGAAGCAGAGCATTGTTTTGAGGAAATCTAATGTGAGCTATCACAGCAGCTGTTGGTTGGTACCATGGGGAATGTCCACACAACGCATTCAGACCTCGTAACTACCACAAACTCAAGTTTGTTAAAACAGGGTAGCAGATTACCATGGTAGTAAAATTCTGCTATATGGCAAGAACCCAGGTCTGATTTTCAATCCCTTTTCATGTATAACATGAAATTCGACTACAGCCGATTTACGTCATATCTGTGTTGGACTGCATCGGAAACGGTCCTAGATGGCAGAAAAATCTGTGCTGCGTGAACTAAGGTGGAAATGACAACAGGAGGTTAAGCAGGCAGCGGTGCAGCAGCTCTCGGGCGCCTTCAACAACAACGATGCGCCTTCAAACAAACCAACGACAGCATTGGTTAGAGAGAGAGGAGAGAGTTTTGTCACCTATCTTGGCGTATTGATAAACTACTCAAAATAAAATCTACATTTAATTTCTCCCTCCCTAATAGTGTTCAACTACAGGTATAAAAGTTATTTTATTTAACAGTGTGGCGAAGTTAGCTCTTGTAGCTTGGGGGAAGAAGACACGGCAGTCAGTCAAATGCAGTTTAACTTTCTTTATTTTCTTTTGCAGTTTACACGGACACAATTTAGTATCCAGTCCGTCCTCATCTCCATTCCCCGCGGCACCTTATCAAGGCTCTCAGGCTCACTGTTGAACAATCAAGGCAATTGGTTAATTGATAACAATCCTATAATCAAATAGTCCCCAATTGCCCGATTGCCGACAGCTGTGCCGGTTCCCTAAACCACCCGTGTTCACTCTCTCTCTTGCTAGCTGCGCCTAAAACCACGCCCCCCTACCACATACCCCCACCGCCCGACTTAGGCCGGGAAGCCATCCGGCCAATGCTCAACTCCCCCCCCCCCTCCTCCTCCTCCCCCGGACGGGAGAGAAAATCAGCCACCACCATCTGCGCTCCCGGCCTATGAATCACCCTGAAATTAAAAGGCTGTAAAGCCAGATACCACCGAGTGATTCGGGCGTTGGTATCCTTCATGCGGTGGAGCCATTGGAGGGGCGCATGGTCCGAGCAGAGGGTGAATGAGCGACCCAGCAGATAATAACGGAGGGACCCGACCGCCCATCTGATGGCCAGGCACTCCTTCTCGACCGTGCTGTACTTCGCTTCCCGCTGTGATAGCTTTCGGCTAATGTACAGCACTGGTCGGTCGACCCCCTCCACCTGCTGAGTCAAAACGGCCCCCAGCCCTCTGTTCGATGCGTCAGTCTGCAAATTAAAGGGGAGAGAGAAATTAGGGGTGAACAAGAGCGGTTTCCCACACAAAGCTTCCTTTACCCTCTCAAACGCCTGCCGACACAGCTCCGTCCACTGAACCGGATCTGGGGCACCTTTTCGAGTCAAGTCGGTCAGGGGACTGGCCAGGTCCGAGAAAGCCGGGATGAACCGTCTGTAGTAACCGGCCAGTCCCAAAAACCTCCTCACCTCTTTTTTTGTCTTGGGTCGTGGACAGGTCGCGATCGCCGCCGTTTTGTCCACCAGAGGTCGCACCTGTCCACTTCCCAAGTGGTACCCCAAATACCGTACCTCCGCTCTGCCAATCGCACACTTCTTTGGGTTAGCCGTGAGTCCCGCCTGTCTCAGGGACTCCAGTACCGCCCCCACATGCCGCACATGCTGAGCCCAGTTGTCACTATGTATTATTATATCGTCCAGATAGGCTGCAGCGAAAGCCGCATGTGGACGCAGTACCCTGTCCATGAGACGTTGAAAAGTGGCCGGGGCTCCGAATAACCCAAACGGAAGTGTCCGGAATTGGTACAATCCGCCCGGAGCGGAGAAAGCCGTTTTTTCCTTGGACTCTGGAGACAAGGGAATCTGCCAGTAGCCCTTGGTCAAATCCAGTGTCGAAAAAAATGAGCTGTGCCCAGCCGATCCAATAGGTCATCGACCCGAGGCATAGGATAGGCATCGAATCGTGACACTTTGTTTACTTTGCGATAGTCTACACAGAAGCGAACAGATCCATCAGGCTTACTCACCAGCACGATGGGGCTATTCCACGCACTGTTAGACTCTTCTATTACGCCCAACTCCAACATTGTCTTTATTTCTGCCTGAACCACTCTCTTTTTATGTTCAGGCAGTCGGTAGGGGCGCGAACGCACCGTCACCCCCGGGGTTGTCTCAATATGGTGATTGATCAGATTGGTGTGGCCTGGTAGGGGGGAAAACACATCAGCGAACTGCTTTTGCAACTTGGCAAGATCCGTTCTCTGATTCGGTAAGAGATGGCTATCAAAAAGGGGTGAGGTTTGATCGTTTGAATTTGGCACCTCCGGTCCCAGCTCATCTCTCTCCTGATCTACCGATATCAAGGAGACCGGTATCACCTCTTTCCACAGTTTTAATAGATTGAGGTGATAAATCTGTTTCGCCCCCTCTCTATCAGACCGCTCCACCTCATAATCGACTTCCCCCACTCGTCGTGTGACCACAAAGGGTCCTTGCCACTTGGCGAGTAATTTTGTGCTGGAAGTCGGCAGTAATACCAAGACTTTCTCTCCCGGTGAAAATTGCCGTAGTTTTGTTCCTCTATTGTAGTGCTTTTGCTGACGTTCCTGAGCCTCGAGCAAATTCTCTCGTGATAATCTCCCCAGTGTATGGAGTTTTGCTCGCAGGTCCATAACGTATTGAATTTCGTTTTTACTGGGGCTTGGACCCTCCTCCCAGCTTTCTTTAACCAGGTCCAAAATACCCCGTGGTTTTCTACCGAACAGCAATTCAAAAGGAGAAAATCCCGTGGAGGCCTGGGGAACCTCTCGCACTGCAAACAATAGAGGAACTAGCCACTTATCCCAATTTCGGCTGTCATCGTGCACAAACTTCCGAATCATGGATTTCAAAGTCCTATTAAAACGTTCCACGAGCCCATCCGTTTGTGGATGGTACACGCTAGTTTTAATAGACTGAACACCCAAAAGTTCATACAGTTCGCGTAGTGTGCGTGACATGAATGAAGTGCCTTGATCAGTCAGAATCTCTTTCGGGATTCCAACTCGGGAGATTATTTGGAACAATGCCTGCGCAACACTTTTAGCCGAGATATTGCGCAATGGCACTGCTTCGGGATACCGGGTTGCATAATCCACCAGAACTAATACAAATCGGTATCCCTGAGTGCTCCGTTCAAATGGCCCGATGAGGTCCATGCCCACTCTATCAAACGGGACCTCAATTAATGGTAGGGGCCGCAATGGGGCTTTTGGGATGGCTGGGGAATTTACCAGCTGACAATCTGGACAGGATGCACACCACCTACGTACGTCCGCCCAGATGCCCGGCCAATAAAATCGGGCCATTATCCGGTTTAGTGTTTTTTCATACCCTAAGTGCCCAGCCATGGGGTTGAAATGAGCCGCCTGGAAAATCATTTCCCGGCGGCTTTTCGGTACCAACAACTGGGTCGTCTCCTCACCTGTCTGAGTGTCACGACTCACTCGATATAACCTATCTTTAATAATGCAAAAATACGGGTGAGAGCGTGCAGCGTCAGGGCGCACCAGCTGACCATCAACACATATCACCTGGTCGAAGGCAAAGCGTAGGGTATCGTCTCGAGACTGGGCGAGTGGAAAATCCTCCATGGGTTGGAACACCGGCACCTGGGGAGTCTCTCCCGGAGCCGCCCCCCCCCCGTCAGTGTCGGACGACCCCGCGTCACCACTTTCCGCTGCACACACCTCACACTTCCCTACCAGTCGTGATCGTACCCCCATCAGTTTTTCCGCTATTATTTTAAACCCCGCCCAATCTGTTCCCAAAATCAGAGGGTGCGAGAGGTGGGAGCTAACCGCAGCCTCTATGATATGCTTTTTCTCTTTTATCCAAATTTCCACTGGTACTATTGGGTATGTGTGTCGATCCCCATGCACACACCTAATTACCACCCAACGTGCCGATCTCAAAGCCTCGGTTCGAACCAGGCTCTGGTGAATCATGGTCTGCATAGCCCCTGAATCCAACAGTGCCCGGTGTTCACTCCCTTGCACCCTTACCGGAATGCAGTACGCCCCGTCTGAATCGGGAGCGGAGGTGGGCGGTCCGACCACCCGGACCACCTGCCCCACCTCCATAAGCGGACAATTGCGGCGCAGGTGGCCCAGCCGTCCACACCGCCAACACTCCGGTCCAGGCGTTTGAGGCACTCCCTGTGGGTCGGACTGCACTGCCACTGAGCCTGAGGGGGGAAAAGAGGGCAGAGCGTTACGGGGGTTCACAGTAGCAAAGGAGGGGTTCTGGGGACGGGAAACAGGAAAGGGGGCGGAAGGAGGGGGGAATTTCTTCCTGGGCGCCGGCTCCGGCTTCTGCTGCTGGGTGAAGGGGTGTTGCGCCAGGTGGTCCTCTGTCAGGGTGACGGCGGTATCCAGGTTGGTGGGTCTATGGCACTGGACCCACCTTGCGGTCTCCGCCGGCAACCCCCCGACAAATCTTTCCAGGACCACCTGCTCCATAACTCCAGCAGCCGATCTTATTTCCGGCTGGAGCCAGCGCCTCGCTGCGTCCGCCAGCCGCTGGGCGTAGGCAAAAGGCCGGTCCTCTTCAGTCAGGTCGCACTCCCGGAACCGTCGTCGGTGCTCCTCCGGGGTACCCCCCGTCCGGTCGAGGACCGCCTTTTTGATATTCCTGTACACCGCCCTAGCGGCTGTCGGCAGGCCATGCACCGCTCGTTGCGCCTCCCCCGTCAGGAGGGGCAGGAGCCGCACAGCCCACTCCTCTACCGGCCACCGGGAGGCTTCTGCCGCCAGCTCAAAAGCTTCCAGGAAAGCCTGAGCGTCATCCTCTGACGTCATCTTAGGTATGTTAAATTTCGGGGAGGGGACGCTCTGCCTTCCTGTGGCCTCCCCGGTGACCGTAAATTGGAGCAGTGCCTGTGTCTGCAGGCTCGACTGCTCCCGCAGGGCTTGCATTTGCTCCATATGAGCCGCCGCCTGTCGCTCCTGCATAGCCGCCAGCCCCTCCAGCACTCTGCTCAATGTTGTCATCGACAACTCCTGGCCGCTTGGATCCGTCTCCATTCTCCGTTTTTCTTCCCTTGCTTTTTACTCCCCACGTACAGGGCCACCACTGTGGCGAAGTTAGCTCTTGTAGCTTGGGGGAAGAAGACACGGCAGTCAGTCAAATGCAGTTTAACTTTCTTTATTTTCTTTTGCAGTTTACACGGACACAATTTAGTATCCAGTCCGTCCTCATCTCCATTCCCCGCGGCACCTTATCAAGGCTCTCAGGCTCACTGTTGAACAATCAAGGCAATTGGTTAATTGATAACAATCCTATAATCAAATAGTCCCCAATTGCCCGATTGCCGACAGCTGTGCCGGTTCCCTAAACCACCCGTGTTCACTCTCTCTCTTGCTAGCTGCGCCTAAAACCACGCCCCCCTACCACAAACAGCAGTATTTTTTCCCTCTTTTCTAATTTCACAATTAATATATACATTACATTACATTACAGGCATTTAGCAGATGCTTTTCTCCAGAGTGACATACACAACTTCTTTTTAAAATGTTTTTTTTAAAACTTATTATCCATTTATACAGCTGGATATATACTGAAGCGCTTCAGGTTAAGTACCTTGCTTAAGGGTACAATGGCAGTGTCCTATCTGGGAATCGAACCTGCAACCTTTCGGTTACAAGGCCAGTGCCTTAACCATTATACTACACTACCACCCTGTATATACAGTATATATTATAAGCCAAACCTCTCTAGCACATTTCTGTAAATTACTTTGTGTACTTGCATTTATTCTTTATAAATGTGTGGATGATGTGTGCAGGATGTGCGGAGGATGTGTGCAGGATGTGCGGAGGATGTGTGGATGATGTGTGCAGGACGTGCGGAGGATGTGTGCAGGATGTGCGGAGGATATGTGGATGATGTGTGCTAGATGTGCGGATGTGTGCAGGATGTGCGGAGGATGTGTGGATGTATGCAGGATGTGTGGAGGATGTGCGGAAGATGTGTGCGGATGTGAAAAAATTTTGTGAATGTGTGCAGGATGTCCGGATGTAAGAAGGATGTATGCAGGATGTGCAAAGGATGTGCAGATGTGTGCAGGATGTGTGGATGTGCGGCGGATGTATGCAGGATGTGTGGATGTGCGAAGGATGTGCGGAGGATGTGTGGATGTGTGGATGTGAGGAGGATGTGTGCAGGATATGGGGAGGATGTGAGCAGGAGCAGGTGATGTGGCTGGTCAAGCTTCAGGGGCTGACGCAGGAGTTACACTGCTGGTGGGCTGAGTATTGCATATTGCAGTTGAAAACTGTATGCTGCCTCACCTGCTGGAACGCTAATTAGGGAACACCCCTAACCTTTTATTTTCTATTCCCTTCTGGATAGAGTGCAGTGACCGGTATGCACACTAGAGGTAGGTATTTAAAGGTAAGTACGCTATTCTATTTCAGGTAAGTCAAACTACACAACCAACAAATAAAGCATAAATAAGAAAAAATTATATACACCTGTGGCAGGGTGGGCGTGGTTAGCCTCTGCGTGCAGAGAGAGAGTGAACCGAGCGGCTCTCGGACCCTGAGCCACAGCTGTCATAAGTTAATCAGCATCAGGGTGAAACGTAATTGAATAATGGTTTGATTGTTTCTGATTGCTATGACAGTGAGCCGGGGCTTGAAAAGGGAGAGAAGGGCGGACAAACGGGGCTGGCTGGAGACGGAGGAAGTGATAGCCTCGAGAAGCCAGATCCGAAAAGTAAAAAGTAAAACTGTAAATTAAATATACCCAAGCGGGTTTGTGCAACATACGGTGTGGTCTCCCCTTCTTCCCGAGCGGTGGCACTCGATCTTGTTACAGTGGTGGCCAGTACGGGGGGCAATTTCGAAAAACAAAAAACAACCCATTAGAAGTAATGGAGACCAGCCAGGAGCGACCTGAAGCGGGGCAGCCGGTGCTGACGCTCGCACGCATGCTGGAGGCGATGGCCCAGATGCAGGAGCGGCAGGCTGCCGTACACCAGGAACAGATGGAGGCGCTACGGGTGCAGTCCACCCTACAGACAGAGACGTTGCGGCAGCTGGCCAATGGCAGGGGGGCAGGGTCCCGGGATCCATACGTCCGATCCCCCATGAAGATCCAGCTGCCAAAAATGACGGCCGACGATGACGCCCAGGCCTTCCTGGACAGTTTCACGGTGGCCACGGAGGCGTGTCAGTGGCCCAGCGAGGAGTGGGTAGTCCGCCTCCTGCCCCTGTTAACAGGGGAAGCCCAGCAGGCGGCACACGGGCTGCCGGCCGCAGCCCGGGCGGACTACAACACCGTCAGGAAGGCAATCCTGGATCGGCTTGGCTATAGCCCAGAAGATCAAAGGCGCCGCTTCCGGGAAGCCTCCCTGGTTCCGGGGGACCGCCTCTTCGCGTTCGCCCAGCGGCTCACCGACATGGCCCGACGATGGCTGCAGCCAGAAATCCGGTCCGCCGCGGGGGTGGTGGAACAGGTGGTGCTGGAGAAATTTGTGGCCGGGCTGCCAGAGGCGACTGCCAACTGGGTGCGCTGCCACCGACCCACTGATCTGGAGCTGGCAGTTATCCTGGCCGAAGACCATCTGGCCGTGGTACCCAGCAGCCCGCCGCAAAAACCGCCGGAACCAGCTCCTAGGAGGAGACCCCCTCCTCGCACGGTCCCTTCCTCTCTGTCCCGCGACACCGCTACAACCTATCCCCGATTTAATCCCCCTTCTTTTCTCTCTCCCTCTCCAGGCCCAGGCTCGGTGGCGGGAGGGTCCGACCCACATAGGGCTCCTCAGACGGTCGGACCGGGTTGTTGGCGATGCGGGCAGCTCGGCCACCTGCCCGCGACTGTCCACTTATGGAGGTGGGGCAGGTGGTCCGGGTTGTCGGTCCGCCCACTCCTGCTCACGATCCAGAGGGAGCGTACTGCATCCCGGTAAGGGTGCAAGGGAGTGAACACCGGGCGTTGTTGGACTCAGGGGCGATGCAGTCCATGATTCGGCAAAGCCTGGTTCGGCCAGAGGCATTGGTGAAGGCACCCTGGGTATCAATTAAGTGCGTGCATGGTGATGTGCACAAATATCCGGTAGTGCCTGTAAAAATTTATTTTCAACGGAGAATTTATATTATCAAAGCTGCGGTTAGCTCCCGGCTGTCGCACCCCCTGATTTTGGGCATTGATTGGGCGGGGTTTAGTAAAGTGTCAGGGAAGCTGTGGCACTGAAATGTGTAGTTCACTGATCATTAAAATAATAATAATGATAATTTGACATATATAGGGTTAGGGTTACAAACAGTGCCACGGGCAAGTTTTGGTGGGTAAAATTGAGAAAAAAAGTAGGTATAACTAGTTGTTAGTTGATTCATGACATTGATATGAAATGAAAAGAAACCCAAACAGTTTTCTTACCACCGTTGCTAACGCCTATAAGATAGCTTGGCTCAGACGAAGGTCGTAGGCCTACAATACAGTGGGCGTATGGTTCAAGAACAGAAGTGGTGTCTATGGTCAGTGAGACTTTACTCAACAGCCAGGCCTACTATCCTACAGCATTCTCAATGCCACATGATCCATTTTGATCATCCTAACTGTTGTCTTAACTCTTAAAGTATTGTCTACCCAAAATAATGTAGTCAAGATTCAAAATTTTATTATTCATTTCATTAAATGGAAATTATGAAGTAGCCTATTCATGTCACAGTTTCTAAGAACATAAAATCACAAAGGAAGATCACAACAATAGGGCCATGACATTGAGTATAAAAAAATGAGCATAAGTATAACATTTTTTTAATAACATAACTCTTGCATTTGGTTTGCAATGGCCTATGGGATACTTACATTACCCCCCTCAGATAAATTCACCCTTCTTACAGCAAAAACAACACATAAGTTAGCACTAAATTGATTAGAAATGAGGTCCTGTAAAAATATATATAGAGAGGGGACTGATGTACTATGCACAAAGTACAACAATACTGGTATCATCATTACAAAATTTTCTATATGCACATAATGGGAATGCCCTGCCACAGGCTCTGTGTGTCTCTGCTGTCTTTGAAATGGCAGGCTATCTTTTGTGTGTATTACTGTTTTGCTTTACTGATGCTGCGGGAAAGGTTGGCTCTCGTTGTACTCAGATCAGTTTAATCCTTGGCTCTGAAGGCGTTGTCTCTGTTCCTCAGCAGTTAGCCGGGTCTTTGTGTGGGTCACATCATCGATGCACTTACTGATGTAAGAAGTAACAGGAGCTCCCATGCCACAAGGCACCTGGACCCTCTAGACCTCTGGCCCCCTGTACAGTCAAAAAACAACAGCAAGTATACTACAATAGCATAATAGCAACAATGACTTAAAACATCAAAAGCTCTTTTAAATGGTTAGTGAATGAAATCAAAAGCACTTTTAAATGTTTAGTGAATGAAAGTTCTTCTGTCAGTTTGTCCTAACAACTGCAATACAAGAAGTAGTGGGAGACAAGCTAACAACACAGTGATTCTTTGTTGAGAAATGGTAAAATACATGTGTGATACTTCCTATTCAATATGGTAACTGTTTGAATGGGAGCAGGAGGTAGTAAGGACCTATTATCTCTGGTGTGTCTTGTTCGGTGGGACAAAAGTGTCTGCTAGGGATTTTGAACATAAACACAAAGATAAACAAATGCAATATCTGGTGCGATCACTAATACTGATCACTGATTTAAATTATTCCGCAGTGCCATTATAAATTTTAAAAAGTGATCAAAAAGTATTGTTACATCATCCATTGTTTTATTTGCAATTTTGTGTATGGAAATAACCTTTGTCTTTCTCTTTTTTAGTACTCTTCTGTACTGGTGCTTGTACATAGGGCCGTTGTGGGGGCACTTCTTTACTTGTTCTTCACTTCCTTTTCTAGAAACTGTTTGACATAAGCAAATAGTAGTATGTTAATCAAAATGTTAACATACATACAGAAAACAAATAACAAGCATATCATATAATTCATAATACAGTGTACAGATTAGGGCCTCTATCTTACATTCTCCGCAATTGACTTTCTTCCCACCATTACCATTGCTAGTCTACACTTGGTGGAAAGCCAATTTTTCTCTGACGTGAAGTCGTGCCACTACACTTGCACCCCACAAAGGCGTGTCTGTGAGAAGCAGAGGCATGTTCCAGCGCAAGTAATACATGGTGCTATTTTAACGATCCAAAAAAGCAATCGTGCCACTGACCGGCAGAAACCTGGTCTAAATGCAACAGCGGAGTTGTTGTTTCTATTTTGACGTGCCTGTTGCGCCATGCATAATAGCAACAACGCCATAGATCCGCCCACAAAGCTATTTGCATGTTGCGCTTTCATACTTGCATTTAACACCGTTAAAATAGAGCCCTACATGTATTTGTTGTAACTTGTAACTCCATAAAGAGAGAGGGGTGTGTTTGAAATCAATAATGTTAATTTCAGAAAGAAGACATGCGTGGAGATAATGTGAAAGATGGCATAATATCAGCTTTGGGTTCATTAGGTACAACCTTTTTGCTTTCTCTGTTTTTTCCCGTTCCCGGTGGTGGTGGCAGGGCTTGTTTGGAGAGTCTCTGCAAAAGGTGTACACAGAGAATATACAACATGCAAGCAGGTCAAATTTAGATGTGTGGTGACTGGCTACTCAAGCATATTCTACTAAGAATGTGAAATATAGCACACCAGCAATAACTAGGCTAAGCACACAGATGTATGGTCCTATCATTGCCACTTTTGGGGTTACCTGTCTCCGGTGAAAAAACAGCACCACCGGTGGTGGTGACAGGGCTTGTTTGGAGAATCTCTGCAAAAGGTGTACACAGAGAATATACAATATGCAAGCAGGTCAAATTTAGATGTGTGGTGACTGGCTACTCAAGCATATTCTACTAAGAATGTGAAATATAGCACAACAGCAATAACTAGGCTAAGCACACAGATGTATGGTCCTATCATTGCCACTTTTGGGGTTACCTGTCTCCGGTGAAAAAACAGCACCACCGGTGGTGGTGACAGGGCTTGTTTGGAGAATCTCTGCAAAAGGTGTACACAGAGAATATACAATATGCAAGCAGGTCAAATTTAGATGTGTGGTGACTGGCTACTCAAGCATATTCTACTAAGAATGTGAAATATAGCACAACAGCAATAACTAGGCTAAGCACACAGATGTATGGTCCTATCATTGCCACTTTTGGGGTTACCTGTCTCCGGTGAAAAAACAGCACCACCGGTGGTGGTGACAGGGCTTGTTTGGAGAATCTCTGCAAAAGGTGTACACAGAGAATATACAATATGCAAGCAGGTCAAATTTAGATGTGTGGTGACTGGCTACTCAAGCATATTCTACTAAGAATGTGAAATATAGCACAACAGCAATAACTAGGCTAAGCACACAGATGTATGGTCCTATCATTGCCACTTTTGGGGTTACCTGTCTCCGGTGAAAAAACAGCACCACCGGTGGTGGTGACAGGGCTTGTTTGGAGAGTCTCTGCAAAAGGTGTACACAGAGAATATACAATATGCAGCTAAGCACATTCGAACAAAAATATGAAAGATAACTATAAAGGTATGCTAACCACACCTAAATTTAAATTGTAGACGGCCTCCTCTCCTTGACCCGGCAAATCGTTTGAATTGGTCGGCTTTTTCTTTCCTGAAAGAATACAAGCAACACAAACAATACACAATGTACAATAAGGTCAAATGTGAAATGTAGGAGTGATGTAAAGTAATCCTACAGCTCTCATAATACTTTTCTGTACATTTTGTTACTTGATGTCATCTAATTTTCACAGTGTCCCACATTTTTTCAGAATTGGGGTTGTATAGAGAGCATTATAATGTACAGAAAATATGGAATCACCTTCAACCATTAAGGTGAAAATTTCTTTTATGCTCGTGAGGCATTTACTTTGCCCCACACTGAACTTCAGGCCCTCAGGGAGAATCATTGATGCTTTTTTGTGGGGGTATTCAAGAAGGAGGACGGGACTCCAGCCAACAGCATTTAGCTTTTCAATCTGAAAAAAACCCCAAAACATTTTAAAAAATTTAAAAACATTTATAAATTGTGCCAGTGATCTATGTTTACGTTTATGTATTTAGCAGACGCTTTTATCCAAAGCAACATACATATAGATTACAACACGCTATGGACTAGCAGACGCTACGGGCTAGCATATGCTACGGGAATGCACTAGTATATACAGTAATTATGGTAAGTTGAGAGTGTATGTGGGAAAGGTGTGAATATATGTGGGTGGGTTTGGTGTGCATGTCTATTTGCATGTGTGCATTATTCATGTATGAACATGTCACTACAGGAGCATAATAGGGGTATTACTCATTTTGACACCACATTCTTAAAGGTTGTATCAGTGATCCTGGCGAATATTGCGTGTGTTTTTGTTATTGTTTATGTTCAAATTTCTTAGCAGACGTTTTTGTCCGATATATAACTAATTTTATATTTTGTCTGAGGACCAAACAAGACACACACAATTTAGGCTACTTGGGTATGGCATTTAGGCTTGGCTACACAGTAAGGTTAACGTGCAAAGAATGAATAAAGAGGCTATTGGCTCGCAAATAAACAGTGGATGGAAAACCGACACAGTTTGAACTAAATTTAAACTGAACATTGAAGCATAAAATACCAATCATATTTGATATTGGCCATGAGTTCCAACATTGAGCAATATAATCAAACAATCCAAAAGTTAATTAGGCCTAAATCCAAACTAGACCAAAAATCTTCTGCTTTTGATACCATGCCATTCTAAATGTGTGTCACCATAAAACGCAGGAAAAAATACCTTAGGCCTGTTGTCCTTGAAGGCATGTCTGGCAAATTGTTATTTTCTGAAGACGTAACTGGTTGCTTTGCTTTCATTAATGGTTTAGCTAGTCAAGTTTGCAAGGAAGAGACATAACGCGTGAACATGCCACAATATCCAGTAGGGACGCGCTCACGCAGCTGCGGTAGCGGGCAGGAGAACTGTTAGCACAGGCTTTATATAAAATGATTCAACAGAAGCCTTATAAGAAATAAATGCCTGCCTCAAATAAAGGCCTGTGGTTTGCACAACCTAAGTAGCCTAAATAAAAGACCCGCCACAATTTGAGGATTTGCGCCATGATGATTTTTTACGAGCCACATTTTTTTGGTGCCCCCCCAGCCACTTGGTGCCCCACGAGCAGTGCGTGTTCTGCTTATGCGGAGCGCCGGCACAGAATGTAGCACAAATTACTTACCAGAATAATTGCATCGTCCATTAGATGGGAGACCAGCTGATTTTTTTTGGTGTTGGCCACCCAGGTTTCTTTTTTTTTGTTGAAGTTTTCTAGTTTTTTTTTTTGCCTTAGCTTCTGTGGCTGTGGTGCCTTGCAGATTGGGCAAAGTTTGCACCCATTAAAAATGGATGCAAGACATGCAGGGCATATTTTTTTTAACCCTCCCATGATAGGCTGTAAAAAATCAACAAGAAAAGCATAATTAGAATTGCTATTGTTTAAAAATACAAAATCCTTAGTTGTTTAGAGAGATTGAACCATTATACAACATGTTCAGTCTTTCAATTCAGTTGTCATAAAGGCAATCCTGTAATAAACAAGATTTCATCTATTTCAAGACTGATATTTGGGACAAACTCAGGGTATCTAGTATAACACTATGCGATTTGCTGTTCCTACATTAAACATGGATTGATGATTAGGTGTTCCCCCAATGCTAATTGGATAGTCAACAGAATCTGATGCTCTTCAGGTTAACAATAATAAAGAAACAATTTAGTGTCTTTCAAATTTGTGAAAACAAAAATCTTGGAATACTTACTATGAGATAAAAGAAAGGGTGAGTGTGTGTGTGTGTGTGTGTGTGAGAGAGAGAGAGAGAGAGAGAGAAGCAGTAAGAGAGAGAGAGAGAAAGAGAGAAGTAGTAAGGGACAAAGAGAGAGAAGCAGTAAGGGAGAGGGAGAGATATAGAGAGAGAATGGCTCTTAAAAGTGCCTTTGTTTTTGTTTGTTTTAAAAGTGCTTGTTTTTAATGGTTTGCTATCAAAATTATCAATTTTAGACATGTAAATGCTTATTCATTTCAATTGCTTATTAGACCGTTGTACTCACCTCGGAATCGCGGCCAGGCAATGGTTTCTGGGATCGTCGCACACAGTGACGCGAAGCACAAAATTGCGCCAAAATATCAATCGCAATGAAAAAGTACAGTCTTAATATTTTATATCCTTGCTCAAAAATTTAAAATAATCAGCATACATCTCCGAGTGAAGGAAACTCGGGTATATGTAGCCATTACATTTAAACACATCACTTCCCAGAAGGCACCTCTTTGCCAAATAACTTTATTTCCACCTTCAGCAATATAAACATTTATGCAGTAGGCTATTCAATTTATAACAACTTCATAATCAGTACTGAGACGAAAGAACTATCAGTAAGCTGCTTGTCAGTAAACATGCTTCTGACACGGGCTTTGTTTGTTTACCTAGAAACGGTTGCTATGCCTCGCTGAAATGGATGAGAACGTTATAGACACAGCTAAGTAAAAAAGGTCAACGTAGACTCACTCACTATACCGTCGATTATAAAATATCCCACTTAAATGAAGGCATAATTTAATCCTACAGCAAATATGCAGTCCTGAAACTACTGTAATTATTCAATTTCAATGTAGCCCAAAGTTATAAAAGTCCGTTGAGCGAAATCTGCACTCAGTTGTTGAAACGGGGATCCGTGAAATTGCCACGGGATATGAGTGTCAATGGTCAATGGTGTCAAAGGTCAATGTAGGCTCAGCATCTATTATAAAATATCCCGCTTAAATGAAGGCATAATTTAAGCCTACAGCAAATATGCAGCCCTGAAACTACTGTAATTGTTCAATTTTAATATAGCCCAAAGTTATAATCAGAATCTCCGAGTGAAGGAAATCTCGTTTAGCCATTACATTTAAACACATCACTTCCCAGAATGCATCTCTTTGCCAAATAACTTTATTTCCACCTTCAGCAATATAAACATTTATGCAGTAGGCTATTCAATTTATAACAACGTCATAATCAGTATTGAGACGAAAGAACTATCAGTAAGCTATTCTTAAGGATCTTTGGCTATTCTTTTTAAGTTGGCATTCTCTGGGGACATGCTTCTGACACGGGGCTTTGTTTGTTTACCTAGCAACGGTTGCTATGCCTCGCTAAAAATGGATGAGAACGTTATAGACACAACCAAGTAAAAAAAGGTCAACGTAGACTCACTCACTATACCGTCGATTATAAAATATCCCACTTAAATGAAGGCATAATTTAATCCTACAGCAAATATGCAGTCCTGAAACTACTGTAATTATTCAATTTCAATGTAGCCCAAAGTTATAAAAGTCCGTTGAGCGAAATCTGCACTCAGTTGTTGAAACGGGGATCCGTGAAATTGCCACGGGATATGAGTGTCATTAACTTGCATTGGAACGAAATCCGTGTGTGTTTCACGGAAATGTCAGCGTCCGTTGAGCGAAATCTGCACTCAGTTGTTGAAACAGGGATGGAATGCAACGCCTGACAGGCTAATACATAAGACATTTAATGTAAAACAAGCAAACAAACGGAAAAACGAACTGAATGTATCAAAAGCGTGTTCCCCAATGAGATAATAACGTCCGTTGAGCGGAATCTGCAGTTGTTGAAACGGGGATCCGTGAAATAGCCACGGGATATGAGTGTCGTTAACTTGCATTGGAGTGAAATCCGTGTGTGGGCCACGGGATATATTGTCATTGACTTGCATTGGAACGAAATCCGTGTGTGTTTCACGGAAATATCAGCGTCCGTTGAGCGAAATCTGCACTCGGTTGTTGAAAAAGGGATGGAATGCAACGCCTGACAGGCTAATACATAAGACATTTAATGTAAAACAAGCAAACAAACGGAAAAACGAACTGAATGTATCAAAAGCGTGTTCCCCAATGAGATAATAACGTCCGTTGAGCGGAATCTGCAGTTGTTGAAACGGGGATCCGTGAAATAGCCACGGGATATGAGTGTCGTTAACTTGCATTGGAGCGAAATCCGTGTGTGGGCCACGGGATATATTGTCATTGACTTGCATTGGAACGAAATCCGTGTGTGTTTCACGGAAATATCAGCGTCCGTTGAGCGAAATCTGCACTCGGTTGTTGAAAAAGGGATGGAATGCAACGCCTGACAGGCTAACATTACATAGACATTTAATGTAAAACAAGCAAACAAACAAAAAAACGAACTGAATGTATCAAAAGTGTGTTTCCCAATGAGATAACAACGTCCGTTGAGCAAAATCTGCACTCAGTTGTTGAAACGGGGATCCGTGAAATAGCCACGGGATATGAGTGTCATTAACTTGTATTGGAGCGAAATCCGTGTGTGTTTCACGGACATTTCAGTGATTCCGTGGGCCCACCACGGATTTTGAGTTAAACGTCCGTGGCTATTTCACGGATTCCTGTGAGACCAGGTTGATCCTATCGATTAAAAGCAATAGCATATTTAACCCATTTCCATGAATCCACACTGACTGAGTGTGCAAGCCCTATATTTATATATTATAAGTTCAAATTATCCTTGATATCTGCATGCCCATGAAGAAGAAAAAAAATCACCACACTGGATGGATCACAGAACAAATAAAGACTACCATCAGGGAAAGACAGAGAAATGGAGGAAGAAGAGAAGCAAAGTGCTTAGTCTAATAAAAACTGCAAAGAAAAACTACGACAACAATGACATCCAGGACCTAAAAAAGTAAAACCCCAAGTAGTGGTGGGTCTTCATAAATAAAGTTCTGGGCTGGAAGAAAACATCAGGCGACAAAATACAGTTTGATAGTGTGGAGGATGATAAAGTGGCTGATATTTTAAACAGCTTCTTTGCTGAAGCTTGGGCCAGCACCACACCCCTCTGTATCTTCCACCTACCCCTGCCCCTGCCCGCTGGAGAGGACTACCTCTGCAGCATAGGCCAGGTGAAGCAGGCCCTGAAAAAGCTCTGCCCAAGAAAGGTCTGAAGGCCTGATGGTATTCCAGCCTGGCTGCTTAAAGAGCATGCTGAAGACCTAGCTCCTGTCCTCACACACAGTGTGAACATCTCCTACCTGCCCAAGTCCAGTACCACAACAGTTTTTGTGAGAGCCACACACTCTTGGATAACGGCTACAGACGCCAAACAGCCAACAGTGAGGGTGTTGCTGGCTGATATGTCCAAGGCCTTTGACAGATTGGACCATGCCAAGCTACTGCAACACCTGGTCGACATAAAGCAGTGTCCCAGACCTCTGGCCTGGATACACAGCTTCACCACAGGAAGAAGGTAGAAAGTGATGGCTAACGGCACTTACAGCCCCTGGTCGGAGGTTACGTCTGGTGCGCCCCAAGGAGGGGTGGTGTCCCCATACATATTCCTCCTTCACATGTCTACTCGAAACATAGTTTGATAACACTCTGGACATGAGGTATGCTGATGATGTGGGGCTGTCCCGGCGGCATAAGGCGGCAGTGTAGTATAATGGTTAAGGAACTGGCCTTGTAACCCAAAGGTTGCAGGTTCGATTCCCAGGACTGCCGTTGAACCCTTGAGCAAGGTACTTAACCTGAATTGCTTCAGTATATATCCAGCTGTATGAATGGATAATATGTAAAAATGCTAAAATGTTGTGATAAGACCTGTAATGTAATGCCATCCCACTGACCAACATCCACAGTGACACATCTATGCAGATGGAGGCCAAGCAGCTGGACGAGTGGGCTGAATCTAACAACATGGTACTGAATGGAAAAAAATCAGTTGAAATGAAAATCTGCTTCTCCAGAAATCCTCTACAACTAGTTCCTCTCTCTCTAGGAGGACAGGAAGTCCCTGTCATCACCACTACCAAATACTTTGGTTTCCACCTGAACTCTGACCTCAGTGGTGAGTGTGGAACAGTCAGTAAAGGAAAGCCTCAAAAAGGCTACAATTCCTGACTGTCCTAGCCAGACATAGCCTACCCTGTGAGGACCTGGTAACCATCTATACCACCCTAGTCAGACCGTGCCTGGAATACGGAGGAGTTCTCCTAGTGGGATGCAATAAGAGGCAGGCAGCACTCCTGGAAAGGGTACAAAAAAGAGCCCTCAAAATAATTAACAGGAGGCAGCTCGGTACAGCTACAATTCCCATCCCTACAAAGCAGAAGAGAAGACACAGCAATGCAACTGCTGAAGGACATGACACACACGCACACAACACTAACTACATGATTTGCTCCCACAAATAAGGGCCGGACGCACAAACTGGGTGCTGAGGAACAGTAACATGCTCAGTAACAGTAACATGCTCACATGCTTCCAGGCCAGGACAAACCGCCTGAGAACAGCAACCCTACCCACTGCTGTAACAACTCTCACGCTTATATAAAAAAACATTAAAACAAACAACGCTACGTCATTAATTACAACTTTCAAAGACTATGCCTGCTTGTACTCCAGCCCATTGGATTTGAAATGGAACAGTGACTATGAGGTTAAAGTGCAGACTTTCTGTTACGTTTCTGTCATGTTTATGCCATGTTTCATGTTTCATGTTTAGTGTTTGTCACAGTTTATTTTCTGTTAATGTCTTGCTTGTGTTCTGTTTATGTTACAATGCAGTTCATTGTTTGCATACACATTTCCATGTTTTTCCGCAGCCTTGAGTTCATGCTGTTTCTTTCTCTTGCTGTCACTCACGCTTCCCTAATTATTTAATTCTCCCGTGTCTATTTACTAATATACTAACATTAGATCAGGATTGGGTAATACTAACTATCTAACCATGTGTTCATGTTTACCTTACGTTTCTTGTGCATGTAAATTACTAATTTACTAACGCTAGGTCAGGATAGGTTAACTCCTAACGATTTACTAATTGCCTCGTTACGTGTCTAATTTTCTCAAGCTGTTGTTAATTTCCTGCTGCTCTCAAGCTAATGTCTGCACCTGTCTACACCTGCATATAAGATCACTGTTCATGTCATGTCCTTGCGAAATTGTTGCCTTTAGTTCACTACTGTCACGTTTGAGTGGTTTCCATTGTTTTGACTACCGTTATTAATCTAGCCTGTTTACTGACCATCGTTACTGCCTGCCTATTGTTTCCACTGCCTGTTTTTGACCACAAGTTTTGCCTGCTGTCTGTTTTTGTACCTCTGCCCCGCGGATAGGACTTCGGTCTGACTCTTGCTACGCCCCACAACTACGAACTTTGCTTTACCCGTTTTGTACTTCTGCTCCGCTGACAGCTACTCTGGTTAATGAACTTGTGCACGGATACCGATTTTGAGACTGCCTTCTCCCTCGGTACTGTATCTTTGGTCTGGCTGGATTTATTGGTTTTTGGACTTTGCTTGTGTGACTACGATTTTGGATTTCAGTGTTCTGAGTCGTGCATTACGGGTCCAACCCGCACACATCCGTCTCACTTTCAGCTTTAATTTTGAGGGTGTTTACATTCATATCAGGTGAACCGTGTAGCAATTGTAGCCATTGTACTGTTACGATTGTAATTGGAACAGTATGGAACATATGGCTGGCTAAATGGCTGTAAGTTATCAAGGGTGTATGGTATCAAACAAGTCTCAAACCATCACTCTGCTGCCAGATGTGCAGTAGATGTGGATGGATCACTTTAAGGGTTGCTTCTCCTGACTTATTTTCAGTTCATTAGGAAAATGAGCCAGGCATAGTCTTGTAGTGGTATTTTCACTGTCTGTAAATACATTGCCTTTTCTCATAAAATGAAGTTGTTGCCTCGTTTAACTCTAATAAATCACTACAATGCTGTTGCAGGTAAAACCCCCTTGTTTTACATAGGCTACGCACGGTGACTTCGCTATTCGTTAACATGCCATAATAGTGCACTTTCATTTATTTGTAGTTCATGGTAAAGGACAGAATCCACAGCTATGTATTTTTTTCACCTAGAATCCATGTGTATTTTCATGTCTTTGTGTGTGCATGTCTCTACATTTACTTATCTTATGATTCATACATTTATATCATCAGTTAGCAACTCGACCATAACGAATGAATGATGTGAAGAAAAAATGTTTTCAACGTACAAAAATGCCAAGTTACTCATGCATAGCCAACAAAGCACTGTCTGTAAGTCATGAATTAAAACTTGCAAAAACTAGGCCTGCCAAGTATTGATATTGTTCCTGCAATATAATCGGCCTGTGCACTATGACAGTGAGATGTGTCCTTGTGTTCCTGCTATATAATGAGCCTGTGCACTATATGGCAGTGAGGTGTCCCCTTGTGTTTCTGCTATATAATGAGCCTGTGCACTATATGGCAGTGAGGTGTATCCTTGTATTCCTGCTATAGATAATGAGCCTGTGTACTATATGGCAGTGAGGTGTCTCCTTGTGTTCCTGCTATATAATGAGCCTGTGCACTATATGACAGTGAGGTGTCTCCTTGTGTTCCTGCTATATAATAAGCCTGTGCACTATATGATAGTGAGGTGTCTCCTTGTGTCCCTGCTATATATGATATATGATATATATATATATATATGATAGTGAGGTGGGTCCTTGTGTTCCTGCTATATAATGAGCCTGTGCACTATATGATAGTGAGGTGGGTGGATTCCAATCGCTTATTTTAAAATTCTCGATGAGGAGGCTCCCGGAGCATGTTCAGTGAGGAAACGCAAGTGTAGCCTTTGCGGAAGCGTGACGTGTATAAATTATCCACCACTCTCCACATCTGACACATCTGCCTCATCGCAGGCACACCCCTATACAAATGTAATTTTACCGTTCCTCTTGTTACATCCCTATGCTACCTCGTGAGTGCGGCCCTTTAAATCTTTTGCATGCTAATGAGTTTCTTTCAGCTCACCTGAGGCTTGATTGGAAATTTCCAAGAGATATACATTGGTGGTGTTCTCTAGCCTGTGGTTGGCTCATTTTCCCCTTTGTTGGTTCAGTTTACATTTTGGTTAAGATTATATTTTAAGAAAAACACTTTGTAAACGCTTTATTTTTGTGTTCTGGCCCCTTTGAGCCGGGGTTGTAACATAATGGGGGCTCGTCTTCTGGGATATTAATTGTTTGATTCGTTTTTGGTCCGGGACATAGATTTAATTTGATTAGTTTGTTTATATACAGATGGTATTATTTTTTGCGGTTTTTTTAGTTGTCGTTTTCTGCATTTTATTACATGCATGTTCTAGTCCCTTTTGTTTCTGAACTCTTCGTTACGATGTTTGATTTATGTTTTTCCCCCCATTCGTTCCCATTCGTGTGCCTGAGGGCGCAACCCCTCCCTGCTGGTTAAAGGGGACATGGAGCACTCGGTAAAGTGGCTCTGGTTCGTTAGCTTTTTACCTTAAATTAGATATGCGTTCAAATCTAAAACCAACACATATTTGCTGGAAAAAGAAGTTAAAATTAGCTTTTTTTTCACTAGGGTGCAGCCATCTAGGACCAACTGCGGTCATGACATCACTAGGTTGGTTGGTCTCGGCTGTTCAATGTATTAATATGGGAAATAGCTGCCTTTCAGTGAGCTCAACGATGTATCATGAGGAAAAAATAAAACCCCAAGATGCTCAAATGAGTATTACCCAACAAAACTTAATTTAAAACTTAATTTCCACAAACTGCTTACCTTACATTCTGGTCAGGCAACAAAAACCTGGCAACCCTAAAGGCTTTACTCGCACGGATAAATCGCACGTTGAAAAATAAAAACGAACTCCTGTATTGTTCATAAAATCTTGCTCATCAAACGCGAAATGTCCTTTGCGAAAAAGCGGCATTTCATTTATTCGTTTTTTGCGAGTTTTCGTTTGCGAAACTATTTATCTATCCAATCATAACAAGTTTCCATGACTGACGTCACCGCACTGCCACAACAAACTACAACGTCCAATATGGCGGACCAACTGATTTTATACGTGTCACAGTATAGCGTCCTCTTTGATAAGAGACATAATAGTTACAAAGACAACGATTTGAAGGACAATTTGTGGAAAACCATAGCCGAGCAAATAGGCTATGAAGATGGTGGGTTTATAGCTAAATGGTTGCAATACGCACAACTTGCTATCTGATCAGCTCCCATAGGTTATTAGCATTGGCTTAAAAGTTGTCCAGCTATTTTAGCCAGCTAACGTTAGCTAACCTTTAGGTCTAACGTTAACGTTGATAGCAGTTCATGTAAAAAAGATAACAAGCCAGTGGCGATTACACACAAACATAGCTATACGATAGTAGGCCTATTTTTATTTATTTTTTTACTTTAGGCGAGTTCATGTAGGCTACGCTGTCACCGGCTTGGTTGTTTGCCTTGGTGAAAACAAAGGATGAAAGCTAGCGAACCGCTATATGTGATATTGTTTCGTGGATATTTGCCGTAGTAATTGTGGGCTATATGCTAACCGAAGGAGAAAGACGACACGTAGTCTAGCTACCGGGTCTGGCCAGGGGCAGCCACTGTGGTGGAGGGAGAGAAAGGGGGAGGAGGAGAAGGGCAGGGTAGAGTAGCCTATATGAAATGTTTTAGCTGTCACACGGTTGTCTGTGTGCGTGGCAAATAAAGTCTATAAAGTTCCCAAAAAATCTTATTCCGACTCCTGTGTGGATTTCCTGATTACTGATAGCCAAGTTATATAAATAACGAGGAAAACAGACGAGGTCTGCCTGTAGCGATCATTTTGGAGAGAACTCTTCAGACTTCATGAGTTGCTACACTGTATAGACTACGACAAATTTATTTTAAAGAACGCGAGCTTTTAGTTTTTTCGCATCGTTGCAGGTGTGTCAGGTTTTTACACGAAATATTCGCCGACGAATTTTTCGCATATTCGCCTCGCTTATTCGTTACTCCCCGGTGTGTCACGGCCTTAAGACTCATAAAGTTATATCCTGCTTTTTTTTTACTGTGATAGAGGAGTAAAAAGAGAGGGATGAGACTAATGTGGACAAATAAATAATCCTTGTGGAAAGAGGAGTAAACAGAGAGAGAAATAACTTTTTATAGTTCACTGCATAAAGCTATAATCACTGATTCTGCTTTGTTAAGACCACGCAGTACTACTCACCCCAGTCTCTGCAGTTTACAGTTTGGACTCATCAGTCCGTCACAGAGCAGCTTCACTCCTGAATCTCCCAGGTGATTGTTGCTGAGGTCCAGATCTCTCAGGGGTGAGTTTGATGACTGGAGAGCTGAGGCCACAATATCACAGGACTTATTTGTGAGGTCAAAGCTGTTCAGTCTGCAAAAGAAGAATTTATAGTTAAATTAAATTGTGTAATATAACACGTCATAATTGAAATATAACAGTGACAGTGTTCAGTGTCCAAAGAAGAGTTGATATTATAGTATAATAATATTAGGTAAAATAAAACATGTAATATTTTAAATGTAACACTGATAGAGTTCAGTGATTAAATTGAGATGTCAAGGTCTGTGATGCTATGAAGGTCTGCTTCACTTGCCAACTGCAGCACTTTGGACCTGAAAATTATACATCCTACTGGACTGAACTCTGACAGTTCTACAGATATAATTCTGACTCAAATAGCCCCCTTTATTCTATTGTAACTTGTGTTATGCCCTGCTGGTCTAACGTCTGGGGGGCTGATTCACAGAAGGACTGCACGTAAAACAGCCATAAACACTAAGGGCCGGATTTACTAAGGACACAGTCACAGCGTAAAACTATAACCTATATTGCGTCTTTTTTGCGGTCGCAGATACCGCCACATTAACGACCGATTTACTATCACTTGTCCTAATTATGCAATCAAAGGAATTAAACACCACCATTCGCAATTTTTGCGGCAAGAGACACATATAAACATGCGTGTAGCCTAAAAAAAAAAAAAAAAAATGGCGTAATTTTAGAAAAAACTACAACATAATGCGGCAAAATGACACAGGTGGTGGTCCAACTAAAGAAAGAATGGCCGATTAACACTGATAGAACAAAAGTTGGAAGGTATGCAAAATGTGAATGTCGTGGGAGTGGGAAGAATAGACACAGGTGAACTTGTGACGGAAGTAAACCACAGAGCGGAAGGTATCTGCATTATAGGGGTGTGTAAAACTCATATTTGTCATGGTCGAATAATCAGTGGGTGGTATGAGCCAATAATCGATTATTCGGATGTGTCGACAGGATCAGAAATTGACACCTGCCAAGTGCGAAATGCAGTAGATTTTCCTGACGTGGTAAAAGTTAAGCGACTGCACGTCACTCAGAATGGAGAAGGCGTCAAATAAGCAACAATATTGTTGTTGCAGCCACTATTGTAGGCCTATGAATTTGCCTTCATTTTTCTGATCTTAAATAGTGAATGCTTAAGACATTTCATCTTGCGGGTTGTGTCGGCTTAACCCTCCTCCCTCCTCCCGCTGTCACCCTTCTCGTCTTGGTAATTTCGCTAAAGCCAACTTGGATTTCCAGATTTCTTTAACCCGATCCACGTTGGAGCCCTAGTGGTAGACGCATCTGTCACAATTACAGTGTTCATGTTTTTCTGAAATTAAAAACTACAGCTTTAAGAAAAGACCGTAAATAAAATGCACGCAAGAAGCATTAGGCTATATTAAATAGGCTATTTAGTCAATTGTTGGCCTATTAACAATAAAATTGTGGCAATTCAGGCAACAATTTACAAGTAACAATTCTATAATATAAAATACGTAGATCAAGAAAATTACATATTTATATGAAATAAAAAAGAACAAAATTTCAAAATACAAGTAGGCTATAATGTGCTATAAACACACATCTAGGCTATAATCAAAACACGCCAAAGCACATGAAATAGGATAGCCGCAAACAATGAAATAACGGCTGTTTTCCCCGTTTTCAGTACTTTATGCATATACCCTTTGCAAGGATTACAATGCTGTTATCTAGTGTCCTTGGCATTCCAGCGATTTTCACAAATATTTTTTCAGCTCGAGGTTTGTCATATTTGCGAGTTTGCAAAAAAGAAGACGTAGCTTGCACCGGGCCCGACTCTGCTTCTTCAACGATGGTTGTGTTGTGGATGTTTTTGAGATCATCATTATCAAGGTCGATCTGTGGTAGGACAATTTAATATCACAAATATTGCACTGCACTTGATTGTCCCCGATTGTTTTAAATTGGTCCCAGGCTGAGCTTTTTCTAGCTTTTTTCAATACGGACATTTTTGCTGGCTTAGCGGCTAGCTTGGAAAGGCTAATGCGTCCCCAGCGAGAAGTAGTCTCTCGGTGTTTCTCACTAATAGTTCGAAGGAACCACAAACAGAAGTGCATTATGGTTCTGTTCAGTGATTTGAATTTATGAAACAATAAACTCTGCAACCCTGTGGGTGCATCCCAATACTCAAAAAATGCACCCTCCTTTCCTCCACTACCAGCTTCTCTCCTCCGTGCTCCGGAAACAGATCTTTGTGTTTTAATTTGACGTTGCTGATTACATCTTAATTACGTATTAATGGTTACATATTAATGAATGTCTCGATGCAAACGGCAATGTCAGGTACATTGTATACTGTGCCAGCAAATACTTGTACTCGAAACGTTCAGACAGTTTTGCATACTTCCGGGTAGGAGAGGAGTGGTAGTGGGGGAGTGGAGGAAGGGAGGTGGTGAGTGAAGAACATTGGGATGCACCCACAGAGTTTTTCACACTTCGCTTTCACATATCTCCAGCACCTGTGGTCTACACAGTCTAGTGTGCAAACTTTTATTTTTATATTTATTTATGAAATATGACATAGGTAATATGAATTGTATGTATTTATTCATCCCCAAAATACGTTTTACATACGTTTTACAAGAAATAAAATATGAGTTATTTTTTGAGTGAAAACTACCTACACAAGTCGTTGCCCCCCTCCAAAATTTGATTCTTGCCGTCATGAACGAATAATAGAATATTCTGACTCACCACTACTGCATTCACAATTCATTATACTGTAAGCCCTACTGAACGCATATAGGCACAACAATGGTTTAAATTCAGAACTGCGTTTTTATAATAATTACTAGCTGATGACTGCAGTATAAGTCTCGCGTCCGTTCAGTAAAACAAATATAATGTCATATTAGCCTATATCTGAACATGAGAAGTGATTAGTAGAAACATGTGTGATTAGTAGAAACATGTGTGAAACATGTTTTAAATCTCCTTTCGAGTGCTATGCATTAGAGGATGCATTCGTCCTACAGCCTGACACCCTTCTCTTGCAACCTGTGTGTGAGCTATAGGCTATTTCAGTGCAGACAAATTACGCCTGCTTTCAAGAGATCTAAAAATTTTCACACAAAGTGGAGAGTTGCTATTAATGCCTGCTTTAGTAAATCAGAAAGAATACTTAATTGGCCTAATTTAAATAATCGCCACCCTGTTTTAGCGCTTTCACCCCAGTTATACATATGCATGAACACATTTAACTATGCGTCAAAAGGAAAGTGACGTTTAGTAAATCCGATGTAGATGTTGCGACTTTTCAGCGACTGCTTTTGCGTCGGAAAAGCAGTCGCAATCCTTTTGTAAATCCGGCCCTAGGGGTGTGCCGACCTCGCTATACTCGTAATCGTACTTGTATCTGTATGGGGGACCCTGATACTCGTAATCGGACGATGATCGCATCGGAAAAGACGGAAGTTGGCTAAAATGCTATATTCACTGAGGGAGAGACTGCCTGAGACCAGTTACCAAATTGCAGCATCAAATTGGCACACAAAACAAGCGTGTATTATTTCATAATTATAATCTCATGCATCGGATTCAATTGAATGTCTTTATTTAACATGTTTGTTAGTGTTTGTGGGTCTGCCCCACTGTCTGTCTTTTTTACTGCTGAAAACTACAACTGAAGTTCCCTTAACGAAAAAATAAAAGTTATTCTATTCTATAAAGACAGAGAACAAGAATAATTGTGTGAAAGTGCATTTACAACATGCATCTCACACTTGAGAAGTTCACAGACGAACGCAGTTGTCATTTTAATGTCCAGTGCTCACTTTGTTTAAACAGCAAGTAAACGTGTGCTGAACTGGGCGGGATGGTCTTAAGATGGTGTGGCCAGGCTAACTTTGGTATAGTGATATTTTGAGGCAGCACAAAGCGTTTGCACTAAAACCACCATAAACCTGGTCTTAAGTCATGTTGCAGTTGTTTCAATGTTATTTTAATGCCGCAATATTGACCCCTTTGTGCAGATGGTCTAGCCTGCGGGACCTTTTTGCTCAACTGAGACATTTGTTGCTCCTGCAGCCAAACTATTAGTGGAAATCACAAACTCTGTGATTTAACTTTATCGGTAGACGATTCGTGACGATTTCTGCCCAATGCGTAGTATCTAAGTGTCACTATTTTCCCGTAGCAAGTCCATTTAACAAGCACCCCCCCACCCATTCTACACCTACACAATAGCGTCTATGTTTGAGTTCATAAATATATTTATTCATCATATAAAATTAGAATTCCGTCATAGCAACAAGATAAACTCAACAATCGCCTGATCGTATGCCAGAAAAGCCGTGAAAAGCCCTGCTAACTCAAATAAACATGTGAAAGTATTCTCTCATTCTACCATGTATTCTACTAGCAATATATGCTACTAAATATGAAATTAACATACAATCCTACCATTGGTTTTACACATCGAGATGTTCCTTTCAAAATTCAGTGGTCATTTATTGTCTGGTACAATCGGTTTGAGAAATATACAACACTTTATACCGCAATTACACTATCTGAAACGTGGACTAATAATACCCCCCCATGCTCAGCAAGCCTGTCTCGTTCATTACAGTTCATTCTGGTTTAATTGTCGGCTTTTTTATCCAACAGAGTGCATTATAACCTTAGCAACGGTGTCTTCCGGGGTGCTTTGAACAATTTACTACCATCCAGCGTAACGCCAGTTTTCGTTTTCACGGTCTCATATTTCGCAAGCTGTATAAATAACGCATCAGGGAGGGGAAATTCCCCATAGCGATATGTAAAATATTTTGCGTCTAAAATGCAGTTGGTCTCGCTGGCAATAGATAATAAGTTAAGTTAGTAAATTTTTCCACTCGAGCACTGTCTTTCCAATATGATTGATAGGCCCATTGTTATTTTCGCCTTTTGAGTGCATTTTACATACTGTAGTGCAATCGTTAATTATATTTTTGATGTAGCCTACCGATTTCCATTGAAGATAGAACATTTGGCAGCATTTCGCAGACGGTGGAATACTATTTTATTTTCATGTTATCGTACATAATATAGGCTATGGCATATATACTTGTCACTTATGGAATGGCAAGTGCTCATTCCAATTTACTGTGCGTTGAAATGTGGTAGATTAAGGTAAAGATTTTCCTTGGAATCAAAATGACTAAGAATATTTTTAAAACTACAGAAAAATGCAATCCCGGGGCAAAAGTATACATACTGTAGAGTACAGGGAAAAGTGACGTTTTATTGAGGTACAAGAGTGAATGATTAGTCTACATATTTAGGTGTATGTAAATGGTCTGCACTTATATAGCGCCTTTCTCCAAAGCGCTTTACAATGGCCTCTCACTAACCCGTTCACACAACAATGGCGGCAGCTGCCATGCAAGACGCTAGTCTGCTCATTGGGAGCAATTTGGGGTTCAGTGTCTTGCCCAAGGACACTTCAACATGTGGACAGGACATGCGATCAACGGACAACCCGCTCTACCTCCTAAGCCACAGCCGCCCCATGAAACTGTGAAGCAAATGTATATTCTTTATAATGGACAAAACTAATTTTATTCATTTTATGACATGTTTTGCATAGGGGTTTTGGACACATAGATATCTACCCCTCTATACTGATGAAAATATAGTCATTCCCACTTGAAAATGATGCAAAAGTGAGTTTTATGAGCCAAAACTGTTGATTTGTAGTTAAATATATCTTTCTTTTTTTATTTAGAGCAGTACACAATTTAGCCATTTGGATAGATTTGGAGATGCTAATGGACAACATGGTACACTGCCTATATTTTGCATTATAGACCTTTAGTAGTTCTGCATATCATCCTCAGATTTTGCACACTTGTTGACTTGGAGTTTATGATCCAGGAAATGTATATATTTACCCGTTTCACTTATGTAGGTCTCAGTATTTTGTTGCAAACTAAAAAAGTTTTGCTTGCATTTGTGGCACTTTATTTTGACTTAAATTATGAAAATAAACAAATCTAAGATGGCACACCGGTCTTGTTTCATTTAAGCCATTTACCAAGTTCATGTGATGCTCACACCTGGAGTTATAAAGCCTTAAACAGAGCACCCCAAGATAGATGAGAATTGATCAAATGTGCCATCTGCGCCAAGGGGTTAAGCCAATGTAGACGTGACCGGTATCTTTTTTTGTTTTAATGTCTTTTAGATGAGACAGTACTGTCAAAAAAGGGGCACCCATTATAATTTATTGGCTCAATCTTATTGGACTTATTTCTTCACAAAAACGATAAATTAAATTTTAAACCAATATACATGTAACGTTAGAATTGACCAGTAGTTTTATTTTTGTTTGTTTGTTTATTTGTTTGTTTTGCTTAACTTAACCCCCCCTCAAAGAGACTTCACAATATTTTTCTCCCCTTTTTTTTCTTCTCTCTTTTCTTTCTTAAAAGTGGCAAATGTAATAATAAAAAAAAAAGTTGACCTCCCAAGATGGTGGCGGGGAAAAAAAAAAAAGAATTGACCAGTAGTTTCTTTTGTTTTGTTTTAACGTCTTTAAGATGAGACAAGACTGCCAAAGAATTATTGGGCGGCTGTTGTAATCTATAAAGAAGCTCGCGATTTTTGTTGTTTTAAAAATCAATGAATAGTTTATAATCAGCAAGAAAGAAAGCTACCATTTGAATAACCAATATGTTGGCAAAATAGCTGGCTAACTGGATTGTTTACCTGGCAGTCCGGAAGTTGTCCATCTCATTGAATTTATTTCTTCACCTACCGCGCCCTGAAGTGGACATATAAAAAAATGGCACTTATTGATGTTGGCGCTTGCTAGTTCAGGCTAGTTGAGTGCTAATATTGTAAATGTGCTATACACATATCAATCTATTAGCCTACAGCTAAGATATTTGGTTTCTTTAACATAGTTATAGCTACGAGAGATTTTGTAGGAAAAAAATTAGGTGTCATCTAAACTGAAAGTGCATCAGGTAGCCAGTAGCCGACAGTAGGCTAAGCAATGGAAAATGCCAAATGCTTAGGCCTATTTGTACAACGTTTAAAAAAATTATTATTGTTTCTAGCTATATCTGAACATGAATTTCTTGTAAACGGTGCATTTTATAGTCTGTGGCTGTGGCAAGACGAGGATCATAAGCGCTTTGGGCAATTAATAACACTCTTTTCTTAAAGCTGTAGCCTAGTTTATTTGCCTATTGATGTTGCCACCTCCACCTTTAACTCCTGCCTCTCTCAGTCTCTCGACTCACTATGTCCTCTTGTCTCCAAACCAGCTCGACAATCACCCCCCTGCCCGTGGCTGACGGATTCTCTCCGATCCTGCAGAACCACGCTGCGAGCTGCCGAGAGAAAGTGGAGGAAGTCCAGATCTCCAGATGATCTGGCTTCGTATCACACTCTGCTGGCAGCCTTCACATCAGCAACCACATCTGCTAAGATTTCATTTTTTCAGTCAAAAATTAATGCATGTGTGTCTAACCCACGTAAACTCTTTCCCACCTTCTCTTCCCTGCTGATCCCTCCACCACCCCTCTCACCCTCTTCCCTCTCTGCAGATGACTTCCTGATCCACTTTGAGGATAAGGTAGCCAAGATCAGAAACTCTTTCACACATCCGGTAACGCCCCAAATTCCCCTAAATGAACCCACTGCTACATTTCTGTCCTTTAAGACTCTGGAGGACACAGATGTAGTTGAACTTATATCACACCAGCGTGCAACCACCTGCCCACTGGACCCCATCCCTTCAGCAGTCCTCCAATCTATATCCGGTGAGGTCCTTCCATATCTGTCCTCCATTATTAACACCTCCTTAACCTCTGGCTATGTTCCTGCTGTTTTCAAAACTGCCCGTGTTACCCCTCTCCTTAAGAAGCCTAGCTTGGACCCCTCTGATGTCAGAAATTATCGTCCTGTGTCTCTCCTGCCCTTCTTGTCAAAAGCTGTTGAACGCGCTGCCCTTAACCAACTGTCTGTTTTTCTCTACCAGAACAACCTGCTTGACCCTCATCAGTCCGGTTTCAGAACCGGCCACTCAACTGAAACTGCACTCCTGGCTGTGACCGAGGCACTCGCCACTGCTAGAGCCTCCTCCCTCTCCTCTGTCCTGATTCTCCTTGACCTGTCTGCAGCATTTGATACGGTCAACCACAAACTCCTGATCTCCACACTGGCTGAGACGGGCATCTCTGGAACTGCTCTCTCTTGGTTTACTTCTTATCTCACAGATAGATCCTACCAAGTCTCCTGGAAGGGCTCTATCTCTGCACCCCATCCTCTTTATACAGGAGTCCCGCAGGGATCTGTACTGGGTCCTCTGCTGTTCTCCATTTACACTAAGTCTCTTGGTTTGGTCATTAATTCACATGGCTTCTCCTACCATTGTTATGCTGATGACACTCAACTCTACCTCTCTTTCCCTCCCTCTACCCCACAGATTAAAGAGAGGATATCTGCTTGCCTGGCTGACATCTCTGAGTGGATGTCTAGCCATCACCTGAAGCTCAACCTTGACAAGACTGAGCTGCTCTTCATGCCACACAAGACATCCCCGCTTTTAGACCTGTCCATCACCGTCGACGGAACTATGGTGACCGCCTCCCGCTCTGCAAGAAACCTGGGGGTGGTCCTGGACGACCAGCTGGACTTCAGAGAGCACATCAGGGCAACGACACGGTCCTGCAGGTTCCTCCTGTACAACATTAGGAGGATTCGGCCGTACCTGACCACCTACTCTGCCCAGCTCCTTGTCCAGACCATGGTCACCTCACGCCTGGACTACTGCAACTCCCTTTTCGCAAGCCTGCCAGCCTGCGCCATTCTGCCCCTTCAACTGGTCCAGAACGCGGCCGCTCGGCTTGTGTTCAACCTCCCGAAGTTCACACACGTCACCCCCCTGCTGAGGTCACTCCACTGGCTTCCAGTCGTGGCCAGGATCAGGTTCAAAGTTTTGACCCTGGCCTACACTGCAGCCAAAAGGTCAGGCCCCTCCTACCTACAGGACTTGATCCAGCACTACACTCCTGCTCGACCACTTCGCTCTGCTGGTGCAGGGCGACTTGCACTTCCCTCCCTCCGTGTCAACGGCACTCGCTCGTCCCGACTGCGGAGCTTCTCCACTCTAGCTCCCCAGTGGTGGAATGAACTCCCCACTCTGTTGCGCTCTGCTGAAACGCTGTCTGTTTTCCGTCGTGGTCTGAAAACACACTTTTTCAGACTCCACCTTGATTAACTACCTATATAAGGCCAAATATATATAGTATGTTCTTTCTGTTTATTTTCTATTTGGTTTTGCTATTTCATAGCTTAGAATGTATAGCCGACTGTATTCTGTATTCTGTTGACTACTAGCGATAGCTCCTATGTTGTGAGAAAGTTGTGCTTTGTTGGATTTGCTTTGTAGATTGTGTCTAAGACCTTCAATATGCACTAATTGTACGTCGCTTTGGATAAAAGCGTCTGCCAAATAACTGTAATGTAATGTAATGTAATGTAACGTGTCAGTCTGCAGACAACGTATTGCAACCACTATTCATTATGACAATAATCATAATAATCTGTGGTAGGCTAAGTACAGTAGTAGCCTAGCTATTATCTTATTTTCTGATTCACCGACTGCGGCGATTTATCGTTCTTTTAGACCGCAGTAGCTAGCAGACGTTCGAGTTCGAAGGAGCAGTAGCTACATTCAGTGCGATTCTTATATGGGCAACATGTTCAATTTTCATGCCTTCCTTATATAATTCTGGCATTAGTGTTTCCTATGTTTTTCTATATTGTATTTAACATGTCCAGTGTGTTTTCTTGTATAATTATGGCAACTTTAATACTAAAATCATATATGAATTTTGTAGGGGATATTTGTGTGCATATATGAACATTGCATTTCGTCTTATATAAGCATTATATTGAAACTATAGGTTACAGCATATGAATTTAGCCTGTTTTTACTATGAATCTTGCCTGGTTCATATACAGTAATTATGTGTTTTAAGGTAAATTCATATATTATTCTGAAAAGGGCCATATATGATTTTTCTACTCAGTCTACATTATTCTCATATTTTCTTCAGGTAAATTTTATATTGTTTGTGTCCATTTTAAATATGAAAATTGAATGTGTGCTATGCAATTCTTGCATGGTTTCTACATTATCCTTATATTTTCTGAGGGAATTGTTTATACTGTACGAGTGCGTTTAATATATGAAAGTTGAATGTTTGCTATGCCGTTCTTGCATGTTTTAAGGTAATTTTTTTGCATTTCTCCAAATCAAAATGCAATTTCTTTACTGAATTAATACTACATTACATACAATTACAAACAAGGACAGTCTGATACAGCATTTATTTTCTTACAAGTATGGCAATTAACACTACAAAAGCTATGCTTGTTGTGACATTTTCTTTTCAAATATTTGTGGGTATGGCTACATGTTCCATTGAACCTAGCATGTATGCTATAGCTTACAAACATGGCCAACAACAAATAATTGGCTGGTTTTCGCTTGTTTAAACTATATATTTAAGCATGGCCACATGTACAATTAAATCTAACATTTATAACTTAACACCATGGCCGACAATTTTAAAAAAAACTTTTAAAAAAAAGGCTTGCTAGTGGCATGCACTTTAAAATAGTGGAAATTATGGTATATATATACAGCTCTGGAAAAATTGAGACCACTGCAAAATGATCCGTTATCATCATTAATTTGGTTATATACTCTAGCACTTTGTGTTTGAAAAGATACAATGACAATGAGGTTGAAGTGCAGACTGTCAGCTTTAATTTGAGTGTATTTTAATCCATATTGGATTAACCGTTTAGAAATGATAGAACCTTTAGAACCCCCCCCCCCCCCCCCCATTACTGGGCATCAAAAATATTGGACAGTTTAACATAATGTAGAATAAAGTAATCATTTTTAATATTTGGTCGGATATCCTTTGCATGCCATGACTTCCTGATGTTTGCGACCCAACAACATCAAAATACTTTTGATATCTTATTTTCTGGTACTCTTACAAGCGATACTGTAACATCTCTGCATTTGAATGGATCTCGATGGGAATTGGGGGGTGGGACTAGATTTAGCTGTAAACTATGCTGGAACAGTATGGAATACATGGTTGGTAAAATGGCTGTAAGTCATCAAGGGTCTGAGGTATCAAACAAGCTTCAAACCATCCCTCTGCCGCCAGATATGCAGTAGATATGGATGGATCACTTTAAGGGTTGTTTCTCGTAAAGTTTTTCCTATTGAACTCTATGGGAAAATAAGTCAGGAGAAGAAACCCTTCAAGTTAACCATCCATATCTACTGTATTTCTGGCAGCAGAGTGATGTTTAAAGCTTGTTTGATACGTCAGACCCTTGATGACTTAGATCCATTTAGCCAACCATGTATTCCATACTGTTCCAATGTAATTTACAGCTAAATCTAGTCCCACCCCCCAATTCCCATAGAGATCCATTCAAATGCAGAGAGGTTATAGGAGTATATTGCTTGTAAGAGTACCAGAAAATAAGATATCAAGAGTCTTTTGATATTGTTGGGTCACAAACATCAGGAAGTCAGGATATCTTATTTTCAGGTACTCGCACAAGCAATACTATAACCTCTCTGCATTTGAATGGATCTCTATGGGAATTGTGGGGTGGGACTAGATTTAGCTGTAAATTACACTGGAACATTATGGAACACATAGTTGGCTAAATGGCTCGAAGTCATTAAGAGTCTGACGTATCAAACAAGCCTTAAACATCACTCTGCTGCCAGATATGCAGTAGATATGGATGGATAACGAAGGGTTGTTTCTCCTGACCAATTTTCCTATTGAACTCTATAGAAAAATAAGTCAGGTGAAGAAACCCTTCAAGTTATTCATCCATATATACAGAACCAAAATAACAAAAAATGTGTCACTGTCCAATGAATTACGGTGCTCACTGTAGATGTTAATTGTTGTTTTTGTAGAGAACATCCAGACACATTAGTCTTTATTCTGGTATTGTGTATATTCTTACCAGCTTTGAAAAGATATTTGTAAATTTCTTATGGATCATTTATATAAAGTTTTGGTATAAAAATATAAAAATCTTATTTTCGGTTCTATGCACTACAGAAATACCCATGAAAATGTATTTATATCATATTTGTAAACAGAAATTGAGCATCGCATGCACGTATAATTTTTGGTGAAATCTCAATGTCTCATGGATTGGCATAGTCTCTTGGTGGTCTTCACCACAAAAAACATTCCTTCAAAAGTTAAGGATAATCCCATTTTGCAGAATACATTTAAGGTCTGGTCTGATATTAATAAATCTCTTTGGAGAACAGCATGCTTTTCCTTTCTTACACCTCTTGTTAAAAATAAAGCATTCCCCCCAGGCCTTAATAATGGGATCTTCCAGCTTTGGTTTAAATGGTAAATGGCAAATGGACTGCACTTATATAGCGCCTTTATCCAAAGCGCCTGCTCTTTGGGAGCAATTTGGGGTTCAGTGTCTTGCCCAAGGGCACTTCAACATGTAGACAGGAGGAGCCGGGATCGAACCGCCAACGCTGCGATCAGCGGACGACCCACTCTGCCTCCTGAGCCACAGCCGCCCAACAAAGCTGTTTAACAAAGGGATTAGATGTGTGGCAGATCTATTTCACAATAATACTTTATTATCATTTGAACAAGTACAACATACATTTAGCATACCTTCTCTTAATTTTTTTGCTTATTTACAAGCCAGGAATTTTATTTCATCCACAATTATGTTTCCACTTCAAATGATGGCAGAGTCTTCAATTGATACATTTCTACGCCAAAAGATTCGGCCACAGCACTTTATGTCTAAATTCTACTTACTTATATGCTCTAATATTACCGATAACTCAAAAAAAGCTGTTCACAAAGTACGGGAGAAAGACTTGGAAGGAGGCACAGATGTGAATTATTGGACAAAAGCTTTACATAATGTTTATAAAATATTTACATGTAATAGAATTTTAAAAATGCAATACGAAATTATGCACCGTGTACACAGAACCCCTGTAATTCTTAATAAGATGAACCCCTTTTTATTTTCAGCCCTATGCTGCAAATGTAAAACCGATAAAGGCACACATGGCCACTTATTATGGTCATGCATTTTAATTAATATTTTCTGGCAAAACATAAGAGATGAACTGCAAAACATATTTACGAGTAATATTGACTTAGACTCTTGGTTCTTCCTCTTTGGTATACCAGGGGCTTTGTGTACACTAAGACCCATACAACTTATCCTTGCTAAGAAATTACTATTCATTGCCCGTAAGTGCATCTTAATTAAATGGATAAACAAACTACCCCCCACAATTAACCAATGGTAATGTGAAATTTTTAGGATTCTCCCTCTAGAAAAAGGATGAGGGAAGGAATTACTACATTTCATAACATATGGGATCCCTTTTTAAGTTCTCCTCCCCTACAACTCTCTGACATTTTGAATAGGGGCAGATTTACTATAATATAGGCCTAACAGCTATGAACATCTTTTGTGCATACACACATATACTACTTCTTACTCTCTTATCCCCATTTTAGTAATTTTTTTGGGCAAAACTCTGCTGTTATCATTTTATTATTCTTATTATTTTTATAATATTTTGTTAATTTGTGTCAATTTTATTTTGTATTTTTTTAAGTTATCACTTTTTTATTTTTTATTATTATTTAATTATTTTTAAATTATTTGAAAAAAATGTTTTTATTACTATTATTATTATCTGTTTGTTCTGTAATGTCTTGTCTGCTGCATAAAGTGCAAATATTTAAAAAATATATTTTAGTTCGATATTTCAAATGTAGTGGAAACATTACACATTCAATTCCAAATCAAAGCATTAATAAAATTTATCAAGTCTGTGTTATTCTTTTACAGGAAGCAAAGAAAAGGAATATTAATCTGTTCAAAAAAATAGTAGTGTTGACATTTTTCTCTTCAAACTCAAACACTTACTGTATAAACTTAAGAGATTTTTCAAGATTTAACTTCACTTTAAATTACTGAACTAATATTTAGTTGCATAACCATTGTTTTTGCAGTGCATCTGCGTTGCATCAAGTCAACCAACTTCTGGCACCTAGAAACCGGTATTTCAGCCCAGGATGAACAAACTACAATTCCTGTGAATATTTGGGTTTTGCTTCAGAAACTGCATTTTTAATGTCACCCCACAAGTTTTCAATGGGGTTGAGGTCAGGGGATTGAGCTGGCCACTCCATTACCTCAATCCTTTTTTTCTGTAACCAAGATGTTGCTCGCTTACTCATGTGTTTAGGTCGTTGTCTTGTTGAAACACCTATTTCAGGGGCATTTCCTCTTCGGCATACGGCAACATAATCTCTTCAAGTATTTTGATGTATTCAAACTGATCCATGATCCCTGGTATACGATAAATAGGCCCAACACCATAGTATCCCCATACCATGATTTTTGCGCCACCATGCTTCACTGTCTTCACAGTGTACTGTGGCTTGAATTCAGTACCCGGGGGTCGTCTGACGTACTGTCGACGACCACTAGACCCGAAAAGAACAATTTTACACTCATCAGTCCACAGAATGTTATGCCATTTCTCTTTGGGCCAATCCATGGGTTCCTTGGAAAATTTTAACCTATTCTGCACATGCCGTTTTTTCAACAATGGTGCTTTACGGGGGATTCTTGCTGATAGCTTAGCTTTGATCAAACGTCTTCTGACTGTAACAGCACTTACAGATAATTTTAGATCATCTTTGATCTTTCTGGAGGTGATGATTGACTGAATCTTTGCCATTCTGACAATTATGCGATCCGTTTTAACAGTAGTTGCTTGTTTTCTTCCGCGTGTTTCTTGTTTTTGTTGCCATTTTAAAGCATAAGATTTTTTTAGCTGGGCATCCTATAATTTGCTGCACTTCTTTATACTTTTCCCCTCTCAAATCAACTTTTTAATCAAATTACGTTGTTCCTCCGAACAATGTTTGGAACGATCCATTTTACTTAGCAATCCAGAAGGAAATATATTTTATGACAATGTGTGAAACATTTGCTTCCCTTCTTCCTTAATAAAGGACAGTTAATGACACCTGTTTTTTTACAGAATTAATAAATTCTCTAATTAAACTCCACACTGCTATTATTTTGAACATGCCCCTTTCAATGAATGAGTCAATAACTCAGAACAAGCAGCGTGCATGTCATGACAGTTCGGTCTGTTGTTTTTCTATTACACTACTACATCTACAAGTAAATTATTTGCCATGCAGAAATATCACTACTACTAATAACAGTGGTTCATCAGGTTACTGATGTTGTACTGCTATTTTTTTTTAACACAACTGTACGCAAATACACATGTATTATGCTTTTGATGATCATATTGTATGAATTAATAAAAAAAATTAAAAAGATACATTGCGATAAACAGAAATTTAAGGTAAACCCCTCTTTATTGTTTTTATGAACTTCATATGAAAACAATGTAATTTTCTAAAAACAAGAAAGCAATGAAAACTGTTCATCTTTGTGCTGCTTATAACATCTTTGTATAAAAATTATTAATTAGTTTAGTTCTGGCTGTGAAAAAAAGTAAATGAAGGGTCAGTCCATGTTATTTCACACCCTATGACACGGTTGACACCCAATATCTCAGATTGTTCTGACATGTTTTCTGTAGTTAGACACTGTAAAGATCAGCATTAATGTAACATTGTTTTGTGGAAATATAATTTGATCTCAGATAAATCATACTATTTGATTTCACCCAAAGCAGTTTGGTGCAAACAGGATGTTGTGTAGCTGCAATTTACTGGATATTATGTGAACCCTACCAAAATAAAATGTCCAACATGGGTGCCTCAATTAGCTTGATTTCTCACAAATCTAATTATATTTCTAGAACATAATGTTACATGAATCCTCATCGTATCTGTTTCTAACTACAGGAAACATTTCAGTGAGCGCCATGATTCATTGGACAGTGACACATTTGTTGTTATTTTGGTTCTGTACGAGCATTTTGAGTTTGAAAAGATACAATGACAATGAGGTTGAAGTACAGACTGCCAGCTTTAATCTGAGGGTATTGCCATTCATATTGGATGAACCATTAGGAATTATAGAACCTTTTGTATAGAATCCACTTTTTTTGGGTGAAATGACATGGAATGACCCTAAATATTAAATTCATGATTAACAAGTCATGCATTATTTATGTTTTCATGCAATTAATCAATAATGATATTTATTATGTATGAATACACTATTAATTATTACTATAATATTATTATTGATTAATTTGCCTGTTGGTCTTAATGTTTGAGAAACTTGTGATTTTTGGCTTGATTTTGATTTTTTTTTATATATCTCTACTTTTCACAACCTACTTGCCACTGGTATGTACAACATATACAGGTGCAGCTCAAAAAATTAGAATATTGTGAAAAAGTTCAATATTTTTTGTCACTCATTTCAAAAAAGTGAAACTCATATATTATATAGATTCATTACACATAGAGTGAAATATTTCAAGCCTTTATTTCTTGTAATTTTGATGATTATGGTTTACAGCTAATGAAACCCAAAATTCAGTGTCTCAGAAAATTAGAATATTTTGCTTTAACATATTTTTAAAGTATCATCTTTAATATTTGGTCGCATATCCTTTGCATGCTGTTACTTCCTGAAGTCAACATCAAAAGACTCTCGATATCTTATTTTCAGGTACTGTTACAAGCGATACTATAACCTCTCTGCATTTGAACTGATCTCTATGGGAATTTGGGGGTGAGACTAGATTCAGCTGTAAATTACACTGGTACAGTATGGAACACATGGCTGGCTAAATGGCTGTAAGTCATCAAGGGTCTGAGCTATCGAACGAGCCCCAAACCATCACTCTGTTGCCAGATATGGAGTAAACATGGATGGATCACTGCAAGGGTTATTTCTCCTGACTCATTTTCCTATAGAACTCTATGGGGAAAAAAGTCAGGAGAAACAACCCTTAAAGGGATCCATCCACATCTACTCCATATCTGGCCGCAGAGTGATGGTTTGGGGCTCGTTTGATACATCCTCCGCCTCCTCCCAGTCCACTTCCCTATTGTTCTCCGTGTTTTTCCATTACCTCTCGTTTCATGTCACATTGTTACGCTTTCTTGTCTGTCTTCCGTGTTGTGCAGGCTGGGCATGGTTCTCCTTTTTGTTTCCTCGTTTCCCCTCTCATTTTTCTTCAGCCAATCACTCACCTTCCCCGCTCGCATTCCACACTCACTCCAATTAGCTTATTCATTTCCGCATACATTCTCACGCTGCAGTCACTCATTCACTCTCTCATTATCCCTCAGCCAGTCGCTCTCATTCCCCGTCTGCATTCCACACGCCTCAGCCCCGCTTAATTACTTTAATATAATTAATTACATTTCTCTTCTCTATATATTTCTCTTGTGTTTGTTGCCTTGTTGCCAGTTCATTAGCCTTGTCGCCGCGTTTGCTTAGTTTGTCTAGCTTGTGCTCGGCCTATATCCTGTCAGTCTTGCGTTTGTTAACCCCGTCAACTGCCTTGCCTGTTTACCCTCCAGCCTGCTGTTCCAGCCACTCCACTCTTCGCCCCCTGCTCCTGTTCAGCCTGTGTTGGGAATTCCATTAAATCCATTGGTCACCTGTGACAATATGTATTGATAATATTTGAATATGTATCTGTGAATGTATTAAGAGCAATATACAGAATGTATAAATGTATTAAGAACAGAGAAACGCATTCTTAAGCACAGTAAAATATTATAAGAGCAGAGAGACATGTTCTCTGTCTCTCTGACTAAGAAAAGCTGAAGGCCACAGAAGCTAGTGTTTTCAGAGAGTCCAGAGAGTCTGATAAGATAAGAAAAGTTGAATCTCCGAACACCTGGTTTCAGTACAAAATGAGCACAGAAACACATAGTGATATATTAATTAAAATGCACTTTCACAGAATCCCATAAAGTTAATAAATAGAATGGTCACAGTGAGATATAGACTTTTCTGTGAATATGAACGCTGAGTCTGACTATAAAAGTTGAAGCCACTGTTATTTTTTACACACAGTTAGCCGTCCAAAGAGTTGGAGAAGAACTTGGGTTTTTTCCAAACACTTGGTATCTGATCACCATGGTTACTCAGTTATCTATGCAAAATGTTGTTGTTCGGTTGGAACTCTTCTCATGGGGCGGGGCTGGAGATGGGTGACGGAATCTACGAAGGAAAGTTCTGGAAGGTTCTCGACACGGGATGACGCTAATAAAAGAGGGCGGAGCCAGAGATTGATGTCTGGAAACAACCAATGAGGCCTCAGAAGACAAGACACCTACGCAGGAGAAGTTTGGAAAGTTCTCGAAGAAAGGCGGAGATGGAGATGGCCTGTGTCTGTGTGGTCAAAGTTGTCAGATGGTCAAAGAATGGGATGGACAATCTGATAAGAAACTGTATAAAGATGGACTGTAAGCCAAGAATAAGGGCGAGCGGGAGTGTCTCTGCGGAGAGGCACTACGCTTGGGGTGTCTCTGCGGAGATGCCAGACCTTGATCGTGCGGTGTATGGGATAAGGTCTGGCATTTTTTATAGTCTCTGCGGGGGCACTACACTGGACTTTTGTTGTATGTTTAATGAAATAAAGTCTAGCATTCTCTGAGAATTATTGCCTCGTCCTCTTTATTTAAACACTTTGAGATTTGAGAGCTAAAGTTGAAAACTCTGAATTTTGGCAAGAACTCTGAGATATTTTCACTCGGAGATCCACAACAAATTGGCGTAATCAGACAGGTTTGGATCCAGTATCCACAACACCTGCTGTTCAGCCCAACCCAGGACTCAGTCACCATCCAGCACCCCGCGCTCCTCGTGAGCTTATTCCTGCGAAACCTGTTTCTGAGTCGTGCGTTTGGGTCCAGTCTCGTGTCTGTAACCATAACAGCATAACTGCATACACTAGCATACAATAACACTTTAATTCCTCCAATCAATGTTTTTTTAAATGTATTTATGTATTTAGTTGTATTCCTCCAATCTAGCTCCAGTCAGCCTTGTGAACTATTTGGCAAACACTCATTCCAATACACAAGATCAACATGGGGAGCCTTGCTCAATAGGACGATACGGAAATGTGACTGGGCTGCACGGATTGACATTCTTTTTGAGTGATACGTACTCGTTCATATAGCTACGGACCATTCGATCTCGTTCAGTGTAGTCGGTGTAGGCCGCTCTTTTTCTTGTTCAATAATCTGATATACTCGGTTCTCATTCATTCATTGGTTGTCCCGCTTGTCATGCTTGAGGGCAAGCACCGCGCTTGTAGCGTGAGCAGAGTAGAAAACAGTGAGTGGGCGGACGCGAGCAGTTTTGAGTGAAAAAAAAAGAGGAAAGTCAGATAGAGCAATCGAACGTTCGACATGCGGACCCGGACCTACCGGACACTAAAAAGATTTGTTCAAAAAGATTAGTTAGTTCAATCCCGCCCATCACTAGCTACTACAAAGCAAATCAAAATGCCTTATATGTCCATTGCAGTACAGAAAACTTAACTAAACCTACATGGTCCGGTAGGCTACCAAAAAAATTTGCAGGTAACCTTACACTACCGGAAAACAATTACATTGAAACTGCGCTGGACTTATGCTGTGTTCGTTATGAACTCGGAGCTTGGAGCGTTCCAGTTGTCACTTTGTACCAACCATAGCTGAAGGTAAGTGTGGGTCACGACCCCAAGTGGGTAATGTAATGTAATGTAATGTAATGTAAATGCGTGTGTTGGGTTGCATACATTTGTGAGCATTCATTTGGGGTCACATTAGAAAACTGTTTGGGAACCCCTGGCCTAAAGTTTCAGAGCTAGGCTACTTTGTCACATAGAAGAAGAGAAAAACGCATACGACCATTGTTGATGTTCGTGGCTGTTGTTTTCTTTTTTTTCGGTTCTCGTGCTGGTTTTCACGATTGTGAATCTATCGCATTTTTTCCTCGTTCCATTTTGTGGTTTGTCAGTCTCGTTATTGTTTTCACCTGTGCTTCTGCCTGCAGGGTATTTAAGTTCCTCACTTCCGCTTTTCTGGTGCTTGATTGTCTCACGACATTGCATTTGAGCCAGGTATAACCAGGTACTAGCGACCTCCTGATATTAAACTTGTTTATGTTCTATTTTGTACATTGCTGTTCTCGACAAGACAGTTCTTTGTACTTTCGTTTTGGTCTTACACTCTTCCGGCTCTGAGCTAAGGTAGCCGAGGGTGTTTTTTTGTTTGCTAAGTTTCCCATTCTTGTTCATTATTTGAGTTCGGGAGATTTAGTTGGTATTCACTAGTTTTCTAGTTTTTGTGGGTTGATTTTCGTTTGTGGCTGTTTAGCCTTCAGGAATTACGTTCCTGTTTTTTCTTTCTTCCTTTATTATTTTCTCTCCTAATTATTGGTCCTCACTATTGTGAGCTGACTTGTTCTGATCACCCCACCTTCGCGTTTGAATCTCCGAACCATTAAGAAACCCGTTACAGTTGAATAGCCTAACGTTACATGTATTTCTATATAATACTAATAGGCCTATCTTAAAAATTTATTTCAATGTTTAGGCTACTTGGTGAAAAAGGGGCGTAAGTGAAATTTTCAGAATTTTACAGGTGAGAAAAAACAAACTTTTGATTGATTTTAATTATTTCATTCACAACAACATATTTGGATCACCTATACTTTTACAAAAATTTGGTTTCGGTGAATTCGTTTTTTTTAAAATAATTGCAAAAATTTTTTTATTAACAATGACATTTTAGCCAAAACATCACTTATGCCTTTTTTTGCACCAAGATTTCATTACTTTCTCTTTGTTCTTAAGGGCATAAGTGACATTCAGAAAATAATGTGATACTGGAGCAGAGACAGAGTAACAAGCCGAAATAAGTTACATGTTTATTTTTGATTGTTATTAACAATGATGTATGTATAAACATTATATTCGAAATTATGTTTTACTATTACTATTGTATTTCATCATATCAATTCAGTTAACCTGTACTTCATTGCCTACATCAATGTTACAGACTAGGGTTGGATGACATGGAAAACATCTTTATCACAATACGTTTTTATATCTGTTTCAACTTTCTGTCTACATGAATCCTAAAGAACTAGGCTCTGTGTTTTTCTGTATGTATTTAGACTGGAGCAACTATATCGTTTGTATTAAAATTTCATTTGGCACCATATCATTGCAATAAATATTGATTTCATGATATACTGTATATTGATATCAATATAAATCTACAGGCCACAGCCACATCCCACAGGCCTATGTGGAGTTCTGCAGCTCTACTACAGACTTTAGTCTTTACTGAGTAAAACCCAGAACAGCTCTTTTTACTTAAGTCCATGTTCCAGAATTGGCAAGGTTCCGGGTTTTACTCCAGCTATCCAACTCAATAATCCTTACTTAACTTATCAGCCAGCTACTAACCTCGGTCATTAGTTTTGTCATTAAGTGATAATCAACTAACTGCAATTGAGTTGTAGCCTACGAAACCGGCAGCTTCATCGCCTGAATCATCCCGACCTCGAATCGCCGTGTCTGCATTGTAATATTCTCGCCAGAAAATAAAAACAATCACAGACGAGGCAATTCTGGGTAACAACGTCCAGTATTGTCACCAATATTGTGTAGTCAACGCTAACACAACACCATATCATTCACAGTGTCACAGTGATATGGATGGATCCCTTAAAGGGTTGTTTCTCTTGATTCATTTTTCTCTTGAACTCAATGGAAAAATAAGTCAGGAGAAACAACCCTTCAGGTGATCCATCCATATCTACTGCATATCTGGCAGCAGAGTGATGGTTTGAGGCTCATTTGATACCGCAGACCCTTGATGATTTAGCCATTTAGCCAACCATGGGTTCCGTACTATTTCCATGTAATTTACAGATTAATCTAGTCCCACCCCCCAATTCCCATTGAGATCCATTCAAATGCAGAGAGGTTATAGTATTGCTTGTAAGAATACCTGAAAATAAGATATCAAGAGTCTTTTGATATCTTTTTATACCCAGTCATGATAGAATCGCCTGTTTACCTGTGGTGTTTTTTGACCTTCCAGGTCTTTTTATTTGCCTCTGATCCAACCTTTTTGGAATGTGCTGTAGGCACATTGGTCCTATCATGCGTTTATTTATCTATTTCCAATTTTCCCCATGCAACATATGCCATTTCCTCATCACATTTATTCATGACTTTTGTCGCCTTTAGGATTCTGCAGTGGAAGACGATAGGCTCTCTATTTTTTCATTGATTTAATGGAATGTAATTTGAGTTACGAGGTACGATTTTATTGCTTTATCGTGCAATAAGAGTGAATGTATGCACCAAGTTTGACATTCGTCTCATTACAGACAGGTGTAAGAAAGAATACAGTACCCCTGGGAACACAGTGCAGTATAATAACAGCCATAAACAATTAAAAACAGAAAGAATACAGTACCACTGGTACCACAGTGCAGTATAATAACAGCCATACACAATTAAAAACATAAATAAATACATGGATTAGCCTAACATAAAAAATAAAAAAGGTAATGAACAATTAGTGCAAAGTATACATTGTTCCTGCTTGGAAAATTTATTTCAAAATGAGATTGGACCGCATATGATCCACGAAACAGTTGATTTGCTTTTTACGAAATTAGCAATTCGCCACACGTTGTGGTGCAATAGGCGCTGTAAACGTGGTTTCCCCTGGCGGGCAGCGCCGACGCGAATCGCAGTCTAATCTTATCCCAATATTCCATTCTGCTGCTCTAAAATTTAACTGGGCTGCTCCCTTTTGATGGACACACCCCCCAACGGCAGCTTCTCTCCCACTTTAGCACACGGCAAGTCATCAAATTATCAAACGGGCTCAGATGCATGCACATCCGTGACGAAATTGCAACTTCGCCAGTGATGGCTCACCACTGGCTGAAAAATAGAGCCCCAAATTTGCACATTCGCTGCTCGATCTGGACTAACAACACCTTCACCAGTGACTCTCTGCCCACTTTGGCGCATGGCGAGTCAAACAGGCTCAGGACCGTAAAAATACATGCCGAAAATGTCACGTCGCCAGTGCTATGACTCACCACCCGCCATGTGCCAGCCGGAAAATAGAGCCAAAATATTTTCCCAATTAAATATATGTAAAAGGAAATTTACAAATCACAACTTTCTGCTTTTATGTGCATTTTGCATACTGTCCTAACTTATTTGTAATTGGGGTTTGAACAATTGGATATGCTCAACAAAATGACTTATGTACCACGGAAGTGAAATATCCCTTTAAAGTAACATGGTAACAGGGCTAAAGGCTATAGCTAGCTATTAGTCGGCCTAGCTGACAGTTAGCATGGGCTAATATGGATTTGGTCAATGATATTTTCAGTGAAAAAAGGGTGTAATTGCCGCTCTTGAGACTATGTTGTATGAATTGTTTAGCGCACTAAAGGCATAAGTGAACTTGACCTGCACTTACGCCTTTTGTGCACCAAGCTCAGTGCACTTACGCCTTTTTTGCGACAAACTCAATTTGACTGTTTTCACTTACGCCTTTATGTTTTCAAACTTTATTTTTAAAAAACTAAACATAGGTGACCTTTTCTTTTTACCACTTCATAGAGCTCATCAAGAGCTTTAAAATGATATATAAAACTCATTTTCGCACAAGGTGTCTCTTACACCCCTTTTGCCCCAAGCCCTCGTTATGCAAACTGTTTAGGCTGTAACCCCGTAGATTGCCTATATTTCCTAAGAGTGTTATCAAGTGAAGGATATCGGCACGAATACACATTGAAACTACCACTAAATTAAATTGTGTTAAATTAAAATGCAGATTAATCCAAGTTGCATTAAATAATTTAAGAAAGTTTGGATAGTATTGCTTTGGAATACAGATAGTTTATTTAGTGTGAGCTACGATAGGCAATACTGTTAGTTTTAACTTGCCCACATTTTGATATCAATACCTTAAAAAGCAGGCCTAGTTTTTGCAAGTTGGAATTAAGGACTTACAGTGCTTTGTAGGCTATGCATGAGTAACTTGGTATTTTTTACATTGAAAATGTGTTTTAGTTGAGATCACAAATACAGGAGTATGTGAATTGCAGATGTGTATCATAATAACCCAAATATTTGTTTAAAGAAACTGTTATTCTATCCATAAATCTCAATAGACCTATTACTTAGTGGGAAATCTATCTGTTCAAAATAAATGTGTCTGAACTGTTGTCTTAAGAATAAATTTATCAATAAATATTGGATGGAATTTAAAAACCAACATTTTCCAGAAAACCGCTGCTGTCCGGACGTTGTTTAATAAACACAGATGCTACACCAATTTAATGAAGAAATATATTGACAATAATTGAATCCATGGGTATTAGTGCAGAACTGTCATTTTGATCATATATTTATCACGTGACTTTTATTTATTTACCTTGACCATTATTAATACCAAGTTGGCAAACTGAGAACTCAATTATCATTTTCCTGATGTGAAGTCAACACCAGACCAATAAGTACTGGATTTAAGCACATTAAATTCCCATTAATCTCTATGGGAATTCTGGGGTGAGACTAGATTCAGCTGTAAATTGCACTGGTTCCATATGGAACACATGGCTAGCTAAATGGCTGTAAGTCATCAAGGGTGCGAGCTCTCGAACGAGCCCCAAACAACCCTTAAAGTAATCCATCCACATCTACTCCATATCTGGCCGCAGAGTGATGGTTTGGGGCTCATTTGATACCTTAGACCCTTGATGACTTACAGCCATTTAACCAGCCATGTGTTCCATACTGTACCAGTGTGATTTACAGCTGAATCTAGTCTCACCCCCCAATTCCCATAGAGACCAATTCAAATGAAGAGAGGTTATAGTATTGCTTGTAACAGTACCTGAAAATAAGATTGAGAGTTTTTTTATGTTTATGGGTCACAGACTTCAAGAAGTAACAGCATACAGAGGATATGTGGCCAACTATTAAATATGATACTTTAAAAATATGTTAAACCAAAGGGTCTGAATACTTATGTAAATGAGAGAATTCAGAGTTAGATTTTTTATAAATTTGCAAAGATGTTTTTACTTTGTCATTATGGGTTATTGAGTGTGGATTGATGGGCAAAAATGGCAATTCTATCCATTTAAAATTAAATCTACAACACAATAAAGTGGGGGTCTGAATACTTTCAGGCGCTACTGTATGTTCGATACTGTTTGACAAAATGTTCGGTCTACAGACTATCCCTGACCTGTTACAGTAACATAATGTAGCCTACTCTTTTTGATCAAGCGATATAGCCTATGACTTCCATCATATTTAATTGGCTTATAAATGGTTATAAAACATAAATACAGAAATAGACGTAAAAATGTACATAATTCAATTACTTTTTGTTCGTTTCCCAGTGGTCCCAGAAAATGCGTGTTCAGAGTGAGAGCTCTTAGCTTATTAGGCTACAACCAAATCGTCATTTCACTATCAGCATTTCTGTTTTACTGAAATAAGCGTGTTAATGCAATTATACTTTTAATGCGATTATGCAGATTCCCATCACCGCAAACAACCCTTCACCTTCTCTCTTTTTTAGATCCCACTCCACAATAGGCTACTTACTCTCTCACTCCACAATTGGCTACTTACTCTCCACTCCACAATAGGCTACTTACTCTCCCACTCCACAATAGTCTCCTTACTTTCTCACTCCACAATAGTCTCCTTACTTTCTCACTCCACAATAGTCTACTTACTTTCTCACTCCACAATAGTCTACTTACTTTCTCACTCCACAATAGGCTACGTACTCTCCCACTCCACAATAGGCTACTTCCTCTCCCACTCCACAATAGGCTACTTACTCTCCCACTCCACAATAGGCTACTTACTCTCCCACTCCACAATAGGCTACTTACTCAGTTATTTTATTCCGTTGTATTCCTTCTTTCAATCCCTCCTTTTTCTCCTTCGTCTTTTTAAAATGGTGCTTGAGTTTGACTAGAGCATTCAGCACCGTGCTGGCTTCTCCATTACTATGCTCCTGATGACAAAAACCTTTCAGTTTTTCTGCCATTACCTGTATGTGCAGGGCTGGGTGTGGTGAAGCCTCCTCTTCTGAACTCAGGCCAATTTCACCGGGGAAACATTCTTTAAATGTATTGGTTTGAAGGGGAAGTTATTCCTCAAAGAACCAGAGAACATCAGGATAACATTGTAAAACATGCACCAGTATATACAGGTGCAGCTCAAAAAATTTGAATATCGTGAAAAAGTTCAATATTTTTTGTCACTCATGTCAGAAAGTGAAGCTCATATATTATATAGATTCATTACACATAGAGTGAAATATTTCAAGCCTTTATTTCTTGTAATTTTGATGATTATGGCTACAGCTAATGAAAACCCAAATTGGTGTCTCAGAAAATTTGAATATTACATAAGATCAATAAAAAAGGATATTTTAAACAGAAATGTCAGCCTTCTGAAAAGTATGTTCATTTCTATGCACTCAATACTTGGTTGGGGGTCTTTTTGCATGAATTACTGCATCAATGCGGCGTGGCATGGAGGCGATCAGCCTGTGGCACTGCTGAGGTGTAATGGAAGCCCAGGTTGCTTTGATAGCGGCCTTCAGGTTGTCTGCATTGTTGGGTCTGGTGTCTCTCATCTTCCTGTGAAGCGCATTGTGACAGCTAGTTGTGAAATGCGCGATATAAATAAATATTGATTTGATTTGATTTGATTCCTCTTGACAATACCCCATAGATTCTCTATGGGGTTCAGGTCAGGCGAGTTTGCTGGCCAATCAAGCACAGTAATACCATAGTCATTGAACCAGCTTTTGGTACTTTTGGCAGTGTGGGCAGGTGCCAAGTCCTGCTGGAAAATGAGATCAGCATCTCCATAAAGCTTGTCAGCAGAAGGAAGCATGAAGTGCTCTAAAATGTCCTGGTAGATGGCTGCGTTGACTGTGGACTTCAGAAAACACAGTGGACATGGCACCCTAAATCATCACTGACTGTGGAAACTTCACACTGGACTTCAAGCAACGTGGATTCTGTGCCTCTCCACTCTTCCTCCAGACTCTGGGACCTTTATTTCCAAATGAAATGCAAAATTTACTTTCATCTGAAAAGAGGACTTTGGACCACTGAGCAACAGTCCAGTTCTTTTTCTCCTTAGCCCAGGTAAGACGCTTCTGACGTTGTCTCTGGTTCAGGAGTAGCTTGACACGAGGAATGCGACATTTTTAGCCCATGTCCTGGATTCGTCTGTGCGTGGTGGCTCTTGATGCACTGACTCCAGCCTCAGTCCACTCCTTGTGAAGCTCCCCCAAATTCTTGAATGGATTTTGCTTGACAATCCTCTCAAGGCTGCGGTTATCCCTGTTGCTTGTGCACCTTTTCCTACCACACTTTTTCCTTCCGCTCAACTTTCTATGAATATGCTTGGATACAGCACTCTGTGAACAACCAGCTTCTTTAGCAATGACCTTTTGTGGCTTACCCTCCTTGTGGAGGGTGTCAATGAAAAACCCTTAAAGGGATTCATCCACATCTACTCCATATCTGGCCGCAGAGTGATGGTTTGGGGCTCGTTTGATACCTTAGACCCTTGATGACGTACAGCCATTTCGCCAGTCATGTGTTCCATACTGTACCAGTGTAATTTACAGCTGAATCTAGTCTCACCCCCCAATTCTCATAGAGATCAGTTCAAATGCAGAGAGGTTCTAGTATCGCTTGTAACAGTACCTGAAAATATCGAGAGTCTTTTGATGTTGATTGGTCACAGACTTCAGGAAGTAACAGCATGCAAAGGATATGTGACCAAATATTAAATATGATACTTTAAAAATATGTTAATGCAAAGGGTATGAATACTTATGTAAATGAGAAATTTCACAAAAAATGAGCTCAATCTATTTTAGAATATGTCTGTAATGTAATAAAACGTGGAGAAGGTGAAAGGGGTATTCAGACTTTCCGGCTTGACTGTATATATGCTGTGAAACACAGTCAGATCTGTAGACATTGGAGTCCCTGTCTGTGCTGTGAGACACAGTCAGATCTGTACACATTGGAGTCCCTGTCTGTGCTGTGAGACACAGTCAGATCTGTACACATTGGAGTCCCTGTCTGTGCTGTGAGACACACAGTCAGATCTGTACACATTGAAGTCCCTACCTGTGCTGTGAGACACAGTCAGATCTGTACACATTGGAGTCCCTGTCTGTGCTGTGAGACACAGTCAGATCTGTACACATTGGAGTCCCTGTCTGTGCTGTGAGACACAGTCAGATCTGTACACATTGGAGTGCCTGTCTGTGCTGTAATTTCTTCTGTTTAATTTCTAAGCGCAACACATCTGAATATGAGTATTTCCACTGTAAATTATTCTCATTTCGCAGTTTGATGTGAAACACAGTTTAATTGACCACATTCTCTTGAGATGGTAAGATGAAGAAACACAGTTGAAACACAGGGGCATCATAAAGATGCATTAAGTCACATTTGAAGTTTGAAGTAAGTTGCAAAATAAGCACTACTTCTGAATGTTTCTTTGAGATGGAACAGTGAGAAACTTCCCAGCAGGAGGATATTCCTTGAGCAGTTGGGAAAAGCTCTTGTGCCCCCGCCCCTCTCACACACACATCTAGAAGATGTCACTTTTCTAGAGCCCCACCCACTGCATTCATCATGAGGAATGTGGTTCAGCTCAACCTGCAGTTTCACCTGAACCGCAGCATGTGGAAGCAACCAAAAGAGATGCCACACCTGCCCTTCCAGGAACGGCTGCAAAACCAGCACAACTGGTTACTAATGCACAAAGTACATCCGCAAGTCACGCACACAGACACACACACACACACACTGACACACACACTCTCACATGCTGTCATTAATTCCTAGTTCTGGCATTGATGTGTCCTCACTGAGGTGCAAATAATTTTTTAAAATTCTTTGTCAGCAAAGTGGAAAACGTAAGGTTGCCCATCTCACCCCCTGTCCAGGATATAACTGTCCCTCTGGTATACACAGTTGTCTTGAGCTTCTTCGAGCCTATTGCTCTGCCTTTCTTAAAGGAGACTGTTTTTCATATAAAACCTACTACCTGTTCCCTTGACATTGTCCCCACAGGTCTCCTTAAAGAGGCTTTTGACAAAGTTGGCCCTAGTCTCCTATCCATTATCAACAGTTCTCTCACCTCCGGTTCTGTCCCATCCTGCCTTAAACATGCAGTTGTCCAGCCACTCCTAAAAAAACCTAACTTAGACCCCACAATACTTAACAATTTTAAACCCATCTCAAAACTGCCGTTTTTATCCAAGGTTCTCGAAAAGGTAATTTACTCCAAGCTTCTATAATTTCTGCATCAACATAACATTCTAGAAAAATTGGTTTCTGGTTTCAGGGCGCTTCACAGTACGGAGTCAACCCTACTGAAAGTGTCCAATGATCTGCTCCATATGGCAGACTCTGGTGCAGGGCCGGCCCTAGCCTTTTAGTAGCCCTAGGCAAGATCTGTAGATGGTGCCCCCTTCACCTCACACTCAATTCTCTGAATTGTTGTGTACTTAACAGCTTTTGTTTAAAAAATATACTCTGCTGGCATACTGAATAGTAGGCAAGTGTGCTGACACGGTCGTGGAAAAAACAAGAAATTTTTATGGGAGAAATAAATATCACCCCAAATTCATATGCAAGAGATGCAAGGCTGTTTGTAGACTGCTTTGATTGGGGGGTCATCAAGAGATGTATGTTGGTGGGGCACAAGGGAAAACAACGTAGCAGGGGGTCTGGGGGTCCTCCCCCAGAACATTTTGAGCTTTTTCAAATTTATTTTCTGGATTTCTGCACAACCTCACACAGGGCATTTTCTAAAATATTTTTATTTATTTATGAACATTTAGGAGAAGATTTTTTTATTTTTCAAATACCTATGTAGGCGAGATTTGAGATGCTTTCATATAAAGCTAAAGCCATGGTAGGCTAATCAGTACATTAGTGGATAAGATCATTTTTAAACCCCCACTTATAAGAAGACAATTTATTTATGCCCAATAATACCAAATCATTATCTAATCTTATATGGAAACAAGTACATTAAAGACGAGCTATATTCCTTCATCATTTCAGTCTCCTTGTGCTATTTTCTATGTACATGTGAAACTAAGATGCTGTAACTGGCACATCATTTTCTCATATTTACCACCCCTTCTTAGACAACGAATTTTGCCTTATCCTGTTGTCTGCGTCTTGGTCCTACTTCCGAACGTAACAGTACCTACTTCCAACCCGCCTGCACGCCGCGCTCCTGCGGCAAGGAGCCATGATTGGCCAGCAACAGGCATGCCTCGAGTCCGTGACCCAAGATCTCCAGTCTCTGATGGCCTGCGTGACGGAGCTGGCCACCAACGGTGCAACCACTCCCTGGACCCCAACCTCCTCCTATCCGGGAGCCTTGCCTGCCTCCACCGGAGCGTTACGACGGGGAACCGGGTGGATGCAGACCGTTCCTGACCCAGTGTAGGCTGGTGTTCCAGCTACAGCCGAACACCTTCCCCACTGAGCAAGCCCGTGTAGCATACGTCATCACTCGTGCCAAGAAGTGGGGAACCGCCACCTGGGAGGCGGGTCTGCCCTGCTGCAGTAATGCGGAATCATTCATGGAGGAGATGAGACGGGTCTTCGACCGATCCAAGCACGGTCATGAGGCGGCCCGAGAGATGCTACGCTTCCGCTGTAGGAAATCCATTTCCTATATGTAAATCCTTCAAATACCGCATACGTAGAGGCCTGCGGGATGTGGCCCCCCCCCCCCCCCCCCCAGGTCACACACTGAATTGTTGCTTTGCGGCTTTATAATTGTGGACGCATGACGTGTATATGACTGGAGTTTATGTACCAAATCTGAAGACTCGTGTCATGTACAACGTCCTATGTCTGTGCACACTCCATATAGATTTGAATCGAGAGTGTCAATTATGCTTATGTTTATGCTTACTCCATATAGATTTGAATCAACAGAGAGTGTCAATAATGCTTATGTTTATGCTTACTCCATATAGATTTGAATCAACAGAGAGTATCAATAAATGCTTATGTTTATGCTTACTCCATATAGATTTGAATCAACAGAGAGTATCAATAAATGCTTATGTTTATGCTTACTCCATATAGATTTGAATCAACAGAGAGTGTCAATAATGCTTATGTTTATGCTTACTCCATATAGATTTGAATCAACAGAGAGTATCAATAAATGCTTATGCTTACTCCATATAGATTTGAATCAATAGAGAGTGCTGTGTGAAGTAGTAAAAATGCAGCTTAGACATGAAACGCAAGACCACAGGAAGTGGCCCTGAGGTCACACCTGTTGAATAAGAGCCCGATGCTTGGCATACATAGTGAAACCATGTGCACAATATGGTTGTGGAGCTGTTACAGTTGATATAGTGTGACATGTTGCACATGACAATTTTGATAAACTCCATGGCTATGATAAATTATTGTGATAGATATGAATCTGCAAAATGCATGTATAATCTGAATTATATCTTGCTGATATTGTTAAGCTTAAATACACATATGGCATATATATTGTGAAACTGCCAACTAGTAAAATTGTTAAAGACCTACACATATGGCATATATAGTTTTAAACAGAAATTACAGGTTCTGCACCACAATGGTCTAAACCAACCGGAAGGGGTGAGATCATTGTGGCACATGAGGATAAGCATAACGTCAACTAAAGGTCAGGATGACCTTAAGAACGTCCCCACACAAAAATCAGTGGCGCATAAGATCAAACAACATCAACTAAGGTCCGGACGACCTCAAGAACACCCCCACACGAAAACCATTGTGACGTATGAGATCAGGTATAATCAGGAAAAATACCAAGAAATGCCCCTAACATCAACTAAGGTTAGGAAAAACCCCAAGTATGCCCACATGTCTGTTATTGGTAAACAAGTGTCCCGGGGCGGGGGAACGGATATGTTGAAAATTTATAAAACCTGTGGTAAAGCCGACTGTGAAGGCTTCTCTCCGCGGAAAGAACTCGGCTTTGTACAAGCGTTGTTTGCTGAATAAAGTCTGAACCTTTTGAAGAACTTGCCTGGACCTTCCTTATTGAAACTTTAACTTTGGATCGAAAACTCTGACTTTGGATTAAATACTTTAACTTTGACTGAAAACTTTAAACTTTAAATTGGAAACAACGAACAAGTTGGAGGACTTGGAGAAACTGAGATTCTCAAGCCACAACAATTGGCGCCCAACGTGGGGCCCGAAAGAGGACCAAATCCAGCCCCTGGTGCCTGGGAGTGTGGTCGGACAGAGGAGGGGCCCTTGACAGATGGCCATCTGAATTAAAGCACCAAGGTGAGATAAAAACTCTAACTTGGGACTAAAAACTTGGGGGCTGCTCCCTCTTCGACCTCCCTACCCAACGGTGCTTGGGGTGGGATCCTCTCGGGAAGCTAACCCACTTGAACTAATGCCGAACTAAATTTGATGAAGGAAACAGGCAGGCTCATCAAAGGCGCGCGGCGAGCTGTGAGTGTTAACAGAGAGATTGAACCGTTGTGTGAAACCGCTGTAAATATATGCATGTGTGTATGAATTTTATTACTTTGCTTAAAAGGTTTGTCATTGGTCCTTAGTAGGTTAGAGGCCTACGGCAGGTGCTCGGGTACTAAGAGACATTGACAAAGGACACTGGTGCTAACATTGTACTTTTGCGAAAGTGTTTTAGGCCACCCGGGGACAGACCCCACGAGGACGCCCGGGAAGAGATCAGAGCAGGTTTCTGTAAGAGGTGTTGAGCAAAGTGTCTGCTGTGTTGATTTAGCCCCGGATAAGTAGGGTAAGTCAAATGTTTGTGAATGTGCTGTGTCGACCTTAGCTCCGAAAAGGGAGGATAAACTGACCTGACAGCATATTGAGTAGTGAACAGTTATAGACATACGGTATATTGGATGTATGTTCATGAAAACACGATTACCGGTTGCGGCACACCACCGTGGTGGAAATGTGCCCGGCAGGGCACAAATCGCTCCACCAACTAAAAATGGCAATGCACCATCACCCACAGAACCGAGAAAGAGCTATCAATCCTTTCCGTGTCCGGGCCAGGTGTGGTTTCCCATGTTGAGTCAAATTAAGCCACAGGCTCCACTCCTGGTGGTGTCCTTCCGTAATTTTTTTAAAAGTTTCAGCTTTGCAACCATACTCCCCCCGGGAATAATGCCACCGGATCGCTAGTTGGCATCATTTATAGTCGGAACTACGACGGTATCTGATCGTCTTCGAACCTCCGACTTTAGTTCTTGATTCATGAAAACATTCTTGGCAAATGCTTTTGTCCGTCTTGCGCCGGTCCAAGAATTTCACCTCTAGCGGCACAATACGAATGCCCCCTGCCGTCCCTCAATCATTGCCCCAGTTCGGGAAACCCACAAAATAGAACCGGAGTCCTATTCCATTATTCCTAGCTGCGGTATTCAGGCGACCGGGCCTGCTTTGAACACTAATTTTTTCTAAGTAAACACTTCAAACCCCAGGCGGGACACTCAGTTAATGAGGGGGCGCTGAGAGGCAGTGGCTGGGACCAGCTCGATCCCAAGATCCAACTATGAGTTTTTTAACTGCAGCAACTTTAATATACGCTATTGGAGCTGGAATTACCGCGGCTGCTGGCACCAGACTTTCCCTCCAATGGATCCTCGTTAAAGATAGGAACAAAATAAAATTAAAAGCCCCCGGTAAATATAGAATAATAAAAAAATAAATAAAACAATAGTAAAATAGAAAAATAAAATAGGAAAAAAACGAAATAAACTGTCAAAGTAAAACGGCAAAATGATAAATGAAATCATAAATGAGAAGCCCACACCAGTTGAGGTGTTAGCCCGAGAATGTCCTTCCTGCGCCAGTGACATAAAACATGTTTCGGAAAAATGGCATAACCGGACTAAAAATTTGACCACTAAATGGCCCAAAGAAGGCTCGTTTGATGTAGAAATATGTAGAGAGATGATAGGAATAATTCAAAATTATAAACCTAAAGACAAATCAGGACCTAGAAATGCTAAAAGGCAACAGGAAAAAACCATACTGCATTGGTTTAGTAGGAAAGGGTTTGAACAGGAAAGGAACCAGATGAAAGGCCATTAGGCCGGCGAGAGAAATCCTCCCCCATGTGCCCCTGCGCAAGCCAACAGAAAGTTCCGAGACGAGCAGGAGGATAAGAGGGAAAAGAAGGGGGGGATATCCCATTACTAGAATTAAACAAAAGCGGCTAGAGGCAGTAGAGAAAGAAGATGAGAGGCAATAGGCCGACAAACTAAAAGAAGCAGGAACCAAGTGCAGCAGAGCACTGTGGATAGGACTTCTTTTGACACTGTAAGGGCCCAAGTGTGGGGTGCCCTGAGAGCGATATATCCCACCAGGCCAGAAATCGCCACTTTGACGGGAGTACCCATAAAAGAAAGCGAGGCCCCAGTGACATATGTGCATGACCAGCTGCGCAGATGGAGGACATTGACCGACAGGGATATACAACAGGATCCTATAATGGTCACATTGTTCCGGAAATCCATACTGGAGGGATTACCAGACGAGGCAAAGACCCGCTTGGATGAAGTGGTTGGCTTGACCACCATGCCACACCAACAATTTGTGGACACTGTGAGCCATGCTGTGGGAAGGCACAGAAAAGAAGGCAAGCAACTGGAATTACAGTCAAAAGAGGCCCAAAAGAAACTGCTGCAGCTGCAGTTGGAGGAATTGAAAGCCAAAGAGAAAAAAACTGCTTACTGAATCAGACGCTGATATTTGTACCGTCCCCGTCTCCGAACCGGTGAGTAGCCAGACATCCCTCAACCGACGATAGTCTGCAACTTCTCCGGCATCCCTGCTTCGGTGGCCATTCAAGGTAATCCAAGGGGGGGGGGGCAAATGCATGCGGGGGGCCCATGGAATGGTGCCAAGCAAGGGGGGGGGGACAACAAGCCCAGGGTAATAATAATAATAATAATAATAATAGAGATCAGTTGCTAAATCAGCCTGTGGGACCCTTGAATATCAGGGAGCCTACTAGGGGTTCCCAGAGAACCCAAGGGGGGTGGGGCAGCATGTAATGATAACAATGGGATCAGAGCAAGAACCAGTAATAAATGTGCTTGTAGAAGGAAAGATCATCCCTATGATGATAGATACAGGAGCAACATGTACTTGTATACGTAAGGAATATGCCTCGCACCTGCCCCTGTCGGGGGAATACATTCAAACAGTAGGGTTCTCAGGGAAAACAATGCTAAGTCCGACAACTAAACCAGTGATGATAAAGGTAGGAAAGAAAGAAGCTATCATAACTGTGGTGATATGTAAAAATTCTCCTGTAAATTTGCTGGGCAGAGATGCTATTCTAGCCCTAGGAGTGAAATTGGATTGTAACAAAGGAGGAATAGATTTAACAGGAATGTATGATGTAAATAAAGTAAAAGTGAGAAAATGCAAAAAATTTACTGGTTAGGCGACATTGAAGCACAAGTAGAGAACCAGGTGGAGGACACCTGGAAAATGTATATAAACGCGCAGATCCCAAATGCCAGAGAACCAGAGTTTGCTTATCACTGTACAATGCAGGTTGATCCTACACAGGATCTAAATTTAGAAGCTGAATGGAAAAGACAGTGAGATGAGAAACAATGGTTGGCTGCCTCGGCCCTCCTGATTGGGAGGGAGGGGGCGGCGCTGAAAATAGAAACAGCTATAACGTAATTATAGTAGGCATGCAGGCGCAAGCGTTCTGGTCAGAGGAGTGGCCGCTGTGTAAATAAAACGGGACAATTATTTCCGATAGTACAGATAGATAAGTGGAAGTTAAAATTCTAAGCGTACTGAAGTTATACGTGAGGGACACTTGCATAGGATTGTGGCAGAGGTCAAGACAACATAGAAGGAGTGGACGTGATTAATTAAAGTTAAGTGATTAGTTAAATTGTTATATGATATTATACATATTTGACTGGCTTGGAGTTCTGTGCCATTCAGTTCACTATTTTCAGGTAGTGATTCGATTTAGTTGCAGACGTCTTGTGGAGCAATACAGGGCCGAGACAGTCTGCAGCAGTTTATTGTGCTCAAATAGTATTTTTTTGTCCTTCAAAGTGTTACCTGTTATGCCATAGCTGAAGGGAAAGTGGTTAAAAGAGATAAATTGAGTAAAGGCTCATTTTGTAACACAAGTTTGACGATTCGGTAACAATTTGTGGTAAAGATTTTAACTTTTAAGTTCTGTAAATCTAGAGGATTCTGCATACAGAACGGGGATGCCAATGTGAAAATCCATATATATTAGCAAGCTTTAATTAAAGTAAAATAAATAAAATAAAATGGCTGATGTGGTACAAACAGTAAAATGTATGTCAAGGAAGTACAAATTATGGGCACGGCGCGAATATCAATTGCAAATGATCACCGCCATAATGAAATTAATGCAACCGCTTGTGAAACTTTTCTTTGCGTTATGCTTGGCACAGATGTGTTGTTTGCTGCCAAACCCGCAATTTGCAGATTGTATCACAGATGTGTTCCACTGGCTCGGGAGCTTCCCAATAGAGGTCTGTGGTGCACATCGCAGGTATATAAAAAAGTCATGCGTATAGAGCACACATGCACCACCTGTATGAGCAGGACGAATTTGAAGAGAAAAAGTGTACAATTTACCGTTAGGGCCATTTTCGGCATGAGCGCCCTGAATCTCATGAGGAAAAAGGTCTGATTTACCAAATAATTTAATAAATAAATAAATAAATAAATAATGCAGGTCACTGTATTGATTTTAAACCTCAGGTTAATGGAGATAATACACGCAGTTATTGTTATAGTTATACAGTTATAGCTTCATGCTAGCAAAGCAAACATTGAGATGTTTTAAAGCTGAACTCTAATGAGGGTTGTTTCACAATGAGGGTCACGGTGTAAGTTGCCATGATGATATGATGGTAATTTCTTCCCAGTTGGGAGGTCGGGCCGAACACCGATTCAATTGAAAGGGCACTAACCACAAACATGATTTGCAGGTAAATTCATTTAGTATGTTTTTTTTATGTTCCCCGTAGCAACTTGAACTTTTAATTTACCAAAAGGAATAAATACATTTAGTAACCAAGTAACATAGGCTACACACATATACGGATGTGCTAGCACGTAGCCTACAGCAGCGACCGCAGAAATAGGCAATGAATAATTCTAACGGTTTTACTTGGAAGAAATAGAAAGAGCATCTGGAGTTGATTTATCAAAGTAAAAATAAATGTTATTCAGCAGGATGTTGACTTCAGTGTTATTATTACACTGATGCATCGGTGACCAATACGTGGAGAAAGTGAATGTTGTGTCAATCATAGAACATAGGCTGAAAGCAGAATGCAAAATGCTACAATTAATTTTGAGTGCTATTTTCTGCATGTGCGGCTTGATTTCATGCAGGAGAGAGTCTGTTTGCCTGCTTTGAATTGAACTTTTCGCAGGCTTTCCGTGAAAGTGGATTTGTATTTAAAGCATAGTGAGAAGAGAACGGAATAGATTAGCATAGAATAACTTATTTTCCATGGGGGAAATTCAGTTGTAGTTTCCATAAGGGAAGACACATAGAAAGTGGGACAGACCCACAAAAACAATCGGAGTGTAATATACATGGTGGAAAATACATGACAAAGATTTTAAAAAGCAGGCTAAAATGTTTAAACACCCGCGCCTGCATTTGTATCAAGCTGTGCATAACCATAGTTGGCTGCGCTATAATGGACCAAGTGAAAATAATTGAGCAACAGCGGAGTATTGAAACAATGTTTTAGCGAAGATGAGAAGTGGAAACTTTACAGTTTAAGCTGGGTGAAGTGGAGGGCAAGGCCACCTTCCCAATGTTTGTGTTTTTTGTTCGGGTGCAGATAAATAATTAGTTTCATTTACATCCTAAGTTGTGTGGTTTTGTTTTATGTTTAATTGTTTGATTTTGTCTAAAAGTAATCAAAGTGAAACCCGGCAACGCGATCTCTCCTAAGGGGTTGTCAGCTTAGGTGCACAACCGAAACAAAAATAAATAAATAAACTGAACAAACAAATAAATCCTACGCTGCCCCGTATGTGAAAATGTACCCTAAGTGGAGGGAAAAGACTAATAAGGAGTCAAAGTTGGAAGTGATTAAAACAATTATGCAGGCTCTATTGAAAGTGAGCGCAGAACCTGTTTGAGAAAAAAAATTAAATAATAATAATAATAATTTTCTTTTAGAAAAAGACTAACAAAGAGTTCTTCTCTGTTTCCAGCAGGAACTGGGTGGCGGCTCTCAAGCAGCTCTACTGACAATGAGAGCTGAACTAGGCCCCACTAATTATTGCTAATTTCTCCCCTTTTTGAATTTATGACAGGAACTCCAATGATAATTCCAGGGACGAATTATCACTGCTGTGAAGAATTACAGGGGATTGGAGATGCGCTGACAACTTACTGTGTGACTAACTGAAATTGTCAGGTTTCTCTACAGATATTGGGCCCAAGAAGACAGAAGCACACAACCTCGAGCAACTAATAAACAGTTAACACACACAGAGCAAAGTGTGATTAAGGATGCGCATGGGCAGGACCATTGCGCAAGGGGGGAAGTGTATGATTGTGAGGTTTGTGTGATAATAATAATTCTGAAAGTATCGGTTTTTCCCCAATAGGGCACATTCGACAATAGGAGGGCCCATGCCGTTTGTATGAGGTCCGTACAATGGACCCCGCATGAACAGCTCGAGAGGGAACTGGCGAGCTACATGTGTAACACTAAACTGTAATATGCAAGATTGTTTTCCAACAGGGAAAAAGGACAGATGACATTTCCTTGGAGCTTAGGTGGAATACGCCCGGGGGATTGGGTGTGTATTAAAGTCTTCAAAAGAAGGTGGAGTGAACCCAGACGTGAGGGACCATACAAGGTGGTTCCGACAACTTCTACTGCAACGAAGATTGAAGGTAAAACTGTGTGGTTCCACCTTAATCACTGTTTTAGAGTGAAAGCGCCAGTATGCGCTCAGGGCAAGGCTGTAGAGAAATCAAGGGAAATAATGGAGAGGCAGAAAGAGGAAGGTGCACCTTCAGGAAGTAGGAAAAGTGAGGAAGCAAGGGAGACGTACAGGTGAAAAGGGAGTGTGGGATGTTTTGTTGTGACTGTTCACACAGGACCCGACGAGTATCGAGATCAATACGGGAGACCCAGGAAGGCTGTAGGCAGTCCGCTTGACTGCCCATTTGGAAACACACTCTGTGAACAGGGCAGGAGCGCCGGAAGAAGTGGATGAGAATGCTGTAAGCATCACCCGCAGGCTGCCCAACAGGTGAATGCTGGAACAGCTACACAAAACACATATGATGCCTCACTGATGAAGACTGTACGGCGCCTTGCTGCCTGAAGAAAAGCGGAGCCAGATCACTGTGCTTCGAATGTGCTGGTAACCTCTCCACAGTGATGACCCTTTACGGTGTGCAAAGCACCTGGGTTGAAGGGCAAAAACACTGATTATAGACACACACGAAGAAAGAACTTCACAGTCAGGAGCTATGTGCTCCCTCATCAATGGCAGATAGAGAGAACACACACACATAGAGCAGTATACAATCTGCCAAAGAAAGACCGGTGGCTGAGTGATGTGCTAGTAACCTCTCCTTTGTCCACTGGTCCAACGCCGAGGCTAATTGGACCAAAGAAGAAGAAACAAACGTCATCAAAAACCATTGGGAGTCAACTGGTGACATTCACGATTGCGAGTGTGGCAACAAGCACCCTCACAGTAGCAACGGACACACAGATTGAGCCATCCATTAAGTACGACACTCCCCGTGCTGCAAGCTCACTGGCACCACTGGCATCACGGTACGACCCCAACAGCCACTACTACCACTACGAGAACATTCCCAAACCTGACGTTGAGGACCCCGCTGTCTACATACACCCACACCCCCGATGCAAGGACCCCCGATATATGAAGTGATCGACGCCCTCCTGTACTGTGACAGATTGTTTATAAGTTTGTGCTGCGCTATTGGTTTGGTAGCGCTTCTGCTGTGGCTTATTGATCCATATTCTCTCCCGCCCCCTTGTACTTTTGCTTTCTATTAAAACTACGCATAGGTGTGTGACTATGGATGGGGACACATATCCCCAGCGATTTGCTGACGATGAGGACGATGCTCGCTGTATTTACGGTAAGACAGGTTGTCCGGGGTCATTCCCTAGCCCATATGGCGAGGGCACACCTCCACCTGTTTAGCAGCCCGTGTGAGCAAAGTCAAAAAAGAAATTAAGCCCATCCTTCCATGCCTCTGGCTGTTGCCTTACTTTTCCGACCCCGAGCGCCCCAGAATCATGGAGTTGCGCAAAATTTCCTTCCCCTGGCACAAAATTTACCGTGAAGTAGTCCACACTAACACTGTTATGGTGGCATATGACTTGACCTGTGAGGCTGAGATCTTTATTAAAAGTCAGTATATAGCCAGGGCGATGGTCACTGCAACAACCCGTGAAAAAGTCACATGCATGGAACAAGATGGCCATGTAGTCTGGTCCGATAATTTGATAGCTTATAGAGCCTACATGACCCATGTCCCACAGCCATCCCCGACTGAAGCATACATCAGCTATATCCCACGGCCATCTCCGCCCCCTACCCCCCGGCCCCCTGCCCCTCAGCCTGCCACCGATCCCCCTGCCCCCACCTTTACCACTTTCCGCAACCAGGACGGCCTGTGGGCACCCGGCCCCGGCCTGTTGGGACTCGCCCCCTCTCCCCGCCTCCGCCTGCACACTATGCTAAAGACACACCCCCAAGCTTCGCCCCGTCCTCGTCCTCTCCTCGTCTCTGTCCGGCCCACGCTGATTCCCTTGCCCTTCCCTGTTCAACTTCCCTTGCCTTCCCTAACACTCTTAATTTTACAATTAAGAGTGTTAAACTACCAGCTTTAAGATCGCTTGGATACTGTCAAAACTTTAAAATAAAAGGCGCTTTTAAGGAATTAGTCTACAAAGTTTTATTAAGTCCACCAAAAGTATGTGAGCTTTAACAAGTTTGTTCACTAAACAGCGCATTGTCGCACCCAAAGCAGTTTCATTTAAGAAACGTGACGATAAAGACACATAAACTATTCACTGAAAATAAAAGAAAACAAACAAATAATTTGCATTTGTTCATGAGGATATATTTGCGACAGTGGTGAAAGTGTATTCCTAGCCTTGAATGTCCACTTTGACTCGTTAGCGTCGGGGTTGGCCGTTCTCTTCTGACGATGTCTAGCTTTTCTTGAAAAGTTCGTCTTGAAAATGGCGTTGTAATTATATCTGCGACCAAATCGATCTCTTCTCCTCCTTCAGCCATTGTGGGTTGAAAAAAAACAGCTTGTAGAAATCTACACAAATGAGCTCGTTCAAGTTCAGTTTGCTAGCTCTGCATAGCTCTGCCTCTCAATAGTGCGTATCCAATCAAAAGACGTGCACGTGCTGACGTTATCGTACGCCTGCTAGCTGGCCCCGGTGTCGCCAACTCGAAATCTGATTGGTTAACACTACAGGTTTGTTTCCGTTCACTTTAAGCTACAGGCGCCCGCACTGTTGATTTTGAAGGCCTAAGGGCAGATTTCTTGGACCCTGGCAACACATTATGGCTGAAATATGATTGGATAAAAGCTCTAACATAAAGGCCAGCCCTCCAAATCTCGATCTGAGGCTGGAAGCAGCGCAACCAAGAGGAAAGCTATGAAATTAAGAGAATAGACTATGGGGAATAATTTAATACATATTTGTGGAAAAAATATATCTAAATTAAATTTATATTCTGATGATGTTTAGGCCAGCAAAGAAGGCCTTGCTGGCCCTGACGGCCCGCCACTGCTCATCGGTCATACTATTTTTGCGGTGGTGCCATTGCGGAAGAACCAAATTGAATAGGGTTGAATGGAACCACGTGACCATGTTTCTTTTCTAGTTCTTATATACACTCCTCAAAAACAAGGGAAACAATGGAACACTTAATCATCACAGTATAACACCAAGTCAATTAAACAAAACCGGTCATGCTGGATGATGTTGCAGGCAGCATAACATTTGCCATGGCGTCTCATCTGTGAAGGGAGCGGGGTGCCAATGGCGAACCTGCCAATTCTGGTGTTCTCTGGCAAATGCCAATTGAGCTGCATGGTGCTGGGCTGTGAGCACAGGTCCCACTACAGGACGTCATGCCACCCTCATGGAGTCTGTTTCTGACAGTTTGGTCAGAAACATGTACACGAGTAGCCCGCTGGAGGTCATTTTGTAGGGCTCTGGCAGTGATCTACCTGTTTCTCCTCGCACAAAGGAGCAGATACCGGTCCTGCCGCTGGGTTGTTGCCCTTCTACGGCCCTGTCCAGCTCTACTTGTGTAATGGTCTGTTACCTCCTAATGTAATGGTCCGGTATCTCCTCCACGCTCTTGAGACTGTGCTGGGAGACACAGCAAACCTTCTCGCGACGGCACGCATGGATGTGCCATCCTGGAGGAGCTGGACTACCTGTGCAACCTGAATGGGCTGCAGGTACCGCCTCATGCTACCAGTAGTGACAAGGGAACTAGCAAAATGCAAAACTAGAGAAAAATCAGTCAGGAAGGATAAGGAGAGGAATGGTCTGTGGCCACCACCTGCAAAACCATTTACTTTTTGGGGGCTGTCTTGCTGTTTCCTCTCCTGTCCATCTGTTGTCACTTTCATTTGCACCAAAGCAGGTGAAATTGATTCACAATTGTTTACGCTTCCTAACCGGACAGATAGATATCCCAGAAGTTTAAGTGACTTGGTGTTATACTGTGTTGAGTAAGTGTTCCCTTAATTTTTTGAGCAGTGTAGTTCTGTGATCTCAATATTGGAGAAGACGAGCGAATCGGCTTCAAACTCGGCTTTTCCTCCCCTCCGGCGAAGCATATCCTACTGCGGAAGTTTTTTCACATTTTTGGGTGACATCATCGCGCTCAAGCCCACAGAGATTTTAAAAAAGGCAACAGTGATGATGCGTAGCTATGCCTTATATGAATTTCCCCAAGATAATGATGCCCCAATGCAAGATATTTAGCCTAAATAGTGTGTGCTTCAGTAGGTTATTAGCACACAAAGGATATAGCATCCTACAACGGATAACAAAATGCCAGTCCGTTTTTGTGGTTAATATCCTACATAAATAATTTGGGAAAACAGCTTTATTTATTTGATTGCACATTAATGATGCAAACATGACTATACATAAATATAGCCTAAGCGTGACATATTTCAATATGTGAATATGCATTCAATATGCATTAATTTATTTGATTTCAGATGTTACAGTGGGAAAAAGGCATAATTGTTTTTCGGTGTGACCACTGCGATACTATGAACATTAAAAATGATATCCGATAATATGACGATAATTTGTTCCACTAATCTATGGAAATGTTTTCCAATTTGCCCATGTGAGATGCAAGGAGCTGGAAATTGTAGGCTGCAGTGTAGCTACAGTAGCCTATAGACCTATGAGGTGAATTAGTGCTCGGACGATGTATGTTCACACATCGGGAACATCGGGATTCTGGAATGACAGTAAATTATTATGTTTGCGTAGCCTATACTACAACATGTTTATTTTTATCTAATGTTGCTGATTACATGTTAATTAGTGTCTTGACGCAAACTGCAATACAGGCTATGTTTACACTGTACACTGTACTTCATCAAAAATCGACGCCGATTTTGATGACGGTGAAGCAGATTCGCTGTCCAAATTTTCTTCACTGCTCCTTTTTCCCCTCTCCTCCCTTCCTCCACATACTTCCGGGTAGTGGGGGAGTGGAGGAAGGGAGGTGGGGAGTGAAGAATATTGGGACGCACCTGGAGTGTCCAATCCACAGCCACCCAGTTCTGCTCTGCTTTAGCAGAAGAAGACATGCCTGTCCTTTTGCAATCATAAGTTAAAATAGCATTACTGTACGGGACCAGTGAGCTTCTTATGCTTTCATAATACTTCCACAACCAAGCCATTCCTCATTCATTTGGAATTTTAAGAAGTTCTCCCTTTGCAAATCTTTGTTTAATTGAATCTATTGCGAACAGCAAGGCTCTGTTACACACGTGGACTAAAGAGAGAGAGAGAGGACACGCTCAGACTGCCAGCCTCATTGGCTGTGTTCGAATCAGTCCCCTTCTATACTATTGATTAGGCTTGTTGAGTAGACTGGATGAGAAAGTAGTTAAATAGGCAAACTTTTCTCTAAATGTAATATCCTTAAAACCCCCAGATGATTTGGGAGCATACTTTTCAAGAACATTTTGGTCACATAAATGTGACGCGCAGCTTCATTTAAAAAAACACTACGCCTAAGGTTAAGCTAGGAAGCACAAATATTATAACTTTATTTAAGTTTGTTAATTTGTCCAATTACTTTTGCTCCCCTAAAATGGGGGGGCTATGTATAAAAATGGCTACAATTGCAAAACGGTTCACCCGATATGGATGTAAACACTTCAAATTAAAGCTGAAAGTCTTCATTTTAACCTAATAGTCACCGTCTCATTTCAAATCCAATGTGCTGGAGTACAGAGCCACAACAACAAAGATTGTGTCACTGTCCAAATACTTACGGACTGCACTGTAGATTGTCCATCCACAATTTTTAGGCACTGACCAGAAATATTTCAACTTTGGTTTAATTAATTGGTTTAATTTAATTGGTTGGTTCAACTTTTTTCTACAATGAAAATCAATGATTATGTATTTTTCAGGAAAAGTTATATATGAGATTTTCAACTTTCTCAAATTCCTAATATATGCCTTTGCTATAGATTAGATTTTAATATTTCTTTTTGGCATGGGGTTATGTATTGTAGCCAATACTTTGGAGTACATATTCCATCCTATTATTAGTATTACAGCAAAGTTATGTATTTGGTCATGCAATATGACTTTGAGATGTTCTCTGTTTTCCATGATTCCCTCTAAAATGGTACAGCAGGCATTATACCCTTACCCACAGCGTAAAACAGTCATTAAAACACAGTCTTAATGACCCTTCGACACAGCACAATCATACATCATAACTACAATCCAGCTATTAATGCAAAACTACAGAGCTCTGTTACTCCACTCAATTCAATTTTATTTTAATCACACTTTTTACAGAGAACTGCCTTAAAGATGCTGTACAGAGAAACAGAAGGAAAATTGCACAAAAACAAGGCCTGAAACCCCAAAAAGCAAGGTTAATCGGTAAAAATTCCTAAGTGGGGAGATAAACACTCAAATAGTGACGAGATTGTTTTAAAGACATTTGTTTTTGGAAGAAAACTCCATAATGATAGAACAGAGATTGTGCTCAGTAGTTCTACAGTATCTGCTCAGCAACAGTCATACAGCACAGATGTAAAGCCATCCTGACAGCGGCACATTAGTGATCCCACAACTGTGACATCACAGTTCTCAGGGTTCTGCAGATAAGGACACCTCCAGCCATTACTGTCATCCTTCCTCAACATCTACATGGGAGATTCTAGAGTGTCTTCATTGTGACATCATAAGTATGCATGCATCTGATTAGCCTTCTGTGGGAATCTGGTGCAGGAAGAGGGGACAGAAATGGTGTATACAGAGGAGACCCCCTTATCCAGACCTCCCCCCAAACAATACCTCCTCATCCAGATCCCGCCCCCCACCAAACCACACCCCCATTCTGATTCCACCCCCACCAAACCACATCCCCTCATTCAGATCCTGTCCTTGTCAAACCACACCCCCTTGTTCAGATTCCGCCCCCCCCAAACCACAAATCTTCATTCAGATCCCGCTGCCTGCCAGACCCCACCCCCCCAGCCATACTACACGTCCCTTATAGCTCGTCGCATTGAATGATGACCTCCTCCCTTTGACCTATGACACATGAACTCCTCAGCAGAAATTGCAGTTCAGGTAAACCCCCCCCACATACACACACACACGCATGCACACACACACACACACGCACGCACGAACGCACACACACACACACACAAAGGAAAAGAGGAAACAGAAGGATGGGAATGAAGAGAGAGAGAGAGCTGCAGATAGATGGCAGGTGGAGCCTATCAGGTCTGTACATGCGAGCATAAACACACTCACACCCATAAATACACACACACACACTAACACACACACACATGCAAATACACATACAATGCCACTCATAAATCTAGCTTTTTTCACTTTAAATATGGAAGAACCTTTTGATTGATTTCTTCAGTTTCTTTTCCAAAAGAATGAAATTGATCTTTTCCCATTAATCACTGTTTTCTACTCTTCGTCCATTGTCCAGCCTTCATCCCTCCATCCTTTCATCCATCATGTCCTTTTTTGTTCCATCTGTTCGTTCACATCATTCCAGTTGGCTTTTACATTTTTAAATTACTTTTAATTTCTTTTTTAAAACACTACTTTGTTGGGAGTTACAGCACAGCACCACAGGACACACAAACAACACAAGAGGGACACTGACCAGGGGGAGAATCTCCTACACCTCCTACACCAAGACACAGAAAAATCCATTAAAAGGGTGGGGTGGGATGGGAGCCTCAGGTCTTAGTCCAGAATACGAGTCCTGGTTTCCGGCCGTTTTCATTCCAGGTGGGTCGTCATGGCGCTGGGCCTTTCCAGAGCATTCTGTTTGAGCCCCGAGTGTCAGAGAGCAAGAGAAAGAGGGATAAAAGATATGTGCGGGCAGGGGGACCACAGAAAATAAATGCAGGGGTGGGTGGGCGGGGCATCAGGAAGGGAGCTCCAGATTGTGACACAAGAGACCTGATGAGAGCGTGTGTGAACACACCCCATGCCAAAGATAACCAAGGCCTTAGCACTCTCACACCCTTAAAGAAGCATTGTAAGGCCTGTTTATTTTAAGATTAAGTAAGACTGGGATTCTCCGAGGCCCGACGGGAAGGGAACGGCTATCCGTACGGCCCTTAACGCAGCAGAACTGACTGCAGCAAGGGGTCACCGGTTGGGAGGGGAGCTAGGGAGAAAGAGAGAGAACAACCAGGTCCCTGCACAGGCAGACTGAAAGAGGGGGGGTGGACTGTGACCCAGAAAACAGAAACAGGCAAAAAAACAGTGCGAAGGACAGAGACGGGGAACCCTGTGAATTGCGAAGTGTACCCGTGTTTCACAGCCTGGCAGCAGGGTAGTCTTGTGCATTGGGAGAGGGAGTGCCGGGGTGTGCTTGTGTGTTGGGGGTATTAGGCCTTTAGGACGTGCCATTGGGCCACTGCAGTGCGTGGGCGGCCCATCATATCCTTCCAGTGCTTCACTTCTGCAGGACCACTCTTCCAGGAAAGGAATATCTGAGAGAGAGAGATGGAGAAAGAGAGAAAGACTTTTCACATCCTTTAATAGCCACTATCACCTAAAAACAACTCGCTAGCAATATTACACCAAACACAAGTTAAATGACACACCCACTCCCACCCCCTCATTCACAGTACATTACATTGCATATAATGACCAGTACCCATTCTAAAAAAAAAAGACATCTTTACAGTTCCCCCAAGCCCACCAAACTACACCAATTACATATACACAGATCCCCATTCCTGAGCCTGCAAACAGCCCCATCCTCTGATGCACTGAAATAGATCAAGGTCATTCATAAAACCATCATACTCATATTCAGCCCTAAGGCGCGCAGGGACCAACCCCTTAAACATTACAGACCCTATCTTACACCCGGCGCTAACCCAAATGCATGTATCTTTGCTATCTTACACCCCGTGCTAAGTGGCGCTAACCCAAATGCATGTATCTTTGCTATCTTACACCCCGTGCTAAGTGGCGCTAACCCAAATGCATGTATCTTTGCTATCTTACACCCCGTGCTAAGTGGCGCTAACCCAAACGCATGTATCTTTGCTATCTTACACCCCGTGCTAAGTGGCGCTAACCCAAACGCATGTATCTTTGCTATCTTACACCCCGTGCTAAGTGGCGCTAACCCAAACGCATGTATCTTTGCTATCTTACACCCCGCGCAGGGTTCATTATAGCGCCTAGCGCTCATGTCGTTTACAGTTTTTGCCGATTGCTTACACACTAAAAGGGAATGCTTTGTTTGTAACCATGCCTTAAACAAAGGCACCAAAAGTACAAACACATTTTCTGCTTTGCGCTTCTTGCAAAACACACTATTTCTTACATGAGACACTTTGTCTCTTGCAATCATTGGGAAAACATTTCTATTCAAAATGCAAAACATACCTGAAATTGGCAACACCCACACACACACATGAAAACACTTATACACTAATTGAACCAATCAGTCTGAGCCTTAGCACTGTAAATAGGCCTCAGGTAGGCTGGACAACATATATCGGTAACACTTTACAATAAGGGAACACAACTCATGCCTTAACTAATGCATGACTCATCATTATTTCATCATGATTTAATGCATGAATTAATGCATGATCTATCATTAGCTCTGTGTGGCTCAATATTAATAAATGATCAAGGGATTATTAGTTCATGTGATTACTTTACACTTAATGTATCATCAGTTAATGAACATTAACTCACAGTTAAGTCATACATTAAGTAACATGTCATCAAAGTAGCTGCAAACCAGTTAGGTAGACAAAAGCTTCTCAGACCATCAGTGGTGGATTTATCAATTTTGGGGCCCCCAAAACTCTTCCTGACAGTGTGCTGACAAAGCTGTTCGCTTTTAAAACAACAGAAATTCAGATTTTTATAAATCACCCATTTTTATAACAACCCCCCCCCCCCCCCCCATTGCTTGTGTAGCATTGTTGTTTACGCTCATGTATAATTACACAAAATCGTATTTTATTTATTACATTCATTTATTTATTTTATAATATTCACATTTAGCCTACTGTACTTTATATCAGGAAACTGTCATATTGTCCCTCCAAGCTGTGACCTCATTTCCTGTCTGTTGACCCTAAAAGCTGTCCCCATCATACCACTGCCTCTTTCCTGCTATTGCATTTGTGGAAAGAGGTATGTATCCACTGTCATCAGCCTCACTATGGTGCTTACCCCTATAATTTATTAAATTATCTATCCATCCTTAATTTACTTTATATGTTCTCTTAATATGTACTTGTCATATGCATTTTTGTTGTGTAACTATAGCTAATATTGGTCACAATGTTTATGTAGGCTAGGAGCTGAAGTGGAGGTTGAGTTTCCTGTGATGTACCACGTGTATTCTTTTTGTCCGAATAACAGGTAGGCTAAGCCAAACTAATTTGTATTTTTAATTTATTTAGTTTAATTTGTATAACTTATGTCTGCTCTTTCCTGCTATTGCATTTGTGGAAAGAGGCTAGGAGCTGAAGTGGAGGTTGAGTTTCCTGTGATGTACCACGTGTATTCTTTTTGTCCGAATAACAGTAAATATATGGTGGCAGACCAACGAAACACAGACGTCGTCTGTCTCATCTGTGAAAAAACACAACGCAGATCCACACCGGTCACAATTGTGCATATAAGGAGACAGGATCTGTGTTTTATGTTATTTTAATTTAATTTATCTTAGGAAATGTATGATTTGTCATTATTTATCAATATTAGCCTATTTGCAATATTCAATCATTCAGACTAATAAGCTGCTGGGTGAACCCTACGCCTACTTCTAATATGTTTCTACTAAAACTATGGTGCTTTAGTCATATTTTCAACCCAGTTATACCATAATACAGAATAATCAATCCGTGATTTTACTTGACACAATAACAAACATATAGTATTGATGTTTTACTTATTGTACAGCCAACAAAAGACTCTGGTTGGTCAACATATGACTCTGATTAGGGAACGGGTACAATAATGATTAATCTAGGCTACAATTACACGCATGCTAGGACCGTGAAAATAGGAAAAATAAAAATAGGAAGTGAAGAGTTGAAAAATAAAAATAGGAAGTAAATGATAAATGGAAGAGTAAAATAAATGTTTTTATTTTATCTACTGATTGGAGGCTACGGAAATGATTAAAAGCGTTTTTATTTTTTACAATCCAGATAACCTGTTTGTGACTTTTGTCGCCTTTAGCTTTCCGTATACAAAAACCACAACCGTAATGTACGGTAGTTCGAACTTCCATGAAAACGAATAAAATCTATTAGACAGACAACAGGCGCTCGTTGAATGAATGGAAGTCAGTGGAGTTTTTACAAAACAGTTCGCTAAACGGGTCATTATCAGACAGACGAAATGAAAAGTTTCCCTTTTCTTTTTAGATTATGGCTATGTTGTCATGGCCCAGTACTACTACTTACAACCCGTTATGATTGTGACTATCCAACGAAAACCAACTTTAAAACCAGCTAGCGCCGGGCAGATGCGCGTCATTCTAAGCATACGTTAGTTGCTAAGCTAACTGAAAAAACTACATGAATGTTACTTAAATTCCGGTAAGTAGTTTATGTAGCTAGTTAGCTCATTGTAAATGCATTCAATGTTGGCTATGTTTGCAAAAAAATCGACGTAGCAGCGAATCAATCTCAGACACAAATAGCAAGCAAGCTAGCTGCTATGAGGCCTACTATCACTTGTAATTTTGCTTGCTGGCTTGCCAATGTCAAATTTATTTAGGCTAGTTCAGTGGCATTAGTATTAGAACACACAGGGATTTGCATATTGCTGCTAACTGTAACAGTAGCTAGTTAGGCAAATGTTAAATTGTATAATTCCCTTAGAATTATACCTGTCATGTGAGCTCTGGACTGGACTTATTTAAATAATTTGATTTTGCGAGGAGCATGTACAGTAGCCTAACTTAGTTATCATTCAGTTGCCACCAGACATATATATATATATATATGTGTGTGTGTGTGTGTGTGTGTGTGTGTGTGTGTGTGTTAAAACGGTCTCTTTTGCCTTCTATCTGTGCGTGCATATTCAGTGTGCAAGAAAACTCATTAACTTTATTTCGGTGATCTCGGACAAAAAAAAAAATTGAACTGAATTAGATTCAACTACTTTACGTGATGTCGTAATAAACCTACATGTAGTTCAACCTTTTCATACTGATTTCTGTAGGCTATCTGTCAGCTAGTCATCATCACGTGTTCAAGAAGACCAACCAGAGTAATCTCCGATGAGTAAAACAACAACTAGCTTTGTATCGTGTCAACTATAATCACGCATTGATTACTATTCTTATATGTATTGTGGATATAACTAGTTTTAATATATGACTGTTAACCTTTTAGTTTTGGTAGAAAAAGGCAGGGGTTTCTAAATTATAGCCCAAGCGGAAATTGAGAGGTGCAGTGCACTGGAAGCCATATTGGCAGTGTTGGGGAAGCTACTCTGAAATTGTAGCTGGTGAAGCTACAAGCTACTCTTCATTTAAAGTAGCTAAGCTACAGTCAAGCTACCAATTTATTTAAAGTAGCAAGCTACACTACAAGCTACTCAGAAAAAGTAGCTAGTTACATTGAAGCTACTTCATCAAATTATGTAAGAAAAATCAACTCTGATGTTATGTAAATTTTTTATAAAGCACTCAAAAAATTATTTTGTCATGTTATTTATTAAACAAAATTGAAGTTAACATGCTGTGTACACGATTTGCCGTAGCAATGTAGTCAGGGCAGCCCACCATAACCATTTGGACACTGATGAGGTCCTAGAGCCTATTCTGAGCCTGTCTGAGCCTATTCCTGTCTGAGCCTGTTCCTCCCATGTACTAAACAAGTCCAATGACTTTCTTTTGGCTCACCTTAACTGAATTGAGTTAACTTGTAATTCACTTGTAATGTGAAAAATGTCCAGAATTAACCTGTTTAAATGACTGAAAGCTCAAAACTTTAAACAGAGCCCACCCACCACCCTAGGTACCTGGCCATACCAGCTTGACTGACTGCCTTACCCTCAGGACCTCAGGAGAACATACCGCTCCCCCCATTTCTCAATTATCAGCAGAAGCGCTTGTTGACACGACACATGAGAAGTCTCTCAAAATTGGTGTCTGAGAGACGGTTGCGTTTCGGCTGGAATATGTCTTTACCAACACTGAACAACCGCTCGCATGCAGCACTGGCAGGGACCCCTGTATTGCACTTAATGAAGACTTTCTTCATTTTTGGAAGGTGCTGAAAAGCACTGCCATGTGATGTATTTGTAGACTGCAGAAAGCTGTCCACCTCATCTTGGACCCTGCCTTGGCATTTTGGAAAGTAGGCTGTGACATCATCTTTGTCACCAGCTGTCTCCTCACTATTTGGTTCGGCAGGATCTGGAAGAGAGTCTGGAAGCTTGTGGACCTCCTCTTTCAGACTGGAGATGATGCCATCTTTGTGCTCACTTGGGATGTATGCCAGGCGGAACATTGGGTGCGAGGCGGTTGCCATGAGATATTTTCTGCTGAATATATAACTGAATCTGGCCTCCACGCCGCTGATGATTGCATCGATCAATGGGCCACAGTGGTGGAAGTGGTCCTCCTTCATCTTCTGTAGTTTTCCACTGAGGATGGAAATGGTTGGCACCAAGATTCCCAAGTAAGCCATTTTGTCTGACTGGAGCACATCCAGGGCCTTTGCCAGTGGAGCCATTACCTGTAAAAAAAAAAAAATTATACAAAACAATTGACTTAGAACAACATACAGTATCTGAGAGCTGATCCTTCAGAAAACAATGTCAAGTAAAACATAATTGTACAATAAATGTCTTCATCATCATAAGATTGACAAACATACAGAAATATGAATTGTCTTTCTCATACTAATAAAAACAAATCTAAAAAGTGATCAGGATTTCACTGATGTTTGAATACCAGTTATATGATTCAAGTAATTTGAATTCTAAAATACACATTGTTTAGATAATTTACCTTAACGTATTCTGTGATGAACGTGATCTCCGACGACTTCAACCGTGGCACCTGGAGCCTCTCACAAACATCATGGAGCTCCTGCTCTCTCTCTTCAATACAAGTTTTCAGTCGATCCATTGCATTGTAGGTGGAGTTCCACCGTGTTGCATTTGGTACAGTCAGCTGGCATCCTAGAGTATCTTTTATGATGTCAGATGCTTGTGTACTTCTGCTCTGCTTATTCCACAAACTTTGACATTTGGCAAAAGTTGACCTCGAGATCCTCTTGAAGGAGTCATGTCTTACAGCTACCTCTGCATCTTTAGTCGCAATGAGATTGACTGTATGACAAGCACATCTTTGGTGGGGAGGTAGGTGGTAGTCATCCTCAACCGCATTTTCTGTTTCACTGAGAATAGCTGTAACATCAGCAAACTCAAGCTCTTCCCCTTCATCCTCTTCATCTTCAGTCACTTCTTGTGTTGCAAACACACTAAAAGCTTTAACAAAGTTTGAACCATTGTCTGTGGTGGTCAACGTCACTTTGTTTTGAATGTTAAAGTCCCTGTGGACATCTTCAAGCATCCCTGCCAGGGCATCATACGTATGCCGCCCCTTGAGCCTTCGGCAAGCTAATGCCCCTGAGGAGATGCTTAGTGTGTCTGGATCTATCCAGTGGACAGTAACTCCCAGAAAGCTTTTATTATTTGTGGACCACGCATCTGTTGTAGTTGCCACAAATGCTTGCTCAGACAGAGCATCACACATGCTTGCCTTCATAGAGGTGAACTGATCCTCTACCATCTTGACTAATGTCTTTCTGGACATTAAGTGTCTTGAAGGCAATATCTCCCTGAATATTTCTTGATATTCTGGCCGTTCAACAATACTGAGGGGATGGAGCCCCTGAATAACAAAATTCAGGATCAGCCTGTTGAACTTTTCCTGGGACACTGGAGTAGGAGTAGCACTACCCCTAAAAAAGACTGCTGCACTTGGCTGCATTTTGTTTGAGGAAGTCTCCTCATTAGCAGCTGCTGGAGTCTTCCTTTTAGCACCTTGCTGCAGTCTCTTCAGCTCCTCCACTTTTGTTGGATGCAGCCTCTGATAAAGCAGAAAAGACAACACACATTACAGTGTAAGTTAATAAGTTAATTAATAATTAATTCATGTTAACTACTACATAGTTAATGACATTTTATGACCCCTTATATTAAAATGTTGCCATGTTAATTTATGATTGCTGGGTGTTTGCATGTTTTTACTTATTCAGATGTTATGTTTCTATTTTTGAGATTTTCTTTTTTCCCTTAATCTTCTGTTAATTAACCCCCGGAGTCAAATGTGTTTCTTCAATATGTTGTTATGTGAATGCATTAGCTAACGTTAGCTAACCAGTTAAATTATCAAACCAAACATTTAAACTATAATTTTAACAATTTAACTAGCGAGTTTAGCGAGCTAACATTTCACATCCAGTTAGCTAGCGTGGTAACGTAGCTAGCTGACATATATAGTTACTAGATAGCTAGCTAGCTATTACATGTATTATTAAACGTTAGGCTATTTTCCTAATCCATCTATCTGCGATATAAAAAATAAGAGATTACATCATGCAAATGGATATCTATGCAGCATAGGAGCATCATATTAATTAAACACATTGCCAAATAGTGAACGCTAGCTAGCTAGCTAGCTAGTGTTTAACGTTACTCACCTGGATGTGCGTTCTTAAATTCGTGTTCGAAGTCTTCGCCGTCGCCAGTAGTTTGGTCTGGGGCGAGCATAATTTACAAACGAATATGTAACCTTTATCTGTTGACTCTTTCAAAGTCATGTAACTGCTTAAATATGGCCAGGGGGTTTCCATGTCCTCGTCTTCCAAATCCATAGTTGCTATCAATGTAGCACGCACACTGTCTGTGCCATTGCCAACGGCACGCAATGACCGCCCTTGCCAAGCACGGTCACAGACGTTACTAGCTGACAGACGTGTTATTTCTGAGCAGAGCTCTGGGAGTAGGTTGTGATTTGAAATGTTTGATTTCACAGTGGACATTTAGAAATGTATTTGAATGTAGCTATGTAGCGTTTGGTCACACTACACCGTTACTTGGTGAAAAAAGTAGCAAGCTACTGGAAAAGCTCCATGATTTTGAAAATAGCGAAGCTACCGTCAAGCTACTGAAAAATGTAACTAAGCTAGTAGCGTCGCTACAAGTAGCGAGCTACTCCCCAACACTGCATATTGGTTGCTGTAACTTCGGCAATAGAAGCAAGCAGTTAAGTCCGTTCAATATCATAGAGTTCAGTGTATTGCCCACTTTTTTTTTGTGTCTATCTGGGTGCCATTCTAGTTTTGATTTGTAAATGATCTTCTTTTAACAGTAGGGTCGTGGGAGATATGGCAGGACATGGAGGAGGCGGAAATGGGTTTTTTGGGATTTTGAGGTATCAGAGGAAATGGCCAGTTCTGAGACTGGTGAAGACTGCTCCCAGATTTTGAAGACACGTTCGTCAGGGGACCACAATAATAAGTGATCAGTGGCGTTGCCACTGCTGGATACACACATTTCATTGTTAACCACAGCAGAAGCTTTATTGATCCTAACAGTGGGGGACATACACAAAATATAGGGCTAAGGGAATTTATAAAAATCAGATATGGTGACTGAGAGGAAATGGTAGTGAAATCCTTTTGAATGTCTTAAATTGTGTTCCACATGTATAATTAATAAAACATTGATGTTCTATTTGGACGACTTTTGACTGGTTTATTTTAATATTAAGTAATAGTGATGTGATGATGGGGTAATCATTACTATATGAAGAATCGTGTGTGACTTTACTTGAAGGGTCACAATTCATTGAACTCATAATTAAGTAATGATGAACTCATGGTTAACAAATGCTTGCCTCCTATCAATCTACATTAAGTAATCATTTACAAATTAGTATCATGCCATGACTTTACTTAGAGGGACACAAGTCAGCCAAGTACTTAGGAAGTAATGGTGATTGCATGTGTGAAATAATGATGAAATTTAATGATAAATGGTGAACTTACAATTTACACTCAGTATCCACTGTATTAGGAATACCTACCTAGTTCTATCTAATGTTCTGTTGCTGCAGCCCATCCCTTTCAGGGTTCAACATGTGCATTCAGTGATGCCCCTCTGCTCACCACTGTTGTTAATTATAATTTTTTTGGCCTTTCTGTTAGCTTGAATGTGTCTGGCCATTCTTCTCTGACCTCTCTCATTAACAAGGTTGTTTGTGCTCTCAGAACTGCCACTTGATATTTTTGGGGTATCACATTCAACCCGACCCAATTTTTCCAACAAATAGCGTATATATTAACCTTGAGTATTGGTAACTATATAATTGAAAAATAAGTACAAAGTACTCATTCTCTAAAACATGAATGGCTGTCATAATCCACACACATTGACTCCATATTATTTACAAAGATCACCATCAAGTCTATTAAACGTGATTTTTTATGACACATTAGAGATGGGCCTACTGTAGGGTTTGCCCAGAAGCATAGTCTGAATATTGGCAAATATAGACTATAAATACTAATTATGCACTTTCTAAGATAAATTAAAATAACATAAAGCATTTGATATTGCTGTCACCATTTTCACAGGTAAATGATAGGTGGGGGCTTAGAAGCCACACTGGCAGAATATTTTTTTAAGCAAACAGCTTTGCGTTTTTTCTGAGTTTTAGCGGCCCCGATATAGATAAATCCACCACTGATGGTCTGAGAAGCTTTTGTCTACCTAACTGGTTTGCAGCTACTTTGATGACATGTTACTTAATGTATGACTTAACTATGAGTTAATGTTCATTAATTGATGATACATTAAGTGTACAGTAATCACATGAACTAATAATGCCTTGATCATTTATTAATATTGAACCGCACAGAGTTAATGATACATCATGCATTAATTCATGATGAAATGATGAGTCATGCATTAATTCAGGCATGAGGTGTGTTCCCTTATTGTAAAGTGTTACCCATATATCTCCTAAAGTGTCTAAACGGAAGTACAGAGCTACAGGAAGTTCCGGTAAATCCGCAGATCTGTTTACATTCCGCAGCGAAAAACAAAAAACAAAGCAGACGCTATTAAATCTCGAACGAAAAAGAAGTGAACACTGAACGTTATCAGCGGAAATCTTCGACAAAACAATTACAAGTAAAACGTTCCATTTTTCGGGTATCGTGAGACGGATATTAGGCTGGATGAGACGGTGATAACGAGGTTGTTTCTGGGGGGGATACATTTTCATGAACACCATGTCGTGATTGGCCGGAATACCTTCCGTTCGAAGACAGCTTCCAGGGGAAGTACATACACAGGAAATCCTACCCTATAGACACTTTCGGCAGTAGTTCTTTTCCAGGCTTTATCTCCTCATGAGACGGAGATTAAACTGGGAACGAGGTTAGGCCTCAGGTAAGCTCACCTCTTTTGTGAGAACTTTGCAAACATGGAGGCAGTGGGAGAGAGAGGAGGAGGAGGAGGAGGATGAGGACAAGAACAAAGAAGGGACCAGGCAATAGATGGAGACATATTTCCCACATGTGATAAATCATGGCCTGAGGATGAGGGGGGCAGAGAGTCCAGTCCAACCTGAGTCGCTACACAGGAGCATCCATAATACGGACATTTAGACTGGAGAACAGGTATGTCTTCAACTTTCTACACTAGACTGTACCTATGTAATTGTTGCACATCATTCTCCATCACAGTACAATACAATGTAGTCCGACAGTATTAGGTCTATGCTCCTCAGTGAACAAATAAGTATAGTGCTGTGAAGTACATGTAATACTGTTTTGATGTTACTGTGTACAGTATGACAGTACAGTATGTAAATAAGAACCTAACCAATGACATCATGTTCTTGCATTTTTTACAGAACTGCCAGACGACCTCCTGAGGGTGGAAGGCAACGTCTGTTCACCCATGAACAGGAACTGGCCATTGTTAATATAGTGTTGGCAAACAACACCATCCGCCAACGAGAGCAAATCATCGCAGATCACAGAACATTCCATGATATCAACCGTGTCAGTATATCGACACTCTGCCGCATCTTGCGTCAACACAAACTTGATGATGAAGCAGCTGTACAGGGTTCCATTTGAGAGGAACAGCGTTAGAGTCAAAGACCTTCGCTATGACTATGTGCAAGTAAGTGTTACTGTACTATAATGTAATACAGTAATGGCAGTAGATTGTGTCCTATTGGCACTGCATAGATATTCAGACAAAGCAGTATGTGACCTAGCCAGGGCACCTGCCTTGCCTGTAGACTGCACTCTCACCCACGTACTGCACTCTCACCCACGTACTGCACTCTCACCCACGTACTGCACTCTCACCCACAGACTGCACTCTCACCCACAGACTGAACTCTCACCCACAGACTGCACTCTCACCCACAGACTGCACACTCACCCACAGACTGCACACTCACCCACAGACTGCACACTCACCCACAGACTGCACACTCACCCACAGACTGCACACTCACCCACAGACTGCACACTCACCTACAGACTGCACACTCACCCACAGACTGCACACTCACCCACAGACTGCACACTCACCCACAGACTGCACACTCACCCACAGACTGCACACTCACCCACATACTGCACTCTCACTCACAGACTGCACTCTCACCCACAGACTGCACTCTCACCCACAGATGGCACACTCACTCACATACTGCACGCTCACTGATGGGCGGCACCTTGCCGATGACGTCGTTGCGGCTCAGTCTGTCCTTGTCCATGACGGTGATGATGATGGTGGTCTCTCGCAACACGTGGGCAGGGACGTCGAAGGGGAAGGACTCGTTGAACATGGGGTTCAGGCAGCACTTCATCACCACTGTCTTCTTCTTCTCTATCCGCTTGTCTTTGTGCATCAGCCACACCTTCACGTAAGGGTCTGAGGGAGGAGAGAGTCGGTCAGTCTTCAGGGGGCAGTGTGTGATTGGGTCAGTCTGCAGGGGGCAGTGTGTGATTTGGGTCAGTCTGCAGGGGGAGTGTGTGATTGGGTCAGCCTGCAGGGGGCAGTGTGTGATCGGGTTAGCCTGCAGGGGGCAGTGTGTGATCGGGTTAGCCTGCAGGGGGCAGTGTGTGATCGGGTTAGCCTGATTCTCATCAATTCTCATCAATTCTCATCTATTTAGAGGGTGACAGTTGTTTATTTTCATAATTTAAGTAAAAATAAAGTACCACAAATGCAAGCAAAACTTTGTAAAAATGCAAAAAAATAATGTATTTAGTTTGCAACAAAATACTGAGAGCTACATAAGTGAAACGGGTAAATATATACATTTCCTGGATCATAAACTCCATGTCAACAAGTGTGCAAAATCTGAGGATGATATGCAGAACTACTAAAGGTCTATGATGCAAAATATAGGCAGTGTACCCTGTTTTCCATTAGTGTCTCCAAATCTATCCAAATGGCTAAATTGTGTACTGCTCTAAATAAAAAAAAGAGAGATACATTTAACTACAAATCATAAAACTCACTTTTGCATAATTTTCAAGTGGGAATGACTATATTTTCATCAGTATAGGGGGGTAGATATCTATGGGTCTAATGCAAAACATGTCATAAAATGAATAAATTAGTTTTGTCCATTATAAAGAATATACATTTGCTTCTTCTGGTGGATTAAGATACAATATTGATATCACAGTTTTGCATACACCTAAATACGTAACCTAATCATTCACTCTTGTACCTCAATAAAACATCACTTTTTCCTGTACTCTACAGTATGTATACTTTTGCCCCGGGATTGCATTTCTCTGTAGTTTTTTAAATATTTCTAGTCATTTTGATTAAGGGAAATCTTTACCTTAATCTACCACATATCAGCGCACAGACAATTGGAATGAGCAGTTGCTATTTCAAGTAGCCTAGTGACAAGTAGCCTATATACACCATAACCTATATTATGTACGATAACATGAAAATAAAATAGTATTACACCATCTGGAAAATGCTGCCAAATGTTCTATTTTCAATGGAAATCGGTAGGCTACATCAAATATACAATTAACGATTGCACTACAGTATGTGAAATGCGCTCAAAATGTGAAAATAATAATGGGTCTATCAATCATATTGGAAAGACAGTGCTCGAGTGGACAAATTAACTTACTTAACTTATTATCTGTAGCCAGCGAGACCAACTGCATTTCAGATGTGAAATTTTTTAAATATTGGCATGGGGAATTTCCTCTCCCTCGTGCGTTATTTATACAGCTTGCATAATATGAGACCGTGAAAATGAGAACTGGCGTTACACAGGACGGTAGTAAATAGTTCCCTGGAAGACATGGGATACACCGTTGCTAAGGTTATAATGCACTCTGTTGGATAAAAGAGCCGACAATTAAACCAGAATGAACTGTAATGAACGAGACAGGCTTGCAGGACATATGGGGTATTACGAGTCGACGTTTCAGATAGTGTAATTGCGGTATAAAGTGTTGTATATTTCTCAAACTGATTGTACCAGACAATAAATGACCACTGAATTTTGAAGGGAACATCTCGATGTGTAAAACCAATGGTATGATTCTATATTAATTTTATATTTAGTAGCATATATTGGTAGTAGAATACATGGTAGAATGAGAGAATACTTTCACATGTTTATTTTTCATTTGAGTTAGCAGGGCTTTTCACGGCTTTTCTGGCATACGATCAGGCGATTGTTTGGTTTATCTTGTTGCTATGACAGAATTCAAATTTTATACGATGAATAAATATTTATGAACAAAAACATAGACGCTATTGTCCACTATGTCACGCATGGGTAGGTATAGATTGGTGGGGGGGTGCTTGTTAAATGGACTTGCTACGGAAAGATAGTGACACTTAGAAACTACGCATTGTCCAGAAATCGTCGCGAATCGTCTACCAATAAAGTTCAAATACAGAGTTTGTGTTTTCCACTAATAGTTTGGCTGCAGGAGCAACGAATGTCTCAGTTGAGCAAAAAGGTCTCGCTGGCGAGACCATCTGCAGAAAGGGGTTAAGCACGTAATCATAATATGATGCTTAACTGAGCAAGGATGTTCCATTTGCTTAATTCATGTTGCCTCGATTCCTCCATTCTCGTATCTCATCCTTGCATCCTTCCTTGTGTCCCCCATTGAGCGGAGCTAAAGAGCGAGGAAAGGATGTGAGGAAAGGATGCGAGGAAAGGATGCGAGGATTAAAATAAGCCATTCGAATTAACCTGTCAGGATTCCTTCCCAGGGAGTGGACCCAATAGCAGGACTCGGAGACAGACTAAATTCAAGCTCTGTGGAGCACTTTTATTAATCACAAGACTGGAGTAGGAATATTCATGAAATTGGTCTGGAGCAGGGTTGGGACATGCAGGGCAGGCTGGAAGCAGGAGGAGCTGGAGCGGGGCTGGAGAATGGCAGACAAACCGGAGGACAAGCAGTGGGAACTGGAAGGCGATGCAGGCTTGGGAGCTTTAGCAGGCTGGCGGGTTCAAGGAGACAAAACTGGACAAGGGATATTACAAACACACTGGCTAGACTGAATGAGTCTCAAAGTTAAACTAACAAACACAACTGGTCAGACTTGAGTACGAAACCGTGACGCGACAGCAAACAAAAAGGGGATATATAGTAGTGAAGTCATATATGAAGTCAATGAATGTAATGAGTGCGTGCAGCATGAGAATGTGTGCGAGAGTGATTAGCGGCGTGTGGAATGTAAGTGGGAAATGAGGGTGATTGGATGAGGGGTAAATAGGATAACAAGAGGAAAGACTATGCCCAACCTGCACACACACGGAAGACAAACACGAAACATGAAAGACCAAAAACGAAACGAAGAGAAAGAGGAAAAACACGGAGAACATAAGGGAAGGTGAACTGGAAGGGCGGAGGCGGACGTAACAGAACCCTTGGAGCAGAGCCCTATGCTGTGTCCTGTCTACTGTGTGCTAGCATCTCAATAGTACTGCAGTCCAAGAGAACTGCAGGGTCAGCTGTTTATATATACATATATACGTATAAACAGTGAGCACCATTGGACAGTAACAGATTTTTTGTTATTTTGGTTCTGTCCACTAGCACTTTGAGTTTGAAAGGATACAATGACAATGACTTTGAAGTGAAGACGGTCAGCTTTAATTTGAGAGCATTTCATCCATATTGGATGAACCGTTTATAAATTATAGAACCTTTTGTACATAGTCCCTCCCATTTCCAGGCATCAAAAATATTGGGCAGTTTAACATAATGCAGAATAAAGTCATAATTTTGAATGTTTGGTCACATATCCTTTGCATGCCATGACTTCCTGATGTCTGTGACCCAACAATATCAAAAGACTCTTATCTTATTTTCTGGTACTCTGGTACAAGCAATACTGTAACTTCTCTGCATTTGGGAATAGGGGGGTGGGACAAGGCATTGCTGTAAAAGAGCATGTGTGCTCAGTCAACCTACCCTGTATAAAGAAGGGTTAAAATAAGAAAGATTTATTTTGCACACTGCAAACCAACAGGTCAAGAATCAAATGCGATAGGAAGGGAGATCAGAAAGGTGAGGTCACCCACAAAGGTGAGGACCACTAAGGGAGCTTAAACCGCTAATGGGTAGAAAAGAAAAAGGAAAAGTCCTAGTAGCTAAACAGCCAAATAATAATCAACCCAGAAAAATAGAGCGAATTCGAAAACACGAGTGAGAGCACAAAACAAAGTCTCCCGAGCTCAATACTAGAGCTTAAACAGGGAAAAGAAAAGAAACACCGTCGGCACGTAACACTAAAACAGCCGGTAAGAAGGTGAAACAAAAATTAAACAACAAAGGAGACTGTCTCTGAGAGAACAGCACAGAGTAAATCGAACAGTATAGCTTCAATGAGGAATAATCCTCTACGTAAAACTAATACTAAGAAGCAAGTCCCTCATGAACATAAAACAAAGCTTTAATATTGCAAGGTTGCTTGTACCTAGCTATACCTGGCTCAAGTCAGAATGACAAAAAAGCACTGGGGAAGCGGAAGTGAGGAACTTAAATACACCGCAGGCAGTAGCACAAACCCCGGAACGGAACGTGGAAAAAATTTTGATAGATTCTCAACCGGAGAGAAAGGACGAGAACCGCAGCGAGAAACCACGAACCATGACACAAAACAACCAAAAATGTGTCACTTTTCCAAATGCTTATGGATTGCATTGTATTTATACTCATCTGAGCGCAAATAGCATCCTTTTCTTATTTTATATATAAGAGTTATTAATAATAATAACAATTATAATAATGTAATAAACAGCTATAATTGATCCTGTGGCTCTCCAAGACCAGGGTTGAGGTATAAGATCCAGCAGGTGATGATAATGCTGATATGATATAACAACTGCTGATATGATTATTCTGGCTTCATTCGCTAAACAATTATATACACCAGTCCTGGTTCACTTGTGAGGAGGGAATTTCGTTTATCCTGTTGAACTGAATGTGATTACTGTCCCATTTTGTAGGGTTTCTGATAAAGATTCCGATCACCGGGTTGAGTGGTGTCGCTACTGCAAAAGGAGGGGTCACACTATCAGTCAGTGTGTCAAAATGAAGAGAAGAATCTCACTAGAGGAATCAGGATCTATAACGAGACTCCAAGACACTACATCAGCAGTCTATCCAGGTTGAGGGTTTTATTGATTCCGGGGCTGTGGATTGTTTTATTGATGCCCGGTGGGCTAAAAAGCATCACATTCCTGTTCAGCGTCTTGAACAGACTCATTATGTCACTGCCCTCGATAGTCGCCTATTAGGTTTGGGTAATATTAAGAAGAATACTGCTCTGCTTTCAATGTCTGTTCATCAGGATACCCATACTGAGAGGATTCAGGCGGGGCGGCAGTGTAGTATAACGATTAAGGAACTGTCTGTCATGAACCAAACACGGGCTGAACCCAAATGCAACGACCAAGAGGCAGGGAAACAGAAATGAGGATTTATTAGGAGCTTTGGGGTAGTCCCAAGCTGAACACAAGTTTAACACAATGGTAAAGAGGCTCGAGGATGTAGCGAACTGCTCCAAGCCGGAGCTGGACTTGTACTGGACCAGGAGGCCCACACTGGAACAGGATCACGGGAACGAAGGGTTGTTCCGAACCGGAACTGGACTTGATACAGGAGGTGAGTTCCGAACCGGAACCGGACTGGATCTGGACCGGGAGGTCCAACAGGAACTGGATCACGGGAACGAAGGGTGTTCCGAACCGGAACTGGACTTGATACAGGAGGTGAGTTCCGAACCGGAACCGGACTGGATCTGGACCGGGAGGTCCAACAGGAACTGGATCACGGGAACGGAGGGTTGTTCCGAACCGGAACTGGACTTGAAACAGGAGGTGGGTTCCGAACCGGAACCGGACTGGATCTGGACCGGGAGGTCCAACAGGAACTGGATCACGGGAACGGAGGGTTGTTCCGAACCGGAACTGGACTTGAAACAGGAGGTGGGTTCCGAACCGGAACTGAACTGGATCTGGACCGGGAGGTCCAACAGGAACTGGATCACGGGAACGGGATCTGGACCGGGGGGTCCAACAGGAACTGGGCTGGAGGCAGAGCACCCAACTGCGCAGGCAACGTTAATTAGTAGCAGGGGTACCGCAACACATACAGGGAGACTTAACTGCTACAGGCTGGATAACTACAAAACACTGGTCTAGGAACCAAGGCGTTTAACAGGGAAAAACCCACAACAGAGCCTTCAGTGAATAGTACCAGAAAACAGGAGACCAGGATACACACGAAGTACGTTAACGAACTGGCGCCGAATAGCAGCCAGCGGGAGGTTTAAGTAAGGGAGTGAAATTGAAAACAATAACGAAAGCGTGAGGAATGTAACCAAGAGTGATTGACTAATTGACTGGTGCGGAATGCATGCAAAAAGGGGGAAAGGAGATAGGCTGAACCTGAAGTGGGGGAACAGAGAGAAACAGACAGAAGGGGCACGCCCAGCCTGTAGCGACAGGGAAAACACGGACACAGGGAATCCGACATGACACGGGAGGAAAGGGAAAAACATGGAGAACGGACAGGAAGGGAGCGGAACGTTACAGTACCCCCCCCTCAAAGAACGCCACCTGGCGTATCTGGAGGCCTGGTCTTGTCCGGGAACTGGTTGTGAAAGTCGGAGATGAGAGAGTGGTCCAGAATAAGGCTCTTGTGGAGCCAGGACCGCTCCTCCGGGCCATAACCCTCCCAGTCGACCAGGTATTGGAAGCCCCGGCCCTTGCGGCGAATGTCGAGTATCCGACTCACCGTGTAGGCCGGGGCGTGGTCGATGATCCGGGGCGGAGGTGGAGTAACCGCCGGGGCACTGAGGGGGCTGGAGGCGACAGGCTTAATCTGGCTCACGTGAAAAACAGGGTGGACCTTAAGGGAAACAGGGAGGGAGAGTTTAACAGAAACGGGGTTGACAAGGCAAACAATGGGGAAGGGACCAATAAACCGGGGTTGAAGTTTTTTAGATGACGTGGGGAGGGGAATATTGGCTGTGGACAGCCAGACCTGCTGACCGGCCTTGTACTGCGGGGCTGCGGTCCTGTGAAGGTCCGCCAGGCGCTGGGTACGGGAGTTTGAGCGAAGGAGTGCGGTGCGTGTGAGTCTCCACGTCCGCTTGCATCTCAGGGAGTGGGACTTGACGGTGGGAACTGCCACCTCGGCTTCCTGGGCCGGGAGGAGGGGAGGTTGGTACCCTAATGAGCACTCGAAGGGAGACATCCCCGTGGATGCGCACTTCAGGGAGTTATGCGCATACTCCACCCAAGGGAGGAAACGGCTCCAGGAAGCGGGATTGCGAGCAGTGATGCACCGCAGGGCGGCCCCCAGGTCCTGGTTCGCCCTCTCCGCCTGGCCGTTAGTCTGGGGATGGAACCCCGACGACAGGCTAGCCGAAGCACCCAGGGCCACACAGAACGCCTTCCAAACCTGGGAGGAGAATTGGGGCCCACGGTCCGAAACGATGTCGGATGGGATCCCGTGCAGCCTGACAACGTGCAGCACCAGGAGCTCCGCTGTTTCGAGGGCGGAAGGGAGTTTGGGAAGTGGGATAAAGTGAACCGCCTTGGAGAACCGGTCCACAATTGTCAGGATGGTGGTGTTGCCCTCTGACAACGGCAGCCCGGTGACGAAGTCTACCCCAATGTGACTCCAAGGACGGCCCGGGACAGGGAGGGGGTGGAGAAGACCGGAGGGAGGCTGGTGGGATGCCTTGCTCCTGGCGCAAACAGGGCAGGCCAGGACAAAAGCACGGGTATCCCCCTTGAGGGTGGGCCACCAAAAGCTCCTCCTGACCAGGGCGATGGTTCTGGCAACACCTGGGTGACAAGCCAGACGGGAGGCGTGAACCCATTCCAGGACCTGAGGACGGACAGAGTCGGGCACAAAAAGAGAGGAGTTAGGATTATTGCGGGGATCCGGTTGGGAGGCCTGGGCGGCCTTCACGATCTCTTCGATCTCCCAGGACACCGCAGCCACAATACAGGATGTGGGTATAATGGGCTCCGGATCAGCAGGACTGGAGGGGGGGGGAAAAATACGGGACAAGGCATCAGCCTTGGTGTTACGAGAGCCAGGGCGGAAGGTTACAGAGAAATTAAACCGGGCAAAAAACAGCGACCACCTAGCCTGACGGGCATTAAGCCTCTTGGCGGACCTGATGTAAACCAAATTGTGATGGTCCGTGAGGACAATAAATGGGTTACCTGCCCCCTCCAGCCAATGACGCCACTCCTCAAGTGCCAGCTTTATCGCCAGAAGTTCCCGGTCCCCGACATCATAGTTGCGCTCAGCGGAGGACAGTCTCCGGGAGAAGAAGGCACAGGGATGGAGCTTGCTGTCCAAGGCGGCACGCTGAGACAGAATGGCCCCCACACCGGTGTCGGAGGCATCAACCTCCACAGTAAACTGACGGGTGGTGTCGGGGTGACAGAGAATGGGGGCAGTGGAAAATAGAACCTTGAGCTGTTCAAAGGCCCGTTGAGCCTCGGGATTCCAGCAATAGGGAATGGACGTGGAGGTGAGTTTGGTAAGTGGGGCAGCAATGACACTGTAATTGCGGATGAACCGACGATAAAAATTAGCGAACCCGAGGAACTGTTGGAGGTGCTTACGTGAAGATGGTTGGGGCCATTCTGTCACCGCCTTGACTTTAGTAGGGTCCGCCCGGATACTGCCCTTCTCGATGATGAAGCTGAGGAACGGGACGGACGAGACGTGGAAAGAGCACTTCTCGGCTTTCACGAAGAGCTGGTTCTCCAGTAGCCGCTGGAGAACCTCCCGGACGTGGAGAACGTGTTCCTGGGGGGACTTGGAAAAGATGAGGATGTCATCTATGTACACAAAAACACACTTGCCCGACAGGTCACGAAGGACATCGTTCACCATCCCCTGGAAGACTGCTGGGGCATTGGTGAGGCCGAACGGGACCACCAGATATTCGTAGTGGCCCAACGGGGTGTTAAACGCAGTCTTCCACTCGTCCCCTTCGCGTATACGCACCAGGTGGTACGCGTTGCGGAGGTCGAGTTTGGTGAAGATGACTGCCTGGGAGAGGGGTTCAAAGGCGGTGTTAATGAGGGGAAGAGGATACTTATTACGAACAGTAACCTCGTTGAGGCCCCGGTAGTCGATGCAGGGCCGCAATGAGCCGTCCTTCTTCCCGACGAAGAAGAACCCTGCACCAACCGGGGATGAGGAGGGACGGATTATGCCTGACGCAAGTGACTCGTGGATGTAGGTCTCCATGGCCAGCTTCTCCGGGCCCGACAGACTGTAGAGGCGACCAGATGGAAGCTTGGCTCCCGCCAGCAGGTCTATGCAACAGTCGTAGGGTCTGTGAGGAGGCAAAGGCAGAGCACGTGACTTGGAGAAAACTTGCGACAGGTCATGATAATGGCTGGGAACATTAGCTAGGTCGGGTACAGGAGGGATAGGTCTGTTATACTTGGCCCCCGGGGGGTGTAGAGCAGAGCGGAGACAGTTGGCTAAACAGTGGCCGCTCCATGCCAGGATGCGACCGGCTCGCCAATCGATGTGGGGGTTGTGAAGGCGCAGCCAGGTCTGTCCCAGGACCATGGAGGACTGTTTGGCATTGATAAGGAGGAGTTGGATTGTCTCCCGATGATTGCCAGACAAAATAAGTTGCAGGGGAACGGTGGAGTGGGTAACTAACCCCAGACTCCTACCGTCCAGGGCGAGAGCAGTGATGGGGTTAGGTAAGACCTCCGTGGGAATCCCGTACCTTTTGACAAAGGTTATGTCAATAAAATTGGAATCGGCCCCGGAGTCAATTAGGGCAGATGTAGAGGCGGTGTTGTCCCTCCAAAGGAGAGTGGCCTTAAATTCAAGGCGGTTCTGGGCCGCATGGCTTGGGATAATAGGGCTCGTCAGTACGCCCAGTTTTACTGGCGAGCCATCTCTTTTGGGCGGATGGGACAAGAAGCGATTTGGTGGCCTGTCTTGCCACAGTAGAAACAGGACTTGGTGCGGAGTCGGCGTTGGCGCTCCTCGGCGTCCACAGTGATCTTGCCCAGTTGCATGGGCTCCTCCTCGGGAGACAAAGCGACGACTCTCGGTCCCTGGACGGGAGAGGGTTGTCGAGCCCGGGAAGGGGCAGAGGGCGGAAGACGGGAGGGATTCCTCCCTCGCTCACGGGCCCGGGTTCTGAGACGGTTGTCAATGGCTATAGCCAAACTGATGAGGCTGTTGAGTGAGTTGGCCTCCTCCCGAGTAGCTAGCTGGTCCTTCAGCTCCTCACTGAGAGCCTGACGAAAGGCCCCCTGAAGGGAGGTGTCGTTCCATCCCGCCTCAGCAGCGAGGGTGCGGAACTGGATAGCCATCTCCGCTACGCTGCGGCTGCCCTGCCGGACCTGTAGAAGGCGCTGGGTAGCGTCTAGACCGCAGATTGGGTGGTCGAAGACGCGCCGCATCTCCGAGGTGAAGAGGGCGAAGTTGTTGCATGTAGGAGACTGACTGTCCCAAATAGCTGTGGCCCACTCCAGGGCACTGCCTCCCAGGCTGCTCATAACGAAGGCGATCTTGCATGGGTCGGAGGCGAAGGAAGTGGGCTGCATGCGAAAAACAATGTCGCACTTCATTAAAAATTCGCGGCACCTCCCCAGCCCCCCGCGGTATAATTCGGGGTGTTGAACTCTGGGCTCCCGGCCAGGAGAGGGGACCGGAACCTCGGGAGACAGTTCGGGTGTTGGAGGGGTCGGGCCCACGGGGATCCGAGGAAGAGGCAGGCGAAGCGCTAGCTGAGCAACCTGCTCCGTAAGCCCCCCCAGCACTTCCAACACGTCATCCATCCGGCGGCCCTGTTGGTCGCTGACCGCGGATTGGCAGGAAAAGGCGTGGCGAATCTGCTCGAGGTCGGCTGGGTCCATGTTTTTAGGCCAGTTCGTTCTGTCACGAACCAAACACGGGCTGAACCCAAATGCAACGACCAAGAGGCAGGGAAACAGAAATGAGGATTTATTAGGAGCTTTGGGGTAGTCCCAAGCTGAACACAAGTTTAACACAATGGTAAAGAGGCTCGAGGATGTAGCGAACTGCTCCAAGCCAGAGCTGGACTTGTACTGGACCAGGAGGCCCACACTGGAACAGGATCACGGGAACGAAGGGTTGTTCCGAACCGGAACTGGACTTGATACAGGAGGTGAGTTCCGAACCGGAACCGGACTGGATCTGGACCGGGAGGTCCAACAGGAACTGGATCACGGGAACGAAGGGTGTTCCGAACCGGAACTGGACTTGATACAGGAGGTGAGTTCCGAACCGGAACCGGACTGGATCTGGACCGGGAGGTCCAACAGGAACTGGATCACGGGAACGGAGGGTTGTTCCGAACCGGAACTGGACTTGAAACAGGAGGTGGGTTCCGAACCGGAACCGGACTGGATCTGGACCGGGAGGTCCAACAGGAACTGGATCACGGGAACGGAGGGTTGTTCCGAACCGGAACTGGACTTGAAACAGGAGGTGGGTTCCGAACCGGAACTGAACTGGATCTGGACCGGGAGGTCCAACAGGAACTGGATCACGGGAACGGGATCTGGACCGGGGGGTCCAACAGGAACTGGGCTGGAGGCAGAGCACCCAACTGCGCAGGCAACGTTAATTAGTAGCAGGGGTACCGCAACACATACAGGGAGACTTAACTGCTACAGGCTGGATAACTACAAAACACTGGTCTAGGAACCAAGGCGTTTAACAGGGAAAAACCCACAACAGAGCCTTCAGTGAATAGTACCAGAAAACAGGAGACCAGGATACACACGAAGTACGTTAACGAACTGGCGCCGAATAGCAGCCAGCGGGAGGTTTAAGTAAGGGAGTGAAATTGAAAACAATAACGAAAGCGTGAGGAATTTAACCAAGAGTGATTGACTAATTGACTGGTGCGGAATGCATGCAAAAAGGGGGAAAGGAGATAGGCTGAACCTGAAGTGGGGGAACAGAGAGAAACAGACAGAAGGGGCACGCCCAGCCTGTAGCGACAGGGAAAACACGGACACAGGGAATCCGACATGACACGGGAGGAAAGGGAAAAACATGGAGAACGGACAGGAAGGGAGCGGAACGTTACACTGTCCTTGTAACTGAAAGGTTGCAGGTTTCTATTCCCAGTGTAGGATTGTGGGGTGGCAGTGTAGTATAACGGTTAAAGAACTGGCCTTGTAACTGAAAGGTTGCAGGTTCGATTCCCAGGTAGGACACTGTCGTTGCGCCCTTGAGCAAGGTACTTAACCTGAATCGCTTCAGTGTATATCCAGCTGTATGAATGGATAATATGTAAAAATGATAAAAAAGGTTGTGTAAGTCGATCTGGATAAGAGAGTCTGCTAAATACCTGTAATGTAATTCAGTTTTTCTTAATCGATTCTCCCACTCATCTTCTTGTGTTGGGTCATACTAGGTAAGCAAGAACCCTATTAGGTGGGGAGAGGATAAGAGGGTCATCCTTCAATGGGGTTCCGTATGTACTGTGCAAGGTCACATCGCATCTTCCAGTTTGTCCGGGGAGTGTTTTGACGCTTCGGATTCCGATTCTGAGCTGGAGGAGATTATTTCTCCGCCTAATAGCGGAGAGTCTGTTTCAGAATCTGAGGTTGGTGACGAGAGTCTGGAATGGGACTCTCTGGCAGATGTAGATGCGTATGGGAAAGAAATTCCTTCTGAGGACCCCTCCGACTCTGAGATTCAGTGGTCGTCTCTTCCTGGGTCACCTACTCAAGGGAAGGATATTGAGATGGCAGGAATACTCAAATTTCCGTTACCTCGCAACATGCTGACGGAATACGCCAATTTAGCAGAGGTATTTAGCAAACAGAGGGCAACCACCCTTCCGCCCCACCGCCCTTTCGATTGCGCTATTGAGCTGTATCCGGGTACTACTCCTACAAGAGGGAGTCTTTATTCCTTGTCAGCGCCCGCGACTGCAGCTATGAAGGACTATATCAATGAGGCGTTGACGAATGGTTTCATAAGACTATCGATCTCACCCGCTGGCGCAGGGTTCTTCTTCGTTAAAAAGAAGACCATGCATTAAGACCATGCATTGATTATCGTGCGTTAAACGCCATAACTATTAAGAATCGATACCCACTTGCCCTTATGAATTCGGCGTTTGAACGTCTCCAAGGAGCTACTATTTTTTCCAGATTAGATCTCCGTAATGCTTATAATCTAGTGCGCATGCGTGAGGGTGATAAATGGAAAACCGCTTTTAACCCCTTGGCGCAGATGGCACATTTTGTCAATTCTCATCTATCTTGGGGGTGCTCTGTTTAATACCCATAACGGACACTACGAATATCTGGTCATGCCATTCGGTCTCACTAGCGCCCCCTCGTTTTTTCAGGCATTAGGCAATGATGTATTACGGGAGATGTTGGGGAAAAAAAATGTGTGTACTTGGATGACATTTTTATATTTTCTGCCGATTTACAGACCCATATTTGGCATGTTAAACAGGTATTAAAAGCCCTGTTGGAGGCTAAATTATTCGTCAAGGCGGAGAAGTGCTCATTTCATGCTAGCACAGTCTCGTTTCTGGGATTCATTGTATCAGAGGGCAAGGTCTCCATGGATTCCGTGAAGGTCGCTGCTGTACTTAATTAGTCTACTCCTAATTCTGTGAAGCAGGTCCAGCGTTTTCTTGGGTTTGCAAATTTTTATAGGCGTTTTATTCGCAATTTTAGTGCCCTTACCAAGAAAACATCTGCTACGCAATTTGTGTGGAATCAGAGGGCCGATTCTGCATTTGAAAAACTTAAGAAGATGTTCAGTTCTGAGCCTATTCTCATCACCATGGTGGTCGAGGTTGATGCCTCCGAGTTGGGCGTAGGCGCCATTCTGTTTCTGCATTCACCTAGGGATCGCAAAATGCATCCATGCGCTTATTTCTCTCGGGCCCTTACTGCAGCCGAGAGGAATTATGATGTGGATGATCGTGAGTTGTTAGCGGTGAAAATGCCTCTAGAAGAGTGACGACATTGGCTTGAGGGAGCGGAGTACCCGTTTACGGTATGGACCGATCATAGAAACCTGGAGTACGTCCAGCAGGCCAAGACACGTAATCATAGACAGGCGCGTTGGGCACTGTTTTTTACCCGTTTTAACTTTCTTTTAACGTCCCACCCTTGCACAAAGATGTTAAACCTGACGCTCTGTCACAGGTTTTTGGATGTACAGAGGGTCCTGCTAATCTGGAGCACATTGTGCCGGTTTCACAGATAGTGGCTCCGGTGTTGTGGGACATTGAGGTGGCGGTTCAGCAGGCGTTGCTGCGCACTCCAGATCCTGGTGGGGGTCCTGTCGGTCGCCTTTTTGTTCCTTTTGAGGTCAGGTCTCAGGTACTTCAGTGGGGTCTTTCGTCCCAGTTTGCGGCGCATCCTGGTGTCCATTGCAGCAAGGAGTTTTTCTGGTGACCTAGCATGGAGAAAGACGTGCGTGAGTTTGTCACTGCCTGTGCTGTTTGCGCTCTGAGTAATGGTTCTCGACTTCCGCCTTGTTGCGGCCTCTACCCGTGCCTAGGCGACCTTGGAGCAATATCGCATTAGATTTTGTTACTGGATTACCACACTCGCAGGGTAATACGGTGATTTTAGTCATTGTTGATAGGTTTTCTAAGGCTGCCCATTTTCTCGCCTTGGCCAAATTACCATCGGCGCTGGAGACCACTCAGTTGGTAATTTCTCATGTATTTTGTGTACATAGGTTACCTCAGGACATTGTTTCTGACCGTGGGCCTCAGTTTGTTGCTAGGTTCTGGCGTTCTTTTTGCGCTCAGTTGAGCGCGTCGGTTAGTTTCTTCTCTGGTTTTCACCCGCAAACTAACGGGCAGATGGAGCAAACTAATCAGACGATGGAGAACACTCTTTGCTGCTTGGTGGTGGCTAATCCGACTTTGTGGAGTCGTTATCTCCCTTGGGCTGAGTTCCCTCAGCTGGTGCTTTTATACAAAGGTGTCGCTCGGTTTGGAAACGATTTCGCACATTCCTGTTACGAGCGTTGGCGGCTCAAAAGGTTTCGGCCGACAGACATCGCTGGACAGCTCCCTTTTATTGGGTGGATCAGTGAGTCTGGCTCGAGTCGCGTGATTTACCCTTGACAGTTGAGTCACGGAAACTGGCTCCACGATACATTGGATCTTTTAAAATGATCCGGAAAATAAATCCAGTAACAGTCCGTCTGCAGTTGCCACGCTCCATGCGGATTCACCCTACGTTCCATGTTTCATGGCTGAAGCCACTGCTTTTCAGTCCGTTGTCTCCTGCTGAGAAACCCCCTCCTCCTCCTCGGTTCATGGATGGAGGCCCTGTACATACCATTCGTCGTATTGTGGCAGAGAGAAGGGTGGGCAGGGGGTGGCAGTTTTTAGTGGACTGGGAGGGGTATGGTCCAGAGGAGCGGTGTTGGGTTCCAGCCAGAGATATTTTAGATCTGGAATTAATTAGAGAGTTCCGCGTTAGTCGGCCTGAGGGATCATCTGCGGTCGTCCCTTAGACGGGGGGGTCCTGTAGTAGTTTGTGGCTGTTTGTTTGCTTTTCTTTTGCGGCTCTCATCCTGCCTTCACGATTGGGAATAATTTTTTCCATGTTCCGTTTCGTGGTTTGCCAGCCTCGTTATTGTTTTCACCTGTGCTTCTACCTGCAGGGTACTTAAGTTTCTCACTTCCGTTTCTTCGGTGCTTGATTGTCTTATGACATTGCTTTCGAGCCAGGTATAGCCAGGAACTAGCGACTTCCTGATATTAAACTTTGTTTATGTTCAGGGGGGACTTGCTATAGCTACTTAATCGGGTATAGGATTGTTTTCCGCGTGGTAGCGTTTGGTGCTTTCTATTTTGTACTTTGCTGTTCCCTCTGAGACAGTGTTTCTTTGTACTTTCGTTTTGGTTTTTCACTCTACCGGCTTTGAGCTACGGCAGCTATGAAGGTAATTTTCTGTTTACAATATGTGTGTATTAATTAAGAGACAAACATGTAATTAACACTAGACATGTTTTTGATTATAGTGAATGAAGTAATTAAACATATTCTTTCTGTATAACACATGAATGGATCAAGGAGGTTTTCTCTGTGACTATCTCTCATCTCTGTAGGAGGCCAGCAGTCAGTGGGATGTCTTTTTGATAACTGAAAAATTATTCACAAAGGGGGGGCAAGGTTAATGATTTTCTATAGCCTAAACACTGGGAAATTTACAGCTCGGTATCTCTTACATGTTTAGGAATCCTCCCCCTATGGTAAGTGCGGTGAAGAAAATGTATAAATGTCTTGTGTGTTTTACTGTGGGGTAGAGAGCTCTGGTAAGGACTCTCTCACACTGTTTATCGGCAAATAAACAAATTATTCTATATTATAATACAGAGTTGTTGTAGTTCTGTTTTGATCAGACTTGCTCACTCTGGATAAAAGGGAAAATTTCCACGACATTAATTGGCGACGAGGATGGGATTGCTAACTTGAGTTTTCTCCAACACAGACCCCTCTCCAGTTGGGAAAAGCATAGACAGTGCGCACTGCCGGGAGTTTGGAACCCCCGAAGCTGCAACCCTTCTCAGAGACAGGTTACTGTAATCAGTTACCTAGAGGAAAGACGGCAGCGACCGGACCTGAAAGAGGAGGGTGTTTGTCTGGAGTGATCAATACGCAATCCTAGAAAAAGAACCACAGTTGAGGCTACGACAAACCGTAAAAAAAGGCCGCTCAACTTAAAAAAGTTTGATTAAAGACCGACGAGTTTGTCACTCTGTGGAGTGATTCAAACTGTGGAGGCTGTAAGCTGCTCCCACCCATGGGCAAATAAAGTAAAATATATATATATATTTATCTTGAGCTTTCATGTATTGTCAGTAAGTGCAAATTATATACATGGACCAGTGAAGGAGAGGCATTTTTCCAGAGGAGCTCGTCATGGTCATATATACATGATAGAGGTAGTTGAGGAGAGTGATGAGTTTGGAGACGGGTTCTCTGCTTTAACCATACATAGAGGTGATTGGTTCGAACAAAAACTAAAAGCAGAAATAGAAGGTAGGCTACAGGTTCATCCAGAAAGTGAGGAAAATTACCCAGAAGACAGTGCAGAATCTGAAACTGATTCTGACTAAAATTGCGCTAAAACAGCTGAAAAACCCTTAAAAGTAATAAGGCATAGATTGGTGGTGGGGGAGACACACGAAAATGGGTTAAAAAAATTCAAAGGAACAGGACTCGGAATTTTCGGGTCCAATGAAAATGCATGACAAACATGGTCCGGCAACCACACACCAGCATGCTAAATGTGAAAAATTAGGTTTCCCTGAAAAAAGCTCATTCATCTGAGCCAAAATCTGATTGATAACATAAAAAAGCGACTGCGGTCACATGAGGCTAAAAATAGTAATAAAAGATTTTAATGGAAACCTGACTGTACTGCGGTAGAATTGTGGGAAAAATAAGCTAAATGAAGGCAGGAAAAACAGACTAAAATTATTATTTTTTTCCTGAGGAGCAACTGAACCACGACAGTTCAGTGCTACCTCCTGTTGTGCATTCCTGTGGCTCTCTGTATCCCGATGTAAGACAGCTTGCGAGTATAAACAAAATTGACCTGGATTTGGATTGTCCAGCTTACTATCCACAGCCTTCAGCGAACCGCGGGGCTCCCTCAGCCCCTCCTGCCGAGGCGGCGCATTCCAGTGTTGCTACCGGGCAAATTCCAGTTCTACTCTGCCCTCACCATCCAGTGGAGCGACAGGTGGAGCGGACTGACCAGCAGCCCCAGGCAGCCCAGATTCCACAGGACAAGTAATGAAAGGGAAAGGTAAACTGCTTAACATTCACCCAGCTAGCCCGTCGCACACCAAAAGCGGTGTCCCGTACGGTCTGCCTGCACCAAGGTTACCATCTACCATTTGCAAAAGCATGGTGATAAACACAGACCTGTTGCATACTATTCTCAGCGACTTGATGCCATTTCAAGGGGTCTCCCTCTCTGTTTGCGGTCTATTTCAGCAGCTGCGTCGGCTGTAACAGCCTCTGCATCACTTGTGGCTTATCACCCTCTCACTGTACTTGTTCCTCATGTAATCGCAGAAATTCTGCTAAAGCAAAAGACTTCCCATTTCTCACCAGCCCGAATGCTTCACTACCAACATGTGCTGCTATCTTTGCCAAATGTCACAGTCAAGCGGTGTACAGTTCATGTTCATGTTTTAGATCAAGTTCTCTCTCCCCGTCCTGACCTTGCCACCACTCCCCTGTCAAATACAGACTTTGATATTTTTGTTGATGGTTCTGCCAGTCGCTGTCCCCTCACAGGTGACAGTCAGGTTGGCTATGCAGTGGTGACGCATCATCAGGTTCTGGAGTCAGCCCGCCTTCCTGGACACCTCTCAGCGCAGACTGCTGAACTTTTTGCTCTCACACGCGCCCGCCATTTGGCTGAAGGTAAAACTGTAAACATTTTCACTGACAGCAGGTATGTTTTTGGAGTAGTGCACGATTTTGGAACACTTTGGAAGCACAGAGGCTTTCTCACTTCAACGGGGAAAACTATACAGAATGGACACTTGGTGAGCTGTCATTCTTAGATGCCATTCTTTTGCCTGCATCCATTGCTATTTGTAAATGCTCCGCTCACACGGGCCAGCTAGATGCTATCTCTCAAGGGAATGCAGCTGCGGACATTGCGGCCTAGGCCGCTGCCTCAGCCCCTCCCAACACAATTCTCAGTCTGCTCACACAAACTGCTGATCCCACAGAGACACCTTTGGCCTCCTTTGAGACACCTTTGGCCTGTCCAAGACTGTCAAACTGGGGCCGCACCCCAGGAGAGAAGGCCAAATGGAAGCGGGACGGCACCTGCCCTGACGGAGTCTGGCTGGGCCCCACTGGTAAACCCTGTTTACCTCGGTTTTACTGTGCGAGGTAAGTTAGACAGTGATCAGTGTAAAACGGTTATTTGTGACTGTCCACCCATACAGCTGGATAAGTGTTTTGACTGTCTGAGTAAGCCTTCTAGCCCCTGTAGAAATGACCCAGACATGGTTATTGAGATATGCAAGAAGAACCGGTTACACGCAATCTCATTATCTTGGAATAGCACACAAACTGCTAATTGTTCCGGAACAGCGCCGTCCTCTCGTCTTGGGAGCAGGATGTTAGCTGATTGGTATTGGGCTCTGTGGGCATTCAGTTTATACTCAGTTGCTCTCCCCCCTGACTGGAGTGGAGTGTGCCTTATATGATTCCACATATGTGATTCCTGACTTATCCACATATAGTCACACCACACGTCGCATGTACAGGGTAAAGAGAGGGTTTTGGGATCCTGTCCCTGTAGTGCAATTGTTAATTTTATTTTTGATGTAGCCTACCGATTTTCATTGAAGATAGAACATTTGGCAGCATTTTGCAGATGGTGGAATACTATTTATTTTTTATGTTATCGTACATAATATAGGCTATGGCGCATATACTTGCCATCTGCGCGAAGGGGTTAAGCCAGATTGCTCTTTTCTGGCGGTTATGACTACTTTTGGTCGCAAGTGGGCACTCATTTTGTTCACCTCTTTTTGAGACCTAATTGTCTTAATTGGCTTCAGGCGCATGTCTCTACTTCAGCAGGACGTTTCCCTTGTTCCGTGCTTTGGTGTAAGCTTTGCTTTACTCACTGGCCGGTAATTTGGGTTTGAGAAGTCTGAAGTCTGAAGAACTTAATTTAGCTTGAGTCATCGGTTTAGTCTTGAAGACTTTTTCCTCTCCTATTTTCTTTCTCGAGCTGGTTCTTTTTTCTGTTTCTTTTCTGGCCTCGTGGAGGCTGTACCTGTGTTACCTTTTCTCCTACCTCCTCGTTTAAGCTCATTGGTAGTATATTGAGGTGGAGCTTTTTGACTTTCTTGTGTAATCTATTCTGCTCGTGTCTCAAGTTCTTATTCACCCTCTTTTCTGGGTTGCGTTCGGTTGGCATATTTGCCAGGAGTTATTTTCTTTTTTGTTTTATTTTCCCTGTCTGTCAGGATATCCCTATTTTCTCTCCCTACTTGTGGTTATCCACGTTGTGGGTAGCTTCCAGATCTCTTTCTGGTCGCGTTTGGTTCTCAGACATCTTCCTCGACCCTCACAGATAAGGCTAATTCTTAAAGTTAAGCCTTTTTTTAAGCCTTTGTCTCCTTGTATTACTGTAAATGGCTAACTTATTATTCCTGACCACAATTCATATAAAACAGCCGATGGAGTAGCACACTGCCCAGGTTGCAGATTAAAATCCTGACACGCTATCAGAGCACAATAAAACATTTTATCCAAGGATAAAGTGTAGCTTTCAGCTGTAGCTTACAACTTTAATAAAAATGTCAGTCTGTGGGTGAGTGAGAGCGCAGTCTGTGGGTGGGTGAGAGCGCAGTCTGTGGGTGGGTGAGAGCGTAGTCTGTGGGTGGGTGAGAGCGCAGTCTGTGGGTGGGTGAGAGCGCAGTCTGTGGGTGGGTGAGAGCGCAGTCTGTGGGTGGGTGAGAGCGCAGTCTGTGGGTGGGTGAGAGCGCAGTCTGTGGGTGGGTGAGAGCGCAGTCTGTGGGTGGGTGAGAGCGCAGTCTGTGGGTGGGTGAGAGCGCAGTCTGTGGGTGAGAGCGCAGTCTGTTGGTGAGAGTGCAGTCTGTTGGTGAGAGTGCAGTCTGTTGGTGAGAGTGCAGTCTGTTGGTGAGTGTGCAGTCTGTGGGTGAGTGCGCAGTCTGTGGGTGAGAGTGCAGTCTGTTGGTGAGAGTGCAGTCTGTGGGTGAGTGTGCATTCTGTGGGTGAGTGTGCTGTCTGTGGGTGAGTGTGCATTCTGTGGGTGAGTGTGCAGTCTGTGGGTGAGTGTGCAGTCTGTGGGTGAGTGTGCAGTCTGTGGGTGAGAGTGCAGCCTGTGGGTGAGAGTGCAGTCTGTGGGTGAGTGTGCATTCTGTGGGTGAGTGTGCAGTCTGTGGGTGAGATTGCAGTCTGTGGGTGAGAGTGCAGTCTGTTGGTGAGAGTGCAGTCTGTGGGTGAGTGTGCAGTCTGTGGGTGAGTGTGCATTCTGTGGGTGAGTGTGCAGTCTGTGGGTGAGTGTGCAGTCTGTGGGTGAGAGTGCAGTCTGTGGGTGAGAGTGCAGTCTGTTGGTGAGAGTGCAGTCTGTGGGTGAGTGTGCAGTCTGTGGGTGAGTGTGCATTCTGTGGGTGAGAGTGCATTCTGTGGGTGAGTGTGCAGTCTGTGGGTGCGTTCCATTGAATGTGTAAAAGTCACTTGGAAGATGACAGATGAGCAGAGATAATACCGGAAGCTCCGCCAATGTCCATGGCTTTGAGGTGGCGCGCTTTGATGATGTTCACAATGATGATATTGCCTGAAGGGTTGTAGCACAGGGACACCAGCAGGTCCCCACGGCGTCCCTGTGGTGAAAACATGACAGGAACTCAAAAAGCGCCCCGCCCCTCTCTTTACACTGCTCACCCTCCTCACGCTGCCCCAGCCCCACACCCTACTCCTGCCCCGCAGGGCCCCGTCCTCCTCACGCTGCCCCAGCCCCACCCCCACCCCCACCCCCACCCCCTACTCCTGCCCCGCCCGGCCCCGCCATCCTCACGTGGACCCGGACCCGGCCCCACCCCCTACTCCAGCCCGGCCCGGCCCCGCCCCCTACTCCAGCCCGGCCCGACCCTCCTCACGCTGCCATCGCTGCAGGGCTTCAGCTCCTTCCAGAAGGTGTGCATGTGGGCCAGGTCCACCTTATTGAGCGGGACGGAGACCTCCCCAATGGGGTTATTACGACTGAAACGGTCCTAATCCAGAACCTGTAGGTACAGCGTGCGCGGAACAACCTTCTCATATGGGAACCCCACACAGAGAAAGAAAGAGAGAGAGGGGGGGGGGGGGGGGTAGCGAGAGACAAAAAAACAGAGGGGCAGAGAGACAAGACACACAGAAAGGCAGCCTTTTAAGTTGCAAACAAAAATTAACCAAATATAATTTCTCAGTTGTTCATTAAACTTTTCCAAAATGATTTCTAAAGAAGTGAAACTTGAGGATGAGAGAGAAAGAGAGAGAGAGAAAGAGAGACACACACAAACAGCAGCACCAGCATGGTCACACACCTGTTCATTTAAAACAAGGCATTGTGGGTACTGTGGCTGTTGTGCACACATTTGGAGAATGCAGCGCAATATGGCACAAATATACAATCGCAGGTGAGGAAGTTAGAGGAACTCAAGCAGGTTAAAGAAAAAATTGAAAAACGTACTGAAGGGATAGAAACAGAAATACAGGTTAACATATCAGCTAGAGGCCCGATAAGGATAATGTTTTATAAATGAAGAGTCTGTGTGCACACATCAACTGGCAACAGCAGAGTTTACACAGCACGGGCCTTACACAGCACGGGCCTTACACAGCACAGGGTTTACACAGCACAGGGTTTACACAGCACAGGGTTTACACAACACAGGCCTTACACAGCACAGGGTTTACACAGCACAGGCCTTACACAGCACAGGGTTTACACAGCAGCCTATTGGTATGTTAGCCTATACATGTTTGTATTTTAATAATGTGTCACATGCACATTATGGGGTCGATTTAATAAGATCCCAAATAAGGGCTTTTATTTTGCATGCTATGTTATCATTTACCACTTTTCTGGTGATCAACTAAAAGTCATTATGTAAATTACTCCAGCCGCAAACAGCCATATTTAAATTAGAGATTTTGCGTGTCTGGAATGGTTGCACTGTAAAAAAAAAAAATTCTCGTAAGATAACGGTGAAAGAACTGGGAGCAATGTTGCCAATGAAAAACCACTTAATGAATGGGAAAAAAATTATAAATCCTGTTATTTTAACACATATTTATTTTAACACATTTTAAAAATACTGTTTTTACAGAGTACACTGTAAAAATGAAAGAATGCTTGTAGAATAACAGCAATAACTCATTATTTAACAGTCATCCCATAAAATAACAGGATTTATACAGTCAAATTATAAGATTTATAGTTTACAGCTAAGTAACAGGATTCATACAGTTTTCCCCTTCAGTAAACGTTTCTTTACTGGCAACATTGCTGTCGTTTTTTATCGGAATAATTTTTACAGTGTAGGTATAGGCTACTGTTACACTGAACAAGCTGGCGGTTTACTACGGACTGTTTCACTGGATGTCTTAGTTTCTGCTGGAAATTACAGATGTTTGTCAGGACTGAAATGATCATAACTATGCTTACTAGCACGATACCTACTCGCACCGTAAGTGTCAAATAAAATCACATTTCCATTTGATCATGGGATTTATTTTGATTAAAACAATTTTTTTTGATAAAAGTTTTTATTTTATTTTTTATTCACTGTTTGTTATAACATACATATGTTGGTATTGCTGGTTTGATTCAAATAGTTACTCTTGAATTCTGTACACATGCAGTCCTCTTTGCACCTCGTTAGTTTATCGTTAGTTTATCACAGTTCTACATGTCATAGTAAATCGACCGCTATACATTTTAAGTTGTATGTTACATGCTTTGTGTATCCTTTTAGAATACTGCTCTGGTTGTCCAATAAAGCACCACCAATGAATGAGAGAAAGAGAGAGAGGAAGAGGGAGAGAAAAAGGGAGACTAAGGGAGAGAGAGAGAGAAAGAGAGCAGATGTTATCACCATACTGACCTTCAAACAGGAAGGTCTCATTCCAATGCGGGTTGAGGTTCTTCCTCTTGATTTTAGTCTCTAACTTGTGCTTCTTGTCCGGCAACAGATAGATCTTGACAAAGGGGTCAGAGGTTCCGGAGAAGTTTTTGGCGGGGAGATCCTGGCCTTTCATGATCTTTACTGTGAGGGTCGACTCCTGGAAGTCGTACCCCACGCTGAACTGGATGCGCCCCAACTTCTCACTGACGGGCCCTTCATGGTTGTCATCCTCAGAGCCTGGTGACAGCTGTGGTGCGAGAGGAGGCATTAAGGTGCTTAAATGAAAACAGGAAGCAGACACGTACGAAGACGGACAGTCCGGACTGTCTGCGGACTTTTCCTTTTCATAATCGAGCGTACTCGAAGCATACTCAAAGCGTACCAAACCCGCTTTGTAGAATACATTTCCCATAATTTTAACAAAAATGGCGTTGTTCATGGAAGAAGAGTACGTCGCTCTGGATAAGAGCGTCTGCTAAATGTCTATAATGTAATGTAAAAAAGTTTAAAGTATTTAATATGTAGAGACAACAATACTAATAGAAACCTATAGGAAGCACATCCAATTGTGGCGCTCAACAGACATGCTCAGTTGTGTCCTTGGAGTCACATGTACAACATGGAAGGCGCAGACAGAGACGTGGAGAGGCCTATGTGAAACCCTGCCAACTAGCGTGTAGAAATATGTCAGATTAAATCATAATAATAAAAAGCTTTGTCAGTGTGGTAAGAAAAAAATATGTGTGCAAGCAAAATAAGTAATTTTAAAAAATGTATTCACAGAGTTAACATCAATATATGAGTGGAAGTATTTTTAATTTGCTCTCAAAAATGAATGGAGCCTAATGGGGAAACTGGGTTTTGAGCGCAAATCTAGATATCAGCAGTGACATTATCCGGTGCTGAGGTTGAGAGCTGAAAGCTTGCCCGTTAAGAAGGTACGCTTATAGGCAAAACGAGTAGACTGCTCGCTTGAGCTCTCAAGATCGTTTCACTTCATGCCTTTGTTCTGCTTCAATACTCATGGAAATAGTCATGTCATGACTGTTTTGTCTCAACGCACATCTCTGAGGACACCGTTCTCCATTAACTTCAGTTATAATGTGTATCTTGTTAGTTTCTCCACCATCTTTGGCTGTATTGACACTGTACTGTACTACACTGAAAGACTATGGCTGTGTCTGAATCAGCACCCTTCCATACTATTAGGTAGACTTGTTGAGTAGACAGGACGAAAAAGTCGTTAAGTAGGTGAAATGTTCTCTAAATATAGTATACTTTAAATCCCCGTATGATACACTTACTTCCAGGGTTTTGTTGAGTACATTCGGGCGCACACTTCTTTTAAAGAAGTGCACAAACATTTTGGTCACATAAATATGACGTGAAGCTTCGTTTTTTTAAAAAGAGGCGCAGCTTTGCTGTCGTTTTCCTTCAAATACAACAAAAACAACAAGTGACATGGCCGCACAAGGGTGGGACGTCTTACGACACTTCCACAGTACGGTTGGAAAATAGTATGGCGGATATCTTTTTGCGTACTGCATGTCGTGTGCTAAACAGTGCACATTAAACAGCCCACTTCTGCCAGTGCACTATAGGCAGGAGACAGGGCGCAGTAGATAGGGCTCTGATTCGGACACAGTATGCAGGAGACAGGGCGCAGTATATAGGGCTGTGATTCGGACGCAGCCTTCATCTCTCCTGTAGCTGTGCTGTGTTCCTGTGCTCTCGAGACACTGGACCAAGAACGCTTGGTGGAAAGGGCAGGTGGAATATGCAAATAGGTAACCATTGATTTGTATAAGTATAGGTATGGATTAAAATGAGCTCCCTTTCAATGTCGAACAGGCAAATAATTCTGAACGGCTTGTAAAAGAGATGTGGTCTTTGTCATTACTGGTTTTTAATAATTACTAAAGGCACCTGATTTGTATTTTCACAGTTCTGTCTCATTTAATCCTGAGTGCATGAACATGAAAACATGCAGAGAAACAATCTGGGACCTTTAAAGTCTGCTTCTTGTGTATCTCAACATTTTCTGTTCACCAGGGGCTTGAGGCAGCGTAAAGTATGTAAGTTGTCCCACAAAAATGAAACTCTTGGAATAACAAGTTTCTGAGGAGTACAGAAATACAGTATCATGCTGAAGGAGAACAACTTTGCTGTACTGACACAAAGGACTACAACTGTTTTACTGACACAAAGGACTACAACTGTTTTACTGACACAAAGGACTACAACTGTTTTACTGAGACAAAGGACTACAACTGTTTTACTGACACAAAGGACTACAACTGTTTTACTGACACAAAGGACTACAACTGTTTTACTGACACAAAGGACTACAACTGTTTTACTGACACAAAGAACTACAACTGTTTTACTGACACAAAGGACTACAACTGTTTGCTGGATTACGAGATAACGTCTGCCTCCATGAAGTTTCACAATAATTTCTTTAACCGTATCAGCAGCACCACAGACAGTGACGTTAAGTAGCTCTTAAGAGGTGAGTGCGAGTTTGCGCTTTAAGAACTGTTTTGGAAAACGTGTGTTACACGTAGAATCACTCGTAGAAATCACACTTAACCCTAAGATTGATCGTTATCGGGAAACGCACCCCTGGTGACTTTTTATCTATAAATGTATTACCTCTGACTGTTTATCTCCTAAAAATATATCACCCCCAAATATTAACTTGCTCCATCCAGCGATGCAGTGATACATATGAATTTACATAAAACATATGGACACTAACATCCTCATACGGACACTAACATTCTCATACAGACACTAACATTCTCATAAGAACACTAACATCCTCATACGGACTGTTGATATGGACATTCTCATAAGGACACTAACATCCTCATATGCACACTAACATACAGACACTAACATTCTCATATGGACACTAACATCCTCATAAGGACACTAACATCCTCATAAGGACACTAACATCCTCATAAGGACACTAACATCCTCATACGGACACTAACATCCTCATAAGGACACTAAAATCCTCATTAGGACACTAAAATCCTCATATGGACACTAACATCCTCATATGGACACTAACATCCTCATATGGACACTAACGTCCTGATACGGACACTAACATCCTCATATGGACACTAACATCCTCATACGGACACTAATATCCTCATACGAACACTAATATCCTCATACGAACACTAATATCCTCATAAGGACACTAATATCCTCATAAGGACACTAACATCCTCATATGGACACGAAGGTTAGCATGGTTAGCCCATTTATTAGCATCTTCAGTCAGGTGTCCTCTTGAAGACAGAAACCTGGGCCAGTTTGGACATTGGCAACCAGACAGATCAGGCCTTTCTTCTGGGGCTAATTAGTGGCCCTGGTACGGGTCAATATATGACCAGCAGGATCCTTTCAGACACACAGAGGCTTTTCAAACTTCAGACTCTGCCGAACAAGAAACAAGAGGGAAGGGGGGCAGACCTGACTTTCCTGATATTTGTATCAAAAGTGTAGTAGTTTATTTGTCAAGCTAATTCTTTTAACCTTCCTATTATGTTAGCATTTTATGGTGATTTGTTTTTAACTCTATAAACTTCACCCCTCGTGGTTGAGATGTATCCGTCTCAATTACAGTATTCATATTTGTCTGAAAGTATAAACTACAGCTTCAAGAAAACCCCGTAAATTTTGACGCAGTATTTTTTTTTTGCGAAAACCTCAGCTTCTCCAGTTACACTGCAGTGCAATAAATTAGGAGGGGTGCTATTAATAGCCCAAAGCACTTACGTTTATACACGCTAAGAAAATCATGTTCACGTATAGAAACAATAATATTATTTAAAACGTTGTATAAATGAACATTTGCCATTTTCCTTGCTTACTGTGCTACAGTGCCACATGCCCCAGTAAAATGATTAAGTAAAATATAAGCTCTCGACAGATTTTGCATTAACAAAAAAAAAAATTCAGGTTTAAAAATGTGTCCAATTTTACTTAATTTTTTTACCGACCGATTACGAGATTGAGTCAAATATAGATCCGTTTTGCGTTCTGCTCTTGACTCGTATCGTATACATCAGCTGATTAGGACCACACACATGGCACTAGTGTCACTAGCGCAACAGCAGCGCACCACCCCTCCCCCTCCCTCAATTCAGGCTTGCCGCCCATCCAGCAGTAACAACGAGTGGGAGAAAAATGGAGTGAGCTACGTTAGAAGAAGGCAGGTTAGTTAAGACAGCTAATGTTAGCTAGCTAGCTCGCTAAATTGTCAGTTAGCTAACGTTACTACTGGCATTGGTAGTTTGCAACAACTAACGTTAGCTATAGCTACTTTACGGATAATTCATGCTGCACAATATACACTGCTCAAAGAAATTAAGGGAACACTTAATCAACACAGTATAACACCAAGTCAATTAAACTTCTGGGATATCGATCTGTCCAGTTAGGAAGCATAAATGATTGTGAATCAATTTCACCTGCTTTGGTGCAAATGAAAGTGACAACAGATGGACAGGAGAGGCAACAGCAAGACAACCCCCAAAAAGTAAATGGTTTTGCAGGTGGTGGCCACAGACCATTTCTCTCTTCTTATCCTATCTTTCCTCGTTTTGCATTTTTCTAGTGGCCTTGTTACTACTGGTAGCATGAGGTGGTACCTGTAGCCCATTCAGGTTGCACAGGTAGTCTAGCTCCTCCAGGATGGCAGGGACAGGGCCATAGAAGGGCAACAACCCAGCGGCAGGACCGGTATCTGCTCCTTTGTGCGAGGAGGAACAGGAGGAGCACTGCCAAAGCCCTACAAAATGTCCTCAAGCGGGCTACTCGTGTACATGTTTCTGACCAAACTGTCAGAAACAGACTCCATGAGGGCCTGACATCCTGTAGTGGGACCTGTGCTCACAGCCCAGCACCGTGCAGCTCGATTGGCATTTGCCAGAGAACACCAGAATTGGCAGATTCGCCATTGGCGCCCTGTTCCCTTCACAGATGAGAGCTAGTTCACACTGAGCACATGTGACAGATGTGAAAGAGTCTGGAAACACTGTGGCTAATGTTATGCTGCCTGCAACATCATCCAGCATGACTTGGTGTTATACTGTAATGATTAAGTGTTCCCTTAATTTTTTTGAGCAGTGTATTTAACGTTAGTCATAAATTGGCAATGTATTAGTCCAAATGGTTACAAGCAGTGCAGTCACAACATTCCGTTTTTTCCCAGAGATGGACATACGAAAAAAATTTACGTTAGAGAACAAGCGAGGGAAGGTAATGCAGGTAGCTACCCATCAACATATTACCAATGTTTGACTGTACATTTGCTTAACAACAGGCAGTCAAGTGAGTTAATTACAGTAATTTTATGTTCAAATATAACATGGTACAACTACAACAACTGCAAATTATGTACTTTATTTTCTCATATTGTAATTCTGCATTTGAATGTGTGAGTAGGCTGTGACTACCAACTTTAAAACTTGAAACTGACAGCTAGCTAAAACACTTTTATATTTTATACACTTTTACATATAATTGCCAGAGTGTACCAATGTGTTGTCTGAATTTAATATAAGTCAGTGATATTGGAGAATTAAAGACAGAGAAATTTGCATACCCTAGCTATTTCTAACTAGATAACTACCTAGTGTAGGAAATGGAAAACAGTCAGCTGGCAAGACTACTGATAACTGTGGTGAAAACCAGGACATGCACTGCCCTTTTGTAATCAAAAAAATAAATGCTTTGAAGCATCTTCAGTATAGAACCTCACCCCTCGCAATGCATGTTTTATTACGCTTTATTGAACTTTAAGTGTAATTTTAAGTGTACCTGGCACCGGGTCATCCTAGACACAAGGTGTCGAAAAGCTACAGAACATTAGACAATATCAAAATCTTTGACATTGAGGGTATGTGATATATTTTAGTTGTGTTAATCCAAACTATTTGTGTGTGTGTGTGTGTGTTAATCACCATTAAACTCATAATTAAGCAATATCACATGAGAGGGAGGTCCTATATCGATTATATCAGCCCGGTTGTTGCGTCATAGGCACGAACATAGGCATCTCGTACAAATATGTTTAAGAAACCAAGTACTTACCAGTATATTCAGCTACAGCTGTTTTCTGATTAACACTGAAGAGTTTATCTTGTTACATTTCGCCAAAGTCCCGTACAGCCAACATTTCCACAGCGACCACCTATCGCACTTAGGGCTGAAATATGTTGCTGTTGTTGTGTAAACACGTGCGCCTTTGTGCGTTTTTAAAAAATGTATTTAAATACAATAGGCTACTTATGTTATGGTTATTATGTATATACTGTATGTGACTATTCTGAAATAAATAGATTCTGTTGCAAATCTCTGAATTTCGAACTTTCAACCATTTTTTGAGATATTGACACTTAATTGAAACAAGGTGGGAATTGCCTCTGGAGGGCCAAAGTAAATAGAGTTAAGATGTTGTTACGGGTGAAATATCTTCTTTTTCACATATTTCCTAATTCTGTAGAATGTCCTAAATGTGTCTGGAATGACAAAGAGTAATTTTGGGTCACATAGAATGTTAAGACAGAAGAGGAAAAATAAAGTGCGTCTTCATTCCCTCTCCATCAACTTTATCACTGCCTAACCCCAAAAAAGTGACTGCACTTAATTTACAAGAGCGAGAGAGAGATAATTGAATTTTAACAACTCCCTTTATTTATCTTGTGTCACAGCACCACATATTAACCAAACCAAACACACACGTGTGTGTGTGTGTGTGTGTGTGTGTGTGTTTGTGTGACAGAAATGGAGAAAGAAGGAGAGAGAAATGGAAAGAGGGAGCAGTGTGTGTATGTGAGTGTGAGTGTGTGTAAGATGGAGAAAGAAGGAGAGAGAGAGAAATAGAAAGAGGGGGCAGTGTGTGTATGTGAGAGAGATGGAGAAAGAAGGAGAGAGAGAAATGGAAAGAGGGGGCATGGCCCAAAGTTCACTTCCTAGACCTTTAATGCTTATTATCCCTGAATTGTGGTCTCCAAGTGCATCTCTCTCTCTCTCTCTGAGTGAAGGTGGCGGTGCTGGTCATTCTTTTATCTCTTTCTTTATTGTACTGGTTGTATTGTTCGTTTTACTGTAGTTGATCAACGGGTAAGAACCCCCTCTCCCTCCGCAATGGGTTTAGGTGCGTCCCGAGGCGGGTGCTACTATTGAAGAAGTACTCATGGCTCTGGGAGAGAAAGTTGGACATAATAGCATTGATTCGGCATTGAGGATGAATAAAGCTGTTGTCGTGTTCTTAAAAAATGAAAAATGTGTCAGTCAGCTCATTGAGAGTGGTCTCTGGGTGAAGGAGACTTTTGTGCAAATAACATCGCTGTCAGCACCGGCAATAAAAAAAACTATTTCAAATGTTCCACCGTTCATTAAGAACGAAGCTATTGAGAGGAAAATGAACCGTTTTGGTAAGTTTGCAAGTGCAATAAAAATGATACCGCTCGGGTGTAAAAATATAGCATTAAAACATGTCCTATCCTTTCTGAGACAAGTTTTATGTTTTTAAGTTCGCCCACCAAAACTCTGGAGGTTTCTTTCCGTGTAGCTCCCGGAGAAAGCTCCTATGTGATCTATGCCAGCACTGATAGTTTACGCTGCTTTGAGTGTGGTGACATTGGTCATAAGAGGTTTATGTGTCCACATAAGGAAAAAGAAGGAGAAAATAGCCGATCGAGTGAATCAGGGTCGAAACAGAGTGAAAACAAGCCGGACGTAGAGTGTACTGTGGTTTTAGTGGAGAAACCCCTTTCAGCAGATATTATGGAGTCGGTAGACCCGGGTGAAGGACCTTCCTCTGTAGAGGAGGTAAGAATAGTTTGATAAACACGAAAATACAGGATGACTGCGGATAGCAATGTCGGGCAGAGTAGCAGTGCTCCACAGGATAGTAAACAGGGAGTGCAGCAAAGTTCAGAAAATAGATCATTGGAGACGGCAGAGGTTGCAGATGAAGCAATGGGAGAAGAGGATAGGTGGTCCGATGACTCCGATATCTCTTTTAGCCAAATGAATGATCACGGAATGCTATATTCTGTCGAACAAATGAATGATTTTCTTGACAAAACTAAAGGGAAATCAGTAGACTTGGGGGTTTTTTCCCCCGATCTTGACAAGTTTGTGCTTTCGGCCAAAAAGGCACAGAAAAGCGTTGGTTATGATGTTCTTGATAGGCAAAAACGTTTCCGTCTAAAGAAACATTTAACACTAATTCGAAAGGGGAAAAGTGCAAAAAACACTGGAACGGCTAGATCGTTTAAAAAACAAGAATAAATGTACATGGCCATATTTCTAGTTTTCTGTTTTCTTTTCCATCTGTTTTTCCGTATTTCCGTCTCTCATGGAAGTTTTAAGGATAGGATCTTTAAACGAAAACGGGGCTAGGGATAAAGGCAAACAGGCCATATTGCTAGAGTATATTAAAATGAAACAAACACATGTAACTTTTTTACAAGAGACACATAGTGACATAAATAATGAAGTAGAGTGGGGGTTATGGTGGGATGGAGAATATGCCATCAGTCATGGCTCAAATGTAAGTGCAGGGGTTGGAATTTTCTTTACTCCAAATGCAAATGTCAACATATTATCAAGACTAGAAGTTGAAAAAGGCTGTATTCTGGTCGTTAGGGCGAAAATAAAGGAAAACCACTACACGTTTGTTAACATATATGCCCCTAATAGAGGGGGGGATCGGGTTAGTCTTTTTAACAAATTAAAAGCTGCTTTAAATAACATTGATAGTGAATACATTTTGGTGGTGGGGGGGGAATGGAATTGCACCCTTGATTTTACTATGGATAGAAATGGTGAAGAGCCTTATCCATTTTCGACAACTGTTTTAGCTGGGATTACAACCAAATTTGATTTATCCGATGTGTGGAGGGAGAGAAACCCTGGTGTAAAGCTCTACACCTGGACAAAGGTATTGAGTGAAAGGGTAAGAGCAGCACGTTTAGAACAAATCTATGTGAGCAAGGCAGTGATCAACAGTCTTAGCTACACATTCTTTTCCAACCAGTTTTTCAGACCATCATTTTGTTACTGTAAACCTGATAGTCTTGCACACTACCCCACGGAGTTCCTATTGGAAGTTTAATTCTAAACTTATACAAGATACTGTTTTTTGTGAGAATTTCTGGAGAAATTGGAGTGAGCAGAAAGACGAATATGAAAACTTACAATGGTGGGATGTAGGGAAAACACAAATTAGGGTTTTCTGCCAACAGTATACCTCTCACTCTACAGAAAAACTTAAACAAACTATACACAAATTAGAACAAGATATCAGTAAAATTCAGTAACACATGGTAGTACAGTACAATACAAACTTACACACTAGTATAACAGGAAAAAGAATGGAATTGGGAGACATACTGCAAAAAAAAGCCAAAGAGGCACTGGTAAGATCTCGTTATACCAGTATACAAGATATGGATGCTCCAACCACTTTCTTTTTTAATTTGGGCAAGGGTACAGCCCAGAAAAAAACTATGCACTGCCTCCGCTCTCCTGATGGGACAGAAACATCAGACCCAATGGAGATGCGCAGACTCGCTGTTGATTTTTATTCCGAGTTGTTTAATGCAGAAGGCTCAGAAGGACATTGCACAGAAGAGCTATTTCAGATTCTTCCCTCATTGGACCAGCAAGACAAAGAGATCTTGGACAGTGATCTTTTATTTGAAGAAGTGACTGAGAAGTGCATGTCCTGAGAAGTGAAACTGACATTTTGGGGAGTTATCGGACGGGACTTTTTAAATGTTTTAAGGTGTAGCTTTGCAGCAAAGACTCTTCCCAAAAGCTGCCAGCGTGCGGTTCTGTCTCTGCTTCCAAAAAAAGGAGACCTAAGCCTCTTGAAGAACTGGCGTCCAGTAGCTCTCCTTTGTTCTGATTACAAAGTCTTTTCCAGATGTCTTGCAAACAGATTAAAAACTGTGTTCAGAAAATGTATTCAGAATGACCAATCCTATTGCATACCAGAAAGATCCATTTATGAAAATCTATTTTTGATGCGTGACTTGTGGGATTATGCCAATGTCCATGAGATAGAGTTTGGCTTTCTTTCTCTAGATCAAGAGAAAGCATTTGATAGGGTTGATCACTAATATTTATTTAAAACACTAAAAATGTTTGGGTTTGGGGAAGTGTTTGATTCATGGGTGAAACTATTATATGCAGGTGCTACATGTATGGTGAAAATAGGGGGGGGGGGGTCTGAGCATTCCAGTGAATGTACAGAGGGGAATTCGGCATGGATGCCCCCTATCTGGCCAACTTTATGCATTGGTGATAGAACCATTACTCTGCATGCTGCGGAGAAATCTAGAGGGGCTACATGTCCAAAAAAAAAAAAAGCTTCATCTGCGAGAGTGAACTGGGGGAAGACTGAAGCAGTATGGTGTGGAACATGTAATCGGGAGGGTGGCTTTTCTTTACCAGTCCTCCCAGGTAATGTACAATGGGGAGATCAGGTTTTAAATATTTGGGGGTTTACTTGGGCACAGAAGAATATAAGAAGAAGAATTGGGAGGGCACAGTGGAAACTGTGTGCCAAGTTGTCTAAATGGAAATGGTTGCTACCTCAGCTATCATATAGGGGAAGAGCCCTGATCATTAATAATCTGGTCGCTGCTACATTATGGCACAGATTCACTGTTCTGAACCCTACGGTGAATCTGGTTGAGGAAATACAGAAGACACTGCTAAATTTTTTCTGGACTGGGCATCACTGGCTAAGGGCAGCAGTGCTCTGCCAGTCAATGAGGGAGGCCAAGGACTAATTGATATCAAAAGCAGAGTGGCAGCTTTTCGCTTGCAGGCTGTCCAACGCCTGCTGTATCATGACCACCACAAATGGATGGATGTTGCCTGCGCCCTCTTGAACAGGGTAGGTCGGATGGGCCTCAACAGGCATCTGTTTTTAATGTTACTGAACAAAATGGACTTGGCAGGACTCACTCCTTTTTACAGCACAGTCATACATGTGTGGCAGCTCCTCACGGGATAATACCAACACACCTGGTTATTGGACCCTCAAGGAGCCTTTGTTTTTTTAATCCATTACTGCACATTGGGACACTGGATTCTTTAACAGTGCAGTCTGGCCTGCTGAAGGCAGGCATTTCAAAAATACGCCATCTGTGGACGAGAGATGAGTGGTTGACAGCAGGACAGGAGGCAGCCCAGGCGGGTTTTAAATCTATCCGCACTTTTCAGAAGATGCTGGAAGAACTCTGCACTTCCCTGCCTTTTTCAATACAAGAATACTTGAACAGTATAACTGGGATGAACACTGAAGTTGAAGAGTCAACGTTCCCAGAGATAACTGTGGCAGCTGAGCTGGGGGACTGGCATGAAAGCGAGGGGATGATCCTTTCTTTTAAAACACCTGAACTTGGAGTTTTTAGTAAAGTTCAAAAAAAGGCGCTTTACACGGTCTGTGTAAAAGTTCTAAATCTCCGTTCTCTCAGCAATCTGAAAGACTCAAAATGGTCAGTTTTTTTAGGGTCAGGTTCTTCCCCGAAAGGTAGCTGGAGGTCTCTGTACAAAAGGCCCATTGAGAGAAGGACAGGAGACCTTCAGTGGCGTATTGTACATGGAGAGATAGCTACAAACAGATACAAGGCGCACCTGGATCCTTCTGTGGGGCAGGGATGTCATTTTTGTGGGGACTCCGAAACTAATTTTCATATTTTTTTAGGGTGTCCAAGTTTGCAAATGATTTTACAATCGGTAAAAGGGTGGTGTGTGGCACTGGGGTTTTTATTTACAGATGCACTTTTTGTCTTTGGGCCAAGGTACTCAGTTAAAAAAAGAGAAAATGTTGTGTTACTAAATTTTTTGATAGGCAAAGCAAAAATGTGCATTTGGTTGACACGCCGAAATAAGATTGAAGGCAGTGGGGGACTTGATCCCGATAAAATGGTGAGAGGGTTGGTAAAGGGAAGATTGGTGTTGGAGCATTCGTATTATGCTTTAATTGGGGATGTTGACAAATTCTTTGCAATTTGGGGGCTGGATGGGTGCATTTGCAAACCTGATGAAGGTGAGGGTTTTGAATTAAAGCTTTAAAGCTTTGAGGTGGTGTAGATAACTAATGTTGTACTGAAAATAGTTTTTAAGGTATTTGTTTCTAGTGTAGAGTTTGCACAGAAAAACGACTGGCTTGGTTTTCAGATATGCAAATATAACTTTTATTCGAGTAGATCGCTCTGGATAACATGCATTCAGACTGCCACGTCAGGAAGCTCTACTCTCTCCCACTAAACCCCCGTCTTATATCTACCCCCCGGCTGACACGTCACCTGTCAGGTGAGTCTGAGAATGTGGGCGTGTTGCCGCAGGGAATTCTGTCTCTCTCCCCCCAGTGCTCACTACACAAGCCCCCCCAGAATTTACTGTGGCAGCAAAACCGCCTAGGGGTCTTGATGACACGGCCAAACCTCCCCAGTTTCTTGCCCGCAGCCCCGGACGGATCAGGACCCATACTAGAGTCAGTTTTAGGGCTGTCACCGGGGTCAGGGTTTAAGTCAGGGGCAGGATTTCTCGGCTTGAGAGCCGGAGGGCGTCCTCTGCGCGGAGGACAAGCGACCTCTACCGGCGAATCTAAATCTACGTGCGCCGGTTTTAAGCGGTCTATGGTAATGTGCTCAGATCTACCACCGATATCCAAAATAAAAAATTTCTCCCCGGACTTTACTACACGAAACGGTCCCTCGTAAGGAGGCTGCAAAGGGCCACGATGTTTATCTTGGCGCACAAACACAAAGCGCGCCTCACCCAAACCTGGATGAACGTGGGAGCGTGGCAAACCGTGATGCGTCGTAGGCACTGGGGCGAACGATTTCAGACCGTCCCGCAGAACCGGGAGCTGGCGCGTAGCTGACCAAGGTACCGAACAGCTAGGTAGAAACTCCCCTGGTACGTGCAACGGTTGCCCATAAACTAGCTCCGCAGATGACGCTCCTAAATCAGCCTTAGGGGCCGTCCTAAGACCCAGTAAGACCCACGGGAGCGTATCAAACCAAGCGTCCCCCTGCAGTGCAGCGCGGAGGGACACCTTTAACGAACGATGAAAACGCTCGCACATCCCGTTAGCCTGAGGGTGATACGCCGTAGTCCAATGCAGCATCACCCCCAACTGTCGAGCTATCGCTGCCCACAATTCTGACGTGAACTGAGCCCCACGGTCGGAGGATAAATCGGCCGGAACCCCGAAACGCGAGACCCATGCATTAATAAACGCCCGAGCCACTTCAGCAGTGGTGGTGGACGTCAGCGGTATCACCTCTGGCCAACGCGTGGTCCTATCTACGATTGTTAAAAGGTGTGTGTAACCCCGCGACGGAGGCAACGGCCCCACCAGATCCACATTAACATGATCAAACCGCCTTTCAGGGACGGCAAACGGCGCTAAAGGAGCCTTGGTGTGCTTGTGAACTTTAGCCCGTTGACACGCTAAGCAAGCATTCACCCAGTCACGGACATCCTTTTTCAGGCCATGCCACACAAACCTTCCAGACAATAGTTTTTGCGACGCCTTGCGGCCCGGATGGGATAGGTTGTGTAAAACCTCAAAAATACGCCGCTGCCAAACCACGGGCACCACTGGTCTGGCGACCCCGGTGGACACATCACAAAGGAGTGGAGTGCATGAAGGACCAAAACTTACCTCCTGCAGCTGCAGACCTGTAGTCGCTGTGCGTAACGCCTGCACTTCGGGATCAGACGCCTGGTCAGCAGCCATCTGCCCGTAGTCTACCCCTAAATTGACCGCGTCCACTATGGACCGCGAAAGACAGTCAGCCACCACGTTGTCCTTACCTGCGACATGCTGGATATCCGTGGTGAACTCGGAGATGAATGCCAACTGCCTTTGCTGACGGGCGGACCACGGCTCCGAAACTTTAGCCATAGCTAGAGCTAAAGGCTTGTGGTCTACAAAAGCCGTGAACGTGCGGCCCTCGAGCAGGAACCGGAAATGACGCACAGCTAAATAAAGAGCAAGGAGCTCGCGATCGAACGTGCTGTAATTGCGCTCAGCAGGATGGAGCTGGCGGCTAAAAAAAAACCAGCGGCTGCCAAACCCCATTTAATAGCTGTTCATGCACCCCGCCAACCGCAAAATCTGATGCATCCGTCGTTACAGAAACAGGCGCGTCCGGCCACGGGTGCGTAAGGAGAGTAGCATTCGCTAATGCCTCTTTCGTTTTTAAAAAAGCATGCGACATTTCGGCCGACCAACTTACCAGTTGCTTCGCTGTGGCCCCTTTAAGGGCAGCGTACAGGGGCAGCATTAGCTGAGCGGCTCTGGGAATGAAGCGATGGTAAAAATTTACCATGCCCAGAAATTCCTGCAAAGCCCGAACTGTAACCGGTCGCGGAAAATTTTGGATAGCCTCAACCTTGGACGGGAGGGGCACCGCACCTTCCCTGGTGACGTGGTGGCCGAGGAAATCCACCACGGAAACCCCAAATTGACATTTAGCAAGGTTAATAATTAATCCGTGTTCGCTGAGGCGCGCAAAAAGGGCCCGGAGATGAGCCTGGTGCTCATCACTGGAGGCACTAGCCACCAGGATGTCGTCTAAATATACGTAAAGAAAAGGCATATCCCGCAAAACACTATCCATTAAGCGCTGAAAAGTTTGGGCCGCGTTTTTTAAACCAAAAGGCATCCTTAAAAACTCAAATAGCCCAAACGGGGTTATTACCGCGGTTTTAGGGATATCTTGCGGCTGAACCGGAACCTGGTGATAACCCCTGACTAAATCAATTTTCGAAAAAAAAACCTTCCCAGCTAATCGAGCCGAGAAATCCTGTATGTACGGTATAGGGTAGCGGTCAGGGGTCGTGGCGTCATTCAGTCGTCGATAGTCCCCGCAAGGTCGCCACCCCCCCCCTGTTTTCGGAACCAAGTGGAGGGGTGAGGCCCAAGGACTGCTGGACCTGCGCACAATCCCCAGGCGTTCCATGGAGTCAAACTCCGCTTTAGCCACAGCCAGCTTCTGTGGGTCCAACCGCCTTGCCCGGGCGTGGACCGGCGGACCCGTAGTGGCGATATAATGTTCCACCCCATGCTTGACGGCTGCTGAAGAAAACGTGGGCGTGGTGAGGTCCGGGAATTCCACCAGGAGGCGCTGAAACACATCCGCAGATGACAGGGCGCTAGACAGCTTGGACGTCCCGGTGCTGCTGGGAGAACCCGGAAGTGTTGTGAATGTCTCCGCATTCACCAGTCGTCTGTTCCTGACGTCGACCAGCAGGCTGTTAGCACACAGAAAATCTGCGCCCAACAACGGAGTAGACACAGACGCTAGCACAAACACCCACTGGAAATGTTGTCCGTTGAAACACAGGTCCACTGCTCGTTTGCCAAAAGTGGGGATGGTACTGCCGTTGGCTGCCTCCAGAGGTGGTCCACGATCCCCAGTCTGTACGTCCAAAGCAGACGCAGGGAGGACGCTAACCTGCGCGCCTGTGTCACATAAAAAATGTCGATCAGAAACGGAGTCCGTAACAAAAAGCAAACTGCTAGCCTTGCCGACACTCAACGCAGCTAATGAGCGTCGGCTCTGCCGTTTCCCGACACGAAAGAGCAAGGTGGACGGCACTTCTTAGCGCGTGAGCCAAACCTGGCATGGTAGTAGCAGAGACCCGCTGTAAGTCGTTGCTGCTGGGCAGCGGCGATGACATCCTCCCGGATAGCCAGCACATCAGCAGCGCCAACTACCCTTACTACAGGACCGGGTAGCCGACTGGAATTTAAAACTTTATCGGCTTCCCTAGCCAGAGCCCTGAGGTCTTTCAACGGGGAACCTGCCAGAGCTGCACGCACTTGACTGGGCATCTGCTGCATAAATAATTCCCGGAATATGAAGCAAGGTTGGTGGTTACCCAAAAGTGTCAGCATATGGTCCATTAATTCCGACGGTTTAGAATCACCTAAACCAGGCAGTGTAATGAGCTTGCGAGCACGCTCAGGTTCTGACAGCTCGAAAGTCTCCAAAAGGAGCTGTTTGAGAGACGAATACTTATCCGCTTCCGGAGGGTCCTGGAGTAGGCTTAATACCCGCGATGCTGTCGAACTATTCAAAGCAGCAACCACGTAGTAGTATTGCGTGTCCTCCTGCGTTATGCCTCTCAACGCGAACTGAGCCTCCGCTTGAGCGAACCAAACGGCGGCATGTTCCTGCCAGAACTCCGGGAGCTTGAGCGTGACGGCGTGCATCTTTCCCAGGGAAAAGAACCACTTCGGAATCGTCCGAAGAAACGTCGAGGTCACCAATGTAGAGTTTGCACAGAAAAACGACTGGCTTGGTTTTCAGATATGCAAATATAACTTTTATTCGAGTAGATCGCTCTGGATAACATGCATTCAGACTGCCACGTCAGGAAGCTCTACTCTCTCCCACTAAACCCCCGTCTTATATCTACCCCCCGGCTGACACGTCACCTGTCAGGTGAGTCTGAGAATGTGGGCGTGTTGCCGCAGGGAATTCTGTCTCTCTCCCCCCAGTGCTCACTACACTAGTTTATTTTTTCTTTTCTCTTTTTAAAATTATTTTTCTTTTCCTTTTTTTCCATATTTGTTTCCTTATTTTACTTATTTATTTTTCTCTGGTTTATTTATTTTTTATGTTGTATGTCAATGTTGGTCATTCATGATTTTCTCCCTTTTTGGGGAATAAAGGGAAGTTTAAAAGTCTGTCTCTCTCTCTGTCTCTCTCTCTGTCTCTGTGTGTGGAAGAGCATGCAAATGCCACCCACGTGCCAGTGCACGATGCGAAAGCAATTTGCCTGTTTCCATCAATAAGGTGGGATATCAATTCATATGGTTTCCTGTTGATGTTCGCCAACTAGGCTACAAAAAATAAAGCCGACTTCAGCCTTATTCTAGCCTAGGTCACCAAATATGACTTTGAATTCAACAAATAATTTGTCTTACAGACCAGCGGCACAGCTACGAGCAAAAAAATGACACCGGCTTATGCCAACATTTACATGGCGCATTGAGAGGAGACTGTCTTTGAAAAATGCCCCAAATTTCCCACTAATTATTTTAGGTATTTAGATGACATTTGGGGAACATGGGCACAAACACTTCATACAGATCCTCAGCAAGCACCATAAATCTATCACAATTAAACACACCACACACAATGAACATATAGATTGTTTGGACACAACCACATACAAGGGGCCCACATTTCCCCAAACACACACATTAGACACACAAGTTTTCTTTCACAGTTTAATTGGCAAAAAAATTCTTCTCTCCCTCTCCACCTCAAGCTGATGTGTGGTGAGCATTCTGGCGCAAAATGGCTGCCGCTGCATCACCCAGGTGTAGGGTTGCCAACTATCAGAAATTGAAATAAGGGACACCTTAGCGGCCCTCGCGGCACAGGCCAATTTTTTAACCTTTTTTTACACCTGCATTACTGCATTATTACTACACTTTAACATACAATATAGGCCTACTTGGTTGTAACAAGTCCTATCCATATACCAGACATGCATCTGTAATAAGCCCATGTACTAAGACACACAAAGTCTCTTCTTCTTTTTAATCGGCGAAGGGGTTATATGACTTGACAACCTGTCAGCCATGCTGCACACTGTTGTTGTGGAGAAGGGAGGGTGCTGGGCACAGCAGCAGAGCCAATCGCATTGAGGCACAAGGGCCTATCTATCCTAGCAACACTGACAGCAATTCGAGTCATGACCAATGAGCTGAGTGCATTCTCGCACATAGACAAGATTACCGTAATTTCTCATATAAATCGCTCTGTCATTCATTGAGTCCCCAAAATAAGGGACAAACTGCGTCCCTTATCAGTTCGTTAAGGGACGGGTCTTTTATTTTCCAAATAAGGGACGGTCCCTTATTTCAAGGGACGGTTGGCAACACTACCCAGGTGGGTGCTGCACATTGGTGGTGGTTGAGGCGAGTTTCCCCCTCATCATTGTAAGCGCTTTGAGTCACCAGTTGGTGAGAAAGGCGCTATATAAATGTAAGGCATTATTCATTATTATTATTTTTCTTTAAAGACAGACACACAAGGGCCTTACACAAGGACAGTCTCCACCCAAAACATACATTTCGAGGCCTGATTAAATCCCAATTGCTAAGATTCAACAGAATCTGCACACAAAATACAGACTTTGAGGAGGCTCTTCAATGCATTAAAACCAAGGGGGTATTCCAGATCTTTTCTCAGACAGGTTCGTAAAACCTTCTTGGTTACAAAACAACAGGACACTAGAAAAACTATTCCGCTTATCACCACCTACTCGACATTCAGCCAAATAGCGAATGGGAAAATTAAACTGAATCTGGCCAGGCCTGCAAAACACAGACCTAGAGTACTAAATCATTTCAGCCTACCAAAAAAACCCTCAAGAATCATCTGGTAAATATTAAACGACCGGAAATCAACATTTCACCCTCAAGGCCCGATATTTTACAAACAGGCCACTAGTCAGTTAAAAACAACACAACAAACACAACATACCTTCTTAAACTAACACTCAGTCTAAACATATAACTGCATAAATGTCAAAGTACAAACACTGTGACATAAAATATGTAGGAGAGACAGAGAATACAACAAGTGCACAGTAAACCTGTCGTACCCCATCCATGTGCATGTCGTTATCATGTAGCCTACCAGAAATGGGTACAATTGTCTGTGGGTATAACTGAAGAGACTATATTCAAGTTAAAAGGTTACTAGGCTGGAAATGTTGATGCCATCAAGCTTTTAAAAAAACTCCAGCACAGAAAAGAGAGAACAAAGAACAGAGAAATTTGGTTAAGTTATAATGTTAGCTAGCTAATATAAAAAAGTAGGTAACTTAGCTAGCTAGCTAACTTAGCCTAACGTTACTGTAAATGAGCCGGTGTCCTGGCGTATAATGTTAACGTTATTAATGGCACACCCGGTCGTGCCTTATTAGCCAGCTACTGTATTAAATGTCACAAAATTTACAAAATATCAATTTTATGTCAAACAGCTTACCTGAAAACCAGTAACGTTACGACAACTCCTTCTGAATACGAAGAGAACGTGACAGTTTGAAGAGTGAGCACCTCTCCTCCTCGAACACTGGTTGTGGTCGCATGCGAGCAACTAGCAGTGCATTATCGCATTACGGCTAGGACAAATGCAGACTGCGATATTCCCACTGAGGAGGATATTACCATTAACCATCTCTGCTATTACTGTTTGAAATGATCCAGATGCCATGTCATTTGTTCATTTCGGTGAACATAATGGGCCGACTTGGAAAAAGACAGCACCTGTTCCAGTAAATTACTGCGGTCAAGCTATCACGGGTTCGGAAAATGACGGTCAAGCTATCACGGCTTAAAATTAACGTTCGCAAATATACAAGAGATTACGTCGGTAACGCCGTCACGTGCTGCGTTAGCTGGAAATTGCTCAGAGAGAGAAGCAGCGAGTATTGGACAACGCAGAATTTTTGCCTTTTTTTTCATTATTTCGCAGAATTTTAAACGTTTACACAATTATCACAATTATGCTTTCAATTACAATTTCAAGAAAACTGAATATACTACGATGTTTTGTAATACATGAGCAACGGAGTTGGTATGAATCGCAGGTTGCACAAGAAAACTAATATTTGAAATAATTTAACTCCAACAAATCAAATCGCTAAGTGTACCATATTGGAAGCCCAATAACTTGATCAAATCAAAAAGTTTGTTTAAGAAAACACTATTACTATAAACTAGGTGTGCAATAGTTTATGTACAGTGAATATCAGAAAAAAGTTGTGGGAATTTTTAATAATTAAGCATCAAAGTTGGTACAGTTTGCTGTTTGAATGGGAAAAATCGCTATGTGTACCACATTGGAAGCCCAATAACTTGATCAAATCAAAAAGTTTGTTAATGAAAACACGATTACTATAAACTATATGTGCTATACTCTACGTACAGTGAATATCAGAAAAAGTTGTTGTGGGAATTTTTAATAATTAAGCATCAAAGTTGGTACAGTTTGCTATTTGAATGGGGAAAATCGCTATGTGTACCACATTGGAAGCCCAATAACTTGATCAAATCAAAAAGTTTGTTAATGAAAACACGATTACTATAAACTAGATGTGCTATAGTCTATGTACAGTGAATATCAGAAAAAGTTGTTGTGGGAATTTTTAGTAATTAAGCATCAAAGTTGGTACAGTTTGCTATTTGAAGGGTGAAAACTGCTATGGGTACCATATTGGAAGCCCAATAACATGATCAACTCAAAAGAAAAGAAACGCCAGAAGTAGTATATATGTTAACCCAGTTTTTCCACCCCCGTAGGAATTTGAAAAGCCCACTAATTTGCATATTTCACACATACGTCACACCTTATTTGCATAATTAACACCTCCACGTACCAAAACAAAGGGGAGGGTGAACTTTTTGACCGTGGGAATTTTCAATCTGCGCATGCGTGCGGATTGACCTTTGGACCGTGGGAATTTTCAGTCTGCGTATGCTTGCGGATTTGGTGAATTTAAAGCGAATTAACATTTTTTTATTTTTTTTCGTGCTACGGGTATCTGTGAATGCATAGTATAGATTGTTTTTTGTTTTTTAAACTGTCTGTTCGTAAATATATCTGTCTATTATTTAATCACGCACAGTGTTTCCAAATAAAAATATATATTTTTTATTTTACATTTTCTAAAATGAGTATAGGAGGCTATACTTTGTAGGACTAATGTCTGGGTTCTCCATTTTAGGCTGTGAGAAGATAAATTCGGGAAACTTCGGGAAAAAGAAGTTACGATTTTTTAATTTTAGGCCGCCTTTTCTAAAAATGCCTATAGAGTACTATGGTTTAATACAGACACAGACATGTCCGGACACGTTTTGAAATAGAACGTATGGGGACAAAAGACGTAATAAAAGCGGTTGTGGGTGTCAGGGTTTGGATTTCCAGGAGCCTTGTTGAAGAAAAAAGCGCATCACACTTCCCCCAGACCATTCTTTTTGAAGTGGATAATAAAACTATATTTAAAAAGGAAATACAACAAGAATAAGGTTTTTTTTTATCCTATAACACCAGTACAGGACATGTCCGGACACGTTTTTTTGAAATTGAACGTTTCGGGGACAAAAGATGTAATAAAGCGGTTGTGGGTGTCAGAGTTTGGATTTCCAGACGCCTTGTTGAAGAAAAAGCGCATCACACATACACTTCCCCCAGACCATTCTTTTTGAAGTGGATAATAAAACTATATTTAAAAAGGAAATACAACAAGAATAAGTTTTTTTCCAAAGGATCATTTTCCAAGTCCTCACATTTTCCGCAGAAGTGTCATACTCAAGTTGTATCATGTCGTCAACCAACGGTGAGTGTCTACTATCTCTATGTAATCAATATTTTTTCTTTACCATAACACATGTTCAGGATGTATTAAGAGATTTCTCTGTTTTTAAAAACATCGCTCTACTTTTTTTACAGCTACCTCTGATGGTAAAGCACGGTGGAGTCCTGAAGATTTGGACTTTGCAACAGATTCACTAACAGATTCACTAACTCGCTTAACTTTAGAAGACGATGCATCCACAGATGTTACAGAGACCAATGAAAACAGTATGGAAAAATATATTGTAGTATAATAAATAGAATAATCCTTTCACCGCCCCGTCGGGAGGGGTCGGGATCACTCCACTACAAGTAATTGAAACTTTCTCCCAATTAGACACTAACTTCCAGAGTCTGGTATAACGTAATTTATTGTATATAAATTCGCATGAATATACATACCCAGGCTGATCGGCTAGACATACATATTTTAAACAATATTAAACACTCTCAATCACACAGTCCAGTCTTAGTCCGTCAATATCATGCTCACCCACAAGACGTAAACACCGTCCCGTTGATGACAGAGACAAAACAACACTAGCCCTGGGCCAACTCAGACGACCCCGTTATATGCGTCTTTCAAACCACACCCTACGTGATCTACAGTTTGAAAGCGCCTCCCCCCTGGGGAATATATTCCACGGTCTGCAGCGGTCTCTGCTGGTCTTATTTAGCATTACAATTGGCCTTTGTCTTATATTATACTTTAAATGAAATAGCATGATTTAATTATATCAAAGACAGTCTGGCCATAGTTGTTCATTACATAATAATACCCTGCTATGATGGGTTATATAATACTAGCTATAAACCTTTTATTGTTATTCATCACAGGTATGTACAATTATAAACCAAGCATAACACCTTCCTTTGTGATTTGAAACATTATCTGTACTAACATATTCTTTTATACTAACGGGTTGTGGATGAAGAAAGATAACTTATTTGTCAAATGTATTTCATACCAAATGTTCGTTGCAGAACAAAGGAAATGTTTTTCCTTAAGTTTACCAAACTATTAGCTGCTGAACCTGCACACACACACACATTTCCAAGCCTAGGGGCCAGATGTATTTTTAATGACCGAGCCTCAAGGCATTCCTTGAGAAGATCCCCTCACTATCCCTTCGGCCGATCTAGGACCATAAATGTGTCCCCTGTGAGTGTGTGTATGCAGGTGTGAATGGGTCCTTTTACCTCCTTATCAAGATACGTATATCACTCTGATGTTTGAATATACAAATGTAACTGAAATAGTCTCTGATTGTTCTACCATATGGCTTTTGCCTAAGAATAAGCTTTTCCCATCAATTCACTAACATGGGGATGCGCACGCATGTCCTTGATTTACCAGTGTTAAAGATGAGCTCATTCTATGTGCCTGGCTCCGGACCATGCCCTACCCGATCACACAGATACAAATCACTGAGTTTGTTTTTCCTTCCTTGGCATGAATGTGTGCTCGTGAGTGCACGGTCATAAATTTGAAGTGTGCTGGTTGGGCCTCTTAGGGTGTCTTGGGATATACACCCTTCCAACACAGAAAAGCATCTCCCTCCTTTGACACCATTGTTTCATATAGAAAGTCCTACACTATGATATATAATTATACATAAATAATGAATAATCTATCTTTTACACAACATTCCCTCCTTTGAGCCTTTATAGGCTCATTTCCAGATTAGTCATTAATTTATACATATGAATTCAAAACAATTTTAACAATTTTAACCAGTTAGTTCTAAACAGCTAATTGAGACCAACATTCTCGCAGTCAGTAGTCCTCGATGCCTGACCGCCGCTTTTAACTGATCTAGCGCTTGTTTAGCGTAGGTACACAGAACATACATTTTCACTTTGATTTAAGATCGTACTGTTTTCGATTATATATTCTCCATTATAATTGATTCAGACCTCATTGACTCGCTGAGACCTAACAATTCAGCAGGCTCCCAAATGGCCTCCCTGCTGCTTAAATGCTGCCGTTGTAAAACCGATTTGCCCAAGCGCCACTGACCAGTACTTGTGGGTAATATATTGCAATCCGCTCAAGCATGTCCCCCATCACATGCGCTCTGTGGTCCCCTTCCACAGGAACTTCAGTCTTTGTTTGCTTTTGACAGAAGTGTGTTCTTTGTTACCCACATTTTCCTAACCTATGGTGGTGAGGCAAATCACGGCCCTTATTTCACAATGAGATTCAGTGTGGTCTGATTCTTATAAAACACATACATACTTTATTCTAACACATCAACTTACTACAATACGTGCAACTATATCTAGCACTTAGATCTTTCGAGCCTCCCTCTCTCTGGGGCGCAGCTCCAGGCTAGATCCCTTTCCGCTGAATTCCTTTCCCCAAACTCCTCTGAGTGAAAGGAAATTCAGCCTTCCTGCTTCCCAATGCTTTCTTTTCAAAAACACTGATCACAGAAAGCACTACTCGCTTACTAACTGTACTTTCGGTTTCAGCTTATAGTGGCTTGACTGTACATTGAGCCGGATGCGGCGGCCATCTCTCATGGTCTTATTGCTCTCTGCGATCCGACCGGCCGGTGACCCAGTCGATAGCGATCCCCAGTCCTGCATCTAATCAGGACCCCGTAGTAGCTGTTAACCACCCGGTTAGGAACCGACGGTCTGATCCCTACCCCACTTTGCTATGGGTATAGAAACTTTGACCGTTTTCACCAGCCTTGCCTGTTCACAGAAGTCGTCTCTTACGTCCTTCTGCTAGGTGTGGACTGTCATCCACGTACCACGTACTGCCTGCACACTTACATGCGACAGCCACGCCGACTAGACGGTACCACGGTAGTATGTCCATTCATACTTCATCAGACACGGGGGCCTTTAGTCTTCTCCCCTGCACTATAACCCGTTTTTAACGTGCCCTCGGAACTTTGCAATTCCGCCGCCGCCTGTTGCTGACCAGGTTCGGGGTGCCTAATCCCCTGCCTAATCAGCCATGGGTTTTAGTGCACAAACAATAATGGTAGTACAAAACATTTGCACTTAGATCAGATATTTCTCACTTTGATGATGTTTGTTTCTTCCTATTTGGTCCAATTAGCCTCTGCGTTGGACCAGTGGACAAAGGAGAGGTTACTAGCACATCACTCAGCTACCGGTCTTTCTTTGGCAGATTGTGTAATGCTCTATGTGTGTGTTCTCTCTATCTGCCATTGATGAGGGAACACATGGCTCCTGATTGTGTAATTCTTTCTTCATGTGTGTGTATACTCAGTGTTTGTGTCCTTCAACCCAGGTGCTTTGCACACCGTAAAGGGTCATCACTGTGGAGAGGTTGCTAGCACATTCGAAGTACAGTGATCTGGCTCCGCTTTCTTCAGGCAGCAAGGCGCCGTACAGTCTTCATCAGTGAGACATCATATGTGTTTTCTGGAGCTGTTCCAGCATTCACCTGTTGGGCAGCCTGCGGGCGATGCTTACAGCATCCTCATCCACTTCTTCCCGCGCTCCTGCCCTATTCACAGAGTGCGTTTCCAAACGGGCAGTCAAGCGGACTGCCTACAGCCTTCCTGGGTCTCCCGTATTGATCTCGATACTCGTCGGGTCCTGTTTGAATGACAGCCACAACAAAACATCCCACTCCCTTTTCACCTGTACGTCTCCCTTGCTTCCTCACTTTTCCTACTTCCTGAAGGTGCACCTTCCTCTTTCTGCCTCTCCATTATTTCCCTTGATTTCTCTACAACGTTGCCCTGCGCGCGTACTGGCGCTTTCACTCTAAAACAGTGATTAAAGTGGAACCACACAGTTTTACCTTCAGTTTTCATTGCAGTAGAAGTTGTCAGAACCACCTTGTATGGTCCCTCACGTCTGGGTTCAATCCACCTTCTTTTGAAGACTTTAATACACACCCAATCCCCCGGGCGTATTCCACCTAAGCCCCAAGGAAATGTCATCTGTCCTTTTTCCCTGTTGGAAAACAATCTTGCATATTACAGTTAAGTGTTACACACGTAGCTCGCCAGTTCCCTCTCGAGCTGTTCATGCGGGGTCCATTGTCCGGACCTCATACAAACGGCATGGGCCCTCCTATGGTCGAATGTGCCCTATTGGGGAAAACCTGATACTTTCAAAATTATTATTATCACACAAACCTCACAATCATCACTTCCCTCCTTGCGCAATGGTCCTGCCCATGCGCATCCTTACACTTTTATATTTCTATGGTGTTCACTTTGTTTTTAATTGCTCGAGGTTGTGTCACTTCTGTCTTCTTGGGCCCAATACCTGCAGAGAGACCTGACAATTTCAGTTAGTCTCACCGTACTTTGTCAACTCCAATCCCCTGTAATTTTTCACCGGCAGTGATAATTCACCCTTGGAATTATCATTGGAGTTCCTGTCATAAATTCAAAAAGGGGAGAAATGAGCAATAATTAGTGGGGCCTAGTTCAGCTCTCATTGTCAGTAGAGCTGCTTAATAGCCAACACCCAGTTCCTGCTGGAAACAGAGAAGAACTCTTTGTTAGTCTTTTTTAAATTATTGTCCTATTAGCCCTCTTCACCGGGAACCCCCCTTTGCTGGCCTTGGGCCATCTGTTGTCCCTCAAACTGCGTTGTTTGTAATGTGAATTTTACTTCAGCATTTTCTTTCATTTGTCCGTGACTATTCCTATCACTTTTCAGCATATTATATTAATTTTATGTATTCTAGAATACAATTAAGCTTATCATGTTGACGAATTATTATTATTATTTATTATATTTGTTTAGTTTGATCTCACACTTGCCGGGTTTCACTTTGATTACTTTTAGACAAAATCAAACAATTAAACATAAACAAAACCATACAATTTAGGATGTAAATGAAACTAATTATGTCTCTACACCAGAACAACAAACAAACATTGGGGAAGGTGGCCTTGCCCTCCACTTCACCCAGCTTAAACTGTAAAGTTTTCACTTCTCATCTTCGCTAAATTATTTTCACTTGGTCAATTATAGCGCAGCCTGCTATGGTTATGTACAGCTTGATACAAATGCAGGCGCGGGTGTTTGAACATTTTAGCCTGCTTTTTTTTTGTTTTGTTTTTTTAAAAAATCTTTGTCATGTATTTTTCCACCATGTATATTACACTCCGATTGTGTTTGTGGGTCTGTCCCACTTTCTATGTCTTCCCTTCTGGAAACTACAACTGAATTTCCCCCATGGAAAATAAGTTATTCTATGCTACTCTATTCCGTTCTCTTCTCACTATGCTTTAACGACAAGTCCACTTTCACAGGAATCCTGCAAAGTTCAATTCGAAGCAGGCAAAACAGACTCTCTCCTGCATGAAATCAAGCCGCACATGCAGAATATAGCACTCAAAATGAATTGTAGCATTTTGCATTCTGCTTTCAACCTATTTTCTATGATTGACACACCATTCACTTTCTCCACTTAGCGCACCTATGCATCAGTGTAACAATAACACTGAAGTCAACATACTGCTGAATAACATTGATTTTTGCTTTGATAAATCAACTTCAAATGCTCTTTCTATTTCTTCCGAATAAAACCGTTAGAACTATTCATTGCCTATTTCTGCGGTCGCTGCTGTAGGCTACATGCTAGCACATCCGTATATGTGTGTAGCCTATGTTACTTGGTTACTAAATGTATTTATTCCTTTTGGTAAATTAAAAGTTCAAGTTGCTACAGGGAACATTAAAAAAAACATACTAAATGAATTTACCTGCAAATCATGTTTGTGGTTAATAACCACGCTGTACTCCGTTTATTAATTTGTTATTTTCCCTACCTAAAAATCCCGATATCTGACAATAGAAAATGTAATAAGTCCCCTTTCAATTGAATCGGTGTTCGGCCCGACCTCCCAACTGGGAAGAAATTACCATCATATCATCATGGCAACTCGCACCGTGACCCTGATTGTGAAACAACACTTATTAGAGTTCAGCTTTAAAACATCTCAATGTTTGCTTTGCTAGCATGAAGCTATAACTGTATAAGCATAACTATGACTGCGTGTATTATCTCCATTAACGAGAGGTTGTGGCTCAGGAGGTAGAGCGGGTCGTCTGCTGATCACAGGGTTGGCGGTTCGATCCCCGGCTCCTCCTGTCCACATGTCGAAGTGTCCTTGGGCAAGACACTGAACCCCAAATTGCTCCCAATGAGCAGGCTAGCGCATTGCATGGTGGCTGCCGCCATTGGTGTGTGAATGTGTGTGTGAACGGGTGAGTGAGAGGCCATTGTAAAGCGCTTTGGATAAAGGCGCTATATAAGTGCAGTCCATTTACCATTTACCATTTATAATCAATACAGTGGCCAGCATTACTTACTTTATTAAATTATTTGGTAAATCAGACCTTTTTCTTAATGAGATTCAGGGCGCTCATGCCGAAAATGGCCCTAACGGTAAATTGTACACTTTTTCTCTTCAAATTCGTCCTGCTCATACAGGTGGTGCATGTGTGCTCTATACGCGTGACTTTTTATATACCTGCGATGTGCACCACATACCTCTATTGGCAAACTCCCGGGCTAGTGGAACACATCTGTGATACAATCTACCAACAATCTGCGGGTTTGGTAGCAAACAACACATCTGCGCCAAGCATAACCCAAAGAAAAGTTTCACAAGCGGTTGCGTTAATTTCATTATGGCGGTGATCATTTGCAATTGATATTCGCGCCATACCCATAATTTGTACTTATACACCAAAGAGCCCATTTGTCACCCGACTCCGGCTTGTCCGTATTTCAAAATTTTTGAGCAGGACAGTAGGTTCGCCCTTGTCCCAGCAGGGCAGTAGGGAATTATACCAGTGCAAGTGAATTAATCTGAGAATCGTACCAGTGGACCCACTCCCCTTTAAATGGCCGTACACGGCATATTCCCTCCTTCACACGTTCAACTCGTACTTCATGACAATGTTTGCCATGTTCGCCTTCCCATGAAAACATTATATTTACTTCACATCCTTCTACATTATAAGCACATTTTCCTGTTTTCACCTCATCAGCCATTCTATTTTATTTATTTAACTTTAATTAAAGCCTGCTAATATATATATAAATTTCTATATTGGCATCCCCGTTCTGTATGCAGAATCTTCTAGATTTACAGAACTCTGGTTAAAATCTTTACCACAAAATGTCTCTTGGTTACCGAATCGTCAATCTTGCGTTACAAAATGAGCCTTTACTGAATTTATCTCTTTCAAACACTTTCCCTTCAGTTATGGTGTAACAGGTAACACTTTGAAGGGCAAAAATACGGTTAGGTTACCATGGTGACATCACACTTCGTTTTTTATTTATTTATTTATTTTTAACCATAGGCTAAAACCTTCTCCACAGCGAATTCGCTGTAGCCAGTAGCCTATGCTATTTGAGCACAATAAACTGCTGCAGACTGTCTCGGCCCTGTATTTCTCCACAAGACATCTGCAACTAAATCGAATCACTACCTGAAAATAGTGACCTGAATGGCACAGAACTCCAAGCCAGTCAAAAAACCAAATTGCAAATTAGTACGCTTGGAATTTTCCATGAAAATACCTTGCAAATATGTATGATATCATATAACACATTTAACTAATCACTTAAATTGAATCAATCACGTCCACTCCTTCTATGTTGTCTTGACTGCTGCCACAATCCTATGCAAGTTTCCCTCACGTATAACTTACTTCACCACTTATCTATCTGTACTATTCGTACAGTTCGGAAATAATTTTCCTGTTTTATTTACACTTTAATTGGCCACGTCTCTGAACAGAGACTTGCGCCTGCATACCTACTACAATTCCGTTATGCGAACACAATTTTATATGAGATCACTTTCCACTTATTACTATTTATGTACACACACTTTTTACACTATTTCAGGCGGGTCTTCATTACGATGCGTCTGATCATAAGCTTCACAAATCTTATAGTACACTGAGATTATAACACAAGCTATTACAAATATATCATACATCGTAGATATGTGTGTGTATACTCAGCAAATAATTGTGCACTTAACTTTTCCTTAGGTTCTCTAAATCACACTCCTGGGTTAAACAATTTACAAGTATTTTCTTTTAAACTACTCAGCTGATTTATCACTCATACACACCCCCACAGCGCTTGTTCATTCATACTCGTGTCGACACACATTCGTTCTTTGGCCGGCCAATACAGTAAACCCCATATTACTGTATAAAAAGCAGTTACCTTGACTGCTATCTGGCCAGTACAGTAAACCCCATATTACTGTATTACAGTAAACCCCATATTACTGTATAAAAAGCAGTTCAGTAAACCCCATATTACTGTATAAAAAGAGGACTATCAGGCCACCGCGCGGCCTCCTACTTTTTGCTTATCAGGCCAACGCGCGGCCTGCTGCTTTTAAAAAAAAAATTAATTCAGTTTATCAGGCCACCGCGCGGCCTCCTGAATTCAGCTTATCAGGCCACCGCGCGGCCGTCTACTTTTTGCAGCTTCTCAATTAAAGGCGGTATCAGGCCACCGCGCGGCCTCCTAGCAGACCCTTTATCTTACTTTTTGCATCTTATCAGGCCACCGCGCGGCCTCCTACTTTTTGCAGATTCCATAAAACAGTACAAAACACGCAACATTTAGATCAGCCTATCGTTAAGCCAGACTCTTTCTTACACTTCTTGTGTTTCTATATCAGAATTTTAATTAGGTTGTTTTGTGCACAGATTTTCACACAGGCCCCCCGCACCGGCGGACACACTATCTCTGAGAATCAACGATTTACTAAAATACAGATTAAAGGTTCTGTTCACCTTTTTTTTCTTGGCGCCCGTTGATCTGAGATTTTAGTGTGAACGTCCGCGCATTCAGGCCTGCTATCTGTTAGCACTCCAGGCTGGCTCGCCATTTTGTAGTATAATAAATAGAATAATCCTTTCACCGCCCCGTCGGGAGGGGTCGGGATCACTCCACTACAAGTAATTGAAACTTTCTCCCAATTAGACACTAACTTCCAGAGTCTGGTATAACGTAATTTATTGTATATAAATTCGCATGAATATACATACCCAGGCTGATCGGCTAGACATACATATTTTAAACAATATTAAACACTCTCAATCACACAGTCCAGTCTTAGTCCGTCAATATCATGCTCACCCACAAGACGTAAACACCGTTCCGTTGATGACAGAGACAAAACAACACTAGCCCTGGGCCAACTCAGACGACCCCGTTATATGCGTCTTTCAAACCACACCCTACGTGATCTACAGTTTGAAAGCGCCTCCCCCCTGGGGAATATATTCCACAGTCTGCAGCGGTCTCTGCTGGTCTTATTTAGCATTACAATTGGCCTTTGTCTTATATTATACTTTAAATGAAATAGCATGATTTAATTATATCAAAGACAGTCTGGCCATAGTTGTTCATTACATAATAATACCCTGCTATGATGGGTTATATAATACTAGCTATAAACCTTTTATTGTTATTCATCACAGGTATGTACAATTATAAACCAAGCATAACACCTTCCTTTGTGATTTGAAACATTATCTGTACTAACATATTCTTTTATACTAACGGGTTGTGGATGAAGAAAGATAACTTATTTGTCAAATGTATTTCATACCAAATGTTCGTTGCAGAACAAAGGAAATGTTTTTCCTTAAGTTTACCAAACTATTAGCTGCTGAACCTGCACACACACACACATTTCCAAGCCTAGGGGCCAGATGTATTTTTAATGACCGAGCCTCAAGGCATTCCTTGAGAAGATCCCCTCACTATCCCTTCGGCCGATCTAGGACCATAAATGTGTCCCCTGTGAGTGTGTGTATGCAGGTGTGAATGGGTCCTTTTACCTCCTTATCAAGATACGTATATCACTCTGATGTTTGAATATACAAATGTAACTGAAATAGTCTCTGATTGTTCTACCATATGGCTTTTGCCTAAGAATAAGCTTTTCCCATCAATTCACTAACATGGGGATGCGCACGCATGTCCTTGATTTACCAGTGTTAAAGATGAGCTCATTCTATGTGCCTGGCTCCGGACCATGCCCTACCCGATCACACAGATACAAATCACTGAGTTTGTTTTTCCTTCCTTGGCATGAATGTGTGCTCGTGAGTGCACGGTCATAAATTTGAAGTGTGCTGGTTGGGCCTCTTAGGGTGTCTTGGGATATACACCCTTCCAACACAGAAAAGCATCTCCCTCCTTTGACACCATTGTTTCATATAGAAAGTCCTACACTATGATATATAATTATACATAAATAATGAATAATCTATCTTTTACACAACAATATCGATAACGAATTTTTATTTTAGACCACATTTTCTAAAATATCTATAGAGCACTATGGTTTAATACAGACACAGACATGTCCGGACACGTTTTGAAATTGAACGTATGGGGACAAAAGACGTAATAAAAGCGGTTGTGGGTGTCAGGGTTTGGATTTCCAGGAGCCTTGTTGAAGAAAAAAGCGTATCACACTTCCCCCAGACCATTCTTTTTGATGTGGATAATAAAACTATATTTAAAAAGGAAATACAACAAGAATAAGGTTTTTTTTGTATCCTATAACACCAGTACAGGACATGTCCGGGCATATTTCTCATTTAAATGCCCTGGGACAATAAAAGCTGTAATAAAAAGTTGTCCTGGATGCTTAAAAAGGGCAGGCTTTCCAGGAGCGTTTATCAGAAGACTGACTGAAGAAAAACACGCAACATTCCTGTTATTGTAGCGCAAGGGTTTTATCGAAAAGATGGAGGGTGAGTATGTTATGTTTTGGTATTTTCTTTCTTTTTTTGTCATTGCTTATACTTATTAAATATAGTACTTATTTTTTTTCTCAAACAGTTTTATCTTTGCAGATACTACACTGACAACTCCCTCTACACCAACAAGGAACAAACAACCGGGTAAGTAGGTATCTAATTCAACAAAACGATCGAAGAAAATGACAACAATACGGTATCCTGTATAATGCTATATTTATTTATTTATTCTTCCTTACAGAATCGATCACTGTGAAATACCCACCGCCTGCGCCAAAGAAGCTTTGGCTGTCAACGGAACTACGACGCAGACGTAAGAGAACTGTTTTTTGTTGTCATCAAACACATTATCGTTTTCTTTTTTTGTGATAAAAAAGTCTCATATGTTTGCTTTTTTCTGTCCAGACAGAGAAAGTGTTGCTTCACCCTCTCTCCAGACAAAAATAGGTTAGTTTTTAAGCACAACACTACGGTTTTTTGTTTTTGTTTTTTGTTAGGATAGGCTACATGTATTGCTATATACATTGTGTTAACATGGTGTCTATTCATACTGTTCCAGAACGTGAAGGACGTGGGGAACCCGGCCTCTCATCACAACCATCTTCTTGGACGGCCCGGGATATATCACTATGGGATTCTGCAGACTTCGCACCGTTGAAGAAAACCCTATGTTATAACAAGGAGAAGTCTTTGGTTGACACAGCTACACCCCGGTCTAACGGACGCGTTTTAGGCCAACGTACTGCTCAAAATCACCAGCTGCAAGGAGCCGCAGAACCAACAATCACCCGTGATACAAGAAACCAACAGATGGTGAGCCGTGATGAGTTTTTGCAACAGATCCGTGTAATTAACAATAGACTTGATCAGATAGAAGCGGTGACATTGTCCTGTCTGCAAAAAATTATAAAGTTAAGAGTGCTTCATGTGAAGACTAGTAGCACTACAACAAAAAGATCTACTGTGCGATAACGTTGCTTTTTGTGATGATTGTCTCTTAGGCATTACTTTTTACTTTATTTTATTTTTATATAACGGCCTAGACTTTGTATAATTCCCAATTATGCCACCCCAAAAACGAAAGTTTAAATCGGTAGACGGTAGGAGAAATGTAGAAAGGAGGTGTGTGGGGTCTGTCATAGCTTCTAATTACTGGGAAAGCGATGTGGTTACACGTATGCACATGCTTACTGGTTTGTTAGAGAATGAAGGAGACATTATAGACGGCTTACTTGATGATGTTGGTGCAGATTGTTTGGATAATTGTAACACAGATTCTGACATTAGAAATGACGAGGAATTGCAACCGTCTGTCATTCCATCTAATTACTGGCAAAACGATCTGAGTACACGTATGCATATGTTGACTGATTTGTTGGCGCATGAGCGAGACACTAGACGGCTTACTTGATGATGTTACTGCACATGGTGCGAAATATGATAATCAGGTGGCTGAGGGAAGCCATGTAGTCAGTGAAAACGATAGTGGTCATTCTGTGCATATTGTGCAATGCAATAGGCCTACACAAAACACAAACGGTGGTAATAACGCTGGTAATAATGTTGGTAATTGGGTATGCTCTGATCGCGGTGGTACAATTAGAGACGTGCCTGTCTTTGATGGTATTGAAATCACACAGCCTATAGATCTGAGGGGGATAGCTCTTGACAATATTGAACAAGTACCACATGTTTTGAGATGACAGCTTACAGGGCTGATAGAACAGTGTGCAAATGACGCCCCTGAGGGTAGTATTATGAACGTTTCCTTGCGAGGGCCTTCTCTGGCTAGTGACATTCAGACTGTTTTAAGAACGGACGACGAATCTAACGCGGACCTATTTTTGGAACATATTGCACAGGTCATGCAGAGTAATGACACATCACTAACAGATGATAGTTTGGTGTTTGTGGTGTCGGTAGCACATAACAGGAGGGGTGGTGGACGCTTGAAGCTTGGTGGTGTTATGTATGACGAAATACTCAAAAGAAAAGGACAATCCCTTTACATACCCCAAAATACAAAAGATTCACTCTGCTTCGTCTTATGTCTTGCACGTTTTTTAAACCCAGAAAATGCAGAACAGGATAATTTAGCCCAGGGACAGCAATTACATAGTGAGTTGGGGTTTTCGATATCTCCACATTCGGGTTTTGAGTGTTTTGTTGAAACGCTCAACTATACACGCCTTTGTCTCATTGTAAGTAGAAAAATGCTTGATTTTATATGATGCCAAGAGTCTTTGAAAGGATTTGTTGTAAAATTCTTTACCGGCGTCTGTCTGGAGTTTCTTCGGCACACGGCCTTCCCTTAATATATTTTCAAAAGCTTTCGTAACATTCTCACCACTTTTGTAAGCAAGACAACGCATGCTTGGTAAATACATCAATGCACGTGAGCAGAAAATGGACACCGTCATTTTCTTCAGCATACTCTGACATGTCTACCAGGTCCGCCTGAAATTGTTTGTCTATACCATTCACTAAAACCCGATTCCTTTGAAAATGTTTGAAGATTGGGGCATGAAGCGTATAAGCATCTTGCTTGCATAACCATTGCTGGACATCTTGTAGAGAAGGACTCTGTTGTTTGATTTTTGACCGAGTCATATAATTTATTAACGCCGCCAAAAGCTGCAGGGTTTGCAGGGTCATAATAGGTTTTTTCTAACGTGGCATCCATGTCGCTGTATTAATAACAAATGAGTCAATTGTACGTTTTCATATAGTATTTATTAAGGTTCCATAGCCTTCACACCAGAATCAATAATGTCAAGATATTTCATACAAGCATCCAGATTGGTATGGGTCATGTGACATGTAGCTATATCTACAATCATACGATAGTCTATTTTTGTTCTTTTCAGCTTTAAGACACAGACATCAGTGATAAATGCACATAAACAAATAGCATGTCCAACATCAAAAGACTGGGTCTGTGGGAAGTGTGTTAATATGTCTTTTACACAGCATTGCAAACAAATATCAGATTCTGAACACAAAGAAAGAAGTTCTACCCAGTTCTCATATTTAGTTTTTATCCAACACAAATAATGGCTGAAAATATCATAACCGCGCACATGGTTATGGCTGTTGTTAGCTGGCCTGCTAGATTTTTCAATTACAGTACACATTAGTGAAACAAGCCAGTTCGTCACATATTTTTTAGGCTTGAAAAAAAATACAATTGCGTTACAAATAGTATAAAAAATACCCCTCATGGTTTCTACAGCGTTTGCTCCCAGAGGTCTACAGCTTTTTCAATGATAGATTCGTTGGTATGGTTAATATGTTTTCTAAGTATTTCTGTTATGTCATCCTGTATGTCGTCACCAGGCAGCAAGTCAGCAACAACTGTCTCTGCAATACCTATGATCTTCTCAGGTGATGCAGCAATGTTCAGCGTGAGATCTAGAACGATTATTAATATTTTTAAGAAAGGTTTTGTGAGTAGCTCACCACAAATTTCATCAAAAAATCCTTCATAATAATACGAAGGGTATCCGTACAGACACGCGTGGTTCCTCTGGCTGGGGTGGTTGGTGAGACATCCGTAACAGGACTTTTTAAGTCGCCGATAAAGAATCTTGCTCAGACACAAACATGTAGTGGCTTTCAAAAGATTGATAGCCGTCTGCGACAATCTAGGAGATAACAAAACATCATACTTTTCGTAACGGTTCTTCAAACAATCTTTTCCGGTGTTCTCGACCACGTCCACACCTGATGCAACATTGTTTTCCTTTAAATCGGTACATTTTTCCATACAGGTTTCATTGGTCTCTGTAACATCTGTGGATGCATCGTCTTCTAAAGTTAAGCGAGTTAGTGAATCTGTTAGTGAATCTGTTGCAAAGTCCAAATCTTCAGGACTCCACCGTGCTTTACCATCAGAGGTAGCTGTAAAAAAAAGTAGAGCGATGTTTTTAAAAACAGAGAAATCTCTTAATACATCCTGAGCATGTGTTATGGTAAAGAAAAAATATTGATTACATAGAGATAGTAGACACGATACATGTTGGTTGACGACATGATACAACTTGAGTATGACACTTCTGCGGAAAATGTGAGGAAATGATCCTTTGGGGAAAAACCTCCTTTTTTAAACACTCCAGAATAGCCTTTTATTGTACTTTTTGTCCCCGAAACGTTCAATTTCAAAAAACGTGTCCGGACATGTCCTGTACTGTTGTGACAAATTATAGATTATTCATTATTTATATACAATTATATATCATACTGTAGGACCAACTATATTAAAATGTAGTGTTAATATGAATATGTTCTTCTGTGGTAGGATGAATTGCACAAAGGCCCATATGTGCACAACAGCACATATTCAAGGCCTCAGACACGCCGGAAAATGAGCTCATTATTTGTATCGAAGTGTGCTCAATGAACAATGGTCCCACGCTAGGCACCCAATATGAGCTCATCTCGACACCTGTAAATCAAGGACATATACACACACCCACATGCAGGGGAATTGAAGAAAAACTTGCTCTCAGCGGAAACAGCCATATTGCAATACACTCCCCAAAATTTCCCATGACGAGCTTTTAGTTATCTCAAAAAGTAGGCAATGGACCCATTCATTCACACACACACACACACACACACACACACACACACACACACACACACACACACACATACACACACACACACACACATACACACACACAGGCAATTAAATGTTCCTAGCCCGTCTGAAGAGATAAGCATGAATTACTCCCTACACATTCTTTGAGGCCTGATTGTCGAGAAGAACATCCAGCACTCTAGCCTTGAAAATGTATGTGTGTGTGCAGTTTGAGGAACTGATAGAATTTATTAAATCCAAAGAAAACATTTATCTTCTATCTTTACAAACATTGGTGTAAAAACTATGTATTGAACTACTATTGTCAAACCGTGACTAGGATGTTTCTGATATGATTAAATCATAGCATTTCATCAAAACTACCATATAAATAAGGGTCATATGTAATGCTTAATTAGGACCGGCAGAGACCGCTGCAGACCATGGAAAAAGTAATCGCCCAGGTAATGGGAACACCCCAAAAAAAGGGGGGGGGTCGCAATAACATATAAGATGTCAGCTGAACTTCATGGTGCGCTGCTATGTTTTGCTTCTGTCATTAACGGACTTGTTTTTACGTCTTGCGGGTGAGCATGAAATTGACGGACTCAGACTGGACTGTGTGATTGTGTGTTTTTAACATATGTATGTTTAGCCGATCAGCCTGGGTATGTATATTTCTGCTAAACCTTTTATAATAAATTACGTTATACCAGACTCTAGAATGTTGTGTCTATTTTGGAAGAAAGTTTAAGTAAAGTGTAGTTGAATGGTCCTGACCCCTCCCGACAGGGCGGTGATAGGATTGTTCGATTTATTATACTTCAGTACTGGTGTTATAGGATTAAAAAAACCTTATTCTTGTTGTATTTCCTTTTAAATATAGTTTTATTATCCACATCAAAAAGAATGGTCTGGGGGAAGTGTGATACACTTTTTTCTTCAACAAGGCTCCTGAAAATCCAAACCCTGACACCCACAACCGCTTTTATTACGTCCTTTGTCCCCATACGTTCTATTTCAAAACGTGTCCGGACATGTCTGTGTCTGTATTAAACCATAGTGCTCTATAGGCATTTTTAGAAAAGGTGGCCTAAAATGAAAAAATCCTAACTTCCTTTTCCCGAAGTTTCCCGAATTTATCTTCTCACAGCCTAAAATGGAGAACCCAGACATTAGGCCTACAAAGTATAGCCGCCTATACTCATTTTAGAAAATGTAAAATAAAAAATATATATTTTTATTTGGAAACACTGTGCGTGATTAAATAATAGACAGATATATTTACAAAAAACAATCTATACTATGCATTCACAGATACCCGTAGCACAAAAAAATAAAAAAATGTTAATTCGCTTTAAATTCACCAAATCCACAAGCATACGCAGACTGAAAATTCCCACGGTCCAAAGGTCAATCCGCGCGCATGCGCAGATTGAAAATTCCCACGGTCAAAAAGTTCACCCTCCCCTTTGTTTTGGTACGTGGAGGTGTTAATTATGCAAATAAGGTGTGACGTAGGTGTGAAATATGCAAATTAGTGGGCTTTTCAAATTCCTACGGGGGGTGGAAAAACTGGGTTAACATATATACTACTGCCGGAGCGACAAGCCACCTTCCCCTCAGACCCTTCCAAGCTGACCCAGAGCCGGTTGCGGCACACCACCGTGGTGGAAATGTGCCCGGCAGGGGACGGGTCCAGCCAGGGGACGGTCCCGCGATGGGATCCGCACGGCCCCAGCACGGCTGACCTGGCCCGCCGAGTTGAATCCTCCGAGCGGACTGTGCAGACTCCACCCGTTTACCTCTCAACACTTTCACACCCTCTTGAACTTTCTTTTCAAAGGTCTTTTCAACTTTCCCTTACGGTCTCGTGCCGGTATTTAGCCTTAGATGGAGTTTACCACCCACTTTGGGCTGCATTCCCTAACAACCAACTCTGAGAAGACCGCACCATTGCGCAACAGGGGCCGTTACCGGCCTCACACCATCCACGTGCTGAGTCTCGATCAGAAGGACTCAGGCTCCCAATCGTTGCCAGGAGAAGCGGTCTTCCGTACGCCACATTTTCCATGCCCGCCGGACGGCTGGTGATTCTTCCCCCTTCACTCGCCATTACTGAGGGTATCCTGGTTAGTTTCTTTTCTTCCACCTCGTAATATGCTTTAATTCTGTGGGTCGCCGCGTCTGATCTGAGGTCGTAGTCGGAAAGACAGTTGAGGCCCGCGGAGGCCCACCACCTGGGTGGTGTTGGCGGCCGCTGCCCGCTTTTCGGTCCTCTGGTCTTTCTCGGTCTGCGGGGGGCGTAAAAGTGGGTTTTTGCCACGAGCCGGAGCCGCCCTCGCAATTAACATTGATTCTCGCAGCTAGCTGCATTCTTCATTGACGCACAAGCTGAGTGATCCACCCCTAAGAGTCATACTTTTTTATAAAAAAAAATTCCGCAACAAGAGTGTCAGACACAAGAGAGGGGTTTGGTGCCGGAGAGAAGAGGGGGACAGGCGCACGGTCGTTAAATAACAAACGTGGGGACCCCCTCAGAAGACGGTGGGAGAGAGCGTAGGGAAGGTGCCCGTCGCGGCCGCCAGCCCTCCTGCTCTGCTCCCAGTGGGCCTCCCCTCTACCGCCGGAGGGGGGGACCTGTGGAAAGATGAAGGAGACACATCGCTCGCTTCGCGGCTGCTACCCATTAATGATCCTTTCGCAGGTTCACCTACGGAAACCTTGTTATGACTTTTACTTTCTCTAGTCAAGTTTGATCGTCTTCTCGGCGCTCCGCCAGGGCCATGACCGACCCCGGCGGGGCCGATCCGAGGACTTCACTAAACCATCCAATCGGCAGTAGCGATGGGCGGTGTGTACAAAAGGGAGGGAGTTAATCAACGCAAGCTTATGACCCGCGCTTACTGGGAATTCCTCGTTTATGGGAAATAATTGCAATCCCCGATCCCTATCATGCGTGGGGTTCAGCAGGTTACCCGCGCCTGTCGCTGATCTATTCAGTGTGGCGCACATGCAGCCCCGGACATCTAAGGGCATCACAGACCTGTTTTTGCTCAATCTCGTGTGGCTGAACACCACTTTTCCCTCTAAAAAGTTGGACAGCGGCCGATCGGGGCCGCCTAACTAGTTAACACACAAATCGCTCCACCAACTAAAAATGGCAATGCACCATCACCCACAGAATCGAGAAAGAGCTATCAATCTGTCAATCCTTTCCATGTCCGGGCCAGGCGTGGTTTCCCATGTTGAGTCAAATTAAGCCGCAGGCTCCACTCCTGGTGGTGTCCTTCCGTAAATTTTTAAAAGTTTCAGCTTTGCAACCATACTCCCCCCGGGAATAACGCCACCGGATCACTAGTTGGCATCATTTATAGTCGGAACTACGACGGTATCTGATCGTCTTTGAACCTCCGACTTTAGTTCTTGATTCATGAAAACATTCTTGGCAAATGCTTTTGTCTGTCTTGCGCCAGTCCAAGAATTTCACCTCTAGCGGCACAATACGAATGCCCCCGGCCATCCCTCTTAATCATTGCCCCAGTTCGGGAAACCCACAAAATAGAACCGGAGTCCTATTCCATTATTCCTAGCTGCGGTATTCAGGCGACCGGGCCTGCTTTGAACACTAATTTTTTAAAAGTAAACACTTCAAACCCCAGGCGGGACACTCAGTTAAGGAGGGGGCGCTGAGAGGCAGTGGCTGGGACCAGCTCGATCCCAAGATCCAACTACGAGTTTTTTAACTGCAGCAACTTTAATATACGCTATTGGAGCTGGAATTACCGCGGCTGCTGGCACCAGACTTTCCCTCCAATGGATCCTCGTTAAAGGATTTAAAGTGTACTCATTCCAATTACGGGGCCTGGAAAGAGTCCTGTATTGTTATTTTTCATCACTACCTCCCCGAGTCAGGAATGGGTAATTTGCGCGCCTGCTGCTTTCATTGGATGTGGTAGCCGTTTCTAAGCCTCCCTTTCCGGAATCGAACCCTGATTCCCCATTACCCGTGTTCACCATGGTAGGCACAGAAAGTACCGTTGAATGTTGATAGGGCAGATATTCTAATGAAACGTCACCGCCACGGAGGGCCAGCGATCGGCCCGAGGTTATCTAGAGTCACCAAAGCGGCCGGAGCGACCCCCAGATGTGTTTTGGGTCTTATAAATGCACGTATCCCCTGGGGAGGGTCAGCGTTCGTCGGCATGTATTAGGTCTAGAATTGCCACAGTTATCCAAGTAACGTTGGAGCGATCAAAGGAACCATAACTGATTTAATGAGCCATTCGCAGTTTCACTGTACTGGCCGTGTGTACTTAGACATGCATGGCTTAATCTTTGAGACAAGCATATGTTAATGGCAGGATCAACCAGGTAGTCGCCTTTGAGAAAATGGAGAAAAGCGCCAGGGGTGCGCTTCGGGCGGATCGGGACCGGGTAAGGCAGGGCGAAGCGAGGGTGGTCCAGAGACCCTGAACCGACCGGCCTCTCGCGCCTCCCTTCCGGGATGTGGTTGGGTCGCTTCGGGAGGTTCACGGGGCATCTCGGTCTCACTCTGGCTCAGTGGGGGGAAAGGTGGGGGCCGGAAGGCCGGTGGCTCTTGCCCGCCCTGCGAGGAACAGACTCGGGTGCCAGGAACCGCTCACGCATAAGCCGGGAGACCCAGCGCATTAGGGCCCTGACAGGGCGGGTATAAACATCCAGTCCGTCAGGATAGCGAGAGGGGTATGGAGATCAAAACCGAGCTATGCTGCGAGATTTCCCCCCTTGGATGGGGACTTCCAGCCATTTATAGTTTATAAAAAATAGTTTGCTCCTGGAGCTCAAAACTGGGCTACGTGGCCTGGGGAATGCCTTCTTGGTCCTCAAAAACCTCTCCTATATATCCGCCTGCACCCGTCTGGATACCCTGAACCCCAGACCATTGCTCGCAATGCAATGAAAATCCCAGTTTGCGGACCTTGTGTCACTTTTTGTGCCGGGGGTGACCAGTTGATCAGACAACTGGTCACCCTCAGAGGGTTTTTCGCCTTATTTATTTTTTGTCCCTCAGACAACTGGTCACCCACAGATAATTACGGCTGTTGCCGGGCCCAGGAGCTGACCACTGCCTCATCCATAGCCTCATCGGAACTGGGAAGGTCCCCTGAACTTGTGGATACCGTCGGCTAAATCGAACTGCGGGTTTCAGAGCTGGAGCCCAGAAAGCAGTTTATTTGCAGAATTTCTTCAAAAACCCGGGCTGGAGATTCTTAGCTATTGCAGTGGACCACCGGCTCGTGCATAACCTCCTTGGAACCGGACCGAGACTCCCCTGCATGCGGGAATACCAGAGTCGGCCGGATCGGACTGCGGGGTCCGGAAATGAAGCCCAGAAACCAGTCTTTTGTCAGCCCTCTCAAGGGGTCAGCCCAGGCACATTTTCGCTGCTCCCAGGCCCTGCGCTGGCCCGATGCCCACCAAATGTAGCCAGCACCTTCGGCCCTTGGCCCTGACAAAGTCGACAGCACCACGTGCCACAGGCCCCCAATGTTTCCTCTGAAAAACCCGGAATAACTTTTTTTCTGTGGCGAGCCTGCTTTTTCTCTGAAAAAGCAGAGTCTCCCAGGCCCGGGAGCCAGAAGGCGGTGCTGCGGTGCCCCGCTTTGGACCACAGGTCTGGAGCCGGCCTCATCACATCCGGGGCACTGCCCCAGCTCAGGGAACCACCCACAACCTACACACCGCACTCCCCCGGGGAGCCCACCCTTAAGCCCCCCCGGCCACTGTTTCGCAGCAGCCCCACAGCACAGGAGCTCCAGACAAGTGGTCACCCTCAGAGGGCATTGCGGGTGACCAGTTGACCGGACAACTGGTTACCCTCAGTTTATCCACCCTGTCAGCCCTTCCGCACTTTCCCGATGAGCCCACCCTTAAGCCCCCCCCCGGCCTCTATTTCGCAGCAGCCCCGCGGCTCAGGAGCTCCGAGCAACTGGTCACCCCTGTGGGACTTTGAAATATGTTCAGAGGGCATCACGGGTGACTAGTTAGCCAGACAACAGGTCACCCTGAGTTTATCCACCCTGTCAGCCTTCGGCACTCGGCCGGCCAACTCGCTCTTAAGCCCGGCCTGGCCACTGTTTCACGGGGGGGGGGGGTGCTGGCTCACCACTGGGCTTCTCCGGGTGGAGGAGGGGAGGAGGAGGGCCGGGCGGCCCATCCTGTCCGACAAAAGCTTGGATCGAGAACTGACTTTCAATAGATCTCATCTGTCCACTCCCCGACCCTGACACAAGCGGCGCTCCGCTCTGGCCACCCGGCTATCCTGGGCCAACCGGAGATCCTCGGTGCAAGGGTATCATTACGTTTAGGAGGGATTCTGACATAGAGGCGTTCAGTCATAATCCCACAGATGGTAGCTTCACACCATTGGCTCCTCAGCCAAGCACATACACCAAATGTCTGAACCTGCGGTTCCTCTCATACTGAGCAGGATTACTATTGCAACAACACATCATCAGTAGGGTAAAAGAAACCTGTCTCATGACGGTCTAAACCCAGCTCACGTTCCCTATTAGTGGGTGAATACTCCAACGCTTGGTTAATTCTGCTTCAAAATGATAGGAAGAGCAGACAAAGAAAGAACAAAAAGCGACGTCGCTATGGCCGCCAAAAGCCAGTTATCCCTGTGGTAACTTTTCTGACACCTCCTGCTTAACACCCAAAAAGTCAGAAGGATTGCGAAAGCCCGCTTTCACTGTCTGTATTCAAACTGAAAATCAAGATCAAGCGAGCTTTTGCCCTTCTGCTCCACGTGTCCCCATGCTCCACGGTTTTCCCCCTTCACATAGCAAACTGTACCAAATTTGATTTGCTTAATTATTAAAAGTCCCCACAATAACTTTTTATGTTATTCACTGTACATGGACTATAGTACACCTATTATATCATAATAGTGTTTCTTTGAACAAACTTTTTTATTTGATCAAGTAATTGGGCTTCCAATATGGTACCCATAGCGGTTTTCCCATTCAAATAGCAAACTGTACCAACTTTGATGCTTAATTATTAAAATTTCCCACAACAACTTTTTCTGATATTCACTCTACATAAAGTATTGCACACCTAGTTTATAGTAATAGTGTTTTCATGAACAAACTTTTTGATTTGATCAAGTTATTGGGCTTCCAATATGGTACCCATAGCGGTTTTTCCCATTCAAATAGCAAACTGTACCAAATTTGATGCTTAATTATTAAAAATTCCCACAACAACTTTTTCTGATATTCACTGTACGTAGAGTATAGCACATATAGTTTATAGTAATCATGTGTTAATTTACAAACTTTTTGATTTGATCAAGTTATTTGGCTTCCAATGTGGTACACATAGCGATTTTTCCCATTCAAACAGCAAACTGTACCAACTTTGATGCTTAATTATTAAAAATTCCCACAACAACTTTTTCTGATATTCACTCTACATAAAGTATTGCACACCTAGTTTATAGTAATAGTGTTTTTATGAACAAACTTTTTGATTTGATCAAGTTATTGGGCTTCCAATATGGTACCCATAGCGGTTTTTCCCATTCAAAGAGCAAACTGTACCAAATTTGATGCTTAATTACTAAAGATTCCCAAAACAACTTTTTCTGATATTCACTCTACATAAACTATTGCACACCTAGTTTATAGTAATAGTATTTTTGTCAACAAACTTTTTGATTTGATCAAGTTATTTTGCTTCCAATATGGTACCCATAGCGGTTTTCCCATTCAAATAGCAAACTGTACCAAATTTGATGCTTAATTATTAAAAATTCCCACAACAACTTTTTTCTGATATTCACTGTACGTAGACTATAGTACATCTAGTTTATAGTAATCATGTTTTCATGAACAAACTTTTTGATTTGATCAAGTTATTGGGCTTCCAATATGGTACACATAGCGATTTTCCCCATTAAAATAGCAAACTGTACCAACTTTGATGCTTAATTATTAAAAATTCCCACAACAACTTTTTCTGATATTCACTGTACGTAGAGAATAGCACATATAGTTTATAGTAATCATGTTTTAATTTACAAACTTTTTGATTTGCTCAAGTTATTTGGCTTCCAATGTGGTACACATAGCGATTTTTCCCATTCAAACAGCAAACTGTACCAACTTTGATGCTTAATTATTAAAAATTACCACTACAACTTTTTCTGATATTCACTCTACATAAAGTATTGCACACCTAGTTTATAGTAATAGTGTTTTCATGAACAAACTTTTTGATTTGATCAAGTTATTGGGCTTCCAATATGGTACCCATAGCGGTTTTTCCCATTCAAATAGCAAACTGTACCAAATTTGATGCTCAATTATTAAAAATTCCCACAACAAGTTTTTTCTGATATTCACTCTACATAAACTATTGCACACCTAGTATATAGTAATAGTATTTTTGTCAACAAACTTTTTGATTTGATCAAGTTATTTTGCTTCCAATATGGTACCCATAGCGGTTTTCCCATTCAAATAGCAAACTGTACCAAATTTGATGCTTAATTATTAAAAATTCCCACAACAACCTTTTTCTGATATTCACTGTACGTAGAGTATAGTACATCTAGTTTATAGTAATCATGTTTTCATGAACAAACTTTTTGATTTGATCAAGTTATTGGGCTTCCAATATGGTACACATAGCGATTTTCCCCATTCAAATAGCAAACTGTACCAACTTTGATGCTTAATTATTAAAAATTCCCACAACAACTTTTTCTGATATTCACTGTACGTAGAGAATAGCACATATAGTTTATAGTAATCATGTTTTAATTTACAAACTTTTTGATTTGATCAAGTTATTTGGCTTCCAATGTGGTACACATAGCAATTTTTCCCATTCAAACAGCAAACTGTACCAAATTTGATGCTTAATTATTAAAAATTCCCAGAACAACTTTTTCTGATATTCACTCTACATAAAGTATTGCACACCTAGTTTATAGTAATAGTGTTTTCATGAACAAACTTTTTGATTTGATCAAGTTATTGGGCTTCCAATATGGTACCCATAGCGGTTTTTCCCATTCAAATAGCAAACTGTACCAAATTTGATGCTCAATTATTAAAAATTCCCACAACAAGTTTTTTCTGATATTCACTGTACGTAGAGTATAGTACATCTAGTTTATAGTAATCATGTTTTCATGAACAAACTTTTTGATTTGATCAAGTTATTGGGCTTCCAATATGGTACACATAGCGATTTTCCCCATTCAAAAAGCAAACTGTACCAACTTTGATGCTTAATTATTAAAAATTCCCACAACAACTTTTTCTGATATTCACTGTACGTAGAGTATAGCACATATAGTTTATAGTAATCATGTTTTAATTTACAAACTTTTTGATTTGATCAAGTTATTTGGCTTCCAATGTGGTACACATAGCGATTTTTCCCATTCAAACAGCAAACTGTACCAAATTTGATGCTTAATTATTAAAAATTCCCACAACAACTTTTTCTGATATTCACTCTACATAAAGTATTGCACACCTAGTTTATAGTAATAGTGTTTTTATGAACAAACTTTTTGATTTGATCAAGTTATTTTGCTTCCAATATGGTACCCATAGCGGTTTTCCCATTCAAATAGCAAACTGTACCAAATTTGATGCTTAATTACTAAAGATTCCCACAACAACTTTTTCTGATATTCACTCTACATAAACTATTGCACACCTAGTTTATAGTAATAGTATTTTTGTCAACAAACTTTTTGATTTGATCAAGTTATTTTGCTTCCAATATGGTACCCATAGCGGTTTTCCCATTCAAATAGCAAACTGTACCAAATTTGATGCTTAATTATTAAAAATTCCCACAACAACTTTTTTCTGATATTCACTGTACGTAGAGTATAGTACATCTAGTTTATAGTAATCATGTTTTCATGAACAAACTTTTTGATTTGATCAAGTTATTGGGCTTCCAATATGGTACACATAGCGATTTTCCCCATTCAAATAGCAAACTGTACCAATTTTGATGCTTAATTATTAAAAATTCCCACAACAACTTTTTATGATATTCACTGTACGTAGAGAATAGCACATATAGTTTATAGTAATCATGTTTTAATTTACAAACTTTTTGATTTGATCAAGTTATTTGGCTTCCAATGTGGTACACATAGCGATTTTTCCCATTCAAACAGCAAACTGTACCAACTTTGATGCTTAATTATTAAAAATTCCCACAACAACTTTTTCTGATATTCACTCTACATAAAGTATTGCACACCTAGTTTATAGTAATAGTGTTTTCATGAACAAACTTTTTGATTTGATCAAGTTATTTTGCTTCCAATATGGTACCCATAGCGGTTTTCCCATTCAAATAGCAAACTGTACCAAATTTGATGCTTAATTATTAAAAATTCCCACAACAACTTTTTCTGATATTCACTGTACGTAGAGTATAGCACATCTAGTTTATAGTAATCATGTTTTCATTAACAAACTTTTTGATTTGATCAAGTTATTGGGCTTCCAATATGGTACACATAGCGATTTTTCCCATTCAAATAGCAAACTGTACCAAATTTGATGCTTAATTATTAAAAATTCCCACAACAACTTTTTCTGATATTCACTGTACGTAGAGTATAGCACATCTAGTTTATAGTAATCGTGTTTTCATGAACAAACTTTTTGATTTGATCATGTTATTGGGCTTCCAATATGGTACCCATAGCGGTTTTTCCCATTCAAAGAGCAAACTGTACCAAATTTGATGCTTAATTACTAAAAATTCCCACAACAACTTTTTCTGATATTCACTCTACATAAACTATTGCACACCTAGTTTATAGTAATAGTATTTTTGTCAACAAACGTTTTGATTTGATCAAGTTATTGGGCTTCCAATGTGGTACACATAGCGGTTTTCCCATTCAAATAGCAAACTGTACCAACTTTGATGCTTAATTATTAAAGATCCCCACTGTAAAAGCAAAGCATAATTGTGTGAAATAAAGAAAAAAAGGCAATAATTCTGCGTTGTCCAATACTCTGCTTCTCTGAGCAATCGCTGCTTCTCTGAGCAATTTAATTTCCAGCAAACGCAGCACATGACGGCGTTATTGACGTAATCTCTTGTATATTTGCGAACGCAAATTTTAAGCCGTGATAGCTTGACCGTCGTTTTCCGAACCCGTGATAGCTTGACCGCAGTATTAATACACCATATAACGACGAAACCCATAAGAGCATTATTGAGTGCATGTAAACGTGCTCGTTATTTCCGCATTTCTAACTTTTTTCCCATCTATGAGATGAAGTATATTCCTCTTTATTATTTCGGATAACATCAGGAGGGTTTCCTCCTCGCTCCAGAAATGACTTCTCCCGTTGGTTGACATCTCTCTCTGACCTCTCAACTGTTTTGTCGTTAGCGTTACGTTACTAACAATATCCGGAGTAGCTGTTGCCATGGCTGTTGCTGTCAAACACGCACATGCGCAGATTTAAAAAAACTAACTAGATCGGAATAAGCGTTTACATGCAACCAATAAAACGAAAAACACGGCATAAATCCAGGTGTAGTTATCGGATTTCTCATATTCCGATAACTGCTTTTTTCCGAAAAAGCTTTTTGGAATATTGCGTTTACATGACAATTTGAATAATCCGATAACAGCCATATTCCGAATATGATCGGAATATTGAGTGCATGTAAACGCACCCAATGCTAAAATTAAAAAACAGAGGACACTTTTTTTGCATTAAAATGATTTAATGCACTTCTCCATCGAATTTGAAAAAACATGTCGAGGTAAACTAACATGGACGGCATTCACATCATAGCATCCAGTTGTAAAGATGGCCAAAGTATAACCTTGGAAAAGGGTTTAGTTCAGTTATTTGTATACGTGGGTTAGACATTGCACATCCTAAGGTTCTTGTCAAATAATTATTTTTATAGCAGGTGTCTAATCAAAGATCCCGCTTTCTAGTCTTGCACAAGGACCAATCAGCATGGGTTTGGGCGGGTTAATTTTCCATTGATTGGGATTTGATTGGCTGTTTTAAATAAAGTGCGGCCGCAGGATTAATAACGTAAATGTTAGTTCTGCCAGAGAAACAAATATACTAATTAAAATCGTTGGACCTGCGAGATTTGTACTTTGTACTTTGAAGGTCTGCATTTTAAATGTAAGGAGTAAAAAGTATGTTTTTTTTTCTCTGAAATGTCATTGAGTAAAAGTACAAGTATACAAACTTAATAATACTCAAGTGAAGTACAAATCCCCAAAAACAGTACTTAAGTATTGTAACGAAGTACAATTACTCAAGTACTTTACACCCCTGGTAAAAAGTGCTGCATGAGTGAGCACCACGACCCGGCCCCTGCCAGTGCAGTCGGCGGAGATAAAAGTTGCAACCCCAGTCGGTTCTTTGTGGTCAACGAACTAACCATTCAGATTCAGATTGATATCTCTATGGGTGGATTCCATTCAGACAGAAAATTGGCAGACAAGTTATATAGGAATAGAACCAGTTTTTCTATGTTATGTAGAAAGAGGATTATTGAAGCAGTCTTTTTATCACGTCTGGACTATGGGGATGTAGTCTGTAGTCTATTTTATCTCTTACTCGACGTCACTGTAAATGAGGGCAACCTCAGTGTTTTTCTAGCCTGACCTGGAAATCGATCGAGGTTCGCCATCTTTAAGGTCATTCCAAACCGCTAAATGCTCCTTGGAGGAGCGAGGAGTGGGGAACGAGGAGTCTCCCGATGGGTGCTTCAGTGAGGAAAAACAAGTGTAGCCTTCGCGGAAGCCTTTTCTCGGAACGCGTGACGTGTATAAATTATCCACCACTCTTCACATCTGCCATGTCGCAGGCACACCTCTACACAAATGCAATTTTACCGTTTCTTTCCATTTATTATAAAGCGCTTATAATGACACTCATTCTTTATCAGTAACAAAAGCATCGTTTATTCATGGCCAAATAAACTAAAAAGCATTATAGTTAGGCACGTGGACATAATGACGCTGACTCTTGATTGAGCAAGGACGTTCCATTTGCCTAATACATGTTTCCGCGTTTCCTCCATCCTCGTATCTGATCCTTGCATCCTTTCATCGCGTCCTCTGTTGGGCGGAGCTAAGAAGCGAGGAAAGGACTAGAGGAAAGGATGCAGTAAAAAAGGAGTAAAATAAGTGATTGGAATGAACCCTAGTATTTACAGATCCAATAATAAAATCTAACCTCAATAAAATATGATCCTTCTTGAAAGTTGAACCTTCCTATCTCCTAACTGTTGAGCATGTAGGGCCTAAACTTAATTTAATTGATATGGATGAAGGATTTACCCTGAAACAGGAAACCGGATTTATATGTTTTTTCCCTGGCAACATTGCTGCCAGTGTTTTTATCGTTTTGTTATAGTGTAACTGTTCCAAACACGCAAAATTTTATTTAAAATCTCGGGTGCGACTGAATGAGAACGCAAAATCAAACACACCGTGCGGTAAAATGTGTAACAGGTGAAGATTTTCATCTGTTACACCTGCAATGACTTGCCTACAATAAGTCAAGTCACCAAATGGACCTATTTGAGACAAAGCAGTTTTAGAAAGCATCAAGAACAGTCAAGATGACGGGTCGGAGAGATGATGGGTGATTTTCTTTGTATTTTACATCTAATAAATAACATAACTTTATGTTAACCGATAGATTACATTTTCTGGGTTTCAAAAAGAGATACATTTGGTCAACATTGCGTTGTGTTATATTGGCATCTGCTCATATATGAGGTCGTACACATCTGAATGCAACCGTAGTGCTAAAACTAATTGGCCTACACCAAGTGCACCGCACCGGTTTTTAATTTTTTTTATTTGGATATAATGTAATTGTTTGACATTCATTTCACAGTAGTCTCTAATATTCGACATATATATATTTTTATACATAAGTTCCCCATGTTTTTAACGCCATTTATTTTTCTATCTAGAGTTTACACGTTCTCTGTGTTTGGCAAGGTAAGATACAAAAGAATTAGTGCTGGGCAACGATTAAATTATTTAATCACGATTAATCGCACAATTTAATTTTTTAATCGCACGATTAATTGCATTGTTATGCGCAAAATTCAATAATGAATTCAAAAGTAGTGTATTGCACACTTTTATTTTAAAAGTACATGAACAACTCCTAACCCTAACATTTGGTTTGGAAACAAATAAGGTGCTTTTTAACAGCAGAATCTCAGTCAAAAAAAAACAAACAAAAAAAAACACTTTCAGTGATGCAGGTTGAGTATGACAAAAGTAACTGCATTTATCCATTCCTCCGACATTTTCTTACTCCTCTGCACCAAGCCAGTTGCTAAGACACACAAGGTAATTTACATTTTCAGATGATAAAGAAACTCTTCTTCTGTACAATATGACCAGCACGAGAAAACAACCTTTCACAGGGTACGGATGTTGCAGGTGTGGCCAAGTACTTTTGTGCAATGGAGGCCAGCCTGCTGTGTGAGCCTGCATGTTTGGACCCTGCATGTTTGGACCACCACTCTAACGGACAGGCCTCTGTACTGATGGTGGGCTCCGCTCTGTATCGACGCACACTGTTCTCAACTGAGTCTTCCTCCTGTTCAGAATCAGACTATGATGAAGCAGCCAATAGGGCTAACTTTTTCTTTGGTGGCTCAGATGTTGTTGCTTCCACAGGTTTCTCTGCAACAAACCTCTGTTCCTTGAGTAAGTTGGTGACTGAGGCCCACACCTCAGCCCTCTCAGCTCTGGGTATACACTTGAGGTCCTTGAATCTCGCGTCCAATGCGGTAGCAATCTTCAGATATGCAATGTTGGCATTTTCCTTGCGTGCCTCCAGGTCTGTTCTGAATGTAGACTTGACTTTGACCACGTAGGCAGGGTCATCATCTGAGCTCTCCATCACCCGAGAGATATGGCAAAAAGCAGGCAGAACCACAGAGCATGAAACATACTTTTCTCCTCCCAGAAGTTCAGTCACATACCTGCAACAGAAAAAAATAATCAAACCCATTTCAGTCAAAATGTATTGCATTCACTTACTTATATTGTGGCGAAGTGAGCTATAGTGCTCTTGTTTAACCTCTTGGCGCAAATGGCATATTTGGTCAATCTTGGGGGTACTCTGTTTAAGGCTTTATAACTCCAGGTGTGAGCATCACATAAACTTGGTAAATGGCTTAAATGAAACAAAACCGGTGTACCATTTTTTGTACAAACTTAGATTTGTTTATTTTCATAATTTAAGTCAAAATAAAGTACCGGAAATGCAAGCAAAACTTTGCTAAAAATTCAACAAATTCTATATTTCTTCAAAATACTGAGAGGTACATAAGTGAAACAGGTAAAACTACACATTTCCTGGATCATAAACTCCTTGTCCACAAGCATTCAATAATCGCAGGGTGATATACAGAACTACTAAAGATCTATGACACAAAATGTAAGCAGTGTAGCCTGATGTACCCAGGGTCTCCAAACCTATCCAAATTGGCTAAAATGTGAATAGCTGTAAATCTTAAACTAATCATACATTTCAGTGCAAATCAACTGTTTTGACTCATTTAACTCACCTTTTTATTATTTTTATGTGGGAATTATTTTGGATCAGTACAGGGGGGTGGATATCTAGGTGTCCAATAACCTACCCAAAACCTCTCCGAAAAATTATTAAAAAGCTTTTAGTCCATTATAAAGCATATACATTTTCCCTTACGATCAATTAATGGATGAAAACATTGATATTGTACAGTTTCAGTTCAGTGTTTGATGCCTAGTGTGCCATTTTTTCACCAGAGCCCCGTTAGCCAGCACAGTTATTCATCAATAATAAGCATTTTCAAGGGTAACAAAAAATAATGCTGCTGTAACTTTTAGCTGCAAGAAGACAATGTGCTGTTACCACCTCCTACGACATGGACGAGGGGTTGGATTTTAGGAGGCATAAAAAAAAAAAAAAAAAAAAAAAAAACTATTTGCATAAGACTGCATGCTCAGTCTTTCACGGTGCCTGGCTCCTCTGGAGGTCATGCCACTCAGTGAAGCAGATCCGGTCTGCCACCATGCAGAGAGGGACATCACAAGATCGGCACTTGAATATTGTGTGATTTCGCTTCTTCCTGCTGAGGCAGAGCACGCAGAGTCTCCTTCCCTTCGTGGCCTTGTGACGGGAATCAGAGAGGCTTGTGTCCGTGACCGCTACAGGGAAACAGCCCTGTGGCTGGGGAGCCACTGTCGCCACTGTCGACACTGTCGCCACCTCCTCATCTTCCTCCCGCTCTGTGCTGCCATCCTTGCCCACATCAGCCAGCTGCGTGCAGAGGGCCTCCCTGAACTTTTTCTGGGTCAGGGGATTGTGCCGTTTCTCCTGGGCCAGTTCCTTCTGAATAATGAAGCTGTTCACCACTGCGATGTCCACAAAGTGGAGGAACAGCTTCCGGTACCATCGTGAGGTCTTCTGCGTGACGCTGTAATATTTTATGAGGGCGTCTGACACGTCAACACCCCCCATGTACCGGTTGTATTCCAGGACTGGCTCCGGGACTGAAATAGCCTGCCGCGACCAAGTGCCATCAGGGTTCTTCAGACGGCGCTGTGTTGTCCTCCCACTGTATGCTTTGTGAATGGAGGAGCACATAGTGACATCCCTCGTGTCCCTCCACTTCACATACAGCAGGGCACCATCCCTGATCCAGCGCATGTCCCCTCGCACAGCTGTCTTGGGAAGAGCGTTCACCTCGGTCCTGGGAAAACCAATCCTGTTCTTCCTGATGGTGCCGCAGGCACCGTAGTGGATCTGGTAGAGCTGCCTGAAGAGCGCCGCACTGGTGTAGAAATTATCTACATAGATATGATAACCCGTTCCAAGATACGGCACCCGAATCAGGTTCATGACAGCGTCATAGCTCAGACCATTTCCACTAGGGGTGAGAGCTTTTCCCTGGTAGATATTGAAATCACATGTATAGCCAGTCTTGCTGTCAGCCAGGATGAACAGCTTGAAGCCCCACTTTATTGGTTTATCCTTCATATACTGTTTCATCCTGTGCTGCGCCTTCGTGGCCACCATGCGCTCATCAATGGCAAGGTTCTGATGCGGATGATAAAAAGCCCTGCATGCTGTAAGGATCTGGTCCTGCAGTGGCTTCAATCTGAACAATCCATCATAACCAGCTTGGCCTCTCAGCTGATCGTTGAGGACATCTGCTGCTGGATCGCTCATGTGAAGGCAGGCTTTGATGGCTTCATATCTGTAGCCCGGCATCACGCTCACTGGAAATGGATGGCTGTGAAGCCGGTCCGTCCTCCACAGGTCCCGAGTGGAATGGGGCCTTATCAGACCCTGGTAAATTACAACGGACAAGTAATGCAGTATGTCCTTTGCATCCACATCCGTCCACTGCTTCAGGGTCCCCTGAAGTTTCTTGCGCTGTCCGTTCTTGTTCGTATTGTCACAAAGAACTGCAATGGCCTCCTTACTAAAGAACAGCTGGAACAGTTCCAAGGGGCTGTATTCTTTTGTGATATCAAGCTGAATTCCAGGGGTCCTCTGTGGGCAGAAGGGGAACTGATGAGGCTCCACATCCTCAGCATGTATGTCATGCCATTCACCCTGATGCTCAGTGGCTCTCCTTTTGGCTCCACTTGTTCCTGTTGAAGACCTGCCTCTATGGGGATGTGCAGCAGCAGAGGTAGCCTTGCGGGCACGAGTAGCTGGTGGAGAGGAGACAGGAGCAGCAGTGGCAGCCCTGCGGGCACGAGTAGCTGGTGGAGAGGAGACAGGAGCAGCAGTGGCAGCCCTGCGGGCACGAGTAGCTGGTGGAGAGGAGACAAGAGCAGCAGTGGCAGCCCTGCGGGCACGAGTAGCTGGTGGAGAGGAGACAGGAGCAGCAGTGGCAGCCCTGCGGGCACGAGTAGCTGGTGGAGAGGAGACAAGAGCAGCAGTGGCAGCCCTGCGGGCACGAGTAGCTGGTGGAGAGGAGACAGGAGCAGCAGTGGCAGCCCTGCGGGCACGAGTAGCTGGTGGAGAGGAGACAAGAGCAGCAGTGGCAGCCCTGCGGGCACGAGTAGCTGGTGGAGAGGAGACAGGAGCAGCAGTGGCAGCCCTGCGGGCACGAGTAGCTGGTGGAGAGGAGACAGGAGCAGCAGTGGCAGCCCTGCGGGGGCAAGTGGCAGGAGAGAAAGGAGCAGTAGAGGGCACTGCTGGAGTGGCAGAGGTGGAGGGTCGAGCATCTTCATCCCTGCAAAAATAGTGAAATGTTATAGGAACAAATTACAAAATGCAAAAGCATTATAACACTGTGGTACACACAGCTAAATATGAAATCATTCACTTTTGTACTTCAGTAAACACTTTCTGTTGTTTTTTGTTGTTGTTTTTTTTTACATTCATCTTGCACACATCTGGACACAGTAAATTTGAATACATATTTTCCATTCCCTAAGTGAAAAGCATACCCCATAGAGTACATTATGCACAAAAAAATTACAATACAATAAAATAATATCGGGAACACTGGCAATGTTCTAGCTTCACGGCAAATCGAGCCATCAAATATAACGCACGACTGAGCAACCAAACAGAACAGCGCTAAAATACTCAATTTCATTGTGAGTGGTATGAATTCAAACAAAGTAGGCCACCACGAGCCACTACGCTAACAGATATTATCAATACAAATATATTCAGCATTATTAGCAGGCTAACAGTGCTCTATTACGACCGATGCAAATAAATAAAATAACGAATATATATCTAGGTAATGATGCAGTGGAAAAACGAATGTATATAATCAAAATATTACAAGCTGTAATACTTACATGTCGAGGAGGATATCTTCCCCATATCGATAGGCATCCTCTTCTACAGAATCTACGCTACAGGGATTTGATGAATCTCCGTCGCTCTCCTCTTCTGACTCACTTCCAAAAGCGAATTGCTCAAATGCGTGACGTTCAGCCATACTGGAAAACCCGTACGAAAGCGCAGTCAAACAATGATTACGCAGGGAACCAATGTTTACGCGCACTTATATCGCGTAGTGCGTCATGCGTCACGACATGCGTAAAATTGTCGTGATAGAACAAGATTGCAGTTACGCTCGCCCTTAAAATAGTTAACCCAAGCTTTCAATTACACATGTAAATAACTTTTGGGAAGCTTGTCGTGCCTTCTATTGGATAAAACCATTGTCGATCAAACCAGAATAAAATTGAACGTGTCACAGCACTGCAATCAGAAAGAGGGGGTTACGCAGCTTGTATAATAGTATTACAATGCGCTGTGTATTTTTCAAACGGATTGTCCAAGACAATAAATGACCACGGAATCTTGAAAGGGACATATCTACGCTTAAATCCACGGTAGTATTGCACATGAATTCCATATTTAATAGCAGATATTGATAGTAGAATGACATTGTATGATTTCACTTGTTTATGTCGGTATTGATAGCAGCGATTTGCACCGCTGTATTTGCATACGCTCGTGCTATTGGTGGGTTTATCTGGTTGCTGGACGGAATTCTGATATTATATGATGAATACATATATTTATGAACTCCCAACATAGACGCTATTGCCCACTATGTCACGCATGGGTAGGTATAGGCTGGTGGGGAGTGCTTGTTAAATGGACTTGCTACGGAAAGATAGTGACACTTAGAAACTACGCATTGGCCAGAAATCGTCGCGAATCGTCTACCAATAAAGTTAAAATACCGCGTTTGGGTTTTCCACTAATAGTTTGGCTGCAGGAGCAACACGTGTCTCAGTTGCGTAAAACGGTCTCGCATGCGCGACTATCTAGACTATCTGAACTAAGGGGTTAATAACCAGTCCGAGTCAGAGATTTTGTGAACTGTGTGTTTTATTTCATATAAAACACACACACGCACTTCCTAGCCAAATCTGTCTCCTCTTCTGTCCCAGCCCTTTTGAAGACCTCAGGCTCACTGTTGAACAATCAAGGCAATTGGCTAATTGACAATAACGATCCTATAATCAATCGTCACCAATTGCCCGATTGCCGACAGCTGTGCCGGCTCCATAAACCACCCGCGTTCACTCTCTCTCTTGCTAGCTGCGCCTAAAACCACGCCCCCCTACCACATACCCCCACCGCCCGACTTAGGCCGGGAAGCCATCCGGCCAATGCTCAACTCCCCCCCCCCTCCTCCTCCGGGAGAGAAAATCAGCCACCACCATCTGCGCTCCCGGCCTATGAATCACCTTGAAATTAAAAGGCTGTAAAGCCAGATACCACCGAGTGATTCGGGCGTTGGTATCCTTCATGCGGTGAAGCCATTGGAGGGGCGCATGGTCCGAGCAGAGGGTGAATGAGCGACCCAGCAGATAATACCGGAGGGACCCGACCGCCCATCTGATGGCCAGGCACTCCTTCTCGACCGTGCTGTACTTCGCTTCCCGCTGTGATAGCTTTCGGCTAATGTACAGCACTGGTCGGTCGACCCCCTCCACCTGCTGAGTCAAAACGGCCCCCCAGCCCTCTGTTCGATGCGTCAGTCTGCAAATTAAAGGGGAGAGAGAAATTAGGGGTGAACAAGAGCGGTTTCCCACACAAAGCTTCCTTTACCCTCTCAAACGCCTGCTGACACATCTCCGTCCACTGAACCGGATCTGAGGCACCTTTCCGAGTTAAGTCGGTCAGGGGACTGGTCAGGTCCGAGAAAGCCGGGATGAACCTTCTGTAGTACCCGGCCAGTCCCAAAAACCTCCTCACCTCTTTTTTAGTCTTAGGTCGTGGACAGATCGCGATCGCCGCGGTTTTGTCCACCAGAGGCCGCACCTGTCCACTTCCCAAGTGGTACCCCAGATACCGTACCTCCGCTCTGCCAATCGCACACTTCTTTGGGTTAGCCGTGAGTCCCGCCTGTCTCAGGGACTCCAGTACCGCCCCCACATGCCGCACATGCTGAGCCCAGTTGTCACTATGTATTATTATATCGTCCAGATATGCTGCAGCGAAAGCCGCATGCGGACGCAGTACCCTGTCCATGAGACGTTGGAAAGTGGCAAGGGCTCCGAATAACCCAAACGGAAGTGTCCGGAATTGGTACAATCCGTCCGGAGCGGAGAAAGCCGTTTTTTCCTTGGACTCTGGAGACAAGGGAATCTGCCAGTAGCCCTTGGTCAAATCCAGTGTCGAAAAAAAACGAGCTGTGCCCAGCCGATCCAATAGGTCATCGACCCGAGGCATGGGATAGGCATCGAATCGTGACACTTCGTTTACTTTTCGATAGTCTACACAGAAGCGAACAGATCCATCCGGCTTACTCACCAGCACGATGGGGCTATTCCACGCACTGTTAGACTCTTCTATTACTCCCAAGTCCAACATTGTCTTTATTTCTGCCTGAACCACTTTATTTTTATGTTCAGGCAGTCGGTAGGGGCGCGAACGCACCGTCACCCCCGGGGTTGTCTCAATATGGTGATTTATCAGATTAGTGTGGCCTGGTAGAGGGGAAAACACATCAGCGAACTGCTTTTGCAACTTGGCAAGCTCCGTTCTCTGATTCGGTAAGAGATGGCTATCAAAAAGGGGTGAGGTTTGATCGTTTGAATTTGGCACCTCCGGTCCCAGCTCATCTCTCTCCTGATCTACCGATATCAAGGAGACCGGTATCACCTCTTTCCACACTTTTAATAGATTGAGGTGATAAATCTGTTTCGCCCCCTCTCTATCAGACCGCTCCACCTCATAATCGACTTCCCCCACTCATCGTGTGACCACAAAGGGTCCTTGCCACTTGGCGAGTAATTTTGTGCTGGAAGTCGGTAGTAATACCAAGACTTTCTCTCCCGGTGAAAATTGCCGTAGTTTTGTTCCTCTATTGTAGTGCTTTTGCTGACGTTCCTGAGCCTCGAGCAAATTCTCTCGTGACAATCTCCCCAGTGTATGGAGTTTTGCTCGCAGGTCCATAACGTATTGAATTTCGTTTTTACTGGGGCTTGGACCCTCCTCCCAGCTTTCTTTAACCAGGTCCAAAATACCCCGTGGTTTTCTCCCGAACAGCAATTCAAAAGGAGAAAATCCCGTGGAGGCCTGGGGAACCTCTCGCACTGCAAACAATAGAGGAACTAACCACTTATCCCAATTTCGGCTGTCATCGTGCACAAACTTCCGAATCATGGATTTCAAAGTCCTATTAAAACGTTCCACGAGCCCATCCGTTTGTGGATGGTACACGCTAGTTTTAATAGACTGAACACCCAAAAGTTCATACAGTTTGCGTAGTGTGCGAGACATGAATGAAGTGCCTTGATCAGTCAGAATCTCTTTCGGGATTCCAACTCGGGAGATTATTTGAAACAATGCCTGCGCAACACTCTTAGCCGAGATATTGCGCAATGGCACTGCTTCGGGATACCGGGTTGCATAATCCACCAGAACTAATACAAATCGGTATCCCTGAGTGCTCCGTTCAAATGGCCCGATGAGGTCCATGCCCACTCTATCAAACGGGACCTCAATTAATGGTAGTGGCCGCAATGGGGCTTTTGGGATGGCCGGGGAGTTTACCAGCTGACAATCTGGACAGGACGCACACCACCTACGTACGTCCGCCCAGATGCCCGGCCAATAAAACCGGGCCATTATCCGGTTTAGTGTTTTTTCACTGCATGTCACGACTCACTCGATACAACCTATCCTTAATAATTGAAAAATATGGGTGAGAGCGTGCAGCGTCAGGGCGCACCAGCTGACCATCAACAAATATCACCTGGTCGAAGGCAAAGCGTAGGGTATCGTCTCGAGACTGAGCGAGTGGAAAATCTTCCATGGGTTGGAACACCGGCACCTGGGGAGTCTCCACTGGAGGCTCTCCCGGAGCCGCCCCCCCCCCCCCCGTCAGTGTCGGACGACCCCGCGTCACCACTTTCCGCTGCACACACCTCACACTTACCTACCAGTCGTGATCGTACCCCCATCAGTTTTTCCGCTATTAGTTTAAACCCCGCCCAATCTGTACCCAAAATTAGAGGGTGCGAGAGGTGGGAGCTAACCGCAGCCTCTATGATATGCTTTTTTTCTTTTATCCAAATTTCCACTGGTACTATTGGGTATTTGTGTCGATCCCCATGCACACACCTAATTACCACCCAACGTGCCGATCTCAAAGCCTCGGTTCGAACCAGGCTCTGGTGAATCATGGTCTGCATAGCCCCTGAATCCAACAGCGCCCGGTGTTCACTCCCTTGCACCCTTACCGGAATGCAGTACGCCCCGTCTGAATCGGGAGCGGAGGTGGGCGGTCCGACCACCCGGACCACCTGCCCCACCTCCATGAGCGGACAATTGCGGCGCAGGTGGCCCAGCCGTCCACACCGCCAACACTCCGGTCCAGGCGTTTGAGGCACTCCCTGTGGGTCGGACTGCACCGCCACTGAGCCTGAGGGGGGAAAAGAGGGCAGAGCGTTACGGGGGCTGACAGCAGGGAAGGAGGGGTTCTGGGGACGGTACACAGAAAGGGGGGCGGAGCAAGGGGCGAATTTCTTCCTGGGCGCCGGCTCCGGCTTCTGCTGCTGGGTGAAGGGGTGTTGCGCCAGGTGGTCCTCCGCCAGGGTGACGGCGCCATCCAGGTTAGTGGGTCTGTGGCATTGGACCCAGCTCGCGGTCTCCGCCGGCAACCCCATGATGAATCTCTCCAGGACCACCTGTTCCACGACTCCAGCAGCGGATCTTATTTCCGGCCGGAGCCAGCGCCTCGCCGTGTCCGCCAGCCGCTGGGCGTAGGCGAACGGTCGGTCCTCTCCCGTCAGGTCCCACTCCCGGAATTGCTGTCGGTGCTCCTCCGGGGTACGACCCGTCCGGTCGAGGATCGCCTTCTTCAGCTTTCTGAACTCCGCCCTCGCGGCTGTCGGCAGGCTATGTGCCGCTCGCTGCGCCTCTCCTGACAGAAGGGGTAAGAGCCGCACGGCCCATTCCTCCGTCGGCATCTTCGGGATGTTGAATTTCGGGGAGGAGACGCTCTGCCTTCCCGTGGCAACCCCCCCGGCTGACAGTTGTAGCAGTGCTTGCGTTTGGAGGCTAGACTGCTCACGCAGGGCTTCCATCTGCTCTCTATGCGCAGCTGCCTGTCGCTCCAGCACTCTGCCAGCCCCTCCAGCACTCTGCCCAATGTCGTCCTTGACATTGCCTGTTCCGTCGTCTCCGTCTCCATTCTCCGGTTATTTAACTTTCTTCGCCTTTTTTTTGTACTCCCCGTACTTGGCCACCACTGTGGCGAAGTGAGCTATTGTGCTCTTGTTTAATAACCAGTCCGAGTCAGAGATTTTGTGAACTGTGTGTTTTATTTCATATAAAACACACACACGCACTTCCTAGCCAAATCTGTCTCCTCTTCTGTCCCAGCCCTTTTGAAGACCTCAGGCTCACTGTTGAACAATCAAGGCAATTGGCTAATTGACAATAACGATCCTATAATCAATCGTCACCAATTGCCCGATTGCCGACAGCTGTGCCGGCTCCATAAACCACCCGCGTTCACTCTCTCTCTTGCTAGCTGCGCCTAAAACCACGCCCCCCTACCACATATATACACACAAAAAATGTCCTCTACATATTCATGCTATATTTACACACACATACAAACACTTTCTCTCTCACACTCACTCAGTATATACCTGCAGGGCTCCAGTAGCGTTTCCAACCTCTGCAGTTTGTCCATTTCAGGTGTTGTTGGTATGGCAATCTTGGTGTTGTGTGTGGTGAGGACATCCCTCAGTGGCTGTTCATTTCTGCGGACGCTTTTTATCATGTCCAGAGTCGAATTCCATCTGGTTGGAATGTCTTGTATAAGCGACTCCTTCTTTTGTCCATGTTCAATTTGTTGTTGTTCTAATTCTGCAGCACTTGCTGGACTGTGTTTAAAATGGCCCACAACTTTTCTGCATTTGGCCAGGACATGTCAAACGCACTGTTCTGCAGAGATACTGTGACAGAACGCTGGAGACTGTGCGCGACGCAGGGGACGTGTTCAAAAGGCAGATGTCTCGCAGCAGTGATCATATTTCTTGCACTATCTGTGCTAAGTGTGCTGACTTTATTTGAAACATTCCACTGCTGTGCAACATAAATAAAATGTTCCGCGCACGTTTCAGCAAAATGTCTGTCTTCTGTTTTCACATGTGAATGCAGCTCCCACTGTTCATCAATATAATGCACTGCAACTCCGAGGTAATTATGTTATGTTCCGGACTCAGAGACCCAAATGCAGACAAGGATAATGCAGAAACGTAGTTTTATTCCAGTCCAGTGTCAAAAGCCAGGTAATCCAGAGATATCAAACAAGATCCAAAATCAAAGTCAGAAAAAGCAAAAGTCAAAACCAGAAATCAAAGGCTAAGGTACAAAAAAGGCTAGGCTAATCAACGTAGATAAATGCAAAGGAAAAGTCGAAACCAGGAAATCAAAAGGCTAAGGTACAAAAAGGGCTAGGCTAATCAATGTAGGTAAATGCAAAAGAAAGTCGAAACCAGGAAATCAAAAGGCTAAGGTACAGATAAGGGCTAGGCTAACTCGGAGTCAAAAACAAAGGGGTGTCTCAAATATCTAAACAAATCTCTGGCTTTACAACAACAGGCTCAGGAAAAGTGATCAACGTTCTGACAAGGAACAAACTGATTTGTGGGTCTATATATACGTAGGAAAGGGAGGGGAACAAACTACGTGAGGTTAACACATGAGGTAGCAATGATACAATCACGGAAACATAACAAAGACATGGAAGGGACTCAGAAACATGCATAACAAACAACGGGCTCGAAGAGGAGCGGAGTGTGCTCAGTAATCACAAGAGGTGAAAACTACATACAAACAGCTGGGGCGAATTACAGAGATCGCGGTTAATCTGTTAGTAGACCGTTAGTTGTTAGTATTGAAGAATTGCTTCGTATTTCTCAATTACACTTTTGTTCGTTGCTGGTACTTGCAATTACGTTCAAGGAATAAGAGGGTCTTGAAACAGTTCCGTGATGAAAGACAGTAGCTGGTTTATTCGTAGTTACAGTTCAATGTAGTTTGTCAGCGTTCCAGTCTAACATGCAACATCTACCAGTCTACCATTCTAACATGTAACCTTCTACCAGTCTGACCGTCTAACATTCTAACATTCCAAACCAGGCCAGCATTTATACAAATATCTCAGGAGGTATCCTATAGGTGGGGCCAGACAGGGAAGTCTCGTGGATGTGTATCCCCGGGAAACTCAGTGGGACATTGATGCCGGTGGGAAGTACTTTAAGAGTACTTGCATATGAAAGGGCGCTTCACACCCAGACAGAGACGGGGTGGCTGTTAGGCACTGACATACATGTCTTACTTTGATGTGGGAGGAAACCGGAGTGCCCGGAGGAAACCCACGCAGACACGGGGAGGACATGCAAAACTCCACGCAGACAAAATCCTCAGCCAGGATTTGAGATTCGGGCCTGGGACCTTTTGCTGCGAGGCGGCAGTGCTATCCACTGCCCCACCGTGCTGCCCAAAGGGAGAAATGGCAGTAAAAACAAAAAAAAGAATCGAAAGGGGGAATCAGTGTAGGTGGACGGATGCGTTTAGTCACACGCAGGTTTGGTAGGTTATGCTTGTGAGCCAAACTTAGGGTGTGTAGTGCGTGTCAGTATATGGCTGTGATTGTCTCAGTCTCTAGTCCCATTCACGGCAAGAGTTCGTTGGTGCCCTTGGAAGTTCAAGATTCTCCGGTGGTGAATGTTCCTTCCTCGGAGACCTCGTCGTCTTGGCGTAGGGGGACATCACAGTGGTGGGGATACCTGGTCGTCTCGAACCTGAATCAGGCAAAAGGAAAAGTGCGGCAGTATCAAGGAAATCTTGACACATCTAATAGGCCATATGGCCTACAACGTCGTAATTTAAACGACACAACAAAGAATGTGCTATGTAGGTTCCATTTAAAACACTTCTAATAGGTTATCACTTTATGTCACGTCAAAAGTAAAAGCTATCCAGTCCTGACATTCTGGGACTAAAGGAACAGTCCAATATGCATTCACCATATCAATCAGTGTAGCGATGCAATGCTCAGGTTTCAGTGAGTTAAATATCCTAGACGGATCTGCTACAAAAGGTGTCAATTTATCAATTGCTTTACTTGCCCCTCTGGAATCAACAGTCAAACGCCAGCTGCCGTTTGCTTTCTTCACGGGCCACAAACGACTATTTGAGAAACTCTGAGTTTTCACCAAAATGTGTCGTTCTTCAAGTTCTTTGATAGGTCTGATACCATCGATTGCCTCCCTGTTAAGGGGGTCCTGTTGCGTGCTAGGGGGAGGTGTCCCGGTAAGTAACACCGGCTCTATATTAAGAAAACCACAGTCGTTCTTACTTTCTGTCCAAATTGGTTGTTTGGCGACATCTGCTTTTTGTAGCCGTCTTAATTTCCAAATAGCTTTACCGTCATAAAATTCAAGACTCGAGTTTAATTTTAATAGAACGTCCATGCCCAGTAAGGGCTGACACACTTCTCCAACCCATACATTAGCCGTGACCTCCGTATGTCCTACTGAAATGGGCATAGGCTGCGTCTGTCGCAACGTCACAGCCTGTCCCCCTACACCATAACATTGTTTTACACAGTCTGTTAAAGGCAAGATATTGTCGTTTGCGTGTGAAGCAGGTACAACAGTTAGTTTAGCGCCAGTGTCTATAAGGAAATCAACGTCTATTTGCCGGTTAATGGTCGTGCATACATAAAGTCCATCTTTTGATTGCCTCACTGCGGCCGCTATGCGTCTCAGTGAGGCGTCCTCTCGTTTAAAGGAACCGCTGAAAGAATGGCCTTTTTCTGACTATCACTTAAGCTTGCAAAACGTTTGTTAAAATCCTCAGTGTCCCCCTCTGCGTAATTGCGCGTTGAGGGGGCATCGTTTCTGTGTTGTTTTGGTGCCTGGCACTGTCTCCAATAATGTCCCGGTTTCCCACAATTACGACAGTTATTGTTACGTTTAACATCTGCGCGATTATGTCCACGACTATTCAAATTACGGATCTTACATTCTGTATCTAATTCAACCCTTCTAGCTGCCGATAATAACTGGTCAAAAGTGATGGTTTCATCTTGCCAATCTGGTTTGCTAAGTTTAGTGGCTGATCTTATCTCTGGCAACAGCGCTTGCATAAACGTTGTTTTAAGAGGGCCATTTACACTTGAAAAAAGGTTATCACGTTTTATCTCCTTAATTCCCAAATGTCTTAAAAAGGTTTCAGAAAACCGTTCAGCAAAGACATCAACAGCCTCGCCAGTCTTTTGAATGCACGCTGCAACTTTTCCCCAATTTGTGGATGCATTTGTCGCTTTTTGTATGAATTCCTCAATTGCCTCCCATCCCTTGGCAAGATTCTGACCATCACCTCCCAACGCACTAGTAACAGACGAGTTTAGTTTGTTAACCTCTGTGGGAGTTATTACCGTGGCCATTAATTGTACACCGTCATACGGATGCAGACAATAAATTGTTTTCAACCGATTGATTTTAGCCCATGTGTCCATGCCTGCAACTCACGGATGTTTTAAATCCTGCGACCACTTGTCAATGTCTTGGGGCTTGGTTGGTTTGTGACTGGACTGAATTTCACCCGCTACCCGTCTTTGAGTTAACGCTCTCAACTGTGGTGTCGGAAATAGTTAGAAAACCACTCGGCCGCTCAGGACAGGAGGCTAGCGGGCTCGGCCGCTCAGGACAGGAGGGTAGCGGGCTCGGCCGCTCAGGACAGGAGGCTAGCGGGCTCTGCCGCTCAGGACAGGAGGCTAGCGGGCTCGGCCGCTCAGGACAGGAGGCTAGCGGGCTCGGCCGCTCAGGACAGGAGGCTAGCGGGCTCGGCCGCTCAGGACAGGAGGCTAGCGGGCTCGGCCGCTCAGGACAGGAGGCTAGCGGGCTCGGCCGCTCAGGACAGGAGGTTAACTGGTCCCGCAATTTGAGAGGAGGCAGGGAACGGGACGGGACTGGTGGCGTGGAAAGGGACCGGACAGAAGGCATGGACCGGTGCGGGACAGGAGGCATGGACCGGGGCGGGACAGGAGGCATGGACCGGGGCGGGACAGGAGGCATGGACCGGGGCGGGACAGGAGGCATGGACCGGGGCGGGACAGGAGGCATGGACCGGGGCGGGACAGGAGGCATGGACCGGGGCGGGACAGGAGGCATGGACCGGGGCGGGACAGGAGAGCTGGGACGGGACGGGACAGGAGAGCTGGGACGGAACGGAACCGGAGAGCTGGGACGGGACGGGACAGGAGAGCTGGGACGGGACGGGACAGGAGAGCTGGGACGGAACGGGACAGGAGAGCTGGGACGGAACGGGACAGGAGAGCTGGGACGGAACGGGACAGGGGAGCTGGGACGGAACGGGACAGGGGAGCTGGGACGGAAAGGGACAGGGGAGCTGGGACGGAAAGGGACAGGAGAGCTGGGACGGAAAGGGACAGGAGAGCTGGGACGGAAAGGGACAGGAGAGCTGGGACGGAAAGGGACAGGAGAGCTGGGACGGAAAGGGACAGGAGAGCTGGGACGGAAAGGGACAGGAGAGCTGGGACGGAAAGGGACAGGAGAGCTGGGACGGAAAGGGACAGGAGAGCTGGGACGGAAAGGGACAGGAGAGCTGGGACGGAAAGGGACAGGAGAGCTGGGATGGAAAGGGACAGGAGAGCTGGGGCGGAAAGGGACAGGAGAGCTGGGGCGGAAAGGAACAGGAGAGCTGGGGCGGAAAGGAACAGGAGAGCTGGGGCGGAAAGGAACAGGAGAGCTGGGGCGGAAAGGGACAGGAGAGCTGGGGCGGACAGGGACAGGAGAGCTGGGGCGGAACGGGACAGGAGAGCTGGGACGGAACGGGACAGGAGGGCTTGGACGGAACGGGACAGGAGGGCTTGGACGGGACGGGACAGGAGGGCTTGGACGGGACGGGACAGGAGGGCTTGGACGGGACGGGACAGGAGGGCTTGGACGGGACGGGACAGGAGGGCTTGGACGGGACGGGACAGGAGGGCTTGGACGGGACGGGACAGGAGGGCTTGGACGGGACGGGACAGGAGGGCTTGGACGGGACGGGACAGGAGGCTTGGGCAGGGACGGAAGGGTGATGGATCCTCCGTCAACGGGTGGCCGAGCCCGTCGACGGAGCCGGGAGCCAGGACCCCATCGCTTCCTCCCGGGACCATAGCCCCTCGGGCAAAGGGCAAGACGGGTACCTTCAAAATTAGAAGGTGTGGGGTTGTGGCTAGGCTCGGAGCTATCCGGATGGAGAGAGACCACTCCGAGCCTAACGGAGTGGGAGCTGGGAGGAGGAGTCCGGAGTGATGGGTAGTGGTCGGCATGACGGCGGGCAAACTCCGGATTTTGCCCCCAGATTCCCATGAGGTATTCCTCATAGGAATCCGAGCCGAATGGGTCGATCTCCATAGAGTGGAAGGCCTGCTGGGTCCCAACTGGCGAGTTTGTACTGTTACGATCGGTGATAACAGGAACCCAATAGCAGGCAGGAGTGAACAAAAACGATGTTTAATTCCAGAAGGAACAAAATCACAGTCCAGGGGGAAGTCAAGACAGGCAGGGGTCATACACGGGAAGACACGGCAGAGGTACAAAAACAATATCCACGGGGAAGTCAAAAACAGGCAGGGGTCGAACACGGGAAGACACGGCAGTGGTACAGAATAGCAATCCAAAAGAATGGTCGCGAGAACACGTTCAGGGGTCGAAGCCAGAAAATCCGTCAAAACAAATAACAAAAGAACAGACTACAAAAACTGACAAACAAACTCAAAACTAACCTAAACTCGAAACACGGAACAGACTCGGAAAAACAGATAACACTAGAAACACGGAAAACAAAAACTCGGAACAGATAATTCTACTACGGGAAAAATACTGGAAACAGACAAGCTACAATTAGTAAGTTTTAAATGACGAACTCGCGACGAGAAACAAAGACAGCAGGTATAAATGCATGTGTAGACAGGTGCAAACAATAAGCTCGAGAATGGCAGGAAATGGAAAACAGCGAGAGAGCTAAGACATTTAACAAGGCAATTAGTAATTCGTTAGTAATTATCCTATCCTAGCCCTGTCGTTAGTAAATTAGTTAACAAGACAATGACTGGATACGTAAGGAAACACTAAACAACTGTGGAAACGTGATGAGAACTAAATTGTTAGTTTGTGTTAGTAATAATTCTATTAAACCCTGACATTAGTAGATTAGTTAACCACCCCGTGTTTAGCCAGTTAGTAATTAATAAGTCCTATATAAATGTTAGTAGTGCAGGGAATACAAACGAAGTGTACAGAAACGAAAGTAAAACTCCGTGAGAGGGAGCGAGAGATTCAGCACAGAACGCAAGGCTGCGGAAAACATGGAAAAGTGTATGCTACCGAAACTGACAATACTATACATGACAGAATAACAAAAACACACTCAGAACATAACAATCCTATAGGTGGGGCCAGACAGGGAAGTCTCGTGGATGTGTATCCCCGGGAAACTCAGTGGGACATTGATGCCGGTGGGAAGTACTTTAAGAGTACTTGCATATGAAAGGGCGCTTCACACCCAGACAGAGACGGGGTGGCTGTTAGGCACCCCCCCCCCCCCCCAGACAGAACCTGCATAGTGTATTAGAGCATACAGGTTTGACTTTAACTAAAACATGTTGCTAAATTATCTTTGAAATTACTAAAATCTAACAGTATACATTTATGTTAATTGTTTTAGTAAGTGCATTTAACTAATAAACCACCCGAGTGATTGTTAGCACGAGTTAGTAATCTATACAATTACACGTAAAGGAAACCAGGAAGTAGCATAACACGAAACCCTCGGAAAATCCAGAAGTCACCTAAACAGTGCATATGTAGCCGTGCTAAATATATTTTTATTTATTTATTTATTTTATTTTGTTTCCTTATCTCCTTAAATCTGTCTTTTATTGTGGTGAACTTCCCCAAAATTAGTTCCCACCTGTAAATAGGTTCCCACCCTATTGGTTTTCAATGGCATACCTTTTTGTTCCCCTGGGGGATTACTTTGGGGTTACACCCCCAAGCCCAGCGTCAGTGAGTGTGTATGCTCTGAGCTGATGAGTCACGGTTTCAGATGCTCTCTTCAAACTTTATATTTCCTTTGTTTTGCTTTAAAATGATACTATAGTGATACATACTGTAATGTGATGTGCTAGCGAACTTGTTGGTCTAGCCTCTATTGTATGAATAATTTGTAGTTTAATTTTTAAGACTGAATTAACCACGTGCGTGGTCTGCTAATTTAATTAGCTTTGTGCTAACTACAAAGGCGTGTTATGCGCATTTGCGGGTTAATAGTCAGCGTGTGCTGGTTGAGTTTTAATGGTGTTGCTTCGTATGTAATGTCATACTTTAGTGTTTCATGTGAGTTTTGTTATTTTTTGTAGAAGTGGAGAGGTGCAGATGACTGTGTGTGACGCCTGTTTTCTTTTTCTCTTGTGAAGGTATGCTTGTTTGAAGAGTTTGTTCCTAATATTTTTGCATTATAAAAAAAATAAGGGTTGATATGAGTGGGATGATTTAATGATTTGTATTATGGTAAATGTGTTTTCAAATGTTTTATTGCACTTTATTATAGTTTATTACATTTTGGATACTATTTTAGTCTGTGCACTTGTTACGTGCCTGTGTTATTCTTTTGTGGACTTCCCTGCCTTCGCCTGCCACCACCTTCATTCGCTGTGCCGCCTGTCAATCATCCCGCTGTCATCTATCCAAGCCCTCTGTCATTTCAATCATCCAATCAGAACCCGCCACCTCTGCCATATAAACTGGACTGTTTGCCATTAGCGGGAGGGTAGTTTTTGGGGTCAAGTGTGTGTGTTGGTGTGCTGTAAATCCCAAGTTTGTCTACCATATTTTTGTTTGAATGTGTTTCTGTTCTATGTACACTTGCAGGTCTTTGGACAGGTAAGACTGGGGGCTCCTATACATATGCCCGTAGAGTGTTTATGTATAGAACCACTAGTCCATAGGGGTGATTGCCAACCACTGTATTTTTCTGGTCTGCTAGTTAGAGTAGTTAGGCTTTTGTTTTGTGTACTTGATACACTAGATTAGTTACTACTCTCTGTGTTAGCTAGTTTCGTTTTGGGTATTCTTTTGGCAACATCCAGCGTCCCTTGAGCCTGGTTGTGTGAGTCTGGTTTGTGTGTTATGTATTTAGTGTTGCACTGTTTCTTTATTTCTTTACCACAGTAAACTTATGAACTGAGTTGCTATCCGGTCTGGTCTGTTTTTATATTGTTATTACTAGTTCATAATAATTTTACATCACCCGGTATAATAACATCTAGTTACCTACCCCATGCACCCCTAGGCCCGTGGGGATCGTAACAGCACTTTATGTTTTCATATTTTGGTCTGTATGTGTAGTCTGTATGCTGCATATTATATGACGGGTGAGTGAGCGTGTATGTTCTGAGCTGAAGTGGAGAGGTGCAGATGACTGTGTGTGACGCCTGTTTTCTTTTTCTCTTGTGAAGAATAAATCCCACAGATTCTCCAATGCAGTGCGCATCTCATTCAATGATAACACAACACAACGCAGAAAATAGTCCGCTACAAATGGTGCCGTGACCCAGATTCTTCAGATCAGCCACTGCAGATCGCCGAGGTCAAGCTGTGAGCAAGTAAGCATATCGTGCGGTACGCAGGAAGAATCCGAGGGCCGTATTGACTGTTGATGAATCTGTTTTTCCTTAATCTGATCATTACTGGTCGTTTCCCCGCTGGTTTTATACAACTGCAAAATTGTACTGATTTCGTTGTATTGATTTCACTGTATTGATTTAACCTGAACTGTAATGGAGTTTACACCAGTTGCCAGTATTGGGAGGGGTAGAGGGTGGATGTATACACGTGACCCAGACGGAGGGCAGGTCAGGCAGTTAGGCTTTAGTAGTAGCCTAGACATGGATAACGCCATGCCTGTAGTGAAACCTAAGACTCCCTATCCCACCAATATTAATAGTGACAGTGGTCTAGGTATGGATGCTGCCGCATCTGTAGTGAAGCCTAAGACCTCCACCCCCATCATTACTAATAGTGACACCCTAGAGCAGTTACGTGACTTGCTAGGAGAGCTAGGGACCCAGATTGGTGACTCTGTTGTTAGTCGCATATTAGCCAATCAAACACCTATCCCCACAAGAAGTCCCCCACCCCCCATAACTCTCCCGCCATTTGATCCTCTGCCCTCCACACTCGACATGTCTCGACTGAATGTCGTAGTGAAGACAGATTCTAAGGAACCGGCGATGTATAGAGGAGATGGCACAGACAAATACACAGTTCAAGAGTGGATATACTTGATGGACGTGTATCTACGCAAAAAGAGCTGCCCTACTGCAGAACAGATGGATGAAGTCCTATGGAAAAAGAATGGTGATTTACGTATCTGTGTGGACTACCGGTGGCTTAACGCACGCACAGTGAAGGACGCTCACCCAGTACCCCACCAAGCTGACTGTTTTGGCTGCTTTAGGGGGAAATGCCATATTCAATGCCATGGACCTGACATCAGGGTTCTATAACATCCCCATGCACGAACAGGACAAGAAGTTTACAGCCTTCACTACACCAGTAGGCCTCCATGAGTTCAACAGACTACCACAAGGCCTGTGTAATAGCCCGGCAAGTTTTATGCGCCTTATGATGAATATCTTTGGAGACCAAAACTTCTTGACTCTGTTGTGCTACTTTGATGATGTGCTAGTGTTTGCCCCAAACGAAGAAGAAGCCATTAAAAGACTTGAAATGGTCTTCGGTCGGCTGAGGGGACATGGACTGAAGTTGGCACAGAAGAAGTGCCACTTCTTTCGGCGAAGTTCTTGGGTCACATCATTGATGAGAGTGGAGTTGCTACTGACCCAGAGAAAGTGCAAGCCATCACCGCTTTGAGCGAAGCAGACCTGATGATGGAGGATGGAGTCACACCTTCAGCAAAGAAGATAAAGTCCTTCCTCGGCATGGTGATGTACTATCAGAGGTTCATACAAAACTGCTCCAGCATGGCAAAGCCTCTGTTCTCCCTGACCGCTGCTGCAACGGGCAAGACCAATGCAAAATGCGCTACACACTTCAAGAGACTCAGCCCAGGTGATTGGACTCAAGAGCAGAGTAATGCATTCAACCAGCTGAAAACCGCCCTGCTGAGTTGTGTAGTGTTAGCCCATCCTGACTTAAATCGCCCATTCGTCCTCTCAACAGATGCCTCGTTGGATGGATTGGGCGCTGTACTTTCTCAAGTCCCCGAAGGAGGGAGCAAGGCATGTCCCATCGTCGTCGCGAGTAAATCCTTGACCCGTGCACAGACAAAGTACCCAGCCCATCGTCTGGAGTTCCTCGCTCTCAAATGGTCTGTGTGTGACAAATTCAGTCATTGGCTGAAGGGACATTCCTTTACTGTCTGGAAAGATAATAACCCGCTAACTTACATCCTCACAAAGCCAAAGCTGGACGCTTGGGAACAGCGGTGGGTGTCGAAGTTGGCACCATACAACTTTAGTATACAGTACATCCCAGGCAGTAAAAATGTTGTAGCAAATGCACTGAGCAGACAACCATTTGTCAAGATGCGAGTCAGCGAGAGACTCATGGCAGAGCCATATGGAGCTTTGCTCGAGGAAACACAGCACATCCTAGATGACTCCATACAGAACGTCTTCCGGCTGAGCACAAACTGTCAAGAGGCGAAACTGTGAGTCTGAAGCGGGATGTCGCACTATGAGCAGTGAAGAGGTGACAGCGGTCTTAGATGGCCAAATTGAGTGGGAGAAGGGATCGAAAGGAAGAGTGATCTCCTGGTTGACTCATGATGTACAAAAGCTCACCCCACCAGGCCAAATTGCATTACCAGTATTCTCCCTCGCTGAGCTCCAGGACAAGCAACAGGAAGACACTGTAATAGTAAGAGTCATCCACTATGTGACACGTGGCAGGAGACCATCTAGGAGAGAACGGGTCAATGAGCCTCTAAAGGTCCAGAAAATACTAAAGCAGTGGGACAAGCTGAAGATGTTGGATGGAACCTTGTACAGAGTGCTCAAAGATTCGCTGACTGGGAAGAGGCGCTACCAGTACGTTGTTGCTGCAGCTTTGGTCAAGCAAGCTCTGCAAGGCAAGCTCTGCAAGGCATCCACGACGAAGCTGGGCATCAAGGCTAATACAGAACCTTATCCCTGGCAAAACAGAGGTTCTACTGGGCCGACATGGAACGAGATGTTCGGGAATATGTCAAGTCCTGCAAGCGCTGTGTAGTGAGCAAAACACCAGAACCCGAAGGTAGAGCCCCTCTCGAAAGTATAAAGACAACAAGCCCTCTTGAGATGGTCTGTATTGACTTTTGGTCAGCAGAAGTCCCAAACGGAAAGAATGTGGATGTCCTGGTCATTACGGATCACTTTACAAAGATGGCCCATGCCTTCCCATGTCACGATCAGTCAGCAAAGCAAGTTGCTCGCCAACTCTGGGACAGATACTTCTGTGTTTATGGCTTCCCGGAGAGAATCCACTCCGATCAAGGAGCCAACTTTCAGAGTCAGCTGATTCAAGAGTTTACAACAGCGTATCACCCCATGGGAAATGGTGTTGTTGAACGGTTTAACCGGACATTGGGAAGTATGATCCGAGCACTACCTCCAAGATCAAAGCAGAAATGGCCCCAGATGTAACATTGACCTTTGCCTACAACTGTACCGCCCACGAGTCAACGGGCTATGCACCATTCTACTTAATGTACGGAAGGATCCCTAGACTCCCAGTCGACGTGATGTTCCACAACGTGGAAAGAGATTGCGACATCGCTGACTATAACAAATACGTCCTTAAGTTGAGGGAGGATCTAAGGGAGGCACTATTATCTGCCCAGGTCAATGCAGTCACCAGCCAGAAGCGCCAGGCAGAGGTGTACAACAGGAGGACCAAAGGTCATGACATCGAGGAGGGAGATCAAGTTCTGCTGGCCAATAAGGGTGAAAGAGGATGCAGGAAATTGGCGGACAAGTGGGAGTCTACCCCATATGTGGTGGTTGCAAGAGACCGGAGGTGTCATACCTACCGTGTCAAGAACACCAGCAGTGGGCATGAAAGGGTTGTGCATCGCAACCTCCTTCTGTGTGTAAACTTCCTGCCACTTGAGATGGAGGACGAGGATATTGAATCATCGTTCGCAGAGTCGACTGAGTCAAGCTGTGATGGGACAAAAAGTGAGGTGTCGGAGGTGGTGACAAGGGATGTTACAGAAGACCGAACAATCAATTGGGTTTTGGGTAGTCCTGTCCCCAGTCCACCCTCAGAGTGCCCTGACGCTGATGAAGGCCCCGAAGACATTGAGCATGATGATAGCATTAGCCAAAGGCCAATTAGTGTGTCAAGTGTGGTTGATGCGATGGCCAATGGTAATGTCCCCCATGGCGAAGTGAACAGTACAGTGTCTAGAATAAGGACAAGGGTAGGCAGGCTAGTGAAACCTGTCGATAGGCTGATTCAGAACATGACACAGAAAAAAAGGTCCTCAGTCCCTGATTTTGCTAGGTCCTTATTTGTGAGATGAGTACCCCTGTGAAACATCATGAATATTCATTACAGCAGCAGTGATAGTTATTAAACACTCCTTGTTTGACAAAGGTATAGTTAGTGTTAACTTATGAGGTGGTGTACAAGGCACCCCTTTTTTTGCAAGTGTATCCAGGAGGGATTGCGCAGCCCTCGTGGGTCATTTTCTCAGTAAAGTGAAGTAACTTATTAGTTGCAGAAGGTGAACGTATGGGAGTACTCTGCTAGGTTTTGAGATGTTTTGGTGAAGTTCAGAGGGGAGTATGTAGCCGTGCTATATATATTTTAATTTATTTATTTATTTTATTTTGTTTCCTTATCTCCTTAAATCTGTCTTTTATTGTGGTGAACTTCCCCAAAATTAGTTCCCACCTGTAAATAGGTTCCCACCCTATTGGTTTTCAATGGCATACCTTTTTGTTCCCCTGGGGGATTACTTTGGCGTTACACCCCCAAGCCCAGCGTCATGCTCTGAGCTGGTGAGTCACGGTTTCAGATGCTCTCTTCAAACTTTATATTTCCTTTGTTTTGCTTTAAAATGATACTATAGTGATATACTGTAATACTAGCGAACTTGTTGGTCTAGCCTCTATTGTATGAATAATTTGTAGTTTAATTTTTAAGACTGAATTAACCACGTGCGTGGTCTGCTAATTTACTTAGCTTTGTGCTAACTACAAAGGCGTGTTATGCGCATTTGCGGGTTAATAGTCAGCGTGTGCTGGTTGAGTTTTAATGGTGTTGCTTCGTATGTAATGTCATACTTTAGTGTCATGTGAGTTTTGTTATTTTTTGTAGAAGTGGAGAGGTGCAGATGACTGTGTGACGCCTGTTTTCTTTTTCTCTTGTGAAGGTATGCTTGTTTGAAGTTTGTTCCTAATATTTTTGCATTATAAAAAAAAAAAAAGGGTTGATATGAGTGGGATGATTTAATGATTTGTATTATGGTAAATGTGTTTTCAAATGTTTTATTGCACTTTATTATAGTTTATTACATTTTGGATACTATTTTAGTCTGTGCACTTTTTATGTTTTCATATTTTGGTCTGTATGTGTAGTCTGTATGCTGCATATTATATGACGGGTGAGTATGTTCTGAACTGAAGTGGAGAGGTGCAAATGACTGTGTGACGCCTGTTTTCTTTTTCTCTCGTGAAGAATAAATCCCACAGATTCTCCAATGCAGTGCGCATCTCATTCAATGATAACACAACGCAGAAAATAGTCCGCTACACATACACGAGACAAGGTAAACAAACACACGAATGCGACTCTGACAACCCACGAACAGAGGGGAATGCAATGATGATAATACAAACAGACAGATATACAGAATATAACAAATTATGGTTACCCAGCGATGTCCAGTAGTCTCCAGTGAGAGCAACAGTTGGTGCACGTTGTAACGCCGTTGCTTTTGTAGTCCTCTCCTTTTCATACAACTCGTGTATTCTTCTTGTGATGGTGCGTCTTGAGGGAGGCTCATATGTGCCGTCATTCGTTGCGATCCGAAGAACATTCCTCAGACCGACATCTTCCACAGTACTAATCGGCCTGAAGTTTGTAGCTATCCACTTCGCTATGGCATTTGTTAGCTTGTCTTGCTTTTCTTGATCAATACTTCTCCCACACGCTACATCCAACGTAGTCTGCCGAAGCCTCCCTCCACTGTTTGTTTGGGTGGGTGATTTGCTGGCATCAATGCTGTGTTTTTTATTTAAATGGTACTTCAGACTCGAAGTACTCCGGTGATAACAAAATTCGTCTTTGCAGTGGTTGCAAATAAGTTTTGGTTTTATCAACTCCGCCGTCTGGTAGAGATTTATAATGAAAATGTCCATGTAAGATTTTGGTTGCTTTCTCCATTTTTCTGTTCCCGCCAGTTATTTTCTGTTCCGGTTGCAGTGAGCAACTGACTTTCAAAATAATAAAAAAATGCGTTAACGCGCGATAAAATAATTGTCGGCGTTACCGCCTTACCGCGATAATAACGCGTAAACTTGCCCAGCACTAAAAAAAAATATATATATACTCATTCATTCATGAACCATTCTACAAACAGATTTGTTCTCAAGACGTACTTTCAAACTTTATGAACCTTCTGGCAAACTTTTTTTTTTTTTTTTTTTAACTTTGGATTTTTTTGTCTTGGGTAGAACAAAAGCGCAGAACGCAAACATCAATTAATCCCGAAATGTTTGTAAGCAAATTTTAAAGGAACTCTTAAGAACAAATGTGTTTGGAGAGTGATTGGTGAGTGAAGCCGAATGTAGCCTAAAGTTAATTTGTTTCTCCCTTGTGCTGCACGTAATTATTCCATTTGGTCCATTTCAATGAATTAAACACACAAATCAGTAAATACAATGTTTTTATATTGTTTAGCGCATAATTTTGACTGCACAGACCTTTCCTTTCTTTTAATAGGGAAGAATTGTTAAGACGTCTCTGGATACATTCAAGCACATCGATTAAGAGTACAACATGCCCATCAACAATCTAAGGTAGGCTATGCAGTGAAATTCCTATTATTGCATGCAATATGTGCATTCAAATATTCTGCAATCACTGTGAAAATGTAACTTCTGTGATAAGACGCTGCCTTTCACCTATGAAAACCGAGTTAGATTCCTGCTTAGTTTACAAATTAGTGCGCTAACTGTGTCCCTCATGCTTGTTATTGATTATTATTATTATTATTGTTACTATTATTCTGGACCCGTTTTGTACACATGTCATCTACATATAGGCTACAGGGTGAGAAATTGGCATCCGCCAAATGCGGCAACATTTCAGAATTGTCGGGTAAATTTATCAGACCTACCCGCCACAATGGCGTGTAGCAAAGTGGATACAAGCAGGAATAAAAAAATAAAACTGGCTTCTTTCTCTGATTGCCTAAACGTGACAGGGGGAAAAAATCGCTTGTTAGAAAGCCCGAGGCAAGCCCTTTCAGAATGATAACGGGTTTCACTTAATATTGTCTGTTAACATCATTTTATTAGTTATTATCATTTTATTAGAAAACAAGATTGTTTACAAGTTATCAAAAAGAAACTTTTTTTTTCTACTTCCGCCAATTCCGATGGTCCGTATAGCAACAGAGTCCAGTGCAACTGATGGGCTATGCGTTCGATTTACCATAAAGCAATTTTAACAAGCGTCGCACAGCGTCACACAGAAAAACAAAAAAAATGACAAATACCTTTGCCAATACGCTCGAAGGTAAAAGTTATATTTCCGGACAGTTCGCTCTAACGTTAGGCCTACTGGCATCTGTTCGTACGGAAAAAACGTATGTAGTTGCCTATTGGATAATAGATTATATGAAATGTATGTAATAAATTTATAAACAATGTTTGACTGTTTAACCTGTAATACATTCTATAATAAATACTATTTTCTTAGAGCTTCTAAAGATGAGTGCATTCTGAAATGTTATTCTAGCAAAATCTATAAAAAAAAATTTAAACAAATTTAAAAAATGGTAAAATTTTGGAGTGGCTGGTAGGTCAGAAAGTTAATTTCCCACCCTGTACATATACATACGTAATTGGATCAAAATGTAAAGCTTTTCCTGCTTTAAGTTGGTATGCTGGTTTGTACTTTTACCACTATTTATATATATATATATATATATATATATATATATATATATATCCACACACACAGGTGCAGCTCAAAAAATCGTGAAAAAGTCGTGAAAAAGTTCAATATTTTTTGTCACTCATTTCAGAAAGTGAAACTCATATTATATAGATTCATTACACATAGAGTGAAATATTTCAAGCCTTTATTTCTTGTAATTTTGATGATTATGGCTTACAGCTAATGAAACCCAAAATTCAGTGTCTCAGAAAATGTGAATATTTTTCTTTAACATATTTTTAAAGTATCATATTTAATATTTGGTCGCATATCCTTTGCCTGCTGTTATTTTGCGGACATTGTTTTTTTTTAAGTATGGTATATGACTTAACTTGCATGAACTAACATATCTTAAAGATAAACAATGTGCTGTCACTGGATATTTGATATTTACACCTAGATCGCCACACTTGTACATGATAAAAGTACACCAGTGTATTTTCTATTTTTAAGGGACATGCATGGGGAGGTCAGACTTGAGGCTGATTTTGAAGTCAGTCAGCCCTGTGTCTGTGCCACCTGAGGTAGACAAGGGCAGCCATGCAGGGAATGAACAATCTTCCGAAGAGGTATTTTATCCCTATCCCATCTTGCATCAATTGTCATGTGTATGATGAGAATCTGTTGACATATTACTGAATTTGTATTTGGATCAAAGGTTGTGTGTTTTTGATAATCGGGACGAGGTTATTCATCAAAGCACTGTAAGCTCTCCACTCATCCGTACAGAAGGACAAAGCAATATAATTGAAACTTCTGAAACCTTGTTATTGGAGGATAGAGATATTATTTCTGATGAAGGTCTCGAAACATCTCTGCAGGAAACGAAGGCCAGTCCTGAAGGAGCTGTGGATCTGTCGGTTTCCCATGAAGAAGACCAGTCCCCTGAAAGGGTTTGTTGAAACAAATGTTACAATAATGTTGAAGTCAGTGAGAGAATACAATGTTTTTCAATATATTGGTAACACTTTACATTAAGTAGCACCTATACCTGTGTAGTCAAATTGTAGCCAATGTGGTAACAAGAGGTTAGTACTGAGTAATTCCAACGTATAGGTAACATGGCCCAGCAGTTGGTGGTATTCATAATTACACATGTGAAACAAGGCCAGCCCTGTTACATCTCTTCTGCTAAAATCAAATCATACCATGTCATCAGGACACATGGTGAAATTATCACATGGTGAAGGTTTATCATGAATATATGGCCTATAGTGTAAATGAAATATTTAAAGATATTTACCTGTGTAACTGTTGTTTCATGTTACCTACACGTTGGAATTACTCAGTAATAACCTTGTTACCAAATTAGTTGTGATTTAACTGTATAGGTGCAACTTAATGTAAAATGTTACCAATATATTTGGTGATTTCGTGGGAACTTTTAAATTCCTTCACTATTGAAAGGACACGAATAGACTATATTGTTGAGGTAGTCTGTTTTTTTCATAGGTTAATCATGTCCCATCTCATTGTGTTCCATTATAGTACAGAAAAAATGATGAAGATGGTGACGGTAGTGATGACGGCTTCTTCATCCACAGTCTTCCTAAGACACCATCTTTTTTTCTTCATTAATAAAATGGAATGGTGGAAATTGCGTCGGAAGCAGCGGAAAAGCCGGTTCATTGGACTGCAGTGGACCAATGTAATTTCTAAAGGCATCCGATCTGTACACCCCCACTGCAGTTTTGCATTTGAAGGTCATGCAGTGGGAGCCATTGGGTCTCGTAGAAAGACTCCAGTGTTTAGATGCCAGGGTTATTGTTTATTTGACGACTGTTCAGTGTGTGTGAAGGTCACCGTGGAGGACGAAATCTCCCTGAAAGCAAAGATGGAATTTCAGGGAGATTTCGTTAATCATAACCGGCAAGAACTGCGAGGGCGACCAGTCCGCGCAGATGAAAGGGCTCAACTCTCTGAAACACTCCAAACAAAACTGCCAAGATCCCTTTATTTGGAGAGAATCATCCATATGAAAGAATCTCTGATGGATTCCGGGTGTAGGGATGCAGCACCAACCCCTGGTGTCCTTAAGACCATATCCTGGGACTATAGAAGGAAGAAGAGGAGGCATCAAAATGAAATCCTGAGTCTTCAAATGATGGTGCAAGAGAAGACCAATTCACCTGATGAAGTACTTCAGAAGGTTTTTATGCATCCTAAGGGGGTGATGCTGTGGTCCCAATCCTCCATCAGAATATTCCATGACAGGTGCAGGGAAGACATTGTCTACCTCGATGCAACTGGAAGCATAATCCAGAAACCTGAAGCATCACCACCAATTTATGTGTATGAATTGGTGGTGAGAAACCATATAAAAGGATCGCCTTTCCCTGTTGCAACATATGTAACATGTGACCACACCACTGCCAGTATTCTGTACTTCCTTGGGGCATTTAAAACTGACCACCAAAAACAGTATGGCAAGACTACGCCACCAAAGATGATCATGTGCGATGGCTCTGTTGTGCTAATGCAGTCCATCGCACTGATCTTCTGTAAAAGGAATTTGGAAGATCTACAGTACTTTGCTATTGTCACTGGACAAGGCACTGATAAGCATTTTGCAATCCCTATTCTCCATCGATGTCTTAGCCATGTGATGAAGAATGCAAAGGAATTGTGCAAAAAACAGTAAGTGATTTTCTTTAAAAAAAATTAAATTAAATAAGATTGTCATTCTTGTTTTTTTCTTAATGTCAATTTCAAAAAAAAAAAAACCACTTCTGTTTACCAATAGTGCTCCCAAGAACTACCGGCTGTGCATGCATGTGTTTGGCCTAATGGCCAATGCAAGCACATTGCCTGAGTTGACCGAGATCCTCTTGAGTGCCACAGTCGTGTTCTCCAGCCTCCACAGCGACACAAACGTTGAGAGGCACTACGAGAACCTGTGCAGAATGCTGACAACAGTGACGGATCCAGCCACGTATGACGCACAAATTTCTCCTGAGGACTTTCAGGTACCTGAAGTTTACTATTTGTACACACACACATTATTGGCATCCTTGAAGATGAATAAGCAAGGCTGTACAAAAAACTGGTTTTGAGAAATATTTTATGTTCAAGATATGATAACTTAATTTCCCTATAATATAATGCTGTACAATAAAAGCATGATTTTTTTTTGGCAGAAAAGATCATTGGATTAAAATACTAATGAAACCATTTTCCCATGCAATTGACCAAAATATGATATTGTATTAGATTTCTTAAGGCCTTAATACATAATCACATGTGTCCATATATACATGCAGAATTAGTTAATCTAAAGTTATTGATTCATGATATTGGCCAATGATCACATGGTGAACATGTTTGGCTTAACACCTTTTATTAAACCAAAGAACTGAAAAACAACCAAAACTCCAAATAATGAAAGTGAAATTAATTCTGAACTACATTGTACCACCAAACATTACTCCACATGTTCAAGCAGCCAAACAAAAAAAGTATTTCCTTTAGGCCTGAGTGCCACTCTGTCTATTTATAAATTGGGAATCATCCTAAAATCGTGCACACGAACGAGCTTGTCGACTCCACCCAGTGAACGTTCTCAAATATTTCTATGATCGGGTTTTTTATATACTACGTCACCACTATACGTGATCTAAAATGGGTGTAGCCTATAGCCATTTCACATTTTAAGAATGTTTAAGAATGTTTATTGCATAGCCTAATATTTGTTAGAATAATTTAATTTCAATGAAGTTGTCACTGATGGCCATCAGTACAAGCCTCCTGCCTTCTGTATATCAACTATTATGACAATGCTTGTTAAAACTGCAAATTGATTTAAAGCTTTTAAACCATACACGTATTGATGATTGATTTTATTTTTTCTAAATGGTAAGCACCATGATGATGTTGGGAGAAATCATAGCTTTTTTAAATATTTCAACTTCGGGTGATGCACACTGGACCATCTAGTCTTGCGTAGTCAAACGTCAAGTCTCACAAACGTACTACCTAGTCGGGACCAATTCATATGGAAAATATTGGCAGCGTAATTTACGGCCCAAAGTATTGCGTCTCACAGTGCTTATACAAAACTAATCTTACACATGAGTGTCCAATAGCCTACATCTCCATTTGGGATATATAAAATATTCCCACGTCTGAAAAACGTGTTCATCCTGCATTACACCCGAATAGCCACAAAGAAATGTTTGTCAATGCTTGAACGTAATACAGGGTGTGACAATATATAGAGAAACGCTTACCCGCTTAACGTACTGGTGGACGAACCAGATATTCACATAGCGTCCTCATTTTATACGCACTTTTCAGAAACGTGTTAAAATTTCGCTTTGTAACTGCTGTCAATGTATTTTAGAATATGTGTAATTGGAGTATCATAATTGCATTGTTCCTTCATAAATAATTTAAAGTATCAGATGGTGTCTTCAGACGTTTGGTCCCTTTTAAAGGCCAAAAAAAGTATGCATACGGACGTCCACACGGACCTGTCGTTTCACCTACAAGCGTACCTTCTGCGTACCGTAATCATATTCCAACAGGGACGCCATAGTTTGCATTTGGTCGGCTAAAAAATGGGATATGCAGTCTACAAATGGGGGGTTGGTACCTGGTTGGTACGCTTGATATGAACGCAGACAATCAGGAGGACTGTGTCCGTGCATGCGTCTGCTCCCTGTTTTTAAAAACTAACAGTCTTCACTCATTTGAAAATATTTGAAAGCAATCAAATACTTGATACAAAAATAGTGCTTCAGCCTTTAATGGCCAACACTAATCAGATTTGGTGATACAAGCAGCAGTGCCCTGAAACTATTTAGCCTACTTTCACATTTTGTTGTTAATGTCTTAATTTGATAAAAATTAGATTAGGATTCAACATTCAGATGTACCAAAATCTGATTTATTTCACTACATCAATTTTGTGTAAAGAAAAAAATGTAGCAGTAGTTTAAGAGTGAGTTTTTGATGGGAGAATAAACTATTAACATCTACCAGATCCCGTTTTTAGGCCGACAATGCAAATGTAAACAAACCTTTTCAAATTCAATCCATTTGGAATTTAAAAAATGTTTCCAATCCATTTAAGTAATATAATTTGTAAAAAGCTAAACGGGGCTACCAGGCACCAAAGGGGGTGCCAAAGGGGTGAATCTCAAAAAAGGAAATATCATTCATATTTTAATGAACACATACTGGTATGGTATGTATTGCACATGAGCCTTGCTGCATTTCAAGAACATGACAGTATTTGAAGTTTATATATTGACTTAGTTAATCTTAATACCTTTCAAATACTATCAAATAATTAAAATAAGAATCAAATTTGAGAATTCTACTTGAAACAAGTAGATATAACTTAGTTATAAGAAGAATTGGAAATGGCTCAAATAAAATGTTTGGACAAACGAGTATTTGAAAACAAACTATTTGATTAGTATTTGTATTTGACCCAGGCCTGCTTTGTACAATATGCTTATTTGTGACATGCATTTCAGATCGATTTAGGACACAACCCCTTTGACACCCATTTCAAAGAAAACATCCGCACAGCACCTCTTGATGACGTTGGGGACACAAACGTGTATTATTCAAAAATGTTCATCCCTTCATTGGCTCGGTATTTCCTGCCGCAGGCAGCTCTTTGGACGAGCTTAATGCTGGGTAAGCTCCATCTTCATTTTGAAGAAATATTACATTTGGAAGTATATAGCCAATATTTCAGTCATGTTGGTATGTGGGTGTCAGGCATTGTGTAGAGCATTAGATTTGTATATGTATTTTTTCAGGTGACCTTGGGCGACATGGAACCAGCCCCCCATATGTAAAACAGTCAGCAGGAAAAATACACAGGTAATTTAAAACAACAATAAGGATGGGCCTATTATATGAGACTTGTTTCGAATGTACACAGTACAGGTAAAGATTTCAAACAACATGGAGTGGGTAAACTGAGGTGGAGAATACCACTGGAATTCCACTTCTGTTCATGATTCTGTCAAATAACTGCTCACTTCTAAACAATATGGAATCATTTGTAATAACATGGCTTGCTTGTGTTAAACTTATTTCAAAGAGTTTGCTGTTCTCATTTACTTTTATAGAAACAATACAACAGAAGGAGCAAGGCAGCATTTTCTGTCTGTCAGGGGTGCACAACAAGGGCAGATCCATTTCCAGATTTTGTGCCAACTTCTGCTCTTCATTCTTTAATTAGCTGAATCATATCTTGATCTGAGATTTGGATGAGCTACAGCTGCACACCAAGTTTTTACTGTAAAGGAGTTCACCAGTATAGTTTATACAGCTGTCATAAAAATCAAACTAAGGTAATTGGATGGAACAAAAACCAGACAGCAGGTCGGCCCTCCAGGACTGCAGTTGAGCACTACTGCTGTATGTGAACGAATATTGCATATAAACTTTTCAATCTTTAATTTGAACTACCATAACTTTCTAAATTATCATCTTGACTCGGTCATGTAACTATAAAGTGCCTGGCCTAACTGTACAAGATTTAGCCTCTGCTCACTAATCACACCGACCTTTCAGCATTGTACAAAGATCAAATTCTTGTCAAGTGCTATTCTATCAAGTGATCATGGTCATCCTTTATTCTTAGCATTTCAACTCTTGCCATTAAAAAGAAAATAATCAGCAAATGTCAAACCTGCTATAGCAAAGACCTCCATTATGGCAAAAGCTATATCAGCACATCATGTGTAATCTGTCTTACTTTTTAGCGGTGCTACTGCTTTTAATAGTGTTAATTAATTATATGAAATTGTGTATTTAAATGTCCTCATCTGGTCCATCCCTAGGTTATACTGGTCTGTATGTTTATAAATGTGCATATTTTGTGCTTCAATATAGCAGAAAACCAATCGCCAAAGATAGGACATAAGAATGTATTGGACTGAACTGATATTCCATCATGTACATTCATTTCCAGAACTTCACATCCAATAATAGGACACAGGGGATTATGGAGAAGAGTCAGTTGGACCTGAAGCGCATCAGGTTTCAGAGATGCAGGCTCACAAGACTGGACGATTTTGTCCTAACGTACCAGGAAAGCCACAATGCCCTGCTGAGGGAGTTCAGTGATACACTGCGGACTGCTAAAAAGAAAAAGGTTTGTGAACAAGTGCTTTTGTAACTAATGTGTTTTTATGGGTTTTTACTTTATACATTGTAGCGAAGTGAGTTAGACCGCTCGTAAATAACCAGGCAGAGTGCGATACTTCAGGAAACCGTGTGTTTATTTTGTCCAAAAACACACTCGCAATCCTCGCTCCCTTTCCTCCTCTGTTCCAGCCCTTTTCAAGACCTCAGGCTCACTGTTGAACAATCAAGGCAATTGGTTAATTGACCACAACAATCCTAGAATCAATCGTCACCAATTGCCCGATTGCCGACAGCTGTGCCGGCTCCCTAAACCACCCGCGTTCACTCTCTCTCTTGCTAGCTGCGCCTAAAACCACGCCCCCCTACCACATACATGTTTAACTATTGACTTGTTTTTATATCACAAGTGCTGTTCTTATTGAAGCAGTTCACTCACTGGTAAAGGCCAACAAAATATGATGATGAATGTTTAAACCATATTTTTACACCATTAGACCATAATGTCTTTCATTGTACTGGGCAGGCACACCGAGTCGACATAGAGAAATGGAAGAAGAGGAAACGGAAGAGGATGGGGTTTTATGTGACTACTATGGATAAGGCATTTCCTTTCCAGAACAAAAAAAAAAGAGGTAATGATGACCGTATGATCACTTGAATGTGTATTGAAATCGTTATGTCAAACACATGTACTTTGTGAAATTGAGTATTATGGTATATTATTACTCACATGTAAAATGCAGAGTAAACGGTGTGTGTAATGCTTTGCATTTGCACCATATTATGAAACCGAGTGCGGTGAAAGAGAGCATCTCAACATCTCCATCCAGGGAGACACAGGATGGTCCCCAAACTGTGACAGAGGAGGAGGTACTGGTTGAAAGTCCTACGGGTTCTCAGGTGTGTTATTTTAACCACATATTGATTACCATGAATACCATGCAGTAGCAAAGCAGTAATACGCATTTATAAAATAAATAATTCAGTCCTGACCCACAAAAATTAAGATTTATGTGACATTACTTAGATAAATGATTCACACTTATAATAACATGACATTCTGTTTGGTATACGTTAAAGCTAGTTTATGGTCTGTTCATATTGGTCATATTGATTGTGTCCCTTAACTGTTTCTAACTACGGGAAACAGGGAAAAGCACAGTCTTCCTCAGGATCATTGAAGGACACAAGACTGAGGATTAAGTGGAAACGAAAAGGCACGACAAAGGTAATGCTATCATTAATTACACAATTACTGAACCCTACCAAATCATGAAAAAACAACATAAACAGAAATACTAGAACAGTAAGGATTAGCTAGATTACAATTAATGTCTTGCAGAAAACGACAAGGCGGTCAACAGGACAAGGGCCGGTTTGGCAAAGAAAATCACCCACTGACCTAATTCCTGCGTCAAGACTGCGGCGAGTAGCCCTTCACTCTGGGGATCTGCTAACTGTTTTGGGACAACATTATTGGCTGGCAAGTGATGACATTGATACGTCATGCTATCACTTATCTGAAAAATACCCCACGGTGGATGGATTTCAGTCATGTCTGCTATTTCAAACCCTGAGAAATGGAGGGATTGTAGGGACCCCACAAAATCCCTTTGTCCAAATCCTTAATATCAATGATAATCATTGGGTCACTGTCAGCAATTTGTTCAGTGGACCTGACGAGGTCCATGTGTATGACAGTGGCTATACCAAAATGACAACAGTCACCCTACAAATGGTCTCATGGATGCTTCATCCTGAGGCACCATTTTTTCAAGTAATTATACCTTCTTTCCAGAAACAGAAAATGGGAAGCACCTGTGGACTCTTTGCCCTGGCATTTGCACAAGTCCTGTGTGAGGGCATAAATCCAGAAGAGTGAGTTCACAGAGAGAGCCCTGAGGCCTCACCTTTACAGGGCTCTCAGAGAAAACAGGGCTCCAGTGTTTCCCTTCACACCAAGAGTGGCACCACCAAACAAAGACAGTGTGGCAGTGGAGGTGCATTGTCTGTGTAGAACAGCGCACAACAGTGAAGTTATGGTGCAGTGCAGTATGTGTGAGAGGTGGTATCATCCAACCTGCGTGGAAGTACCACAGTCTGCACTAGACACCACCACAGTGGAATGATAGGGTTTAGCTGGTGGTACCCTATTGTTTTTGTTTGGTTTAGTCATGGTTATTAGCAGCCTCTGCTGTTTCTACGTTCAGGTTTCTTTTTGGCGTCGTTGGAACGTTCTATCATATTTGTTCCGCCTCCGTTCCGGTGTTTGAATCTCGCCCGGCAATTATTTTTCACCTGTTTTGTATTTCCTGCTCATTATAAATGGCTCGGGTCTTCCTGCCTTCCGACGCTTCAATATTGTCTTAGCTCTTGATAAAAAGTCGGTAAGGTATAGGAATTCTGTCACTATTTCTGGTTTGTACGAATAATAAACACGGCAAGTCTGGTTGGTAGTCTTTCGTTTATCCTAACTCTCGACCGGTTACCTTTTGTTCACGTCTTTTCCTACAAGAGCTTAGGTAACAGGTTTGATTTTCTATTTCTTTCCTTCACCCGTTTTCTTTTGGTTTTCTCAACCTCCTGTTACGCCTAATGATTTAGTGTGTGAGGTTATTTATTCTGGCTGTTTATCCATATACGCCTCTGTTTTTGAGGTAGTTTTGATTTGCCTTGTGCTAGGGATGTTTTGCTCCCGTTCTTTTGTTTCACCCCTTCCTGGTGCGGTTTCTTCCGCTTTTGTGGCGTCTCTTTCGAGATACGCTTTTAGAATCCTTATCAGTCGCCCCTGATTCTCCCAACCTTACTCTAACCCTCACATGTTTATTATAATAATTAATTTTAATTTTAATTTTAAAGTGCCACAAGTTGAGGAACTCAGTTTGTGCCTTAGAGCCACATGGCTGCCTGTGAACCAACCCCCAGCTCTAAATTTCTTTGTTTCCCCCAAAAGTCCTAACCATAGTCATAAATCATAAATCACCATGACCACATACATATAACTAAATTGTAGGTCTGGATTATCTAAATTAAGAAAGGTGTTGTCCCTGGAGAATGCTGAAAAAATGGTTCATGCCTTTGTAACCTCTCGACTAAATTACTGTAATGCCTTATTGTCTGGTTGCACTGGCTCATCCCTGAATCGTCTCCAACTTGTACAGCATGCAGCTGCTAGGGTTCTTACTAGAACCAAGAAATGGGAGCATATCAACCCGGTGCTCAAAAGTTTTAATTGACTGCCTGTCAAATTATGGATTGACTAAGATTTTACTTCTGGCGTTTAAAGCTTTAAATGGTTTGGTGCCAGAATATCTTGGTGATTCACTAATTCATTACTGTCCTCCTAGATTACTTGGCTCTCAAAGTGCTGGCTATTTAAAACTTCCTATTATATGTAAAATTACAATGGGTGGCAGAGCCTTCTCTCCTCTCTTATGGAATAATCTTCCCATGTATGTTTGGGCTTCAGACACACTTTCTGTGTAGGCTAAAAACGCACCTCTTTAGTCAATCCTATAATTAAGGATTGGGGGGGGGGTTAACCCTCTTTTTTCCCTCTCTCACCCTGTGCTGCACATTACTCCGGCCCGTACCCTCCTCGCCTTGAGGTTGCAGACTGCTCCAGTCATGTCCCTCGTCCAGAGTTGGCAGACTGCTCCAGTCCTGTTTCTCCTTTGGTTTATCCTCCCCACTTGACGCAACCGGAGTCCCAGATGCACCAACCCGCCCCTTTGAATTGAACATTTTACATCCTTTTCTTTAGCTGGTAAGTATGAAAAAGTATCCAGTTTTAATAGATCCTTTATTGGCAAATTCTATAGGCAATATCAGTATATAGTGTTACTACACTTTAGTATGTTTGTGTAATTGTATTGTTTACTATAGCTACTATAATGCTATCCTAATACAATTGGCTATATATCTATTTAATTCAAATACTATCAAGTGTTAGTAGAGCAGTTAAAATATATTATTAATTTTAATAAATGTCATGGTATAATTGTGTATTCAAATGCAGATACATCTGTGCTTTTGAGGTTTTGATGTTTAACAAACACTGGGGTGAAGGTTTTGATTGCGTTTATTGAATCTAAATGGACTCCTAACATTAATACAAATGCACAGTATAGGGTCATAATTGACAATTGGAAATTGAAATGTGGTGTATGTGCATTTGAATACAATTGTACTGAAATTAAATTTTGTACTACCAATATATATAATAAAATGAATAAATTATTTGACTTGAAAATAAAAAATGACGTAGCGTAACTACACAAAAGCTACCTTTCCACAGTGCAAAGATCAGCTTTTTAAAATGAATATAAATTGCACAAAAAATATAGATATTAAAAAAGGCAGGTCCGCGCATCTGTCTCCAACGTGGAACAATATCTGCACTCTGGACACGTGGGAGTTTGTGTATATATAACCTATACCAGATTTTTATATAAATATAATGCAAAGGAATTTCTCAGCAATTATCAGTAGGCTATAGCCTACACAGCAGAATATTAATAATTTCAAGTGAAATTGGCAGAGAATGGAACATCAAAGAATTGTTGGAGATAATGGATAAGCAATGGCATTTATACAGGGCATTCTTTAAATATTTATGAAATACAGGATTAATAAACATATAAATCAATAATGTAATTGGAATGATACTACACACTCCCCGAACAGTATGTGACGGTATGCATCTTTAACGTTGGAGCCGCTATTAAGCCAAAGAAGAAGCTTAGCGCTCAAATTCAAATTGCACCGTCTACAATTTACAACGATCGCCAGTTACACCGCAAAAGTCTGGACTGCTTGTAAATTCAGGTTACCGTGCTTCTTAACATGCATTATCATAACATCTGATAAATATAGTTGTATTGTTATTTATACTAGTATTATACGTTCATGTTATCGATAATGTGCTGGTCCTGATTGTGAATGATTAACGTTAATGCCCTGCTATAATATTAGCTAACATTAGGTAGCATTGAAGCTTGCTAGAATAGCGAACATTGTTGGTTATGTTTGGTTAGTTAATGTCACTGTCCGAAAATTGATTAGTTTTCTCCATTTGCTCATAAATGCTTGTGGATTTTTATTTGTTTGCAAAAAAAAATGTGGGAAAATGGCAAATGTAGCTAACGTTACAAGACTGTTAACGGTTAAGAGGTTGGAACTACGTATCCCATAAAACAGTGCGAATGATGTAACCGTAGCACAAAATGCGAGATGTTTGTTAACGTTACCCGACGTCTTCAGCTATTTCTCAAAATAATTTAAGCAAGCGTTACCTATAATTCAAATTTGCGGAGTTAAAATTGTGTCTACCTAATGTCAACTCATTCAACACACTATGCAAGCTTGAATTAAGATGGCCAACGTCGTGATTTAACACAAAGTAAAAACTAAATCCACTCTGTTCCCAGGCTACGGAGAGGCAGGTTGAGAAATCAAACACTGGCCTCTGACCGAGACAGAGGAAGTTTGAGAGAATGGAAAAATAATGGTGCCCCTTAGCTATCTTGACCACCGCTAAATTTGACTTTTTAACGTTAATTGAAAATAATGAATAAAAGTGTGAATTTCGTGCTTACACTTGTTGATCTTATGGTAAAGTTTAATATTCTTATGTTTTGACATATTTATGCATACTAGAGATATTTCACTTCTGCACTTAAAGCTTAAAATGTATAACTAATATTTATCTGAGAGCACCTATGTAAAATATCTATCTCAAATATGTCTTGTAATGCATTTTTGAACTTTTAACAGACCCTGATTTGGTAATAAAAGACAATTGTCATCCAGTTTTTACACATACTTAAGGTAGGTTTAATAGCTGAAGCTACCTACCACTATTTAAAATGCAATGTTACTCTATTGATTATATCTGGTCATGCTGACTAGTGTAATTTTAAAGCAACTAACCAATTGTACTATTTGAATTGGAGGTTGTCATAAAATGGAATAAACTGCCCTCTTTGCCGTATCTCTGAGTTCATGTAGTTAACCACTTCCTTGTCAGATCCTCATACAGTGGGAAAAGTTGTAATGCCCATGGTTCTCTTTTGAGAAACTGTAGAGAACGTACATTTACTGTTTTTCCTTGACTTAGAAGTAGCACACCTTGGATTAAAGATACATTTTGAATGCAATTATAACATTACACCAGTCCTATCAAGGCTTATTAGAAATAAGCAGTTTTATACTTAATCAAAGGCCAATATTGGACACTATATCTCTCTCTCTCTCTCTCTCACACACACACACACACACACACACACATGCTCTCATGCTCATCTGAAAATTATCAATAATCATAGGCAAGTTTACTGAGTCTTTTTACCTTTCTAAATCCTGTCCAAGCAATGTGTAAATCTATTCAACATAGCTTCTAATACATGATTCATGCTTTCCTGTCTCCAGGGATGATTATTGCAATCCAGAGGAACCTCTGATGGACAACTTCTGACTCCTCAAGCAGAAATGGTCACTACGCCACTGTGGAACTCCCTAGGTGTTCCACACAAATTATGCCTGTGCTCTGCCTCATTCAAGGACATTTTTTGCCTACATTGAGTACCCCGCATCTCGAGAGTTGCTGTCCAGCTTCCTGTCCGTCGCTGCTTGCCCCTCCCTCCCTCCCTCCCCACCACCGCTGCCAGCTAATCCTGCCGCCATCGGCACCCGGTTCCCCACCATCATTGCCGCCACATCTGGTCATCTAGCTGCTGCAATTTCTACTATCATGGATATTGGCAGTCAGTTTTGACCATGCTGGTCATTAAGATCTAGACCCTGAGCCGACCTGAGGAGAATGGGTTTCCCCCTTGAGTCTGGTTCCTCCCAAGGTTTCTTCCTAGTTACCTCTGAGTTTTTCCTTGCCACTGTTGCCTCTGGCTTGCTCTTGTGGGGGTTTAGGCTGGGTTTTTTCTGTGAAGCGCATTGTGACAACTAGTTGTGAAATGCACTATATAAATAAATTTAGATTTGATACCCCGTCTAAGTAAACAGTTTGATACCCCGAAAGTAAACAGTTTGTTTACTTTCTCATCACATTGCCATTCCAGTATGTACAATGGGGGAAATAAGTATTGGACACGTCAACAATTTTATTATCAAACATATTTCCAATGTAGCTATTCACATGAGATTTTGACCAGACATTGGTATTAACTCAATAGAACTACACAGCTAAAGAAATTGTAACGTTCCAATTCTTAAAAAAAGTTATGTGCAATAAAGTGAAATGACACAGGAAAAAAGTATTGAACACGCTAAATTAAATTTATTTAATACGTAGAAAAGCCATATTTTTTATATTTGGTTGCATATCCTTTGCATGCCATGACTTTATGATGTCTGTGACCCAACAACATCAAAAGGCTCTTGATATCTTATTTGCTGGTACTCTTACAAGTGATACTATAACAGCTCTGCATTTGAATGGATCTATATGGGAATTGGGGGGTGAGAAGATTTAGCTGTAAATTACACTGGAACAGTATGGAACACATGGATCTACTGCATTTCTGTCAGCAAAGTGATGGTTTAAGGCTTGTTTGATAAGTCAGACCCTTGGTGACTTTGAGCCATTTAGCCAACCATGTGTTCCATACTGTGCCAGTGTAATTTACAGCTAAATGTAGTCCCATCCCCCAACTCCCATAGAGATCAGTTAAAATGTAGAGGTTATAGTATCGCTTGTAGGAGTACCAGAAAACAAGATATCAAAAGAGTCTTCTGATATTGTTGGGTCACAGACATCAGGACGTCATGGCATGCAAAGGATATGCGACCTCATATTAAATATCGTCACCTTCTTAAAATAATCGCCTAAGTAATTTTTTGAGGAACATGAGATTTTTGCTTAAATCAGCTCTTCATGATGCTGGCCACCTCTGGTAAAGTTGCCTAGATCCTTAATTGAAAGGATCATGCTGTTTTACCCCGGTAATGTAATCGCCTAAGTCAAGAGTGCTCTTAGGCTGTTTGTCTGTTTGCCTAAGTCACAATAAATTTTGACTTAGGCATTTTTACAAGTTATTAATATGGCGGCTGCTTCAAGATGCACAAAGAAAATCAACATAAATGAAGTCATTTCCATGATTCTGGACTCGTCCCCGAATGGTAAGTGATAATGTTTACTACAATATTTGGCTAGGCTATAAATGTTGTGTAGTTATTTAGTCTTTAATCCTCTTATGTTACATAATTGACAGACAGCGTTATTTGTAAGTCAATAGTCATCTATTGATATACCCTTTTTGTGTGAAATGATTAACAAATATCATATATTCTGTATTTGGTTCAGTTTATTCTGTTTTCTGAAAAACTTGAAAATATGACTTAGGCGATTATTTTAAGAAGGTGACGATATGATACTTTAAAAATACGTATGATCCAAGGGTTCACATACTTTTGCCATCAAAGCATTTAATGTTGGATAATTTTGCTCAATAAATACATTCTAAAAGAATAATGTTTTTTGTTGAGCTGGGTTCACTTTATCAAGTTTTAGGACTTCGATGAAGATGTGATCACATTTTCGATCGAATTTATGCAGATATACAGAAAACTCTAAAGGGTTCACAAACTTTCGAGCAGCACTGTATATGGTTTATAAAGCCATTATGTTATGTTTATGAAGGCTTTATATAGCATATGTAAAGCCTTAATATGGAAACTTTGTTTAAAGTGTGACCCAAAAAAGGTGCTCTTGTTATGTGAGTTCGCCTTAAATTAGTAGCTGATCATAAAAATGGCACGTCCAAGTCATTCCATGTATGAACGTATTAAAAGCAGTTAATGCATCTGGGCAATATTTTAAAATGCACTTGACCTACGCGTTGTGGCTGTCGACCTACGTTGTGTAACCTAATTGCGAAAAATAGTGTCTGAATAAGTTGCTATTGTATGTCACGTCTGATTTATCATAAATTTACGCTCAAACAAGTGATTTACCCAAGTTTAATTAATCACACGTGAGAATTTCGTACTCAAGCTGGATCCATCAAATATACAATATTTTTAACGCCCATATGGACAAATGAGGCCCATTGTCATGAGGTTATATTCATTTGGTTGTGTAGATAGATAATGTACCAATGTTAATTAACTGTGAAACATACCTTAACCTCTGGAAGAACCACATCTTCTGAAATGCATCCCTGCAACAACAACTGACTAGTTTTGTCACTGTGCTGATCGTATTGTTATTTTTTAAATTTGCATTGTCCTTATACCCAGTCTTGGAAATGGTGGGACCACTAAATGGACTGATTTTATGTTGTGGTTGTGAGGTGCATAACAGTGTCATGACGTGAAATAAAGTGATAGAATTTTTATTTGTCATAGGAGTTATGATAGTGAAATGCAAGATGACGTTTTCAGTGGCATCCAGATATTTTGCTGGTATGAACATAATTGCTTGACAGAGCTGCATACCACTGTCATTACATTATTTTGGAAATAAAGAGGTATCAATAATAAAGGATATAATAAAGGGGTATCATTTTCAATTGTTGTAGACCGCTTCTAGGACATTCAAGGCTATAAAATTGGAGGCAATATCTGTGAGAGAAAAACACGTTTATATGCAAATCAAACCTTTTTTTGAACCCTGTGTGTGTGTGTGTGTGCGTGCTTGAATGTAATGGGTCTCAGATGTTGACACCACTCTAAGATAATCTCTGCATAAGACAGATGAATACATACAAAAGAGAAAGAGAGTTGTGAAGACAATGGCGTTTTCCTCAGTTTATTTAAACGGCAGTAAATAAAATCAACATGATCAGCACAGTGACAAAAATGTTACATTTCAGAACTGGACTGAACCCAAATGCACGACTGAGACAGCTCAGGGGTAAACTCCGCCAGGGAGCACATTTATTGAAACACACAGGCAGGGACAAGACAAAAACAAGCCGGGCTGGGACAGGAGACGAGCTGGACAGGAGACGGACTGGACAGGAGGCGGCTGGACCAGGCAGGACAGGAACCAGGCAGGTCAGGAACTCGGAACAGGTGCGGGGCACCGCAGTCAGGAACAAGCGCGGGAGGCTGCGGTCGGGGACAGGCACTCAGCCTGGGGATAGGCACGGGGGCCTGAGAGGACCGGGGAGCTTGGGTAGGAAGAGGGGAGCCGGGGTAGGAACAGGGGGCTAGGCAGGTACAGGAGGGCTGGGCAGGAACAGGAGGGCTGGGCAGGAGCAAGAGACCAGGGCAGGTACAGGAAGCCAGAGCAGAAACAGGAGGGCTGGGTAGGACGAGTCTGAGCTGGAGCCGCCAGGGGGTAGAAGACAGCAAAAACTGGGGGAACCGGGGAAAGGGTCCAAACAGACGCCAGGGCAAACGGACGAAAAATGGCAGGGAACCAAACGGAGGGAAGGATGAAACAAAAGTGATGAAAAACCACAACAAACTCACAAGCAAAGAGACAAGACAGTCTGGCCACAAACAAAGAAACGGGGCAGACTAAATACAAAAACTGACGAGGACCGAACGAGAAACAGGTGGGAGGAAAACGAGAGGAAAACACAACGCAGGTGCGGGGAGTGAAAACACGTGGAGGGAGAGAGGGAAAACACGGGGCGGAATACCAGACAAACAAAAACCAGAACAGGAACACCGGACATGACAATAAAACTGTCTTGATGTGAACATATCCACCTGTATTTTAAAGGTGTCATATGTTTTACAGCAAATTAACATTAGTACATTGCATATCTATCAAGATTAACTCATCCCAACTAAAATAATATTCATTTATAACAATGTGTTTTTGCATGAAGCATCACTATTTGGCAAGCTGCCTCATAGTAACATTACTTTTAACAAATAATTAACATACGTTGTGTCCGAATACGACTCCTGTTCCCTGTCCACTCAGACCCGTCTACTATGTGCCCTGTCCCCTCACTTTGCAAGCAGTGTGCGAAATAAATCCCGCAAAACTCTTTCCAAAGTAGTAAGGTAGTAGTTTGTAATATATATATTTTTTATTGACAACATCAATCAGTTATCATATGACGAGTATTACAAAGTGTAGATTATGAATGAAGATAGAATTAACAAAAATAAACAGTATTTTGTAATATGAACCTATGTTGTACCATAGATATGCATGTATGCTCTACGCCTTTTATGTTTTTACTTCCGGGGTGCATACTGAAATTGTCGGATGAGTGCACTGCTCTGCAGATGAGTGTGCTCCTGAATTCCCTCAACAAAACCCCCGGAAATAAGGGGTTCATCCTGGTATTTTAAGTGCCCCCATTTGAGGGAGAAGAACCGCTTGAGAACGGAGCCATCGCACATCAGAGTGGTAGATCACGTCCCCATATTCTATATCCATTTCAGACAGGAATGCCCGAAATTCTCTGTGATTGAGTGCTTTCGCACAAATTATGTTAATAGTTTTCACGACTGTATTCATGACATCGCCCAGTTTCGTGACTTTGGCGCATAATACTTCCTGGTGTATAATACACTGCAATTTAACAGCCTCGCCCCCAGACTCATCAACTTTTCTGCAAACCAGGGAAGCCATTCCGTTACGCTCACCTATCATGGCTGGAGCACCATCTGTTGTAACTCCACACAACTTGTCCCAAGGGAAATTCCGTAGAAAAAAAATTAGTAGCTGAGCCGAATCTGTTGTGTCGGTACTCGTCACACGCAATTGAATAGAAATGAAACAACGGAGCTTTGTCTGATATTTCCGCCTTGATGTTAGCTGATTAATCCTCGATTTGCCGGGCCATTCTGTTTCTCGCAACACTAACATTGCAGAAGTCTTGTTTCTTTTCTGGGCATACAATCTCCACAATTTTTGTGACGCACTCTTTTAATAAAATCACCCTCTACAAAGGCCTTTCCATACTTCGCTATTAGCTTAGCCACCTCGTAGCTAGCCCTGGTAGCATTCTGCTGCGTTTGATTAGCACGAAAAAACTGGGTTTGTTGCAATGATTGGCTTGCCGCCAACTGCTTTGATTTCTCTTCTCTGGCTGCTCCAGTATATGCCTTAAAAGACGCATCATGTTTCGTTTCATAATATCTCTTAACGTTAAATTATTTTCATCACCGCTACTGATTCCTGGCAAATTAAACAGACACACTTGCCTCTGTACTCAGTGAAAAAGTATTCATTTTGCCATCGTGGCTGGAATTTCCTACATTCACTATCCACCTTTCGATTATTTGCAGTCGCCATGTTGATAAGAATACGATTTGTAGGCTACAGGAACGTTGGCTAGCTAATGCATAAGATTCTTTTTTGTTTGGGGGGGGGCGTAAACTGCTGATCTGTTTTTAGAGTTGGGCTTTTACTATGCTGCCCCCTAGTGTTAAAAAAACAACAGTATTTTTTTCCTCATTTGTAGCAGCGGGCCAGATTTAATAATTCTTCTGAAATGTTTCGAGGGCCGCTTTAAAACGCTTCGAGGGCCGCAATTGGCCCGCGGGCCATAGTTTGGACACCCCTGGTCTAAGCACATGGCGTAAAGTCCATTTAGGACGTGTCCAAGTCAATTTTTGCTAGTTTACCGACATGTATTTTGGGCGCTAAGCACGGCGCAACGCGCAAATGGGTAGAACTTAGTCTATTCATTCATTATAGGTGTGTCTTGGGCATGACATGCAATAAACCAATCAATATGTCGTATCCCATTCCCTTTAAAAACCTGCTTTTTCACCTTGGCGGATTACTTGATGGCGAAACAGACATGCTTGTGCGTGTTTAGTGCGATCAAAGAATAGGCTAAATGGATCAATAGTATGATCAATATTATTAGGACTAACCATTGAGTTCCCGGTAATTCCCGACATGGTTGTTATTTGACAAAATATATGCGGTTACGTTTCGTTAAAAGGACCTGCAACAGCTGAGAATAAGCTATCGATGGCTTCAGTCTCACCTGAGAAAACGTCAAATTAGCCTGCTTGTTCAACGAATTTCGTTTGATTATGCAATGAAAGTGTCAAACATCAAATCCATGAGTTCTCGAAGTTCAACCTTCATCCGAAGTTCATTAGGCTACCTGCATAGTAATATTGATTAATAACATAAATACCGGTATTTTGCCTTAATGATTACACTAAATACAATAAAGCTGTCAGGTTGGCAACCCATATGTTCACGCATATTTTCCCTTGTTTCATAATAAAAAAAAACTTCGGTTTATAGGCCTAGTACTAACAGAAAAGAGCCTACTAAAAATAGTTAACTAACGTTAGTAGGCCTAGGCCTAACGTAGTGTAAGCCACTTGTGCTCACTGGATATCTAAGTTAGCTTACTTTTCAGTTTAATGAACTAAAAAGTGACCCGTTTAGCCCCAAAGTTATCATAACCATAGGCTAGACTACGTGTAGCCTATGGGTTTTTTTTTTTTTTTTTAAAGGTTTCCGCGCTGTTATGCTTTTGAAAGCTCAGCGCTATGATGGCAAAAACTATGCAGTAACAGCATAGCCTTTTTTTTTTTCGAAGAGGGCATTTCAAGATATAATTGCTGACTTGTGGCGAAAGTGCTGCCATGGTTATTTCCTGAACATCTGTCCGAAATTGTAAACAAGTCGGGATTTTTCACGGTAAGAAGAAATTGTATTGCAATGTTAGCCTACTGCCAAATTAGCCAACAGATATTTTGTGTAAACAATTGATGGAAAGTCATCCGATTTGGAGCTTGCTGGCAGACAAAACCAACAGAACTGCAAAAGCATCAAGGTTATGTGGGAATTTGACATTTATTCTATGAAAGTATATGTTGTAATAGAATGTATAAACTTCGAGTTTCGAATGAGTGACCTTAAGCTTGTATTCTGATAAACAAAGCCACAGATAAAGCTTCAGATAAAGGATTTGCCACAAAAGCAGTCTTTTATGCAAAACAGGAAACGCCAAAACTGTCATAGATAAGTTTCTATCATAACAACTTAGTGGAAAAGTACTAGACATATGTAATTCTAAACGCTTGATATGATTGGTTTAAATCATACGCCCAGTGATGTATGAAAATGGAAAGTAGAAGACACACCCCTTTTTAGCAAACAGTATATAAGCAGGAACAGTAGCAGAGATGGAGCGAGCGCGCTTCCAGAGGACCACAGATGTACTAACCCATTGTTTTCTTCTGTAAAAACTTCGAGCTGACACAATAAAGACAAAGTGATTTAACCATTTGAATTGAATTAATCTCATCCTTGATCTACCTCCTTGACCACGATAAGAGGGATACACGTTTTATCCCCAACAATTGGTGACCCCGACGTGATGGAGGAGGGCGGATCTTGGATCAAACCAAAGAAAAGACGGTGACGGTTTAATCTCTTGGACATTCCGAGGCCTCAAAAAGACAAGGTAAGCAGAAACTTTTTCATAAAATCTGCCTCGGAAATATAGGGAATGTCTGAGAAATATAACCAAACCATCTGAAAATTTGTTAAAAGAACTAATTTGCGTAAAATGTGTCAGACGATTGAAATGATTTAAGGTGTATTCCATGACCCAACTTTAAAAAGAATAAAAGATACAACGAAAAGTATTGAATAAAATTGTTTGTAATTAAAAACTTGCGGGTCAGTTTTACGGGATTTATGTAAAGTGATACTAAGGGAGTAGTCTTTTGGAAACGAATTCAGCCTTAAGATTCTGGGCCATTATCAACTTTTACATAAAGGACTTCGTATAAACGCACCTCTGGAACGAAAATACGTTGAGTTACTGTGGTTACCATTGATCTAGTGTTATCAATGCGAACGAGGTCAGTCGAGCCGGATGATCGATATTAATATAAGTGAGGTAACTCGAACCGGACAGTCGAGCTAGAATTGCGATAAAAGTCCACAGTATAAACAAACAAATAGACTTGACTCATGGAATACAGTTTTAAATCATAAAAGGTATTAGAAGTTTTTATGTCTGCTGTATTAAAAGGCTAAAAGGGGATAAAATTTTGTGAAGTTGACTAAGTCACCGGAAGTCGCTGCACAAGACGACTGGTACTTGTAGTCCTTGGGAGGAAACTCTAACGTCACAAAACTGTGGGTGTGTTTGTCTACACGACGCCGTCAGTCATTGTGAGCCTTCGTGATACTGATTCAGTGAAAATATTTTCTGTTAATGCAGACGTAATGAGGCATTGAGAAAATTAAATGAGTAACTGAATGCAGCGGATCACAGCCAATGACTGCAATATAACTGATATTTGGTGAATTATTAAGGGAAATAATGTTGTGGTAATTTGTAAAAATTAGAACTGTTAAATTGTTAGGGAAACTGTGGGTCCTAATCAAACATATCAAGTAAAAAGTAGAAATTAAAACGAGTCAATATCTAAGTAATAAATAACGTGTACGGAATAAAATAAAATGGCTACTACAGTAGAAGTATTGCATAAACTGTGGGAAAATTTGAGCACTAAACTGGGTGCCCAGGAACTGAAAAAACGTTGTGATAAATGGACTAAATATTTAGCCGAGTGGAACAAATTGGGATGTTTCCCCGAGCCAGACAAACCATTTTTGTCTGAGAAAAAGCGCCAGGAACTTGTTAAGCAAGTTCAACAGTCCATGACAGCAGAGGAAAGCAAGCTAGAGGGAAAAACATTTCCCAAGGCTAGTGCTAGAGATCGCGAAAAACTCCGCAATAAAAATATGCTTAAAAAAGAGCTATTGTTAGCTCTAGGTGCTAGGTGTTAATTCCGAAGAATCATGGGCCAACTCAATTGCAAGCAGTGCAAGCGCTCAAAACCACTCTTATTTTATCACAATATAGTTACATGGGGGTTTCTTCTTCAGGGGTTGGTGCATGTCCAGCATTGGTGATGATTTCTACAATTTGTGGCATCATAATCATTTGGCGTTCAGGTCCCAAGGTGCCATCAGAGTTAATGTCTGCTGGAGTATACCCACGAGCCTCAAGCTCCTCGTACAGCACAATTGCTGACTCTCCAAACCAATAGGCATTACTGAATTTCTCATCATCTCTCAGGGCTAATAAGAGATTTGGCTTTTCTGGGTGATAGATGGCAGCCCATTCCCAGCAACGCCATCCTGACCCTCCTCCTTGGGCATGTTTACAGTGGGGATTTCCAATCAGGCAGTTGGGGGTGTAGGGAGGTTCTGGTATCTCCCACACGGTTGGCATAGGCATAGGGTGCTCATCACATAGTTCAATCAGTCCCCAGTCCTTAGCTAGATGTTCACCTGTTTCATGGGAATAAACTGGCAACATCATTAGTGCATCACTTCCGGGCCCATCTTCCTCCGCTACTGGGGCAGAGGGGACTTCGCCATCATCAAAATAGGGTGTAATCTGGGCTGCCTGGTATTTTGGAGGTGGGGTTTCTTCCTTGGTTAATGCTTTTTCAATTGTTTTCGTGACTAGGGTTCTTATGCATGGTATACAACAACATCCACAAGTGATAAATATAGCTACAGCTATGGCTATGCCTATGAATATTTATCCAATCATAGTACCCCACTTTCCAAAAGTATCTGATAGCCATGTTGTTACTGGGTTTTTTATTCCTGATTGTGCTTTCAGTTCGTTGGCTAGGGCCTTTAATTTGTTCAGACTCTTTGTTAACTTACCGTCTGGCGCGGTATTGTTGGCGATGGCTGTGCAGCAAGTATCTCCGAACATTGCACATGTTCCACCTTTATCAGCCAACAACATATCTAGTGCAATCCTATTTTGGAGGGTCATCAAAGAGGTTTGGGACAGTTGTTCATGTATTGCTTCTACAGCATCTCTTGTTAGATTAGCCAATCGTTGTACATTATAATGAATCAAATTTATTCGATTCACATTTTTATTTGTCGTGACCGGGAAAATGGTATTCCAAATAGGAAAGCTTTCAAAGCCTGCTGCTACTTCATCCACCAATTTGTACTCATCGGGTATGTTTCTAGCCTGTCCAATGGAGTCTATCCAAATACCACTATTTCCTCCTCCCCATGATAATACAGCCCTCCTGTTCCTGCTCTCATATTGAGGCTTAAGTGGGGTTTCAATCAGTGTTCCGATTGCGTTTGTGAGTACTAGGGCTTGTGCACTCAAACTTACCAACGCACAAGTGCCTGACCATTGTGGGGGCAGCCAATTGAACAGTCTCCTTCCTCCACAATACCACCAGACATCAGCTCTGGACTGTGTTAGTGAGGTAACCTTGTCATTTTTTGTTAGATCAACAGTTTTGTTACATCTTCTTAGAATCCCCAGAAACATCCTCCCACTGGCTGTGTTATTATTCATACAAGCATACTAAGGGCGGAACTACTTCCGTCTGGAACACTGGTGGAGTTACGTTACCTGGAGCCATTGGGACTATTTGTTCCCAAACTGCACAATCTTTAATCGGATTTTCATTACCCATTGCTGGTAATAAACATTCGATGTCTTTACCTGGAGAGGTCATATTTCTTGCATATAGCTCAAATGGTGAGGGAGTAAGCAGGAGACTTGGTCTGCCTCCAGTACATACTATACAGTTTACTTCGCCTGTTTGTTTAGCGTAGTTTACTGCTTGATCGATCCATGCATTTTTATTGGTAAATCCCGTTTCAATAGCCAACACGGTTTGAAATGTCATTTTTTCATTGTCAAATTTCTTTACCACCTTGTTCTCTGCTTGCGGTTGCGCTATTGGAGCTACAGTACTGCTACTGCTGCCCGTGTTTCCTTTTTTGGGTGGTGTTACTAAATCAATCCTAATTATACCTAAAGGGTCAGTCCCGGATATGTCAACTCCTATTACTAGATAAAACAAATCGCCTACTCCATGCACCCTCCCTGTGCCTCCCACACAATTAGCTGGGCTAAATCCCTCCAATGACCAGGGGTTTCTAATTCCTTTCTTAGTAGATAGCAGAAGGGGGTTTATTTTCCCCACTTGTCCCCCTATTACTGGGCCTCTGCTGAGACTTATTTTCTTCTGTAGTTCTCCTCCTCCTCCTCTAATTTTGACTATCCATGCTTCTGCTGTTGGGCTAGTGCTCCACCAGACGTCCATTTTCCAACTATAACAATCTTTGACTCCGTTCTTGGGGTAACCATAAACATACCTGCATCCATATACATCATAACCTCTCCATTGCCCAGGATTTTTTCCGCAGTCTATTACATCACACAAATCAAATTGAAATGTATTATCCATTGTTTTGTCTACTTTTAATATCACTTTTGCTCCGCATGGGTCTTTCTTTGTTGCACTTACCATCGTTATCATCAATATTATTGTAGTCACTAAGGCAGGTAACCTGGGCACTTTAGTTATTTCCAGATTTATCCGGGGGAGTCGAATTGGTTGGGTTGTCCTAGGTTTGATTAGTCTCTCTCTACATGTTGGATGTAACGATTCAGGGTTCCTTTTCTTAAACCAACATTTTATGATTATTTTAGCCAATACTCCTGCTACTAGGCAAATTCCTAATAATCCTAAAACCAATATTATCCCATGTATGTCTTCCCTTTTTGGGACTTCGGGGTCTTCAGTTGTGTTGTCTATTACTGCTTCTGTTGACGGTATTAGTGACAATACTCCTATACCTGGCCATGGACCTAGTCCATTCATGAATTTATCCCTATTCCGTTTTTGTTTGATCTTTTCCTCTATGTATTCCATCAAACCGGCTAACAGTATAGCTATCATTCCCATCCCTCCTGCGACAATCATTAGGGCAAACCCTACTATGACACCAGAATTGTGTTTGATAACTAATTCCCTGAATATTGTATCATTTTGCGATGGTTTTATTGCAAGGCACAATTCATCTCTGTGGTACATCAGAATTGATCCTAGAAACAGGAAGCTCGCTGACATTATGAAACACACCTTAGTTTCCCTCCTCATCAGAACTGTAGTGGACATCTTCTTTAAGATGTTCTCTGATCTCTTTCAAAGACCTCTCGGGTGTACTTGCTTTGGAGCAGTGTGCAAAGTGGTGCCAAACTGGAGCGCTCGTATTACCGTCTTGGAACACTCTTACCGATCTGTTGGTTGCATCTGTTACCTGGAACGGTCCTGTCCAATGTGGGTGGTTCCACCCTGGTCGTCCTGGAACCTTGAGGTAAACCCACTCTCCTACTGAAATGGGCTCTGTGTCTTGTTCTGTTTTCAAATCTGGTCGTCCTGCATTAGCAACCTGCTGAGATAAGACTCTTGTCATTTGTTCTAATACTCGCATGTATTCTGTCAAATGAGTTTGGAACAGTTCGTGGGTGGGTACTATGTTTGGGTCTTCTAGTGGGCCTGGCATTGGTCTCCCTGTCATGAGCTCATGTGGGGAAAGAAAGGTGTCTTTCGCCGGTGTCTGTCTCATTGAAAATAGGACTAGCGGCAGTGCCTCAGTCCATTCCATTGTAGTTCCTGTCATGGCTTTGGCCAACTTCCGCTTTATTGTCTGATTCGCTCTTTCTACAATACCCTGTGACTGGGGTCTGTAGACGCTTCCAAATCGGTGTTTAATGCCATAGAACTCCTCTACTTTTTGTAGGTGTTCATTTCTGAAATGTGATCCATTGTCTGAACAGATCGCTGTGGGGATGCCATATCGGGGGATGAGGTCTTGTACCAACCAATCCACTACTGTCTGGCTGTCCTCCCTTTTGGTGGGTATTGCTTCTACCCACTTGGTGAATCTGTCAATTACCACTAACAAATATCTATGATTTGTTGAAGTACGCATGCTCATCCCCATGTCAGTGTAGTCTATGCAAATTTCTTTCCACGGTGCTGTGGGAACTGGAAATTTCAACAGGGGATGAGGAATTGTTCTTTTGTTGTTAAATTTATTGCAGACTGCGCATTCTGCAGTGTAATTTGCGATCATTTCTTTCAGTTGTGGACACCACCAAGATTTTTGTATGTGTGTCAGTGTTCTCTTTTTTCCTATGTGTGTTTTCCCATGTGCTTGCTCTATTAGTAGTTGGGCCAATCTTGCTGAGGCCACCAACTTTCCATCAGAGGATCTCCATAATTCAATCTTACTTCCAGTTTTGTCTCCTGGTATTGTTTGTTTTGTGGCTCCTAGTGAAATCCACTGGGATTTTTCCTGGGGGCTTGCAGCTTCCTGCAGTTGTGCAAAATGTTCCACTTGCGCAATGTCTAATTGTGCAGGTGTATGAATGATTTCATCTATTTTAGGCGGGTCTGGACAAATTTCCGCATCTCCATATGATGTGATCTTTTTTACCAGTACCTCTGGTACTTCTCCCTCCTTTGGTTCTTCTAGAACCAAGGTATGGTCGTGTGGAGTAGTTTCTTTTCCACTTCTTAACGCCACCAACTGTTTAGCGACGTAGCCACCTACGTGTTTGACCCAATAGTCAGCCGCACGATTTCCTACTGCTTCTTTGTGTTTTCCAGAAGCATGACCAGCTACTTTCACCACAGCGACTTCCAGTGGGTCATGTACTGCGCTCAACAACTCTTTAAGGTATTCTTCATGTTTGACCAGAGTTCCAGCAGCGGTGAGGAAATTCCTCCTTATCCATGCCAGGCCGTCCAAATGTACGGCCGTGTGTGCGTATGCCGAATCAGTGTAAATGTTGACTCTAAGTCCTTTAGCTAATTGTAGAGCTCTGGTGAGTGCCACAATTTCCGCAACTTGAGCAGACGCGGGTTGAGGGTATTATGTCACCCTCTATTAATGTTGACTGACCTTCTAACCAACTCACAACAGCATAAGCTGCTATGTTTCCATCTGTTCCTTTATGGCAGCTGCCATCTGTGAATAGTTCCCAGTCCGTTTCTGTCAAAGGTTCCGTGTGCAGTCCTGTACGCAGGGAGGCTGCTTCCCTTACTAATGTCACGCAGTCATGTTGTGTACTTCCTGCATTAACACCGGATGTCATGTTGGCAACGTGGGTGGAACCAGGCACATATGAAATGTGTGCGGCTGTCAGAATTATTGAGATTTTGATCTTTCTGGTATTAGAAAAGCTAAATGCTCCTGCTGCTATCAAGGATGCCACACCATGGTCAGTATTGATCTGTAGGGGATGGCACATGACTATGTGTGCAGTTTTTTCCACTGTTTTGGCTAGTGCAGCCAGAAATCGGGCACACTGGGGTTGTCCTATTTCTACAGAATCCAATTTACAACTGTAGTACAACAGTACTTTCCTCTGGGCCCTGTCTTTTTGGTAGAGTATGCCATTCACTATTCCTCCGTTTTCCGAAACATCTAAAAGAAACGTTTTGTCTTAATTTGGGGTAGCCAGATGGGCGGCTAATCTGAGTTCTTGTTTAGTTTTGACAAAAGCCTCACTTGCTTCTGTGTCCCAATTCAGGATGCCTTTCAGACTTCGGCTACCTGCTTTGTTAATCAAATTTCGCAAGGGCTGTGTCAGCCCTACGTAGTCGGCAACATACGTGCGGCTGTATCCACATAGTCCTAGGAAAGCCAACATTTCCTGAACTGTGTCCGGTTGTTTATACGACAGGATGCTTTGTCTGTGTGTTTCAGTCAGGGTTGTCCCTGCTTGTTCAATTATCCTCCCTAAGAAGACAACTCTTTTTCGGGCTATCTGGCATTTCTCCCTTTTCACCTTGAACCCTGCCGCAGCTAAACCTGTTAAAATCACTCGGGCCGCTTCTAAGCCGTCCGCAGGTGTTTCAGTACTTATTAACAGATCGTCCACATATTGAATCAGAGTAGCTCCTTTTAACAGTTCAATTTTTTGCAAAATTTGGTGCAACGCTGTATTAAACAGCCCAGGGCTATCTTTGAAACCCTGCGGAAGTCGTGTGTAAGTGTATTTGGTTCCTTCAAAAGTGAAAGCAAACCACGGCTGGCATTCCTCTGCCAAAGGAAGACAGAAAAACGCATTAGCCAGATCTATTACTGTAAAATACCTGTGTTCGGGTTTTATGGCACGTATTGCGACATATGGATCTGGCACCAGTAATCCAAGGGTAGTGGTGGCTGTGTTTATGTGTCGCAAATCATGCACCATTCGCCACCCTTTCCCTTCTGCTTTGGGAACTGGCAGAATGGGTGTGTTCCATTGTGAATATGGAAGTATCTTCAGAATTTTCGCATCGAGCAGGCCAGAAATTGTTTCCTTTATCCCTTCTACTTGTTGTGGCTTTAAAGGATATTGCGGGCGCCATATAGGAGCATTCAAATCATTTTTGAGTTTTAGGGTGACCTCACCCTGTATTCTTCCTACATCATGAGGACCTTTGGTCCAGATGTTGTTTGGGATTGTTGCCAACATGTCATCAGTACCACGGTGATTCACATCTTCATTGACTGTCTTTCGGGTGCGTGTAAGAGTCTCAGGGATTCCTGTCGCCATGTCATATACATAGATCCTAGTGTATTTTCCGCAGTTACTTCGTGAGACCCCTGGGATCACCGTGTCTGTGTATGTCTCTGAGCATGCCTGCTTAATCATGGGGCCTAATGCCTTAGCTTCATGTCCTTCCGACATGGCCAAAGATATGTGTGGCACTGCGTGGGTACCTAGTTTGTACCAATCCATTTGTTTGGAGTTGAGGAGGGCTGCAGCCGCTACACCCTCTGGGCCTATATACAAATACTTCACCTCTATTTTTTCCACTTGTCCTTTTTTACAGCCCTCCCATAGATCCTGGTAGTCAGTGTCGTCTGTACACTCGTAATTATTTGTCATGTGTATTTCGTCGGCTGGAAGTCTGAACGTTCCCAGAGTGTTTATAAATGAAGTCCATGCGGCCACCTGTGCTAGTAGGCCGGGACAGGAGGCGTCATGTAGCAATCTGGTCCAATAAATGCGAACCTCTGTTTGAATCATTGCTGTGTCTGGAGTGTGCACAATGTATTGTCCTATTGTGTTTGAGTGCTCTTTTTGTCCTGGACATTGAACCAATAGTCCATCTGCACTACAGAGAATGGACATATTAAATTTGGTCATCAGATCTCGTCCCAACAATGGTATGGGACACTTCGGGGCATACAGAAATTTGTGATTTACTTTTTGATTGCCTATTTGCACAGGAATAGTCATTGTGTATGAAGTTTGTGTCAGTACCCTGGATATTGTGTCTCCTCTCGCCACTCTTGATCCTCATAATACACGGGTGCCTGCACGCTAGTATGTTGGGTGTTGTCAGATGTTTGATTTACGTGTGCTGGATTTGGGCCTGGTCGCCATCCTCTCAAATTACCTCTACCTCTGCTTGGCCCTCCTCTCCCTCTAGGGGCTCCATAAGTTCCCCGACCTCTAGGTGGTGCTCTTGCCGAATAAGAGCTGTTTCCATTATTTTGAAACTGCACAACATTGGGATTCAGGTGGCAGCGTCTCTGGAGGTATCCGGTCTCGCCACACATCCAACATACTGGAGGTTGTCTATTTGCTGCCCATTGTTGCGGTTGGGGGGCGTAGTTCTGCTGGGGATAAGTCAGCGGGGTTGGCCCATAAGCCAAGGGTAGGGGTGCGAAGGGGGCAGTCTGTGGATTGGGTGGGACAGCTACTGGGGGCGCTTGTGTTAAAGCCGGGACTACTGGCGCTGCCTGTGGTGCCTGAGTTACTGGCACGTTCAGCAATGCTTTGGCTGTTTCGGACGCAACTGTTTGTTTAATTAAATTGTCTATTTTGAGCTTCAGGAGTTTCGACTGCAGCGCTGAAGATTCATCATCTTTTACCAATTTTCGCTCCCGGTCCTTATTTACATTGTGGACCACGTGATCTTTCCACAATCGCTCAGACAGGGAGTCTAGTCCCACTACATCTCCTAATTTCAGTTGGACTTTCGCAGGGAGTCCATTTTGTACTCCATGGCGGAAATGCCCATGTGCCGCATCGCTTGCATCAGGTCGTTCGCCTGTGGCAGTTTCCCACAATTTGAATGCACGCTTGAGGTACTCCTGCACCTCTTCGTCTGGGCCCATTGTCAGGCTCGCTAGGGCAGTGTAGTCGCGTTTGGTGGGGAACAATTGCTTTATTATTCTCCAGAAAGTGGAGCGTACTTGGTCAAAATCTCCATGACCAATCTGGGACCTGGTGCCTGTTGCATTTTCGCACTGGTTCAACGAAGCTAATTGTCCTATTTTGATTAACACCACTCGCATGTCCAATAGAGCAGTTTGGAGTTCGAATTCCGCTATCCACAGCGCTCCTCCTTTCTCTATTGGGGGCAATTTGGCTAGTACCGCGTCAATATCCTGTCGCGCCCATGCTTTGTAAACATGACTCTGTCCTCGCATAACTAGGGGTGCCTGTACCTCTACTTGGGGCAGTAAAAATGTTCCACCCATCTCAGATGGGTCATACTCTGTTAAGGTCTGATCTCTACGTCCGTTTCTACCCCATGCAAATGGGTTGCTTTCCTCCCATCTACGTTCTCTGTAACCTGTGCTAGTCTGCCAAATTTACGACTGGATCTGGCATGCGCGCAGAATTTTGAATTTCCTGCTCTCTTCTGTCCCTATGGCGTTCAACCATTCTGTCATTGCTCTCGGTATATTGTTCAGTATCTGCTCTCTGCTCCCTGTCTACTTGCTCCATTACACTGTCCGTCATTCCTTGGGTTTGTCGTACTCGTAAATTGAGTCCGGTGACCACCACTGTCTCAGGGCGCACTGAGGCCGACCCATAAATATCACATCCTCGCCTCTCACTTTCCTCATTGCCTCGGTTAGACCGATGATCTTCACTTGCTTCACTTCTCACTGAACATGCCTCATTTATGCCTGAACCTTGCTCTCCGCAGTTACTTCCGCATTCTGACACAGGTGCTGTAGGGGGTTGATTTTGCCTGAGTCTGTCTCCCTCGTTTTTTGCAACCAGTCTAGAAAGGTCCAATGCAGTTTTCATGGTTTCTCTCATATCACCCATCAGTTCAGTGGTATTTGCACTTTGTCGATACATTATTTGTAGCACATTATCTATGCTTGGTATCTCTATATTTAATTCTCCGTTTAGTACTCTTACTAAAGGGGCTTGCATTAGTGGGGCTGAGGGCGGGGGACAACTTTCTCCATATGTGGGAGGAAGTTTAGGGAGTTCCGGGTACAAGCTGGCTGCTGGGGGCGGGGCTGGGGTTGCCACAAGAGACATTTGCGGTTTGTTTTCTACCATGTGATCTGAGATGGGGAGATCGACAGCAGAACAGTTATAGGGAGTGACACCGGAACAACAAACCAAGTCCAAAATATGACCTTTAGAGTGGGTGGGAAAATCAATATATTGTTGAAGACCAAAACTGTCCAAACAGGAAGTGAAGTCCTTAGTGAGAGCATTATTGATATTGTCCATATGAATATTGTAATCTCCCAGAATAATGATATTGGATGACAGTGAACAAATGTGGGTGAGAAATGTAGTGAATTCATCTATGAAATTCTTATTGGTTTTAGGTGGACGGTAAATATTGACTAAAACAGTTGGAGTGGGTCCATTTAGTTGTAAAGCAACAGATTCAAATGACTGGAATGCTGGCACAGTGACAGATGAGACCTTCCAGGCCTCGCGGTAAATTATCGCGAGACCTCCTCCTCTGCCGGTGAGACGGGGTTGACTGGTGTAAACAAACCCAGGTGGAGTCGACTCATTCAGCTGAGAAAAGTCGCTAGGTTGCTGCCACGTCTCAGTTAGACAAAGAAAGTCATACTTGCGGTCACGGAGGAGATCCTGGAGTAGTTGTCCCTTTCCAGTAAGGGAGCGGATGTTAAGTAGTCCGAGTTTGATGTCACTGTGTTCGTTGGAGAAGCCAGTGTTAGCCGACCTAGCTAGGCTGGCTAACGCGCTGTGGTCGACCTTCCTGCGGGCGTTTCTCGGGGGGTGAGGATGAGATGAGGACCAGATGGAGTTGATAGCAGTGGAATCATCGATGTGATAGCTTCGGCCGGCTCCACGGTGGATGTATCTCCGACAGGGAGGGCGAGCGATGTCCGGGAAGTGGTGCAGCACCGGCGGGGGAGCAGACCAGTGGAATCGAAGATGGAGAAGCCCCGCTCTCATGTAATGGATCAGGGTTGACGCCGGATTTATTAGCAAGGACAGAACAGTCCAGAAGAGCACAAGGCTCACGGCGAGTTGGTAGGTCCACACAATGAACGGGCAGATGTTATGTTCACCGAACAGCGGAAGCAGTAGCCAGGTGAGAAGAAGCCAACAGCTACAGGTATGTTTGAAACCGATAAAAACACGATACTGACCAAACCGATCGTATTGATACTATAACCAGGGTAAAGCTCAACAGAACCACGTTCACCGAGAGTAGTTGATCTGCTGCAAACTGTGCAAAAAATCATAAAACATTAGAAAAACAACCGGAGAGCAGCGGCAGCTAATCGCGCCAGCGTTCACTCAGACCAGGGACCGAGAGATAAAACAGCAGCAGCAGACTCAGTCTAGAGTTCTGTGGTTTTGCCTATTGGAGGTTTTCCTGGTGATTAAGTAAGAGCTCTGACATCATTGCTTACCGCTGTGCCAGTATTATAACCCTGATAGTTAGAGTAAATAAAATTAAGAAAACTTGGTTTGCAATGTGTACCTGCTTCAGGTATTGAGTGAAGATATCACCCATACAAGCTTGAAATACCGCTGTATAGTGTTGATCCCAAGAAGGGATCAAAGGAGGGAATTGTGGGAATTTGACATTTATTCTATGAAAGTATATGTTGTAATAGAATGTATAAACTTGTCTGTGCTAGTTAAGTTTCGAATGAGTGACCTTAAGCCTGTATTCTGATAAACAAAGCCACAGAAGAATGCCCCGAGAAGCATTCTTCAGATAAAGGATTTGCCACAAAAGCAGTCTTTTATGCAAAACAGGAAACGCCAAAACTGTCATAGATAAGTTTCTATCATAACAACTTAGTGGAAAAGTACTAGACATATGTAATTCTAAACGCTTGATATGATTGGTTTAAATCATACGCCCAGTGATGTATGAAAATGGAAAGTAGAAGACACACCCCTTTTTAGCAAACAGTATATAAGCAGGAACAGTAGCAGAGATGGAGCGAGCGCGCTTCCAGAGGACCACAGATGTACTAACCCATTGTATTCTTCTGTAAAAACTTCGAGCTGACACAATAAAGACAAAGTGATTTAACCATTTGAATTGAATTAATCTCATCCTTGATCTACCTCCTTGACCACGATGAGAGGGATACACGTTTTATCCCCAACAGTTATTGGTGGGGGACGACGACAACTTACCTCTGTTTTTTGATGGCTCAGTTCATTCAGCACAATCGTTTGTTTGATGAGATGGATCAGACGAGCAGTGTGAAGCTAGCGACAGTAAGGACTTTCGCTAGGGTCTGAAAATGTCAAAATAAAACTTTCAACGCTATAATTATGTTCAATGTAATGAAATGCATTTAGCTATAATCGTACAACAGTTTTCCGAAAATGTAAACATTGTACTATTCCTTTTCTGCTTGGACTACATTATGACAACTTAAATTTCAAACATATGCATTGTGAAACTTCATTTCTGTTTAAAAAAGGTAAGCATAATTTGTTTATACCCCCCCCCAGTTTTTTCTATATTTTGAATTGGCACAAATACATCATGGGCAAGTTAAAATACTTTCCCTTGAAATATGGCTGGCATTGTTGTCATTGGAACAGAGAATTGAGTGTATTAGTACATATCATACATATACAGGTGAATGCATCACGTATATCAACTGCACAGCTTAAATAAACATCAAGAAAATATGGCTGGAATGACTGGTTTGGAACAGTGAATTGTAGTATATTAGTACATAATGCAGGATTTAATAAAGGACAAACACAGACATATAGGATTTAATAAAGGACAAACACAGACATATAATATTTAATAAAGGCTAAACACAGACGTATAGGATTTAATAAAGGACAAACACAGACATATAGGATTTAATAAAGAACAAACACAGACATATAGGATTTAATAAAGGACAAACACAGACATATAGGATTTAATAAAGGACAAACACAGACATATAGGATTTAATAAAGGACAAACACAAACATATAGGATTTACTAAAGGACAAACACAAACATATAGGATTTAATAAAGGACAAACACAAACATATAGGATGTTACGTTTCTGTCATGTTTATGCCATGTTTCATGTTTGTCACAGTTTATTTTCTGTTTATGTTACGATGCAGTTCATTGTTTGCATACATATTTCCATGTTTTTCCGCAGCCTTGCGTTCATGCTGTTTCTTCTCTTGCTGTCACTCACGCTTCCCTAATTGTTTCATTCTCCCTTGTCTAGTTACTAATATACTAACATTATATCAGGATTGGGTAATACTAACTATCTAACCATGTGTTCATGTTTACCTTACGTTTCTCGTACATGTTAATTACTAATTTACTAACGATTTACTAATTGCCTCGTTACGTGTCTCATTTTCTCAAGCTGTTGTTCATTTCCTGCTGCTCTCAAGCTAAGTGTCTGCACCTGTCTACACCTGCATATAAGATCAGTGTTCATGTCATGTCTTTGTGAAATTGTTGCCTTAGTTTACTATTGTCACTTTTGAGCGTTTTCCATTGTTTTGACTACCGTTATTGATCTAGCCTGTTTATTGACCATCGTTACTGCCTGCCTATTGTTTCCACTGCCTGTTTTTGACCACGAGTTTGGCCTGCTGTCTGTTTGTACCTCTGCCCCGCGGATAGGACTTCGGTCTGACTCCTGCTACGCCCCACAATTACGAACTTTGCTTTTTCCGTTTGTACTTCTGCTCCGCTGACAGCTACTCTGGTTAACGAACTCTTGCATGGATACCGATTTCGAGACTGCCTTCTCCCTCGGTACTGTATCTTTGGTCTGGCTGGATTTATTGGTTTTTGGACTTTGCTTGTGTGACTACGTTTTTGGATTTCCCCATAATAAAGCCCTTGCGGGTATTTATTATCAAGTTAGTGTTCTGAGTCGTGCATTACGGGTCCAACCCTCACACATCCGTCTCATAGGATTTAATAAAGGACAAACACAGACATATAGGATTTAATAAAGGACAAACACAGACATATAGGATTTAATAAAGGACAAACACAGACATATAAGGGCCTCATGCCACCCTCATGGAGTCTGTTTCTGACAGTTTGGTCAGAAACATGCACATGAGTAGCCCGCTGGATGTCATTTTGTAGGGCTCTGGCAGTGTTCCTCCATGCACAATGGAGCAGATACCGGTCCTGCCGCTGGGTTGTTGCCCTTCTACGGCCCTGTCCAGCTCTCCTCGTGTAATGGCCCGTCTCCCGGTATTTCCTCCACGCTCTTGAGACTGTGCTGGGAGACACAGCAAACCTTTTTGCGATGACACATATGGATGGGGCATCCTGGAGGAGCTGGACTACCTGTGCAACCTGAATGGGCTGCAGTTACCGCCTCATGCTACCAGTAGTGACAAGGGCACTAGCAAAATGCAAAACTAGAGAAAAATCAGTCAGGAAGAATAAGGAGAGAGAAATGGTCTGTGGCCACCACCTGCAAAACCATTTACTTGTTAGTGGTTGTCTTGCTGTTGCCTCTCCTGTCCACCTGTTATCACTTTCATTTGCACCGAAGCAGGTGAAATTTATTCACAATCGTTTACGCTTCCTAACTGGACAGATCGATATCCCAGAAGTTTAATTGACTTGGTGTTATACTGTGTTGATTAAGTGTTCCCTTCATTTCTTTGAGCAGTGTATTTAACTCGATCCACTTTGCCCCTAGTGATGAGACGTATCCGTCTCAATTACAGTATTTATGTTTGTCTGAAATGATAAACTACAGCTTAAAAAAAATCCGTAAATGTTGACGCAGAATTGTATAAAAGGGTAGCCTCTTGCGAAAACCTCAGTTCTCCAGTTACACTGCAGGGCGATAAGATAGGAGGGTGCTATTAATAGCCAAAAGCACTTATGACCATCCTCTCGCCACAGCCACAGACTTTAAAATGCACCATTTATGCATGCTAAGAAAATCATGTTCAGATATAGAAACAATAATATGTTTTTTAAAACATTGTAGCCTACAAATAACATTAAGCATTCGCCGTTTTCCCTTGCTTACTGTAGGCTACTATATACAGTAACGTTAGCTACAAGTACCTGATGCACTTTCGGTTTAGAAGACACCAAATTTTTTTCTCAAAAATTTCTTGTATAAATATGTTTAGGAAACCAAGTACTAACCAGTATATTCAGCTACAGCTGTTTTCTGATGAACCCTGAAGAAGTTACATTTCGTCCCGTACAGGCAACAACTTCACGGTTCGCACAATGCAAATGTCGCAAGCAAGCACTCTGCTCTAACTCGAGACTTGTCAGACTTGAACCAAGACAAGTATGTTACTTACTGTACTGTGCAGCATACTGCCACCTGTTGCACTGGAGTGGGTATAGCAGGGCTTTACTGACAACACGGCTCTACAGAAGCATCCTGAGCAGGCCGATTCAAATTATTCAACATTCAATTGTATATATATATATATATATATATATATATATATATATATATATATATAAAAGCAAAATACGGGAGATTCAAGGGAGAAAATACCAAACGGGAGGACAGCGGGAGAGTGAGTTCAAATACGGGAGAAACCCTGGAAATATGGGAGGGTTGACAGGTATGAATGCCAAGGCATTACTTTCATTTTCTTGCAATGGGATCTGGGCAGACTGTGGAGCGGCAGGCAGACTGGCGGACTGTGGTGGTGTATGGGAGGCTCTTGCCATTTGTTTGTTCTCCAGGAATTCCATGTTGGAATTATGGGAGGCCAAGGGAAATTCCAGGAAATTCCAGACTAATCTCGGAGAGTTAACCACCCTAATTGTATCCATGCCTTTATTCTGCTTTTAACATTCAGGTTGTAATGTAAATACAAATGAGTTGATTTTCAGCTTTGGTGACGCTGTAATGGCAATGTAGTCCAGCTGTCTCTCGTGTTCGTGTTTGTTAATTTGAATGTATTTTGTTGTGTTGGGCTTTTGTCTTTTGTTTTTTCATGCGCCGTGTGTCTGTGGTGGGACGGGGAAGCGGGCTGGATATTTTTCAGGGCACTCCTGCTGCTCGTTTTGATAATATTGATGAATTGTCTCGTCGATATCATTTTGTTTGTGGTTGTCACCATGGAGACGCATTTGCAACATATGAGTTCGTATCATTCATTCTGGTCGGTGTTTACATTCCACCGCGGGCCAACGTGCAAGAGGCAGAGCGCACGCTCGCCGACCAGATATTGAGTGTAGAGCGGACAAACCCGGATTCTTTAGTTATTGTCCTCGGTGATTTTAACAAAGGAAATCTCACCCACAAACTCCCCAAATACAGACAATTTATTAAATGCCCGACCAGAGAGGAGAACATTCTGGATCACTGTTACACCACAGTAAGCAGTGCCTACCACGCCGTCCCCCGCGCTGCACTGGGACACTCTGACCACGTCATGGTCCACCTGATTCCTGCATACAGGCAGAAATTAAAGCTGTCTAAACCTGTTGTGAGGACATCAAAGAAGTGGACCAGGGAAGCTGTAGAGGATCTTCAGGCGTGTTTGGACTGCACTGACTGGGATGTTTTCAGGACTGCTTCCAATAATCTGGACGAGCACACAGAGGCTGTGACTTCTTACATCAGCTTCTGTGAGGACAGCTGTGTACCATCATGCACCAGGGTGAGTTATAATAATGACAAACCCTGGTTCACAGCCAAACTCAGACAGTTAAGGTCAGAGAAGGAAGATGCATTTAGGAGTGGGGACAAAGTCATATTTAAAGAGGCAAAGTACAGGTTTGGCAAGGAGGTGCGAGCAGCTAAACGACTGTACTCAGAGAAACTCCAAGACCAGTTCTCAGCCAATGACTCTGCTTCTGTCTGGAAGGGGTTCAGACAGATCACAAACTACAAAGCAAAAACCCCCCACTCCATGAATAACTCACGCCTGGCCAACGACCTGAATGAGTTCTACTGTCGCTTTGAAAGACAATGGGACAGTCCTGACACCATCCCCCATGACACCATCCCCCGTGACACTATCCACCAGCTTCAGCCCACCACCCCCACCTCAGCGACACCTCTGTCCTTACTGGAGAGAGATGTGAATAGGGTGTTCAAGAGAATTAACCCCCGCAAAGCAGCAGGGCCGGACTCTGTCTCCCCATCCACCCTGAAGCACTGTGCTGATCAGCTGGCTCCGGTGTTCACAGACATTTTTAACACCTCTCTGGAGACTTGCCATGTACCTGACTGCTTCAAGTCCTCCACTATCATCCCTGTCCCTAAAAAGCCAAAGATCACAGGACTTAATGACTACAGACCCGTTGCCCTGGTGATGAAGTCTTTTGAGCGCCTTGTGCTGTCCCACCTCAAATCCATAACAGGCCCTCTCCTGGACCCCCTGCAGTTCGCCTACAGAGCCAACAGATCTGTAGACGATGCAGTAAACTTGGCCCTCCACTTCATCCTCCAGCACCTGGACTCTGCAGGAACCTATGCCAGGATCCTGTTTGTGGACTTCAGCTCTGCCTTCAATACAATTATCCCATCTCTGCTACAGGACAAGCTCTTCCAGATGGGCGTGCCTGACTCCACCTGCAGGTGGATCACAGACTTCCTGTCTGACAGGAGGCAGCGCGTGAGGCTGGGGAAACACATTTCTGACCCCCGGACCATCAGCACCGGTTCCCCCCAAGGCTGCGTTATTTCCCCTGCGCTATACTCCCTGTACACCAACAACTGCACCTCCAGTCACCAGTCTGTCAAGCTCCTGAAGTTCGCGGACGACACCACCCTCATCGGACTCATCTCTGGTGGGGATGAGTCCGCCTACAGGAGGGAGATCGACCATCTGGCGGACTGGTGCAGTCAGAACAACCTGGAGCTAAATGCTGCAAAGACAGTGGAGATAGTGGTGGACTTCAGGAATAACCCAGCCCCACTCATCCCCATCTCCCTGAGAGACTCCACAGTTGACATTGTGGAGTCCTGCCGCTTCCTGGGAACCTTCATCTCCCAGGACCTCAAGTGGGAGCTGAACATCAGCTCCATCACTGGAAAAGCCCAGCAGAGGTTGTTCTTCCTGCGGCAGCTGAAGAAGTTCAACCTGCCAAAGACGATGATGGTCCACTTCTACTCTGCCATCATCGAGACCATCCTCACCTTCTCGATCACCATCTGGTACGCTGCTGCCACTGCCAAGGACAAGGGCAGACTGCAGCGTATCATCCGCTCTGCGGAGAGGGTGATTGGCTGCAACCTGCCATCTCTCCAGGACCTGTATGCCTCCAGGACCCGGAGGCGTGCAGGCAAGATTGTGGCCGACCCCTCTCACCCCGGTCACAGTCTGTTTGTAACACTTCCCTCTGGCAGGAGGCTGCGGTCCATCAGGACCAAAACCTCTCGCCATAAAAACAGTTTCTTTCCTTCTGCAGTTAGCCTTATCAACAAGGCCCGGGACCCCCTCCGACACAGACACAGACTCTATCCCGCCTCATAGACACTTTACACTTACCTACTTCCCACTGTACTTTTTGTTTATTTATATTTTTATTTTTACTTATATTTTTTATTTCTATTTTTTATCTTGCATATATAATATTATATTGGTTGACACTTTTGCACTACTACTTGCACTACTTGTTTATGTGTTTTGTTTTGTTTTATGTTTTATATTATATTATTTTATGTTTTATGTTGGTTTATGTACGCACCAATAAACCACAGTAAATTCCTTGTATGTAAATACTTGGCGAATAAAGGGATTCTGATTCTGATTCTGATTCTGATATGCTTGGAAATGTCTGTTGGATCTGCAACAACAAAGTTTACCATCGCTCTTCACCGGAGTTGAAGATGTCGGGACTGATCGAGGACTGCAGGCGATCTTCAAAGGCCACGACGGAAAAGAAGGAGAGGATAATGCCGGGGAGGAATGAGGCGGCGACTGGGAAGGCTGACACAGTTCGGTGCTCAGTTTCCACAGTGTACAGAGACCGCAACGCTGCGTGAATGGAGGAGAGTCGTGGAGGCGGAGTTTGTGTGTTGGACTGCTTAATGACACTGGACATCTCGGGACAGCGGGACTATTTTTAATCATGGCTGTATTACTTTCATTTACTTTAATTCACTGAATTAGTTTGATCAATGCAATGATTCTATTGAATGTCTTTATTTGATAAGTTTGTTTGTGTGTTGTTGGTCTGCCCCACTGTCTATGTCTTTTTTGTTGTTGCTGGGGCTACAACTGAAGATTCTTAACAGGAAAATAAAAGTTATTCTATTCTATTTGTGAATGCACATGAACTTGCTTTTATCACGTAGCCCAGAAAGACCTAAGGCCAAGGGTGTATCCCAATACTCGAAAAATGCATCCTCCTTTCCTCCACTACCACTTTCTCTCCTCCGTGCCCCGGAAACCAATCTTTGTGTCCTCCCTCCCTCCATTGTGCCAATATTGGAGGAGATGAGCAAAGCGGATTCAAACTCGGCTTCTCCTCTCTGGCAAAAGATACTGCAAAAGTTTTTGAAAGATGGCAACAGTGATGATATTTAGTCCCCAATGAAAGATATTTAGCCTAAATTGCGCATGCTTCAGTAGGTTATTATCACATATAAGACATAGCATCCTACAATTGCATACAACAAATAACAAAATGCCAGTTTGTTTTTGTGGTTCATATCCTATATACAAATTCAGCAATTTACGATGGGTAAGCAGCTTTATTTATTTGCTTGCACATTAATGTTGCTTAAACAAACATAACAAAACATAAATAAGCATGACAGCCACCATTTCAGTATGTGAATATGCACTAATGAATTTATTCAACCAATCGTTTCCAAATGATGTATTTAAATTTGATTTCAGATGTTACAGTGGGAAATAATTGTATTTCAGTGTGAACACTGCGATACTATGAACATTGGGAATAATATCTCCGATAATATGATGCAACAATTCCTTTCACTGATCTACGGAAATGTTTCTGAATTAGCCTCCGTGAGATGCAATTAACTGGCAAAGTATAGCAGTATAGCTACAGTAACCTATATGAGGTGACTTAGTGCTCTCTGTTCAGACATTGGGCACATCAGGATTCTGGAATTGCAGTAAATTGTCCTGTTTGTGTATACTACAAGATGTTTACTTTGATCTAATGTTACTGGTTACTGGTTTTTTGTTTAACCTATATTTAAAAGAAAGTCCATTGAAATAAAACATTTTTCAAAGGAGACCTGGCTAAGACAGCATCAACGATACACAATACACAAAGGTTCCAGGCTATCATAAAACAAACACAAACCACACAATAATACACCAAAAATACCAGCACGACAGTTGTTCAAAAAACATAGTACCCTGCAAAGTAAATGTTCTGGTAGTGATTCAGCATCTGAGACATTATTAAATATTGCTGCTGCAAAATATGTTATGCGTGTCATCCTTGGTTTAAACCCTGGATCTCCATACACATCCAGGAAAACAAAAAAACATGTGAAATGAGGCTTATTGCAAGGCCAGATGGTTGCTAAGTGCAGAACGGTAGGCTACGTTGGATTTTACACTACTCTACATGTTTAAATCTGATTCAGTTTAATGTTGACTGTCCCTCTGAGATAGATGCATTTTAAGACAGAAATTCAAGCAGTAATTGACTTATTACTTTACACAGAGAGGACCAGAGGTGAAGAAGAAACTACCACATGAATAGTTTTGCCACCTCAAGCTGGCTAATTCTCCCTTCTAAATACTACATCATAACAATTTCTTGTGTCATCCTCTGTGCGTAGCTCAAGCCCTGGATTAAGAGGAAGACTCGCAAGAGCGAGTGCCAAGTACGCATCACTGCCATTAAGGTGTCGATTAACACCAACGTTATGGAAAAAAGACCCAGCTAAGTAGCGAATGCAGCTCCTCTAGATCCAACCTCACTGTTTTAAGTCATGTGACATCTGGCGTTTTGTTCATTCCCCAGAAAGGCGGACACAGCTCTGTGGCCAGCTGAGCTATGTGAACGGCCTCTCTTCGAAGGAGCAGAAGGACGCTTCCAAATTGTTAATATCATCCAGATGTCTTCCGGGAACTTGTCCTCGCTTTCAGAACTTGCACAATTTGAAAAGTGTTATGAAATATACGCACATCTTTGGCTTGTTTTTCTTGTTTGTTTTTGTAGTGACGTTGTTGGTTATTTTATTCCTATTAAAAACGAAAATGCATGCAACCCATACAACAATTTTCAGTGTACGTTTCAGTATTGCTACTAAGGCCTAATGCTTGGCAAGGGTTATTGGGAATAGAAAAGCATTATGAATTATGATTATCTTTTATTACCGTGTAGAGGTGATGAGCGCTTTCGGCCTACAGGGCAATTGTTAGCTCTTATCTCTGCCTTCATATCTTGTGATCCCCCTTCTGCTTTGCTAATGAGTCCTCTTGTTATTATTAGCTATATTTAATATAGTCTTGTGTCATATCAATTAACTTAGAGATATCAAAGTTCAATCATACACAACTGTTTACGTCTATGTAGGCTTACGAATACGCTGGTTTCCGGGGATTCGTGACGTCACAAGATCCTTAACATAAAAATGGGTGAGGGCTTCTCATGCGTGCTCCGTTTGTTCAAAACTGAGTCAGTTCACCAAGACACACCGTTTCACTCCTTGACCGTATGAATATTCATAATATGAACACGTGGCATCATCGTCATATGACCACACCTACTCACGAGTTCCAGTTCAAATTGAAGCGGTAAAAAAGCCTTAGAACAGGCTATGCAGTATTCTTTTAAGTGAGGATTTTGTATTTTCAAAAAGCACTGTAGGCAATATTTCAGCAGGCCTTTAGTATTGAAAATGATTGGACTCACATGTAGATTGGATGCATAGGCTGTGAAGGTCTGGTTGAATGTATGCCCAGATAAACAAGGGCAAACATTCATCTCCAGTTCTGCTTTGTTTCTGAGTGATGAATTTCAAATGGACGAGTGGTCAACTGAAATAAATCTTATCAGACTGCCTTACCAGCAGACAGTACTATTGGCGGTAATAGTGTGTTGTCTGTTAGGTTTGCTCTGTGTTTAGTCATCCCATATGAGAGCCAAACCTGAGATTGAGTACAATCTCTCATTTCCACGTGTCATCCGAAACAGTAATGGTAAATGTATACAGTTCATCACGGGCCTGGCTGGCAGTATTATTAAACTTGCTCTTCTGCTGTTATTTGTCTGGCCGATAGGTAGAACTCATTTATATCATTCCTTAGAACCTTTTTTTCTGCTGTGCTGTTTGCATGTGAGTATGACTGATACCTGTTTTTGCACTGGCCTAATTTTGTACCCGAGTTTTTCAAAAATAAAAAAATATTTAAAAATATTACCTGACATGAGCCTGGAAAATGTCTGTTTTTTCAGGCTCTGAATACCTGAATTCGTACCGTATACCGTACCTAGTTCTATACCCAAGTTATTCATAATAATCTATTTGAATCTGAAATAGCTTTGAACCATTTCCATAATACATTTTTAACAACAAAGTATTACACAGTGGTGGAGTGATGTTCAGCTCAATTACATCCTTTAATTTATATTCGTACAGTATGCATGTTTTGTTTAATACAGTTGGACATAAATGTGTTTTGAATTGAATTATAGTAAAAACAATAGAAGGGTTCTACCAGATATTTTATGTCAGTTCCCAAAAACTCCCAAAAATTATTTCTTAGTTTTAATATTTACTTTAGTTCAAAACACCTCAAAATACATGCACAGATACTACACTTCTGGTTATACATCAGTTCTGGTTATTGTATTTGCAAGTACAATAATAATGAGCATATTTAACCATTTGCTCAGGCCCCCTAGTGGCATAGACTCTGGGGTCTACATCATAAACAACCTACTGTACCACGTCAGAAAGTGTTGTATCATGAACTGCATATCGTCTTCATCAGCGCTAGTTGGGCTAGTATCAAAATATGTGTGATCTAGATTAAAGTAAATCGGGTTGAAGATACTGGACGTTTAGCTTCACCAAAACAATAAAAAACACATAAGGTCCTGGATATATGTAAATGACTCCTGCATTATTAAAGCCAGACATGATCTTTCTAAGATTATGTAGTTATTTTCTGCCTATATGTGGTGTACAGTGTAAGTTTCAACACAGTAGAAATCTCAAAAATAATGAAAATGGTAATGAAAATGAATAGTAATGAAAATGAATAGTAATGAAAATGATTCAACGTCACACGTAGTCTTGGAGAATGTTTCTGTTTACTGGATGCTTGCATGGAGAGCATACACACAATAACAGGGTTTACTGGATGCTTGCATGGAGAGCATACACACTATAACAGGGTTTACTGGATGCTTGCATGGAGAGCATACACACTATAACAGGGTTTACTGGATGCTTGCATGGAGAGCATACACACTATAACAGGGTTGCTAGGTATATCATTACTGCGCCACTGTTGTAAACTACCTGTATAAATAAAGGATATAAACTGTCGTGCTCTAAACATTACATCATTTTTAACTTAACTCAAAACATACAGCACCCAATGGTTGGTACTTGTAAAATTAAAAATAATTTCACACTTAGGGAATACTCAAATGGTCTATATCAGACTCTCAATTTAAATGGTTATAACTTTCAAAAACATGATTCTGGTGCATTAACAATTATTGGGTGTGTTAACAATTGTGGTGATAACTATGTTCACTTTGCGTTGTCTTTGTTCTTGCCTTTCCTGCACTATAGGTTAACTGTGACAACTAGTGGCAGCAGTTACTCAAAGTCACTGAGGTAGGGGGGTGGCTTTCTGTTACCTCGAGTGGGGTATCTCTGCGGTGGTGAAACAGTGACGGATTCATCTTCCTCTGGTGCAGATGAAAAAGGGTCCCACAGCCCAGGGCTGAGTTTCTTGAGTTCCTAGTTATAGAATGTCAGTCTTTCTCAGCTGTGATCATTGAAGGTATCTTCATGCTCATCTTGCGTTGATACAGCAACTCAGTTGGTGAGGTCACGGTAGTGCTATGTGGTATCGACCGGTACTCACACAGGAATGTGCAAAGGTGCCGTCTCCAGGAGATGCCTTGTGTAGCAGCAACACAGAGGGTCTTCCCTAACGTCCGCATGAAACGCTCTGCAGTGGTGTTTGCCTGTGGCCATAACGGCGTGATCTTTTGATGACAGAACCCTAGGTAAGCTGCAAACTTACTAAATTGTTCACTGTTAAAGGGGGTGTCATTGTCTGTGTCAGGGACTGAAAGCAAGAGGAGTCACAGGTAGGTTTAAAAAAATAAAAATATTATTTACCCCAAAAAATCTAAAACAATGTACAAAAAAAGTATAACTGAAGTTCTGGGCCCATAAAAAAGGTAAACTAAACAGAACTCAACTTAAGCTGTGCCAACATAACAAACTGAACATACCAAACTGACATTTTTCAACTAAATACAATGGGGAACATATATAATGGCTGATCAAACCATCGGGAAACAAAAAGGGGTAACACACAAACACCACACTACCAACACATAACAAAGAACAGGACAACTCTTCAAAAGGTTAACTTATCTAAATATTAACCAAAGCAAAAGTACCAAAACCTAATATGTTCTAAAGAAACAAACAATATATCTAAACTAAGAATTACATTTCCCCCCTATGATGTGGCGAGCAGTTGGTAGAGTCCAATCAGTCACTTCCTGCATTTAACAGCTCTGCTCCCTGGCAGACATCTTTTGCAACAAGGCTTCGGGTGGGGCATGTGGGATTGAATGGGGTTTTAAGTTTAATAAAGAAACATCCAGATGGGCGGTGTGGGTATTGTAAGAAGGATGAGACGGTGGAGCATGTGCTGATGGAGTGCGGGAAATATGGGAGGGAAAATGGGCGGATGGTATCACGAATGAGAGAGAGTGGGGTGGTGTTCGAGATGGGGTTCTTAGATAGACAATCTGGGGACGGGGGATATAGGCACCTATTTAGGTTTTTGAGGGAAATGTGTGCAGGAGAGCATGAGTATGGGGCTTGTGCAGCGGGTACAAAACTAAAATGTTGTAACTGCGGAGGAGAACACAGTGCAGCGTATTTGGGATGTGAGGTGCAAAGAAAGGCAAGAGAGATTCAGCGATATAAAACTTTAAATAAAGTATCATACGCTGAAGCCACAAGAAAGGTATCGGATGGAATGCAGGGGAGGGAAAGCAAATTCATCAATCAGGATAGAAAGCCTCTCAGAATTCCCCAGATTACCGCAGGTACTACAAAGACAAACATACCCTAAGTGTTCACATAAATGTGCGGTATCATCTGATACATTGGTTGTTGACAAGATCCGTTTTGTAGCATTTGTCGGTAAGGTCATTAACGTGACGTACCAGCAAAAAAGGAAAAGTTCAAGACTCAAAACAATCGTAGATGCAGCAACAGAATTCTTGGGAATAAAGCATATTAGTGTTGAAATTATTCATGAAATGTTACGTCCGATTGATGCACAGTCACAGTGTTGTGATTAAATTATGGTATTCCATTTACTACAATAAAATGCTCGGAGTTTCATAGCTAATGGTCAGGAATTAAAAAAATGCATTGATGATTTAGAAATAAAACCTGATGTAATATGTATACAAGAAACTTGGCTGAAACCTAATCTAGATTTTATTGTTAGAGGGTATACATCAATCAGGCAAGATAGAATAGGGAATCAAGGAGGAGGATGTATCACATTCATTGAAGAGGGATTAGCACATAGAGAAATAACATTTAATTCAAATGAGGACAGAACATCAGATCTGGAAAATATAATTCTGGAGATATGGATAGGTAGAACTAGCTATATAATTGTGAATGTATATAATCCCTGTAAAAAATTGTACCTGGAAGAATTGGAACAAATAGGCGGGAAAAATAGTAAATTGATTTGGTGTGGAGATTTCAATGCCCACAGTACACTATGGGGAGGTAAAGTAACTGATAGCAATGGCAAAGTTGTGGAAGAATTAATAGAAGCAAAAAGATTTGTATGCTTAAATGATGGAAGGGGAACACGGATAAATTTGAGCAATGGTAAGGAATCTGCAATAGATCTAACCTTGGATAGACCTTAATAGATCTAATGAAATGGCAATAACTAGTGATTGGGAAGTATTAGGTGATGATACAATAGGAAGTGATCATTATCCTATTTTAATTAAACTGGACATCAAAAACAAAAGCAAACAAAATGAAGGATTGAAGAGATGGGCGTTTGGTAAAGCAAAGTGGGGTCAATTTCAAGTATTGTGTGTAGAAATGAGCACTAATGTAGACATAATAAATGAACAGATAACAGCAGGGATAATTAAAGCAGCTTCACAATCCATACCTCAAAGTACTTTAAAATTTAAGAAAAAGATGGTTCCATAGTAGAATGAGGAATGTACAATGGCCATTAAGGAAAAAAACAGAGCTTTTAAATTATTAAAGAGATGCCATTGCTTTCAGAACCTGATAGAATACAAACTGGCCCAAGCTGTAGCTAGGAAAACAATTAGAAGAGCAAAAAGGTTATGTTGGAGGGAATTTTGTCCAAACATTGGGCGGACAATGCCGATAAGTGAAGTATGGGGTATGATTAAAAAGATGAGTGGAATAAGGAAAGAATGGGATTTACCAGTACTTAGGAAGGGAGATGAATGGGCTGTTGAGGAAGTAGAAAAAGTGGAACTATTGGCAAAAACATTTGTCCAGATTCACAGTTGTGATAATTTAACAGATGAAGGTAAGTTGGGGAGACAGGAAATGAAAGGAAGACATCCAAATGTTCTTGAGAAAAAGAGAAATAGGCAGAGTTTAATAGATGTACCTTTTTCCATAGAAGAGTTGAGAAGAGCAATAGGTAAATCAGGCATGATTGCACCAGGGAAATATAATATATGCTATATTATGTTAGCACACATGAGTGATCCTTCATTAAGGAAAATGTTGGAAATGTACAACAAGTGTTGGTTTGAGGGGAAAATGCCAGCTTGCTGGAAGGAAGCAATTATAGTTCCTATAAGGAAAACAGGTAAAGATCCAAACAACCCATCTAGCTATAGGCCAATTGCATTAACATCTCATATCTGTAAAATACTGCAAAGGATGATTACAAACAGATTAACAAATTATTTAGAGAGTAGAAGTCTGTTGTCACCATTTCAAAGTGGGTTTAGAAGAGGTCGTAACACAATGGACCCATTGGTATGTTCAGAATCTGATATAAGGAAAGCACAAGTCATTAAGGAAGGAGTAGTAGCCGTATTCTTTGATGTGGAAAAAGCATATGATATGATGTGGAAGGAGGGAGTATTGATTAAACTCAACATTTTGGGAGTTGGAGGAAGAACATATAATTGGATTAAAGACTTTCTATTTGGTAGGTCCATACAGGTAAGAACTGGGAATAATTTATCAGGTAAATATGTAGTAGATAATGGTACTCCCCAGGGAAGTATAATTAGTCCACTTCTATTTACAATTATGATAAATGATATATATGATCAGGTAAATCAAAATATAGGTAAGTCGTTATTTGCAGATGATGGGGCTCTTTGGAAAAGAGGAAGGAACATCAAATATACAGTACAAAAGGTACAAGAGGCAATTCTTGTAGTAGAAGCATGGTCGTTAAAATGGGGGTTTATGTTTTCTGTAGAGAAAACTCAAACTATGTTCTTCACTTGGAAAAGAGTAGGTGAGGATATCCATTTGCAATTATATGTAAAAAAGTTAGAGAGGGTAGAGATATTTAAATTTCTTGGAGTATGGTTTGATACCAAAGCAACATGGAAATACCATATTGATAAAATTGAAACCAAGTGTAAAAAAGTATTGAATGTTATGAGGTGCTTGACAGGTATAGTATGGGGAGCAGATAGATTTGCCCTGAAAACCTTATATGTGACTTTGGTCAGATCAGTTTTAGACTATGGAAGTGTAGTATTTGGCTCAGCAGCTGAAACCACTTTGAAAAGACTAGACATTATACAGGCACAAGCATTAAGAATTTGTTGCGGAACTCTCAAATTAACATAAATTGTAGCGTTGCAAGTGGAAGTAGGGGAGATGTCACTACAATTAAGGAGACATTTAATGGCTAATTATTGGACTAATCTGCAGAGACAAAAAGAGTGTCATCCTACAAAGAAAATTATGAAAAAATTTTGGAAAATGGGGAAAGGAAAAAAGGAGTGTTTTATGAGGGTAGGTGGTGACATAGCTAAAGAAATGAAAATATGACTAATGAAAATTTAGCCCTACTTTGCCATTGCCAGCAGTACCGCCTTGGATTCTACCTCAACCAATGGTAGATTTGAGCATATTGGAGAAAATACATTTAAATAAAGAAGTAACAAATAGTGATAGTTTGGTAGAAAATGTTATAAAAAGTAAATATAGTATATATATTCCTATATATACTGATGGATCAAAAGACCCTATTACAGGTAGGACAGGGTGTGCGTATATCCCTGAATTAGAGATTAAGGTGAGTAAAAGAATCTCAGATCATGTATCGGTATATTCGGCAGAAATGATGGCAAATCCCAGCTCATGTGGGGGTTGAGGGAAATGAGAGGGTTGACATGTTTGCTAAGGGAACTTTAAAACAGGAGGAAATAGACTTAGAAATACCGATTAGTAAAGCAGAGGCAAAATCATACATCTGGCATCAAATAAAGAAACAGTGGGAGTAGAGATGGGATAGAGATATGAAAGGTAGACATTTATATTAAATTTAAAAGATGGTTGGAGTTAGCAGACCATTAGGACGAAACAGAAAAGAATCATCTGTGCATCATAAGTAGACTAGGACATGCAAAATTAAATTAATCATTACAGCTCATTAAAAAACACTCAACTGGACAATGTGACACCTGTCATGAGAGAGAAAATGTGGAACATGTACTTTGCAACTGCATACAATATACACATGAGAGGAATATATTATCTGAAGAATTAAAAAAAGAAGGAATCAGTAATATGGACCTTAAATCAGTTCTCAATAATCCATCTGGGAGCATAATAATTAAACATTTATTTGCATTCCTACAAATTGTCATGGATCTTGCCTTCCTTCTCTCATCTCCACGTTCTCTTTATTCTTTTTTGTCGTTACCGGTAATCTATCGGATTTTCCTTTGTTCCGTGATGGGGTTTTGCTTTCGCCCCGTCATTAGTAAGTTCACCTGTTATTCATTTCCGTTGACTATTTATACTCCGCTTCCTGCCTCTCTCATTGCTTCCATGTTATTCCACGTAACATTCGAGCCGGTAAAAAAGGTATTGGATATAGTCAAACAGATACTCAGAACATAACAATTCGCCAATTACTGGTTCATATTTAAAGCATATCAGCTTTCTCCCAGCTCACAGCATCGTGGAAAGGAAATTTATATTAAATAGCACAGAGATAGGTAGCCATATTTTTATTCACATTATTGTTATTCTTATTAGTAGTCATTCTATGGGAGTTATTTTCTTCATATGTTTTCAGGGCTTCCTGGCATAAGTGGATTGCTACCGTGATTTAACACAGTTAATAAATAACATTAGGCTCATGCATGTGGGGAACTTCATTAACTTCACAAACTTCAATAACTTGTTTATCTTACGTTTTTAAATATTGAAGTAGGCCTACATTTTTGGTGCTCTATAGGCTTTAGGCTACCTAGCTTAGATGGTCCAGCTTGAGTCACAGCAGGATTCCATGGTAGTGCTGCAATATCGGGATGCATTGACCGCAAGTGACGAAGCATTTTAACAGGACAGGTGCCGGTCGCAAATCATGCACCATGCTTTTTATGGGGTCATACGTGAACCTTCCTTTAACCCCTTAGTGCAGATGGCATATTTGGTAAATCATGGGGGTACTCTGTTTACGGCTTTATAACTCCAGGTGTGAGCATCACATAAACTTGGTAAATGGCTTAAATGAAACAAAACCGGTGTACCATTTTTTGGTACAAACTTAGATTTGTTTATTTTCATAATTTAAGTCAAAATAAAGTGCCGGAAATGCAAGCAAAACTTTGCAAAAAATGCAACAAAATATATATTTCTTCAAAATACTGAGAGCTACATAAGTGAAACAGGTAAAACTACACATTTCCTGGATCATAAACTCCTTGTCCACAAGCATTCAATAATCGCAGGGTGATATACAGAACTACTAAAGATCTATGACACGAAATGTAAGCAGTGTAGCCTGATGTACCCAGGGTCTCCAAACCTATCCAAATTGGCTAAAATGTGAATAGCTGTAAATCTTAAACTAATCATACAATTCAGTGCAAATCAACCGTTTTGACTCATTTAACTCACCTTTTTATCATTTTCATGTGGGAATTATTTTGGATCAGTACAGGGGGGTGGATATCTAGGTGTCCAATAACCTACCCAAAACCTCTCCGAGAAATTATTAAAAAGCCTTTTGTCCTTTATAAAGCATATACATTTTACCTTACGATCACTTAATGGATGAAAACATTGATATTGCACAGTTTCAGTTCAGTGTTTGATGCCAAGTGTGCCATTTTTTCACCATTATCCTTCATATACTGCTTCATCCTGTGCGGTGCCTTCGTGGCTAACATGCACTCATCAATGGCACGGTCTTCAGTATGCTGTAAGGATCTGGTCCTGCAGTGGCTTCACTCTGAACAGTAGAGGGCACTGCTGGAGTGGCAGAGGTGGAGGGTCAAGCATGTTATAGGAACAAATTACATAATGCAGAAGCATTATAACACTGTGGTACACACAGCTAAATATGAAATCATTCACTCTTGTACTTCAGTAAACACTTTCTTCTGTATGCTACATTATGTTATCTTTTGTTGCGTGCTCTAGGATGGCATTACTCTGTAGTGTGTTTCACAACTGTTGCTTATTTATTTTATTTATTTATTTTACATTCATCTTGCACACATCTGGACACAGTACATTTGAATACATATTTTCCATTCCCTAAGTGAAAAGCATCACCCATGGATATACTAATACCCCATAGAGTACATTATGCACAAAGAAATTACAATACAATAAAATAATATCGGAAAACACTACCAATGTTCTAGCTTCACGGCAAATCGAGGCATAAAATAAACTCCTCCAAAAAAGTTTGGAAACGTTTTTTCGGTCGATTATTCCTCCCCTTTAATAATACCAATTGGTATTGTATTTTATATCGTTGGAAAGCCTGATTAGTCACCTTTACAACGAGGTACAACTTGTAAGGATCGTGCATTCGTGGAATGAGCAACACAGCTAACCGTGTGGGTAGCGGCCCAAAAAAATGTGCCAAAATCCCCTGCAATATTCTTCTGTTGGTATTCACTCTCGTTTTGAGCTTCAAGTGCTGGCAGATGTATGCCAGTGGGATGGAATGGGATGCCATCCCACAGCAGTGTGTGACCAGGCTGGTGACCAGCATGAGGAGGAGGTGCCAAGCTGTTGTGGCTGCGTATGGATCTTCCACACGCTACTGAGGTCCCTGACAGTGTAAAATGAATAAAGTGTAAAAATGGCCAATATGTGTTGTTTTTTCCTTATTACTGTGGGAGAGTGCAATCATCCAGTCCACCAAGCAACTCAAAACGAGAGTGAATACCAACAGAAGAATATTGCAGGGGATTTTGGCACATTTTTTTGGGCCGCTACCCACACGGTTAGCTGTGTTGCTCATTCCACGAATGCACGATCCTTACAAGTTGTACCTCGTTGTAAAGGTGACTAATCAGGCTTTCCAACGATATAAAATACAATACCAATTGGTATTATTAAAGGGGAGGAATAATCGACCGAAATAACGTTTCCGAACTTTTTTTGAGGAGTTTATAACGTACGACTGAGCAACCAAACAGAACAGCGCTAAAATACTCAATTTCATTGTGAATGCTATGAATTCTAACAAAGCAGGCCACCACGAGCCACTACGGGAACGGCACGAACACAATAGTATCAATACATTACAGTTATTTGGCAGACGCGTTTATCCAAAGCGACGTACAATAAGTGCATATTGAACGAAGCAAAGTCACGAAAGCGCTACTTTCTCACAACGTAGAAGCTATCGCTAGTACTCAACAGAATACAGTCAGCTATACATTCTAAGCGATGAGATAGCTAAACCAAATAGAAAATAAAAAATAAACGGAAAGAACGTACTATATAATTTGCCTTATACATGTAGTTATTCAAGGTGGAGTCTGAAAAAGTGTGTTTTCAAATATGTTCAGCATTATTAGCAGGCTAACAGTGGTCTATTACGACCCATGCAAATACAAAAATAACGAAAATATAGCACGCAGTGGAAAAACGAATGTATATAATCAAAATATTACAAGCAGTAATACTTACATGTCGAGGAGGATATCTTCCCCATATTGATAGGCACCTCTTCCACAGAATCTATGCTACAGGGATTAGAAGAATCTCTGTTGTTGTCCTCTTCTGACCGACTTCGGGGTAAAACTACTAAAAAGTCACTTCAAAGTTGCGCGCAGTTTTATTGCGTAAGACCAAATGCGTCATACCAAACGCGTCAAACCAAATGCGTCATTCTGCGCATGCCTGCGTAAAATTGTCGTGATATAACAAGTATTGCAGTTACGCTCGCCCTTAAATAGTTAATCCAAGCTTTCAATTACACATGTAAATTACTTTTGGGAAGCTTGTCGTGCCTTCTATTGGATAAAACAATTGTCGATCAAACCAGAATAAAATTGAAGGCGTCACAGCAGTGCAATCAGGAAGGGGGGGTTACGCAGAGCTAGTTTCGTTTGTCTAATAGTGTTCCAATGCGCTGTGTATTTTTCAAACGGATTGTCCAAGACAATAAATGACCACGGAATCTTGAAAGGGACATATCTACGCTTAAATCCACGGGAGGATTGCACACGAATTCCATATTTAATAGCAGATATTGATAGTAGAATGGCATTGTATGATTTCACTTGTTTATGTCGGTATTGATTGAGCAGCGATTTGCACCGCTGTATTTGCATACGGTCGGGCTATTGGTGGGTTTATCTGGTTGCTGGACGGAATTCTGATATTATATGATGAATACATATATTTATGAACTCCCAACATAGACGCTATTGCCCACTATGTCATGCATGGGTAGGTATAGGCTGGGTGGGGAGTGCTTGTTAAATGGACTTGCTACGGAAAGATAGTGACACTTAGAAACTACGCATTGGCCAGAAATCGTCGCGAATTGTTTACCAATAAAGTTAAAATACCGCTTTTGGGTTTTCCACTAATAGTTTGGCTGCAGGAGCAACGCATGTCTCAGTTGCGTAAAACTGTCTCGCATGTGAGACAAAATAGACTATCTGCACTAAGGGGTTAATAACAAATCTCTGCAAAATCTCAAACGCACTCTCAGATCTCTCCCTCTTCGAAACCCCACGACTTGGAATCAGGAAAACTATGGGTTTGCGTTCATTATTACCACTTTTTATTACGCTTACCCTATCCACAGCTACCCCCTAGTGGTTGTCGTTGGTGTCCCAATTATAGTAGCCTAATCATATTTCTCTGAAATTATAAATTAATTTACAACTTTAAAAAACCCTACATTTTGACAACTCCCGTAGGCTATAATAGTTAAAAGGGCTTTTTACAAATAGGCTAGTTGTTCTGTGAAATTTGAAAATAAGATAACCTGTGTTATGCAGATATTTCTCACATTTATAATCAGTCAAATTTTACAAAAATTAGTCGAGAATTAAGCAAGTTATGGTATATTTTATCAGGTGAAGTCTGCATTGGTCAATATAGGCTATTACCAATATGGCAGCCGCGTAGAAATCTGAGCGGTTTCTAGGTTTTTATGTCTATGGGCTGAGCTGACCGTTTCTGTCCCTTTCATGTTTGACAGGCCGATTCATTTTGAAATAAATACGATTAAATAAATAAAAGAGGCGTAAAAAAACGAATAGATATTGATTTATTGAATTGCTCATTTAGTTATTTCATTGCTTATTTATTTATTTATTTATTTATTGAATTGCTTATATATTTATTACATTAACCATTTAATTAAATTTTGTCACATTTGGTCTTCCATACTTGGGGGCGATTGAACCATTTTCATATTTTGGAAGTTTGTGGGTGGGAAAGGAATGAGCTGATCTGGAATCAGAGGTTTTGCAACAGATACGCAGAATTCCTGTGTCTTTCCGCGTACACCTGAATGGAGGTTCATATGTGAGTGAAAAGTGCCTCTGATCCCAGATCCGTATCGCTGACACATCTCAACAGGTAGGCTATTGGTTGAGCATGTATTGGTTTGAGATACCGCCCACAATGACAGGCGTCACCGTGACGTCCGAAGCTTCGCTTTCCGTGATCACGTGATTTGAAACAAGCCTCGGAGCACTACTTCGAAACATTAGAGTAGGGTATAGCTGCAGCCTGCAGACTCCAAGAAACACCCCCAACCAACTACGGTGGCCTTGGGGGATCCTGTTGGTTCGCTGCTGTTAATCCGCAGAAAAATTATGCACACTAATATAAATGGGTATATACTGAAAGTATTTAAATGTATGTAAGCCAGCTAAACAGTCCGTTCTATCCATATCCATTCTATCCATTGTTACCACTCATATTTCTGTCATGAGCCAAATGAATTACGTTAGAGTGCTATATATTTTTACAATACAAGCTAGTGAAAATTAACATGGCCGGGGAGTCTATTGAAGAAGTCAGTAGTTTGTATTGAAATTATCTGTTATAGCTCGCTAAAAGTATGGATTACGGCGAACCGTTCATAGCCTGCCCCAGCCGGCTGATATTTGTGGAGAGATGAAGTGCCAGAATAGATAAACTTTCAGAATTACTCGATTGTTTTCAGACGCTTAAGCGGCCCACAGCGTTCACTTTTTTCAATGGAATAATATGGTGCTGTGTCTGAAGATATTCATATCGAAAGCAATTTATTACATTGTTATTTCGTTGTATTGAAGACAAAAGTAGAATAATTTAGGAATATTTTATGAATGAAACTCATTCGTTAATGCAATTTAGAACTGTTCAATGAACCTATGTGTAACCTAATTGTATTTCTGAATCATTATTGTTTAATCATTTGGCAGGTTATCATTCGAGCAAGCTTGTTACCACCAGCTGTGCCAGCCGTTTCATTTTGTTCATTATTAAACCCTCCAGAATAAAACAGAACAACCCCTCTTTTTTAAATGTCACTCCTAAATCCACTGAGATTCTTTAGTGCAACAGTAGCATTTTAATGGGCTGTATTGGCCTATTGGAATAGGAAAACGACTTCCAGCATAATAAATTTTATAGCCTTTTCTCTCAATTAAAACCTAACTTAAAAAAATAATAATAATAAAAAAATGCACATATTGACAGACATGATTGTTCACGTCAATTTGTTGGCCTAACTAATGGGCAGGTTGGAGTTACATATACAGATCTGGAAAAAATTAAGAGACCACTGCAAAATTATCAGTTGTCTCATTATTTCGGTTCCGTACTCTAGCACTTTGAGTTTGAAAGGATACAATGACAATGAGGTTGAAGTGCAGACTGTCAGCTTTAATTTGAGGGTATTTCCATCCATATCGGATGAACGGTTTAGAAATTATAAAACCTTTTCTAGGTGGCATCCTATGACAGTGCCATGTTTAAAGTCACTACTAAGCTCTTCAGTACGACCCATTCTAATGCCAATGTTTATCTATGGAGATTTTGTTGGAAATATTTCCATTTCCTATATGTAAATCCTTCAAATACCGCATACGTATAGGCATGCGGGGTGTGGGGTCCCCCTCCAGGTCACACACTGAATTGTTGCTTCGCGGCTTTATAAATGTGGACTCATGACGTGTATATGACTGGAGTTTATGAACCAAGTCTGTAAACTCTTGGCAAGATACAGATTAGACACAATGCTTTGAAGCCGCAGGACCACAGGAAGTGGCCCTGAGGAAACACCTGTGAATAAGAGCCCGAAGCTTGGTATGAATCTGCAAAATGCATGTATAACCTGAACTTTATACTTTGAATCTGCCAACTAGTAAAATTGTTAAACGACTTACACATATGGCATATATATATATTTTAAACAGAATTTACAGGTTCTGCGTCACAATGGTCTAAACCGATCAAAAGGGGTGAGATCATTGTGTCGCACAGGGACAAGCAAAGCGTCAAATAAAGGTCAGGACAGCCATTAAGAACACCCCCACATGAAAAACCATTGTGACGCATAAGATCTTGAGAACGCCCCCACACGCAAACCATTGTGGCCATGTGATCAGGTATAATCAGGAAAGATACCAAGAAATGCCCCTAACATCAACTAAGGGTAGGAAAAACCCCAATTACGCCCCACATGTCTGTGATTGGTAAACATATGACCCGCTTGAATGAAGTGGTTGGCATGACCACCATGCCACACAACCAGTTTGTGGACACTGTGAGCCATTCTGTGGGAAGGCACAGAAAAGAAGGCAAGAAACTGGAATTACCGTTAAAAGAGGCCCAAAAGATGCTGCTGCAGTTGAAGGAATTGAGAGCCAAAGAACTGCTTACTGAATCAGACGCTGATATTGGTACCGTCCCCATCTCCCGGACCGGTGAGTAGCCAGACATCTCCCAACCGACGATAGTCTGCAACTTCTCCGGCGTCCCTGCTTCGGTGGCCGTACAAGGTAATCCAAGGGGGGAGCAAATGCATGTGGGGGGCCGATCGAATAGTGTCGAGCAAAGGGGGAGGGACAGCAAGCCCAGGGTAATAATAAGAACAATAGAGATGATAGGCGAAACACTAACAATGCATGCGTTTCAGCCTCAAATGCAATATCAGGTGGCGCCTGTGCCCCAAAATTAATGTCAGGGAAAACAATGCTAAGTCCGACAACTAAACCAGTGATGATAAAAGTAGGAAAGAAATAAGCATGGTGATATGTAAAAATTCTCCTGTAAATGTGCTGGGCAGAGATGCTATTCTAGCCCTAGGATTGAAATTGGATTGTAACAAAAGTGGAATAGATTTAACAGGAATGTATAATCTAAATAAAGTAAAAAGTGAGAAAATGCAAGGGGGGCACCTCAGAAATTTTTCATAGCCGAATTTACCATTTAACTTATTTAATTAATTAATTTAATTAATTTATAGGCATTTTCAAAATTTAATGAAAAATGAATAAGTTCTGTTTATAAAGCGTTCTCTCCTGTGTCATCATGTTTATCCTACAAAATAAAGTACACTGTGCTCACAGATTGGAAGTTATACAAGTTTTGAACAAGTCTAATACGCGTTTTAAACAGCGCAAGTGACGGGTAGTAGCTCGTAAGTTCTTAGTTTAGTTGCCAACTGTCACTGGTGTTAATTGCATGTGCATTCATTACCTCATTCTTGCTTTGAGTTGCGTAATGACTAGTCCAATAGCACTCAGCTCTGGCTGTTTAATCGATAAAATGGAAGTACGTTTTATATATCTTGAATGCGTTTAATACTATTCTTGGAGATATTTTTAATGCATTTAGTTTACGAATAAATTCATTTTCAGTACTATTTAGTTTTGTTTATTCCAGCCTTTTTTGATAGAACATCGTTAAATTTATTTCAGTTTATTTGTTAAACACTAGTTTTACAAGCGTTTTTGTTTAGGAAATCCCCTCAGAACAATTATGCAACAAGGCAGGCTGAATGCCTTATCTCTATTATGTATAGAAGCAGATGTGCTATGTAAGATTGGTTATGAGGATCTGATCAAAGACTTTGCAAGGAAAAAAAAAAAAAAAGTAGGAGAAAATTGTTCAACTATAAATAAAATGGAAGTGTCGAAATGGATATTAATTTCCTTCTTACTGTAAGTTTTATTTAGTTTCGAATTTTCTAAATTTTATTTTGTGGTTTATTATTGTTTATATTTTGAATTACAAAATTATAGCTCAGGATTTAGGATTAATGGTCAAAAGAGCCGAAGAGCTCTGTTTTGAACAAACGGAAAATCCTCTAATTTGGTGCACAAAAGACTCGTGCATGATTTGCGGGCTGATTAGTGATGTGGTACAGGATCACGCTGCTGATATGCCTTAACCCCCACACAATACTAAAAAAGATTCCTGCCAAAGCAATGTGGTTTACGGTTGTGGATTTGTGTTCTGCTTTTTTCAGTGTATCCCTGGCTCAGAGTAGCCAGGAGCTATTTGCTTTTACTTTTGACAAGAGGCAATACTGCCGTGCAGAGACAAAGGGGCGTAACTTCATCTTTGGTCGAAAATTTGTTTTTATTATAAGGATTATAACTATAAGGACCCGCTTTGTCATGTGGAGAAATATCTTGAGTCAATTGTGTTGTTGTTTTGAGAAAATAGTGGGTTGTCTTTGCCGTAACTTACAAAAGTGCTGCAGAAGTCAAGGCAGAAGGACGTAACATCAGTTAAGATTCAGTGCCTTTGTTTCACGGCACTGTGAAACGTTCGAGTTGAGTTACGGTAGCTACTCTGCCTTTGTTTTGCTTGCTGCGCATCAAAGTGGACGTTAACAGAGGCATAAAAATAAAACAGGAATTAATGTAAGCACCTGCATTAGAATTTCCAAATTACACAAAGAAATTTGATCTGTATGTAGCAACGCGCGCAAACTGTATGACAGCAGTTTTACGGCAGGAAACACAGACAGGCAGGCAAACAATGGCCTGTTACAGTGCCCAGTTAGATGAGGTTGCGTCAGCACATCCGCCATGCTATCAAGATCTGGCAGGCACATGGGAGGCTTTTCAGAAAGCTGTCTCAGTAACAATGAGGTATCTGATAAGAATACACACACATCACAAGGTAGTTGAAATGCTTGATCAAGCTAAGTTTGTACTAACACCTGCGAGGATACAGAACTACCAGATGTTGTTGACATTTTCGAATATAACCCTAGTTGAGTATGCTACTGTTGACCCCGCCGAATACATACCGTTGCCAGGTGATGGGGCACCACATGAGTGTGTCCTAGATAGCAAACGGTGTCTATAATGTCTATAATGTAATGTAATATAATGTAATGTTTCTGCTGGAGGCAGAGAGGTGCACTCGGCTTTGCTCTGCGCAGTTGGCAGAGCTGAAGGCCCACACGGGGGCGTGTCAGTTAGTGGAAGTGAGGATGCTGAAATATACACTGGCTCTGCTTATGCACACAGGATGAGAGGACGGAGTGTGAGCGAAGGGGGGCGAAGCAGGGGGCAAAACCCCGTTTTGGCATTCCTAGAACCATTACTTCAGACAACGGCCCTGCCTTCATAGGACATATATTATGACAGGTTAATGCAGACTATGGGCATGAAGTGGGCATAAAGTGGAGGAGTGGTTTGGTAGTATGGTGGGGACCTGGGGTCCTGGTTGGCTAAAGTGGGACTAGCGATCTTAGCTACATTGCTGGTCCTCCTGCTTGTAGTGTCCTGCTTGATACCTCGTATGAGATCTTTTCTCACCAGAACCATTGGGATTCATAGTGGAGGATGCGGCCACCCTCCCAGTAGCAACGGACACACAGACTGAGCCATCCCGGTGCCAAAGCAACCCTACCACCCCTGGCACCACGGAAAAACCCCACCAGCCACTACTACTACTACTAGAATTTCCACCGGCCTGACGTTGAGGACTCCGCTGTCTACATACACCCACACCCCCGATGCAGGGACCCCCGATGTATGAAGTGATCGAGGACCTCCCGTACCGTGACATCGACGCACGCCCTCCTGTACTGTGACAGATTGTATATAAGCTTGTGCTTAGCTGTTTTATTGATAACCCTTTTGCTTTTGCTTTCTATTAAAACTACGCATAGGTGTGTGACTATGGATGGGGACACATATCCCCAGCGAATTGCTGACGATGAGGACGATGCTCGCTGTATTTACGGTAAGACAGGTTGTCCGGGGTCATTCCCTAGCCCATATGGCGAAGGGCACACCTCCACCTGTCTAGCAACCCGTGTGAGCAAAGTCAAAAGAGAAATTAAGCCCATCCTTCCATTTCCCAGGAAATGGATGGTTCCTTGCCTCTGGCTGTTGCCTTACTTTTCCGACCCCGAGCCCCCCAGAATCATGGAATTGCGCAAAATTTCTTTCCCCTGGCACAAAATTTACCGTGAAGTAGTCCACACTAACACTATTATGGTGACATATGACTTCACCTGTGAGGCTGAGATCTTTATTAAAAGTCAGTACGTAGCCAGGGCGATGGTCACCGCAACAACCCGTGAAAAAGTCACATACATGGAACAAGATGGCCGAGTAATCTGGTCCGATAATTTGATTGCTTATAGAGCCCACATGACCCATGCCCCACAGCCATCCCCGACGGAAGCCTACATCAGCCATGTCCCACACCCACCCCCACCCCCTCCCCCTCCCCCTCCCCCTCCCCATCCCATCCCCATCCCCGCCTCCTACCCATCCCCGCCCCCTACCCCATCCCCATCCCCGCCCCCTACCCCATCCCCACCCCCTACCCCATCCCGGCCCCCTACCCCTCAGCCTGCCACCGATCCCTCTGCCCCCACCTTTACCACTTTCCGCGGCCAAGACGGCCTGCTGAGACCTGCCCCCGGCCTGTTGGAACTCAGCCACCCTCCCCCTTTCTCTCCATCCCCCCCCCCAGTCCCCCAGCCCTCCCCCTTCATTTATCTTTTCTTTTTCTGGTGGCTTTTCTCTGCGCCCACTGCGTTAACTGTGTCGGAGCCAAGCCTGACTCCGAAAGGGGGGAATGTTGGAAATATTTCCATTTCCTATATGTTGTAAAATCCGCAATTACTAGACCAATGAGGGAATAGCTCGGAGCGAAAGTTTAAACGTGATGTATTCCACTCTTGCTGTGGGAAAAGGTAAAAATTATTTAGAAATATTATTATTTTATTTACTCGTTTATCTGACTCCATTTATAATTATAATTTAGAATTTTGGTTAAACATGCGTGTAGCTCGGAGTGGTTACACTCAACTTGCCCTTAGGTACCATCATTACTTCAATATATGTTTGCCGGAATCAACATTATTGCTGAAGCTCAGTTCGGTGGCGAACGCAGAGGTTGGGGGTCTAGTCAACACAATACATGATATTCATTTATCATAGATAGTTGCGAGCCCCAGTCTGAGTACATTTAAAGGGCTCCTTAAGGCAAATTTGACAAGAACCGGCGTAACAACACCCATGGGTTCCTATATCAAATCACCAGAACCATGCACTACTCTGGGTGTATTTAAAGAGCTCCTTAAGGCAAATTTGACAAGAATCGGCGTAGGACGCCCATGGATTCTCTTCACATCAAATCACCAGAACCATACACCAACTCGACCTTATCTGGACCGTCACTTGCTGCCTACCCAACTTGTGTACGCCACGTCTGTACCAGGCCGCTGATCAGTCGGTCCTGGGTCAGAATTGTCCCCCTGAGTCTTCAGTCATAATTTAGGCTGAAAAGGGTATAAGATGGATGAGAGCCACGCATGTTAAATATAAAAAGAATTGGATAACAGGCAGGGAGGTCATTAGCTTGGAACGCTGCAGCTCAGATCATGCAGACAATTGAAGCTGGAAAAAGAATTAAAAGAAAGATGCAGGTGATATGAAAACATGGTAATTTATTAATGACAAATAATCACTGGTTAAACTGTGAGAGCAAACACGAACACATTCAATGCCTATAACTAAACACAGGATAACATGCTGTCAAGACAAATAAATATGAACAAGTTCACAAACAAAGTATATCACCAAGTGATTCCGTACGGTGTGACTATGGTACCAGGAGAACTGTTAAGCAGATTATCCTTGAGTCTCCCTTTGGGATGTCCTTAAATGCAGTACAGCGCCGGTATGCCCACTCCACAAGTCCCTTTGTTTGTCCAAATAAGGTCTGGCAGGAAGAGCAGTTTCACCACGCAGGGACCCCCTCCAGGGAGAGAAACAGAGTCTCCCTCCCCCAATCTAGTGACAGTAATAAGACTCTTTGAACGACGGCGCGTGATCTCATGATCTTCTCTATCATATCTAGATATCCGGTGAGGTCCCGGTGATGGCCACTCTTGGTTCCAGATATTTATATGGACAAGCGCATCCCTGATAACCTATACAATCCTCCTTTCACATTCTTTATTTCTCCCCCTCCAATACTTTCACATACCACACACTTCAATTAGTATTATCCAGGTTCACCACATTTATCATATTATCCACAATTACTTTATATCTCCACAATTACCAATTTACATGCACATACATATGATTCAGTATACATATACAGCTTTGTTTCACCATTCAGTCCAGAACCAAGGCTGTGAGCAGGCCTGAGTTCCCAGCGTCATTCGGATGCCGTTTCCTTCTGATGTAGGCTCAACCCCAGCTGTAGTTTATGACGCCGTGAGAGATCAGAGGAATAGGTTCTCAGGCCATCAAGTAAATAGTTTTATTGCACCCTCCAGGAAATCACCACCAGCTGCAAGAGTTTAGGACTGATAACACTTTTTCCAGCCTTACAATGTAAATCCTTCAAGTACCGCATACGTATAGGCATGCGGGGTGTGGGGTCCCCCTCCAGGTCACACACTGAATTGTTGCTTCGCGGCTTTATAAATGTGGACTCATGACGTGTATATGACTGGAGTTTATGAACCAAGTCTGTAAACTCTTGGCAAGATACAGATTAGACACAATGCTTTGAAGCCGCAGGACCACAGGAAGTGGCCCTGAGGAAACACCTGTGAATAAGAGCCCGAAGCTTGGTATGAATCTGCAAAATGCATGTATAACCTGAACTTTATACTTTGAATCTGCCAACTAGTAAAATTGTTAAACGACTTACACATATGGCATATATATATATTTTAAACAGACTTTACAGGTTCTGCGTCACAATGGTCTAAACCGATCAAAAGGGGTGAGATCATTGTGTCGCACAGGGACAAGCAAAGCGTCAAATAAAGGTCAGGACAGCCATTAAGAACACCCCCACATGAAAAACCATTGTGACGCATAAGATCTTGAGAACGCCCCCACACGCAAACCATTGTGGCCATGTAATCAGGTATAATCAGGAAAGATACCAAGAAATGCCCCTAACATCAACTAAGGGTAGGAAAAACCCAAATTACGCCCCACATGTCTGTGATTGGTAAACAAGTGTCCCGGGGCGGGGGAACGGATATGTTGACAGTGTATAAAACCTGTGACAAACTGAATATCAAGGCTTCTGTCCGCGGATAGAACTCGGCTTTGTACAAGCGTTGTTGCTGAATAAAGTCTAAACCTGTTTGAGGAGCCTGCCTGGAACTTCTTTATTTTAAAAACTCTAACTCTGGACCTTACTTATTGAAAACTTTAATTTTGGATCGAAAACTCTGATTTTGGAATAAATACTTTAACTTTGACTGAAAACATGAAATTGGAAACAACGAACAAGTTGGCGGACTTGGAGAAAACTGAGATTCTCAAGCCACTACAATTTCATGGCTATGTGCTTGATTTTATGTACCTCTTAGAAGTGGGGGAGGCTGAAACACCTGAACTCAATACTTAGTAGGGGTGTCCACATACTTTTGGCCATATAGTATATCTACACTGCTTAAAGAAATGAAGGGAACACTTAATCAACTCCTCGTTTAATATCTCCTCCACGCTCTTGAGACTGTGCTGGGAGACAATAGGTAACCTAATTCTCGTGGTTAATAGTAATAGTAAATAGTAAATCTCACTGTACTGTTTTAAAGCTGATCGTGAAAAACGAACAGCCCAACTAAAATGTTCCGTGAAACAAATATATATATATATGGGCCAGGTCAAGGGGAGGTGAACAGTAGGGGTAAAATGTCATCTTTACCAATGGGCCTATCTTTTTATTTTAAAAGATAGTGCTTATTTCAAAGTTTATGGAGCTTTTTACGGTTCTTAAATATCTCGACTATGAACAAATTGGTGGTCATTTGAAGTTCGGTCTTTATCAAAATGCAACAAACTTCTGATAGTACAATATTGGATGAAATTAAAGCCATATACACCACCATAAACCAATACATAATCTAACTGTTTTTGTGTCCAGTGGACTGGGAATGATCATTTTACTCTATTTAAAGAAAGTTTTGGTACTAATTGTTGTTATTTTATAGTTTACATTGTTCGGAAAAAAGGCATTCTTCAGATTTTGCAGTGTCCTTCCGTTACCAGAAAACTCTCTATTTTCACTGTCATATCACAGATTTCAGCTTAAAACTAATGAAACTTTCAGAAATAGCTGTTATTGGGTTGTAAATTCCACTAGTAAAAACAGTGTTTGCTTTTCATCCACAGAATTAGCATAATTCATAGCTGAAATATGTCCTTCCGTTCCCGGTAACGGAAGGACCGTAAATGCAAAGCCTATTATTCAGTCTAAAACCAAACCATATTCAGATATTATGGTTCATAAATGGTTTTAAATGGCAGTTGCAAGCTGCATGGTGCCTTTCTGACATCTGTCATATGTCTGTGATACACTTTCATGGTACACGAGCACTTGATAGGTAACGGAAGGACAAGAAATTTTTCTTTGAAATATTTTTTTATAAAATGCCCCTATTTCATTATGAAATGTTGGAAGATGTGATGTGTCATAAAGTTTAATAAATATGTCTGTAATTACCTGGCTGTGGCTGTCAATGTCACTGTCACTGTCATGTTGTTATAGTGGTTAGACTCCATGAAAAAGGGCTTTGCAGGTTATGATTTCTATAGAATTTTAACACCTTTACCACTGTTTATTTGGGAATATTGATGGGTAAGACTATAAGAACCTAGCCAAAATGATCTCTCCACAAACCTCCAACAGCAACCGTCAGAGAGTGTTGAGGCACAAGACATCATCATGGGTCTCAGTGGAGCAGAAAAACAACATCGATACAGGGAACGACAGAAGGCTAAGATTGGTGAAGACACACTTAAGAACAGAGATGTAGAAAGAAAGCGTGAAAGGCGACAGGCAAATTTAGAAGCTATACGCAATAAGGAACGCGAAAGTAAACGAAGGTACAGGGCGAAGAAGAAAGCTATAGAACCCAAGGCGTACAGTGGACCTTCGAGTCTTAATCGTGCTGTCAAACGTGTCATGAAGACATTACCGAACTCGCCACGCAAACGTTCCAAAGTTGTGGTAGCCCTCAATCGTCGATTTCAACGAGCAGAACAGCCCAACGCAAATGAGCAGGAACATGAGCCTCCTTTGATAGCCAACAAGATACCCGATGATATTACTGCACGTGTTCGTGACTTTTACCTACGGTCCGATATCAGCTGGACAGCCCCAGGGCGCAAAGACTCTATCACAGTCGTACGAGATGGTAAAAACGTGAAGGAGCAAAGACGATACCTAACGATGACGATCAAGGAAGCATACGCACTCTACAACGAGCACTATCCAGATGACAATATCAAGCTTACGTCTTTCAAGAACCTGAGACCTGATGTTGTCATGTTCCGTAGCAACATGCCACATAATGTCTGCGTTTGCCAGTATCACGAAAACGTCAATCTACTTCTCCAGTGCCTTGTTCGAATCGACCTGCCAATGAACCACCGCGACCTGTTGAATCTGATCTGTTGTGACACTGAGAATGAGGACTGCATGTTTGATCGGTGTCTCGTATGCAAAGACAAAACAACAGTCGATTCACTTGCCGAGTGGGCTGATGATGAAATACTAGCTGAAGAGGCTTCCTGGTTCCAGTGGCTCCGAACTGACGATGGAAAAACGGCCAAAGTCTCGGTTTCCGGTACCTTCAATGACGCCCTACAATCCCTTTCTGAGAAACTGCCTTCGTTCAAGACGCATAGTTTTGTCAAATCGAAGCAGGCTGCGGAGTTCCAATCGAAATACACTACGCCAAGACCAAACCATGCAGTGCTACAGATAGACATTAGTGAAAATGCTGCCATTATGGAACAAGATGAAGTCCAGAGTGCCCACTGGACCCACACCCAAGTGACCATCTTCACTGCAGTTACCTGGGATCAGGATGGATCGAACTCCTTCTGTGTCACATCGGACACAATGAGCCACGACAAGTACGCAGCTGCTCTTTTCATCGATGCCGTGCTTAACGAGCTGCAATCGAAAGTGACAACGAGGCTGACAGACCTAGACATCTTCTCAGATGGAGCGGCACAACATTTCAAGCAGAAGTACATGTTCATGTACATCACAAACCTCCTCGAGACCAAGGGAATACGTGTTACTTGGCACTTCTTCGCGACGTCACACGGGAAAGGTGCAGTAGATGGTGTGGGTGGAACTGTGAAAAGAACTGTCTTCACTGCTATCAAAAGCCGCAAGTCTCACATGACAGATGCTGCAGGATATGCCAAACTCGCACAGACTCTTCTCAAGTCAACGACCATACTATACGTGAGTGATGAATCCATCCAGTCGTATATATATATATTTATTTCTTATTTCGTCCTAAAACCATAATTAAATAACGTTATCTACACAATGAGAAATTTGCAGAATGTATGTAGCTAACGTTAATCTAAAATGTAGGCTATTGCCTGGTGGATTATAAATTAATAATTTTAATTGAAAATCTTACTCTTAGTTTAACTAACCAGGAATGTCATTATTGTAGTGTAGTTGGCCTATATCACATCATGAAAAGTAAAGCTATTTCTGATTATTTGCGCCATGCTTCTATCAATAATACAAATGGGCATTCTGATAAGGTCTGGGGTAATTTAGGGTACCCCTCTCCGCAGGGAAGAACAAGTTGTGATTGGCAGATGGTGTCTGACTGATAGCACAACATTCTTTAGTTTGACACATCACTTTAGTAGTTAGTTTCAGCACTGGATTAGACGTGTTTCTGAACAAACTTTGTATTTCATAATAATTGCAAGTATAAGTGGCATTGCTGAAAATTAACGAATAGGCTGGTAACGGCATACTTTACGTAGTCTAATGACCTCAGTCGACTGAGCCAGATTTCGCTCATTACGCCGCTTACAAAAATACACAATTCCACACAGATAGGCCTACAGCATGACATAATTTAACATTAACGTTGCCCTGCATTGCTCTCTGACAATAAGCAGCTGAAGTAACTACGTCAGTTAATTCCATTCTGGAACTGAATGTGCTATACCTAGCTAGTTACATGGATGATCACTTGCTAGATAAACTAAAGAGAGTCAGAAAACTAACTTACGTTAACACACGTTAACACGTTGCTATGATAACGTAGGCTAAATTCCCTCGTTTTTTTTTTTGGACGTTCAACTACGTTCACATAGCTAATTAGCTGAAGGGGCGTTTCTTGTAGTGAGGGGCGTTTCTTGGAGGGCGTTTCTTGGAGCCTGCAGCTGCAGCTATGTAAACTTTAAACATTAGGGACTTTAAGCAGCGACCGGAAATTAATTTGTGTTCACGCTGTAGCCATAGAAATCAAAGCCATTAAGCAACAACTCTTCCGAATCAACGACGGCAGTGTTCAACAATCTGACTGTAAATGATTAACGTTAGCTACAAAACATGTTGTTTAAAAAGGCCCAGAGAGGAGTTATTGAGTGTAAGTTATGCTTTCGACAATTCATTAATTTCAGAAGAGGAGTTTGTATTGTTAGCCTATAGACGTGAACAAGTCTGACTACTTAGATTTACCATACGACCAGTATTCACGTTTGTTCTTGATGACATGACTTCGGAAAAATCGATGAAATTAGCAGGTGTCTTTGAAAAAATGCTCTAAAATTGTTGAAAGTATAAGTTTCATTATCTATTGTAAAACCAGTTTCACGCATGCGCAAAACAACAAAGTTATTTCTGGTCACCGTAGCCGTCGCCGCTTAAAGTCCCTATTAGTGATTTGAAAACTTGACACCGTGTCGAGACTGAATGGCATTTTCTTTTAGCCTACATTTTAATATAAAAGGCACTTAAATTCAAAAGTCAAGGTTTTTTCAAAAAACATTTTGGCAGGTGTTTTGTGCCTGACACTCTTAACAAAATCTTGCAGATACAAACGGCACCCAATTCGTGGAAAGTCCCAATAACGAAAAACAGGAAATTTTTTCTCCATTACACCAGTGCTGATATTTTACTAAATATACATGGTTTCATTTCTTTAGAACACCTGCAACGGGTGAGCATAAGCTAGCAGAACTTGGCTTCCCTCTCGCTAAATTAGCCTGCTTGTTCAATTAATTTCGTTTAATTATACAATTGGGTCATGGAGGCAGCAACATTCCAATGTAATTAGGCCTATATTATGTTCAAGGTGTTGGTACAAATATTTAGAAAAAATAAACGTACTTAAAACACTTTTTAAAAAATGTTTACATTCGACTGTTTCATGTGATCACGTCGCTAAATGCTACTTTAATAATTATTGACCTTGTTGCGTCATTCCTACTGCACACCATGAGATTCGCCGAAATGCTGATAACAGTTGCATTTGATGCTCTTTGTTACAAGGTAGCTTGCGAGCTAATTAGGCTACTTGTTTATTGATCTTACAACATTAGTTAACAACTTTAGGTAATCATCGCAATCCAGTCTTTTTCTGCTTTTGACAGAAAAAAATCTAGGCTATTGAAATATTAGCTAATTTGTTTTAAATTTCCTCCTGGAAAATGGACAAGTGGCGAATAGGCTAGGCTAGCTATTACCTGGGGACGTCGTTTGATTTGTAATAATTGCAGAGGTCGTCTGTGATTTTAATTCAATGCGAATGTCCTTCATTTGTAAAGTAAAAATTCCACCGCAAATTACCTACCATATTTCGCAAAACACCGAGGTTATCTGATCATATTAGTTGCCTGTGAATCGTAGCTACATCTCAGTAATTTGCCTGATATTTTTTTCTCCCGCCAGGATTCGTTGTTTTTTCCACGCCTTTCTCTGCATCTTTCCGGGTCGAGAATTATGGAGGCTGTGGTGGAAATAATAATGCGAATTATGCCATTCGCCATATTTGGATGGTTTGAATGACCACTATCTCTTCAGATGGTAAAAGGGCCAAGTTACATTAAATAATGTAGGAAACATTGGGTATCATGGCATTGTAACAGAGCCCGTTTAATTTGTTTGAGCCAAGATAGCAGGCTATTGTTTGTTGTAATTTGGCCTCATTTTAATATCAATAGTTTTAATGGCCGGCCTAGATTTAGCCAATTTCATTATAGACAGTAGCATTGCTTTTTTCCCAAAATGATTTTTGTGATTAATTGCCTGCTAATTTTAGTAACTTTGTGCCTTCATTTAGCTTTTAGGTATTATTTTTGAATTAATTGAAGTCCCAACATAAACATAATTATCGAGTTGAGGCCTAGTAGCTATAGCCACGTTTACATCTGGCAAATATATAGATGGATGAACTGTGTGTCTATTCTGAATAACTAATTCAATATAATAAATAATGCAGCGGTAAAAAAAAATTTTTTAAAGCGGTAGTCCTGCAAAAGAGGAACAAAGTAGCCTATTTCAAACTCAAACGCCATTGTAAAGACGGAGGAGAAAGGAGAGAGAGTAAAATAAGGAATAAACCTGAATAAAAGAACGGAGTAAGTAGCCTGTTGTGCAGTGGGATGAAGAGAAGATAAAAGTGAAGGTGTGGGGAGGAATGGGAATCTGCAAGTATGATCGTACTAACGCTCAATTCAGTAAAACAAAACTGGCGGTTTGGGTGTAGCCCAACATTTTTACAACTGTTAGCTCCTGAAACGGAAAAACAGAACTAACTTTTTGTCAAACAGTATTGAACAGACATTGATTTAGCACTGACATCAGACGTCAATCCAGCGTAAATTCAGTAGCCTGCTTATTTGTCTGATCTTAACTCAATATAAGGAAAATGATAACTTCTGACTTAGTATAAAGGTAAAGAGAAATAAAAGTAACGTGGGCGAATACATAGTGACGTTTCAGCATTAACATCCGTGGATTTATTTTTAGCTGATCTATTTCTTAATTGAATTTACGGAGGCTATCTTTATTAAACACCATCCATATTAAATCAGCCAGTCAGTCCGTGATTATGTCAGAAAAGTTTATGCTTTTCCATCCGGTGTAATATTTAGCCCATTAATAAAGTTATTCTTAAGAAAATCATTCTGACACTTTTGGAACAAATGGATGTTACCACACATAAACAATAGGCATATAAAAGCCTTTCACTTACTTGAGATTTATGGATAGAATAACAGTTATGTTAGACATGATGAGCCTTGTGTGGACAGTAGGCTATTCACTGTGGACAGTGAGGTCAGAATTTCAATTTTGCTCTCATATGAAGCAGTTTAGATTTGTGATCAAATGTAACGTGGGAATAATGTAGCTATAGAACGTGGCATGCTATTGTTACAGATTATGCGTTATCCGCCCATTTTAGGCGATATAAGAACTAAGAGAAATGATCCTACATTGATTACTGTCAAATTAATGTCAAAGTTGTTGTGGTCGTTTATTAATTCAAGTGTCGAGCGTTCAATATTCGTTGTGGTATTTTATTAATTGAAATATAGCGCGAAGTAGCTTAGGCCTACATACTAAACAGATGTCTAAACGGTGGGCTAATTTATGGCCCGGAGCTGTGCAGTGTCAGGACCGGAGCAGTCTCAGGAACCTAGTCTTTCGCGAAAGGGCCACCTACCGAATTCGATGACCGCAACATTGCAACCATGGCAAGACCGCAGTTCTAGCATGTCGATAATAAAGCTGTATAAAAAATTTGACCTCTGGCTCCAAAAAGACCATAATAACTTTTGCGTTAGATCTTTGTTTTGTTGCTTTATTCAATACTGTTCATGATTTCAGCTGTCCTTTTGGCACTAGATAGAGCTCATCAAGAGCTTTCATTTGACATATAACTAATTTTACCCCAAAATGCATTTATTTTATGAGAAAAATACAGTGGCTTACAGTACAGAAATGATGGGAATCATATGCTATGGCCTTTGCAGCCAGTAGAGCTCAACCCAATTGAACATTATTTTGGAAGAATGGTGTTGCTTCCCTCCAGTAGAGTTCCAGAGACTTGTAGAATATGCCAAGGCGCAGATTTCTCACAGCCACCAATAGCGGTGTCCAGAAAAAAATGCAAACATCTATTCTTTTAAGTTAGTACAGCTCCTGTGTGTGTTCATCTCTTTAAATAAGACAGAAGTGGTTTCCAAGTGAAAATATAATGAGAAGTAATATTTCACACAAGAAATTTGTCAATTGTTGAAAAGCTCCCAGCATTGAGCATGCAAATTGCTCAATGCTTTCTCAAGACTTGCAACATCTGTGGCATCGTGTCATGTGACAAAAACACATTTGAGTGGTCTTGTATTGTCTCCAGCAAAAGTTGTGTCAGTGTAATGGTCACACCCTGTCTGGTGGTGGATTATCTAATTGAAGGAGAAATGCTTAGTTGTGTGAATGTAAACAAATTTGTGCACAAAATTGAAAACAAATAACTTTTATTTGCGCAGGGAAGTACATGGCAATTTTCAGAAGCTCCACTTTAATGTTCCCAGCGTTGTACATTCCGCCTCATCGGAGGTTCACTGGTTTCCTGTTCTGAGAAAGAGAGAGAGAGAGAGAGAGAATACAATAGAAAACAAAATAGAAATAACATGTTATTGACATTTTACTTTTGGCATTGACATTTGACTTCCAAATGGGTTTTGGCCTTGCTCAATTTTGTTGGTTGGAACAAAGATGCCTTGCAGAACGGGCAGTGAAACTTCTTGCAGCATGTGGTGCATCTCTTAAGTGGCAAGGATCGTTCTTTTTGTATTTGTAGTGTTTGTAAATCGCCGCATTTACCTCTAAATAAGTGTTCTTATAAGGTGTTCTCACAGTGTCACTAGTTCGGCGCTGTCGTTATGTTAGCCTACTGTGCCTTTAAGAGTTGGTCGTAAAGCGAGATACCGTTGCCGTAAGTTGTGGCTTTTACGTCGCTACGTTCTGTATGACGATACTCAGCTATGTGCAATTCATTCGAGTAAACGCTACGAACCCAGTTACACGTCTGGTTGTGTCATTCTTACTGAACAGTATAATTGGCGAACGAGGATGGCTACTTTCGGTTTGCTACCACCGCCGGCGTTTCTGCCTGCACCGGGAGATCCCGCGGTGCCGTGGGACCGGTGGATAAACTCCTTTGTGGACTTTTTGGTAGCCTCGGGACACGAAGTGCTAGCCGACGCTAGGAAGTGCGCGCTACTTCGGCACTGCCTCGGACAGGAGGGGCAGAGGATATTAGCCACGCTCACGTTGGAGGATGATAAATATGACACTGCTACTGCCGCGCTCCGGGCGCATTTCTCGGCGGGTAAGAGTCGTCGCATGTTCCGGTTCGAATTTCGTCAACGAGCTCAGAGAACGGGCGAGTCTGTTTCACATTTTGTATCTGCGCTGCGGGAGCTCGCAAGGCGCTGTGATTTTGGGACATTAGAGGATGGTCTCATTGTTGATCAGCTGATAGAAAAGACGTCATGTAGCAAGTTAAGAGAACGTCTGCTGCTTGAGCCTGACTCCATGACTCTGGCCGACGCACTTGCTATTGGGAAGCAGCTGGAGGCAGCACTGACAGAGGCGCGCAACTTCAGCCGCGCGACACAGGAGCCGATGACGTCATCGCCGCCGCCGCCGCCGCCTGTCCATCACGTGGCCCAGGGGACAGAGGAGGCGGCTGGGGACCGACTGGATGTCCAGCGAGTGGACAGAAGGGAGAGGGGGTCCGCACAGTGTACAAACTGCGGCTCCTCTGCCCATGCTACAGGTAACCAATCGTGTCCCGCTCGGGGGAAGCGGTGTCGCAACTGTGATAGGCTAAACCACTTTGCGCGTGTGTGTCGCTCCGCCCCCGCCCCCTCAGGAACTGCGGCTGTCCCGATAAACACTGTGCACGGCCCCCAGGCTGCATTTAAGTACCTCACAAGCAATGTAAATGGTCACCCCATTCAGCTATTGGTGGACTCCGGTGCTAAGGTGTTCATTCTGAATAAGTACACCTATGACCGGTTTTTCAGCTGCGCGCCACTACAGTCTACGACCAAGCCCCTTGCGGGTTACGGCCACTCCCCCATTTCTGTCCTGGGTGTGGCGCGTCTCCAGGTCAGCTATGGGGACCAGTGGACTGACTCGGAGTTTCATGTCACACACAAGGGGGTGAACATAATGGGGCTGCCACTGTTCCACGCCCTGGGGTTTGCCATGAGTGACGCGCAGGGCCATCGGGTCCTTCAGGTGGACGCCTCGTGGCCTGCTCGCCACCCACAGCTGTTTGAAGGGCTGGGGTGCATCTCCGGTTTTATGCACCAGCCTACAGTGGATCCATCCGTCCGCCGGGTCATCCAGCCACTGCGGCGTATTCCTCTGGCGCTCCGGGACGCAGTGGAGGTGGAACTGCGCCGCCTCGTGGAGGCAGACGTCATTGAGCCCATCAACGCCTCACCGTGGGTGTCCAACTTGGTGATCGCGAGACGGCGGGGAGGCGGGCTGCGCCTGTGTGTGGACCTGACGGACGTCAACAAGGCCATCATCCCCGACAAGTACCCCCTACCCACTGCGGAAGAGCTGACGAGCCATTTCCATGGCTCGACCATCTTCAGTAAAATGGACCTGAGGAACGGCTACCTGCAGGTGCCATTGGCGCCGGAGAGTATGGACCTGACTGCCTTCGTGTCGCACATAGGGGTGTTCAGGTTTAAGTGCGTGGCGTTTGGGCTGTCGTCGGCCCCAAGCTGCTTTCAAAAAATCATGGCCTTAATCCTAGCAGGCGTCCCAGGCGTCTCCATCTATCTGGACGATGTGGTGGTGCATGCGCCCTCCATCGAGTTGCACGACGGCGCATGCCTGGAGCAAGTCTTCTCACGATTCAGACAGCATGGGGTTACCCTGAACGGCGAGAAGTGTGTGTTCGGAGCCACAGAGGTTGAATTCCTGGGCTTCCGGCTCTCCCGCGATGGCATCGCGCCCATCGTCTCCCATACAGAGGCGATCCTGTCACTTCCCGACCCGCAGTCTCCGGCCCAGCTGTCGTCCTTCCTCGGAATGGCCACCTATTACCTGAGGTTCCTGCCGCAGTTCTCCGACTCCACAACTCCGCTGCGCCGCCTGCTTAAGAAAGATGCAGAGTGGAACTGGAGCCCAGCCTGCAGTGAGGCGGTGAGCTTGTTGAAGCGGCAGCTCACGTCCCCGCCCACGTTGTCACACTTCAGCATGACTGCACCCACCCTAGTCACCTGTGATGCCTCCGGGCTAGCACTGGGCGCAGTGCTCTCACAAGTCCACGGCGGGGTGGAGCGCCCGGTGGCGTTTGCCTCTAGAGCCCTCTCATCGGCGGAGCAGAAGTATTCTGTGGGGGAGAGGGAGGCTCTCGCCTGCCTGTGGGCGTGCGAACGCTGGCACGTTTACTTGTATGGGAGAGCCTTCACCATCCGAACCGACCATCAGGCGCTGATGGCATTGCTTGCCACCCAGGGCTCGGGACACAAGCCCATGAGACTGTTGAGGTGGGCTGAGCGGCTGAATCAATACAACTTCAAGCTGGAGTTCGTACCTGGGCGCTCCAACACGGTGGCTGACCTTCTCTCAAGGGCTGTCTCTGTGACGAAGCGGGCGGAGGAGGCTCCGCGGGAGCCAGAAGAGGAGGAGGAAGATTGGGTCCATGTCCTGCACGGACCACTCAGCGCTGTGGTTACCTTGGCAGAGCTGCAGCAGGCCTCGACTGAGGACGAAACCCTCACCATGCTGCGTACGTATGTCCGGGAGGGCTGGCCAGCAAAGGTGGATGACATACTGCTCCCATACCACCGGGTGCGTGATGAGCTTTCTTGTTGGGGGACGGTGTGCCTAGCCCGTGGACACCGTGCCGTCATTCCCGAGTCACTGAGGGCCAGGGTCCTGCACATGGCTCACGATGGCCACCTGGGGGTGGTGAAGGTGAAACAGCGCTGCAGGGACACGGTGTGGTGGCCCCACATCGACACCGACGTCGAGGAGTTGGTACACAACTGTGCCTGTTGCCTCCTGAGCGGGAAGACAGGCCAGCCGGCCACCGCACCGCTCACACCCACACCATGGCCCACGGCGCCGTGGGAGCACATCCAAGTCGATCTCTGTGGGGAACTACATGGTGCACCCGCACACGCACGCTACCTGCTGGTCGTGCATGACCTTCATTCAAAATGGCCAGAGGTGTTTGAGCTCTCCACCACTACCACGCACACCATCGTCGACCGCCTGGACAAGCTGTTCGGCCGCTGGGGTCTTCCCAGGGCCATTACGACGGATAACGGGCCCCAATTCATTTCAGCAGAGTTTGCGGAGTTCCTGGCGCAGCGGTCCATCGCCCACATCAGGACGGCGGTTTACCACCCGGAGAGTAATGGGGGGGTCGATCGCCTAAACAAAACTCTGAAGAACGGACTTCGAGCCTGCCTGGAGGGGGGGCAGACATTCAGCGCAGCGCTAAACCAGACCCTCCTGACCATCCGAGCATCGAAGCACTGTACGACAGGTGTGTCACCAGCATGGCTGATGATTGGACGGGAGCTCAGACAGCCGTTGGACTGCCTGAGGGCGAAGCCGGCACCAGCTCAGGGCGGCCCAGGGCTCCGGGTAGTCAAAGCCAGGGTCCGCGACTCACAGGCCAAGATGAAGGGGCGTTTTGATGCCTCACACAGAGTCCAGACCTCCTCCCTGTCCACAGGGGATTGGGTACGGGTCAGACACCTTCACCGTCAGAACAAGCTGGGTACCTACTGGTCAGCGCCGCTCCGGGTGGCTCGGCGGCTAGGTCCGGCAACCTACCGACTGGACAACGGGTCCCGCTGGCACATCAACCGTCTCCACAAAGTCCCTGCCCCAGCGAGCCCTGCGCCGTCCCAGTCAGCAGCAGCAACCCCGGGTTGGCAGGCGGAGCTAGGAGGACCTGGTGCAGAGGTTAACCCACCGCCGCAGCCGCCGCCACCACTGCGGCCACCAGCGCCGCCACCGGCTGCTCGAGCCGCGCCTGTTTCTCCGGGGCGCCCTCAGAGAGTGAGGGTTCCGCCGGTATGGCATGAGGACTATGAGGTGGGGTACTAAGAGACCGTGGGTGGGTTGTGAAGGGGGGGGGAGAAATGTAGTGTTTGTAAATCGCCGCATTTACCTCTAAATAAGTGTTCTTATAAGGTGTTCTCACAGTGTCACTAGTTCGGCGCTGTCGTTATGTTAGCCTACTGTGCCTTTAAGAGTTGGTCGTAAAGCGAGATACCGTTGCCGTAAGTTGTGGCTTTTACGTCGCTACGTTCTGTATGACGATACTCAGCTATGTGCAATTCATTCGAGTAAACGCTACGAACCCAGTTACACGTCTGGTTGTGTCATTCTTACTGAACAGTATAGTATTGTTATATGAATCTTGAAAAAGAGAAAGCCTAATTGGTCAATTTGAACACTTAGTTAATTTCACTGACACAAATTCAGCCTAGTACTGGACCAAAAGACATTTTGAATATTCTGTCCTGGATTGAGCTTAATCTGTATCTGTGAAATCACTTCATATATACAGCACATGACAGAATCTAACACGTGTAAGTAGTGTAAACCTATAGATGCAGAATACATAATAACAGTATTAAAAATACCCAACATTACAAAACAATGTCCAAATGAAGAGACTGACTGATAACACATACAGTGGGGGTAAACAGGCAGTCAGCACAGTTTAGCTAATTATTAAGATTATTTAAACTTAATTAAAATGGTAAAACAATTAGTATTAAACAAACATTTACACTGAAGACAGTACTGCTGATGTAATGTAGCTGACAGACACAGATCATATCGACATGCTCTTATCTTTTGAAGTTTAATCAATGTGCTGGCTAGAATTCATTATCATAGTCAACTAGTTGGGCTTGCCAAAATCGCGCTACGGTTTCAATAAACAAATGAGGCTCACGTCAACGTTAGTTCTTTTTGCAGCAAGCTATCGGTAAACTAACTTTATAACAGATGATTGTTTGTAGTGCCTTTTAAATATGCTTCGATTATCTTGGAATCGAACATTAACGTTAGCAAAGACTATCATAAGCTAACGTTAAATTATATTTCGCTAGCTAACATTACACGTCCAACCTAATGCTAACGTTAGATCCATAGTCATACACTCTGGCTAACTCTCGAAACCGTGTCAGATTCTCACTAAAGTTCACGTTACATACATAACGTTAGTTAGCTACTCACACTTCGACTAGCTAGCTAACGTTAACTTTGCTGTCCAATTCAAAACACCAGAATTGTTTTTAACGTTAAACAAATAAAACTTGATTCACATTCAGTTTTGTACTCACATTCAGATTGTCGCCCATTTTCTTGTTTCGCTTGTGCATGCGCAGGACTCTCGGGTCCTGAGACCGTCCAGGGCTGCATTCCAATCCTTTATTTTTACTCCTTGCATCCTTTCCTCGCTCATTAGCTCCACCCAGTGGAGGGCATAAGGAAAAGATCCAAGGATTACATACGAGGACACAGCAACCGAGGCAACATGAATTAGGCAAGTAGAACGTCCTTGCTCAGTCAAGCGTCATCTGAAGCGACGTCAATTACTAATGACGTGTTGCACAGCTGTATCACCTGTCAAAAAAAAAAAAAGCCGTATCAGCTGTCAGTGGCCATTAATGCTAACGGATTGTTCTGTAGCCTATCGTATTTTTATCTCTGAGCTTGTTTTTGCATGCAAAATGGTATAAACTATTGTTTTATTTGACGCTATATTGCACTGTGAAGTTATCACAATTATTTGCAATGATTTTCTCCCATGCAATTTGACATGTGAAAATGACATGTGAAATAAGAATATTGTCTTTCAATTACAGGTGTTTGTGTTTGATGTACAGTATCCCATTAACACATCCACAACAAACGGCTATGTATCACTGTGTGAATAAAGATCGCACGAAGCATAATTTAAATTGTAAGTAGGCTATGCCTATATTCCACACGCTCAATGGCCAATTCATCAATGGACTCGAATACATGTTTGTTCGTTAAAACTGGAACACATTACAAATGACACTTCCAGCCAATAACCCAGCTGATGCCGTTTAATTAGTTAATCAAGCATGTATGATCTGATGGTATATAAGCGACAGATACAGATTTCAAAACTTAGATCGCGTACTTCAATAGGCTAGTATACTGGTCTGCTACTGTACGCAATCAACATTTCCGCAATGAACCTAGCGTTCGTTGGCTGGGCACACCACTTAAGGGTCCAGGAGGTGCCTGCTCTTCAAGGCTCTGGAGGTGGACCACACCTTTGTACCCACGGTCATCACCGCATGTGCCATGCTCCATAACATCTGCCTGACAAAGGGGGACATCCTTGAGGTTGTTGGTGATATTGGTGTGGCTCCACCACGTCCAGTGAGGGGGGGAACAAAGCGGATATGGCCGGCGAAACCAACTGGCGGGGCAACCGTCTACTCCAAATGTGTGTCCAGTAGCACTGAATGAACATGATTATATGTAATTTGGCAATTGTTTGAAATATTATTTATACAGGAGAGATTTTTGTTAGTGTCTCCATTTCTTGTTATGTTTGTACACTCTCGCTTGCAGCCCCTCTTTCTGTCCATAGTGTTAATCCAAATGTTTTATTTGTTATGTTAGTGTTAAGAAAATCACTTCTGGATACTAACATATCAGTTTCATACATCTTTTCTGTGCCACATTTTCATTACCTTTATTTATTTCAAAACACACTATAAGCATACCACTTTGACACCAATGTATGTCAACCACCTGTCGGGGAAGTGAGGATTCTGTAAAATGTCTATTAAAAAAACATTTTTTTGCACATAAAGTTGGCTCGATATGATAATATAGCTATTGTCCAGATATTCATGGGTGATTCATGATTGTATTCAGCTATATTTTGGATTAATAGTTAAAATTTTCCTCTTTTATAGCCATGGCACTAGGCAACATGGGCTAGACCAACCACTCAATATAAACAACAAAAGAAACCTGCAGGGCTGCTGGAAGGATCGTTCAGATAAGCCTCCGCACTGTGGTGCATGGATGAACCTCACAGCATCGGATCTAATCCGGACCAGTGCTGACTGTGGCCCATAGCTCCACAGGGTGATGCACATTTGGTGTCTAGGGTATGGGAGGGTTCAGTCGGACAGGGATCTGCGTTTCATTGCTCTTGGGGAACCCCTGCTGGCTGATAAGGGCGCTCATCAGACTGAATGCGACTCTGCCGCACATGAAAGGTCCCACCTCTGACGCTGCTCTGTGCAAGCTTAGCTGCGGTCTGTGACGTTAAAAAAAGCAGCTGTAGGGCTGTAGGCCAGCAAGTGTTTCGGTGGAGAACCGTGGGTGTCCCAGCTCTCCTGAATTGATAGGGTGGTTGGAACATGACTGCGGTTGCAGACAGTTGGACATTCCAGATTGGAGTAAGAATTGGGATGTTTACAGCCCCGGGTTGGGCAGTAAGTTTAAATTTGAAAATATTGCAACCAACAAATTCTCTTCAGTGGCAACATTATGACACAGACTAAGTAGTGGAGTGATTATTATCTTGAGCATGCTGGAGAGAGAGAACTTGCATAAGACCAACATCCAGACAAAGACCACATTAATGTGTTTAAGACCATGAGATCAAGACTACATGCATTACAGCATAATTACATGCATTACAGCAAGTGTAAATATCCAGAAATATTAGCTCCTGATCCACCGACTACCTTCTGCCCTGCACTTAGGTGTCTCTGATGGCAGGCCAGATCTTGGAGATTCTGAAGGAACTGAAAAAAGCTGAATTAGAAAATTTCAAATTTTGTTTGAACGATGAAGAAAGAGTGCTGGAAGAATGTAAACCCATTCCATGGGGCGAACTGGAGGACAAAAATGTGACCCTTGTTGTCATATTGATGAAGAGTTTCTATGGTAACAAGATGGTGAAGCTCACACTGGAGATCTTAAAGAAAATTGACAGAAATGACCTCGTTCAGAGATGGGAGAGCAATCCTAAAAATAGTAAGATGCATCAATGTTTCTGTTTATTTATACAGTGTAAAAAGAATTGTTATAAGAATACTTAATTTGAAAAGTTACAGGTCCTTTCTTGAAGCAGGTCTACAGATATACAGTATCTGTCCTGTGGAGGTATTTTTTCCCATTCATCTTATAAAACTGGGATAAGCACGTTCAAGCCTGTTCACTGGTCTCTGAGCCCTACATTCCACACAACACAATATCTCCTTTCACAAAATACAGTGGAGCTCAAGTCTGATTAAACCCTCCAGACCACAGCTGCCCCATTCAGGGTTCCCCTCCAGACCACAGCTGCCCCATTCAGGGTTCCCCTCCAGACCACAGCTGCCCCATTCAGGATTCTCCTCCAGACCACAGCTGCCCCATTCAGGGTTCCCCTCCAGAATACAGCTGCCCCATTCAGGGTTCCCCTCCAGACCACAGCTGCCACATTCAGGGTTCCCCTCCAGAATACAGCTGCCCCGTTCAGGGTTTACCTCCAGACCACAGCTGCCCCATTCAGGGTTCCCCTCCAGAATACAGCTGCCCCATTCAGGGTTCCCCTCCAGAATACAGCTGCCCCATTTAGGGTTCCCCTCCAGAATAGAGCTGCCCCATTCAGGGTTCCCCTCCAGAATACAGCTGCCTCATTTAGGGTTCCCCTCCAGACCACAGAGTGTAAAAAAACAACATTCAGGGTTCCCCTCCAGACCACAGCTGCCCCATTCAGGGTTCCCCTCCAGACTACAGCTGCCCCATTCAGGGTTCCCGTTTGGGGAAGTTTGTTATCTAATCAGCAGCAAGCTTCTTTCTGTAAGTCACCGTGTAGCCTTGTCTCCGTTTGCTGAAATATGGAATCCAAGTTTATCGAGAGGGGTGAGGACACAAGCGGCAGCTTATTTAACAAGCTTTTTTAACTTTTAAAACTTTTTTTAAGGGCGGCAGTGTAGTATAGTGGTTATGGAACTGGGTTTGTAACTGAAAGGTCGCAGGTTCGAGTCCCACGTAGGACACTGCCGTTGTACCCCTGAGCAAGGTACTTCACCTGAATTGCTTCAGTATATATCCAGCTGTAAATGGATACTATGTATAAATGCAAAAATGCTGTGTAAGTCGCTCTGAATAAGAGCGTCTGCTAAATGCCTATAATGTAATGTAACTTAGAAAGGTTGCAATTCATTGTGTTATTGTTGTTCTCTAAGTTCTCAATATCATTGTTGTCTAATGCATATAATGTTGTACAATCTTTCATGTCAATATTTATTTTTTTAAAAGCTGCTTCACAGACATTTCACTTTAGTATAACATAAGTAATTTTGTTAATTTTCTACCGCATTGTATTTGCATAGTGGGAATACTAGCAACATCCGCTGTCCCTGTTGACCGTTAACAGCATCGCATCGGACATTGAACTTGTATGCCCGACCTCGGAATGAAAATTGTAGGAAACGATAATGCTCCACCCAGATAGGAATGTGGAAGTACGCATCTTTTAAATCCATAGCCGTGAACCAATCCCCTGGTCGTACGGCATGTATAACATCTAATGTCTGGAGCATCTGGAAAGTGTATTGTTTTAGATACATATTTAGGTCTCTCAGATCCAGAACCGGTCTCTCGTGAGAGCTTCCCAATTCGCCAGCTGGTCTCTGTGATATTGTCCCACCATCGACCCCATCGCCTCATGCCGGTTTGGGGGGGGGCAACAGTTAGTTTGCCGTCCCTTAGCCTGACCGCCAGATGGACCTACAGAGTCATGTTGTGAGTCCGATGCCGGTACACGGGCGGATGGACGACGAAGAGTTCCTCTGCCATATGGGGGTTGTGCATCCCTACTAACCATCGGTTGGGACCAACGCACACCAGAGTGTTGGGGGGGGCGTCTCCCACTGTGTCTTAATGCTCTACAGAACATTCAAGTGTTTGTCTGGCTACTTGAGTGAAAACCTGGCCAGGAATAACTGGCAGGTCCCTGATTGTTCTCTTTGTGGCGTCCGGGAGAGGCAACTGAGCCAACCACACCTGATGCCGAGTCATCGAGAGCAAGGACATTACTCAGCCTAATTCACGGGTCATAAACGTGAACGCCTGTAGCGACGCGTCACTGATTGAGGTGTCGACCTCTGCATCAAGCATAGTCTGCGACTGCGGGATCATTAGCCATGACAGTGTATTACCAATTTGTGCCGTCCTGGCAGCTGCAATATAAGCCTTACAGAGCTTTGCGTCTGTTGCTTTGCATTGTGGCCGAGGGCAGCGGGCGTCAGCCTGAACTGCCTCCTCTGGGATACCACTAATGCCGCAATGGCAGGTTCCACAGAGGGCATTCGGTTCAGCCCATAGACCGCAGTGTCCCACGTGGACGCAAACGTCCTACAGTTTTTGGCCACCCATTGTATACCAGGTATAGATAGATATAGGCTAGCCTATCGCTAGCTAGCGAGAACACATAATTATCAGTGTCATGACATAACTATAAAGAATAGGCTGCATCACAAATACAGTCAAGCCGGAAAGTCTGAACACCCCTTTCAGACATATTCTACAATAGATTGAGTTAATTTTTTGTCTCAAGATTCTACACAGAATAGCCCATAATGACAAAGTGAAAACATGTTTTTCGAAATTTTTGCAAATGTATTAAAAATCAAAAACTGAAAATTTTCATTTACATAAGTATTCATACCCTTTGCTTTAACATATTTTTAAAGTATCATATTTAATATTTGGTCGCATATCCTTTGCATGCTGTTACTTCCTGAAGTCTGTGACCCATCAACATCAAAAGACTCTCGATATCTTATTTCCAGGTACTGTTACAAGCGATACTATAAGCTCTCTGCATTTTAATGGATCTCTATGGGAATTGGGGGGTGAGACTAGATTCAGCTGTAAATTACACTGGTACAGTATGGAACACATGGCTGGCTAAATGGCTGTAAGTCATTTACAGCCATTTAGGTTATAGTATCGCTTGTAACAGTACCTGAAAATAAGATATCGAGAGTCTTTTGATGTTGATTGGTCACAGACTTCAGGAAGTCTAAAAACATGTTTTCACTTTGTCATTGTGGGCTATTTTTGTGTAGAATTTTGAGACAAAAAATGAACTCAATCTATTGTAGAATATGTCTGTAATGTAATAAAACGTGGATAAGGTGAAATGGGTGGGCAGACTTTCCGGCTTGACTGTATGTCTTTGTTATACGTTGGCTACTGCAGTTGTTTCTCATTATCAAAAAATTGTAGCTGCACAAACTGACTTGGATGACACAACAGGAAGCTCTTGCCCCTCCCCCAGCCTAGTATAATTGACCGACTCAGCGACCAGTTGCTCGCTGTGAGAATGCAGCGTTAGTGGAACCCGAGCTTCCCACCGACCCTCTGTCAGACCGACTCTGAGCAAACTGGGTGTTTGATGCTGCTGTAGAGAGTGCATCAAACTCTTCCAAATTCGGATCCCTGTATGAATCCTCCTCTGCTGAGGGCCCCTGTGGGGGACCGCGCTGGGGAGCCGTTTGTGCTTTCGCACGGTCTTCCAGCCTCTCAGTCAGCTGTTGCACTGCAGCACGTAGCTGTGTGACTTCTGTGGACAGGTTTCTGCCCCTGCCAGCCTTGCCCTTTTTTCTGTGGAGGGCCCTCGGCAGCGGAAATACCCTTACGTTTGGGGGCAACCTCCGAGGCACAGGCAGCACCGGGTGTCCCCATCAGCTATATCCATGCACTAGGCGCTCATGCCTTAGCAGACAACGTGGCGGTGGTCTTGAGTAGGGGAAGCCAGGGCAGATAGTGTAGCGCACATGCTACTCTGCCACATAGACCCATCCATGTAGATGCGCGCTCACCGATTGGGGAAAGTCTTACTGGGGTGCTGTCGCAGCCAGTACAGACTTAGAATCAATCACCGGAGCCGTAGCTCGCTGATTATACGATACCAGATCTCACTGGGGTACACCCACGCCCAGGTTCGATCAATGGAATTACAGAAACCTGTACTCTACTGCATACAAACCTGTTCACCGCGTGAATCTGTTTCGCTGGAGTGAACAAAATAAACGCGGTAGCACTGTGTGCCTAACCACAGCAGTATATATATATATATATAAATATATGCTACATGTAAACAACTGAAGTTTAGCGTTATAAATATATCAGAGAAATGATATCCGTCTTAGAATAGCAAAGCTACACACGGATGTCGCATGCGAGGACGATAAGGACGATAAGAATCGTAGCCCCGACTAAAGTCACAAGGTGCTAGTGGGATTCACACAAGATACAAACAGTCTCACTATGCATCGGCGAGAAAAACTAAGAGGATTTCCACATTGACGCTCCCCCTTTATAGGGTGGAATTACGTCACTACATGGAGGTCATGTCCATGACATATGCTGATATAAGAGTCTCGATGCATCTGGCCCCAGATGGTCCATCCGTTTGTTGACCCTAATGGTCGCAGGAACAAAATAGAACAATAGTCAGTACATTTCGAGCACAGTCTGTCATGTCATCCATGTTAATTTAACTTAGAATATACAGGGGGTGGACAAAATATCGGAAACGCCTACAAAAATTTAATATCTTGTAACTAATAATGAGTAGGCCCACCCTTTGCCTTCAAAACAGATTCAGGAATGCTGTCATACAATTTCTGAACTGTGTGTAGTGGGATATTGGCCCATTGTTCAAGAAGGACAGTCTCTAGTTCTTTGAGGGATGAAGGAGGTGGAAGTCTAGTTCACATTCAGTCCGGAACTTTCCATAAAGGTTCAATTATGTTTAGATCTGGTGATTGTGCAGGCCATGGAAGGCATTTGATGTCATCCTAGTGTTCTTGGAATCATTTTTTTATGTTTTTAGAAAATAAATAGGAATCACCTGTGTAGATGCTTTTGTAATTGTGGTTTAGATGCTTCAAAGTTAAAGCCATTTTTCAGGGGTGTTTCCGATATTATGTCCACCCGCTGTATGTCTGCAATAAGTATACGGTAAAATTGTTTTTAATTTAGAATTTTTATTTAAGATAAATTACCCATGAATCCTGTCTCTCCTGTCAGCAGCATATTTTTTAAAAGTTTTAATTACTCTAAAAAGTGCAGGAAAGCAAGTGAAAATATTATAACTAAAGTTTAGTTGGAGCTTTCCATTCACCCTGCACCATGCAGGTTCCTTTTGTTCAGCAAATGAGCAATTAGACGTGTGAATAGGACAGTAGCTTATAGCCTCAGAAAAAAACCCAACTCATGATTCTTGCCGCTCTGCGAACTGCCAGCATGCTGGGCACACGTAGCCTGCGTGTATCCCCAAATTTAACTATTTTAAAACAGAGCTTTTCAGAAAAAAAATAAAAATAAATTAAAAGTTCTTAATTTACTTGAAAGCGTCAGTGACAGTCAGTACAAACAACCGGGTTGTGCTGACGACATTTTTCACATGTCATGCTCTGGCACTTGTTTCCAACGTGTTTACCCAATTGGCACTGCCTTCTCTTCGAGGCTGAATTACATATTTACAGTCAAGCCGGAAAGTCTGCACACCCCTTTCACCTTCTCCACGTTTTATTACGTTACAGACTTATACTACAATAGATTGAGTTCATTTTTTGCCTCAAACATCTACACACAATAGCCAATAATGACGACGTGAAAACAGGTTTTTAGAAAATATGCAATTTTATTTTACTGACAAAAATAGGTTATTTAGGGGTTACATATCTGTATACACCCTTAGCCTAATACTTGGTTGCTGCACCTTTGGCAGCGATTACAGCTTCAAGGCGTCTTGGGAAAGAAGCTACGAGCTTGGCACACTTGTTTCTGGACATTTTGGCATATTTTTGCAAGCTCCGTCAGGTTGAATGGGGAGCGTTGGTACACAGCCATTTTCAGCTCTTTCCACAGATGTTCAATTGGATTCAGGTCTGGGCTCTGGCTGGGCCACTCAAGGACATGCACAGACTTTCTCCGAAGCCACTTTGCCCCAGTCTGAGGTCCAGAGCGCTTTGGAGCAGGTTTTCTTCAAGGATCTCAGTGTACTTAGCTGCATTCATCTTTCCCTCTATCAGGACTAGTCGCCCCGTTCCCGCTGCTGAAAAACATCCCCACATCATGATGCTGCCACCGCCATGCTTCACTGTAGGGATGGTATTAGCCAGGTGATGAGCGGTGCCTGGTTTTCTCCAGACGTGATGCTTGGTATTCAGGCCAAAAAGTTCAATTTTGGTTTCATCAGACCAGAGAATCTTGATTCTCATGGTTTGAGAGTCCTCTAGGTGCCTTTTGGCAAACTACAAGTGGGCTGTGATGTGCCTTTTACTAAGGAGGGGTTTCCGTCTGGCCACTCTACCATAAAGGCCTGATTGGTGGAGTGCTGCCTGGATGGTTGATCTTCTGAAAGATTCTCCCATCTCCACAAGGATACGCTGGAGCTCTGTCAGAGTGACCCTCAAGTTCCTGCTCACCTCCCTGGCCAAGGCCCGTTTTCCCCGATTGCTCAGTTTGACCGGGCGGCCAGGTCTAGGAAGATTCTTGGTGGTTCCAAACTGCTTCCATTTACGAATAATGGTGGCCACTGTGCTCTTTGGGACCTGTAAAGCTGCAGAGATTTTTCCGTACCCTTCTCCAGATCTATGCCTTGACACAATGCTGTTTCTGAGGTCTGCAGATAATTCCTTTTACCCCATGGCTTGGAGTTTGCTCTGACATGCACTGTCAACTGTGGGACCTTATATAGGCAGGTGTTGGCAATCCCCAATCATGTCCAATCAATTGAATTTATCACAGGTGGACTGCAATTAAGTTGTATAAACATCTCAAGCAGTATCAATGGAAACAAAATGCACCTCAGCTCACTTTTGGGTGTCATATCAAAGGGTGTGCAAAAATGATATTTTACATTTAGATTTTTAATAAATTAGCACAAATGTCAAAAAACCTGTTTTCACTTCATCATCATGGGCTATTTTGTGTAGAATGTTGAGACAAAAAATGAACTCAATCTATTGTAGAATATGTCTGTAACGTAATAAAACGTGGAAGGGGTGTGCAGACTTTCCAGCTTGACTGTGTATATACATATACAGGTGCAGCTCAAATAATTAGAATATCGTGAAAAAGTTCAATATTTTTTGTCACTCATTTCAGAAAGTGAAACTCATATATTATATAGATTGGTCACAGACTTCAGGAAGTAACAGCAAGCAAAGGATATGTGACCAAATATTAAATATGATACTTTAAAAATATGTTAAAGCAAAATATTCTAATTTTCTGAGACACTGAATTTGGGTTTTCATTAGCTGTAAGCCATAATCATCAAAATTACAAGAAATAAAGGCTTGAAATATTTCACTCTATGTGTAATGAATCTATATAATATATGAGTTTCACTTTCTGAAACGATATTCAAATTTTTTTGAGCTGCACCTGTATATATTATATATTATTGTGTTGTTTTCTGTTCACATGACAAATACATTTAGATTATATTTAACCTCCTAAGACCTCGCGTACACATGCGTGGACATCACAACCCAAAATATGATGTCCACGCATGTGGACGCGTGGTCTTAGGAGGTTAAGATTTGTAGGTCCAGACAACATTGTGGAGTTATGTGTCACGGCGATAATAAAACCCTGGGAGGGACAGAATAGCAGGACACAGGAAGATGCAGCAGTTCCGGCTTTCACCGGCCTTTATTAAAGAGAGCGAGTGGTTTCAAAATAAAAGTACAAAACAGAGATCTTCATCTTTCACCCTCATGGGATCTAGACTAAAATAATAAACTGAAACAAGAAAGACTAAATAAACCAACACAAACCAACGCTTTTCAGCAGCGGACTTCTCGTGTCCCGTATTTCTTACTCACTCGCTCTCTCTGCTGCTGGGATTTCCCGGTCTCAAACCTGTGGAAAGGAAGCACACGTTTAAGCCCTGGGCTGATTAGTTAATCCCCCAGGTGTGTGCCTACTTAACCAGTAGGCGTGGCCCCAGATTGTTCCAATTGCCTCCGCCAGACGGAGCCCTGCCACTATAGGCTATAAACAATATAGGCAGTCATAAGTCCAACAAAACACATAATAGTATATATTATTTTACAGAGTGAAATTGTACCCCTTTTTTTTTTTTAAATGACTTTCTCCTGAAGTACGCCACCTGGGTATATCCACACAAAGCCTGAACAGTCTGAGGCTTATGTCAACACAGTGCGCCCTAGAAAACTGGCGTGCTTTGGTTCAGACTTTGTGCGTAGATATGCAGTTGGCGTACTTTGGTATATTTTAGCTGCTTTGACCACCAGAAACTTTATTCTGTTGAGGTCCATTATATCGGGGTGATGTCTAGGTAGTGAAACTACCTGGATGGATAGAAAGCACTTTGGATAGATACATTTTTGGGTGAACTGCCCCTTTAACGGTCAGCAGGGCAGCTGATGTTGCTAGTACAAATACAATGGGGTAGGCTCCACAAAATTGCTTATGTTATATCAAAGTGAATTATCTCTTTAAGAAAAAAGGAAACACTTTCAAGTTTTTCCATCAGACCTCAGACCTGGGTCAAATGCATATGGTCTTTAGATTGTGACCTGGGTCAAATGCATACAGTCTTTAGATTCTGACCTGGGTCAAATGCACACGGTCTTTAGATTCTGACCTGGGTCAAATGCATACGGTCTTTAGATTCTGACCTGGGTCAAATGCATACGGTCTTTAGATTCTGAGACAAAACAAAAATCTTGCAGATCTCTGAAAATATCTCTGACTAACCAAAATGTACAATACCAGAATATAATTTGTTCTGAATATAGTAAAATGGTTAGTAATCTGCAGGAATTGTACTGGTATCTAATAAATGGGTTAAATTATTTCACATAAATATTTGACAAAGATCTGCTTTCACTTCCAATAGGAGAGGATCACCTACTGATAACAAAGGTAAGGAAGGAGTTGTCATTCTTTGTGATCAATGCACTTCACACAATTCTGTCCCTCCATAATCCACACTATTCCATACCAACAGTGGAATTTTTATTTTTTTAAATGATATTATATAAGGCACATACGTTTTTGGATTTTGGACTGAGAGCCCATTTAGAATATATCCCAGATTTTTACCAGAAAACATTATACAAAACCCTTTATTCATTCTCCATTCATTCATTGTACAGCATCTTTTACATACAGTAAAACATTTAAATGTTCTATAACCTAATACATGCAGGCTAGCATTTTGCATAGTGTAATGTAAGATCCATGGGAAGTGTTTTTTTCAAGTAACAATTTAATTCAAACAAATTGATATTAAAGCGGTAATATGTAATTTCTACATTTTTGGTGGATTTGGCGACATCTTTCGAGACAGGTTTGTTTACACACTCCAAAATCGAAACAAAGTTTTATTCTAAACAAAACTACACACCCAAATAAAGTAGTTTGGGGGTGTAGTACTAGGAGCACATTCATGGGTTAATTGGTTTGCATGGGGGTGCAGAACTCGGAGCACATTGAGGGGTTCATTGGTTTGCTTGGGGGTGCAGCACTAGGAGCACATTCAGGGGTTAATTGGTTTGCTTGGGGGTGCAGCACTAGGAGCATATTGAGGGGTTCATTGGTTTGCTTGGGGGTGCAGAACTCGGAGCACATTGAGGGGTTCATTGGTTTGCTTGGGGGTGCAGCACTAGGAGCACATTCAGGGGTTAATTGGTTTGCTTGGGGGTGCAGCACTAGGAGCACATTGAGGGGTTCATTGGTTTGCTTGGGGGTTCAGCACTAGGAGCACATTCAGGGGTTCATTGGTTTGCTTGGGGCTACAGCACTAGGAGCACATTGAGGGGTTCATTGGTTTGCTTGGGGGTTCAGCACTAGGAGCACATTGAGGGGTTCATTGGTTTGCTTGGTGGTGTAGCACTAGAGCACATTGAGGGGTTCATTGGTTTGTTTGGGGGTGCAGCACTAGGATCACATTGAGGGGTTCATTGGTTTGCTTGGGGGTGTAGCACTAGGAGCACATTGAGGGGTTCATTGGTTTGCTTGGGGGTGTAGCACTAGGAACATATTGAGGGGTTCATTGGTTTGCTTGGGAGTGTAGCACTAGGAGCATATATTTAAAAAAAAAAAAATTGTTTCTGATTTTTCCCTTTTTCTCCCAATTTAGTAGCCAATTGAACCCCTATTCTAATTCAATTCCCCCCCGTGTAGCAACCGCTAGAGAACCACCGCTGCACAACCCCGTCAATCGGTATTTAGGGAGGATGCTACGTCCTCTACAGGGCGCAGCTCCTGACCGTGACACGCCCTGGGTCCTACTGTGCGCAGCGGTTCTCTCTGAGCCCCTCCCCCCACCCGGAAGCGACCGCCAATTGTCGCTTCCACAGGGCACCGGCCACGCTCGGCTATGGCAGGACCGGGGCGCGAACCCCGATCCTCGGAGTACAACTGCGCTGACTGAACGCGCGAGTACCTACCGGGGCTAGGGCGGCTTTGTTGGGAGGATTTGGGGGTTGGGGGGGGAGGGGGTATTTGGGGTTTGATTGGGGGTTGGGGGGGTTGTTGGTGGGGGAGCACATGGAGGGAGAGGATGGGGGTTCATTGGTTTGGTTGGGGGGGTTGGGTAGGGGAGTTACACATTGGGGGGGTTGGGGGGGTTGTTTTGGGGTGGGCACTAGGGTAGCATTGGGAGGGGTTTTTGGGGGGGTTTTAGCACTAGGAACACATTGGGGGGAGGGGTGTTTTGGGGGGGGTTTGGGGGGGGTAGCAGCTAGAGGGGTTTGGGGGTTTGGGGGGGGGTTGTTTGGTAGGGGTGTTAGAGTTAGAGGACAGGTTTCGTTGGGTTTTGGGGGGGGGGGGAGCACATTGAGGGGCGATAGGGGTAAGGTTTTTAAAGTTTAAAAAACAAAAAAAAAAAACTAAAAAAAACAAAAAAAAAAAAAAAAAAATCATCCGAGGTGATCAACTAATGAGGTGTAAAGAGGATTGCGTGTGCTAAAATTGAAAGATGCGTTCATTTTTGCTAACGCCTGTTATTGTTAATAGTGGGAGATGGTCTTGCAAATTGATTACTTTAGCATGTGTAAAGTGATTTACTAAACCCGAAAGGAAGTTTGAGAAAGGTATTTGTGGGTGCATTTTAGTACAAATGGAAAGTGGGTATTAAAAGACAAGCAAGCAATACAACGTCTATTATAACAAACAGTGAATAACAAGCAAATCAAAACTTTATAAATAAAACCCATGATCAAATGGAATTGTGATTTTATGTGACACTTAGTGTTAGTAGGCTTAGTGCTAGTAAGCATAGATATAATCATTTCAGTCCTGACAAACATCTGTAACTCCCAGCAGAAACTAAGAAGACATCCAGTGAAACCGTTTGTAATAAACCGCCAGCTCGTTTAGTGTAACAGCAGCCTATACCCTACGCTAAGAAAATACCATAAAAAAGAGAAAATTGCTTCCAGTCTTTTCACCATTTTCTTACAGTATAACCATTCCAAACACGCAAAATCTCTCATTTAAATATGGCTGTTTGCGGCTGGTGTCATTTACATAATGACTCTTTAGTTGATCACCTGCAAAGTGTGAAGTGATAACGAAAGCATATACTTTGGCTGCACCCACAAAATAACACCCTTTATTTGGGATCTTAGTAAATCGACCACTGAGTGTTTCATTTTCTTAGAAGATAATATCCAGCAGTAGTGTATTTTGTAGAAAGAATACTGCCAAGAGACGATAACATTTTTTAGCTGCTTCCGCATTTGACGTTCCTGCGCGTGCATCATCACATTTGAATACTTGGCGGGATTGTCGCACCCGACGGCACCAATAGAAAGTAGCATATAAAGGAGCAAACACAGAATGCACATACATTGAATGGATATTGTTACAAAAATGCTGTGTGAAAAGGTGTCAAATATGATATTTTCAATGTGAAACAATTACGTAAAAAAATAGAAGACATTTACAATGAGTAATAAAATGAATATATAAGTAATAAATTAAGCTTGACAGCAAGGAATATTTATTAAGCTGTTTCAGGAGATAAATAAATAGCTGTCATCATGTGCAACATATAGCGCCTGTTTATATGTCCATATTTACTAACCTGCAGAGGTGGAAATCCAGGGGACATAGCGCCTGTTCATATGTCCGTATTTACTAACCTGCAGAGGTGGAAATCCAGGGGACATAGCACCTGTTCATATGTCCGTATTTACTAACCTGCAGAGGTGGAAATCCAGGGGACATAGCGCCTGTTCATATGTCCGTATTTACTAACCTGCAGAGGTGGAAATCCAGGGGACATAGCGCCTGTTCATATGTCCGTATTTACTAACCTGCAGAGGTGGAAATCCAGGGGACATAGCGCCTGTTCATATGTCCGTATTTACTAACCTGCAGAGGTGGAAATCCAGGGGACATAGCACCTGTTCATATGTCCATATTTACTAACCTGCAGAGTTGGAAATCCAAGGGACATAGCGCCTGTTCATATGTCCGTATTTACTAACCTGCAGAGGTGGAAATCCAGGGGACATAGCGCCTGTTCATATGTCCATATTTACTAACCTGCAGAGTTGGAAATCCAGGGGACATAGCGCCTGTTCATATGTCCGTATTTACTAGCCTGCAGAGGTGGAAATCCAGGGGACATAGCGCCTGTTCATATGTCTATATTTACTAACCTCCAGAGGTGGAAATCCAGGGGACATAGCGCCTGTTCATATGTCTATATTTACTAACCTGCAGAGGTGGAAATCCAGGGGACATAGCGCCTGTTCATATGTCCATATTTACTAACCTGCAGAGGTGGAAATCCAGGGGACATCAAGTAAAAGTCATTATTTTGCTCCAATCACCGGGATTTGCTAATTAACATAATTCTTCAGCAAAGAGGTAGAACTAATTAGTTAAATCAGCTGGCTGAGTCTATGGGTGGAAGAAACACTTTTACTTTACGTCCCCTGGATTTCCATCTCTGCTAATCTGACACACCTGCACTTAGTGTACATGAACTGTGATAAAAGTGGAGGCCAGCTGAATTTGATTGGTTGGCCTTAAAGCATCTGACACACTGTCAGCTATAGATCACACAGTGACGGATATCTTACCACAGACATTTTTGTACGAAACCACTTCACAATGAGTCATATAATCCAAGTATAAGCTTCTTATTGTTGTGCTCAGATGCAACACAACCATGAAAGGTTCAACACTGGTTTTCCTCTCTTCAGAAGCATCCATAAAAAGAGCCCAGCAGACACGGAAAACCCATCTGCAGCAGAAGTTTAAATTCATACGTGAAGGTCTTGCAAGGCAGGGCCATCGAACCCTCCTGAATGAGATCTATACAGAGCTCTACATCACAGAGGGGGGATGTGGGGTCAATGCTGAACACGAGGTCAGACAGATTGAGAGAGCATCCAAGACACAAACCACACAGGAGACTGCAATTCCCTGCAATGACATCTTTAAGCCTTTACCTGGACAAGAGAAACCCAGAACTGTGCTTACAAAGGGCATCGCTGGCATTGGGAAAACCGTCTCTGTGCAGAAGTTCATTCTGGACTGGGCCGAAGGAAAAGCCAATGATGACATTGATTTAATCTTCACTCTTCCTTTCCGAGTTCTGAATAAAGAGGAGGACAAAGTCAGTCTGTACAACTTCTCCAGCGCTCCTTTCCACAACTGAAAGAGATCAAAAGTATTGAAGGTGATGAAGTCAAAGTTGTGCTTATCTTTGATGGTCTGGATGAGTGTCGACTTCCTCTAGATTTCCAAAACAATAAGAACTGCTGTGATATAACAGAGTCATCATCAGTGGATGTGCTGCTGACTAACCTCATTCAGGGGGAACTGCTTCCCTCTGCTCTCCTCTGGATCACCTCCCGACCAGCAGCAGCCAATCAGATCCCTCCTGAGTATGTTGACCAGGTCACAGAAGTACGAGGGTTCAATGACCCACAGAAGGAGGAATACTTTAAGAAGAGAATCAGAGATCAGAAACAGGCCAGCAGAATTATCTCACACATAAAGTCATCCAGGAGTCTATACATCATGTGTCACATACCAGTCTTCTGCTGGATTTCTGCTACTGTTCTGGAGACAATGTTGGACAAAGTAAAGAGTGGAGATCTGCCCAAAACTCTGACTGAAATGTACACACGCTTCCTGCTCATTCAGACTAATCTGAACAATCGGAAATATCACGGCACCAATGAGACCGACTCAAAGAAAATATCAGAGTCAGATACAGAAATCATCCTGAAACTGGGGCAGCTGGCTTTTCTACAGTTGGAAAAGGGCAATCTGATATTCTATGAAAAGGACCTGAGAGAGAGTGGCATTGATGTCAGTGAAGCTTCAGTGTACTCTGGGGTGTGCACAGAGATCTTTAAAAAGGAGGAGTGTGGGCTGGATGAGGAGAAAGTCTACTGCTTTGTGCATCTGAGCATTCAGGAGTATCTGGCTGCATTGTTTGTGTTTCATTCATGTGTAAATGAGAGCAGAAATGTACTCAGAGCAGAGGAATCAAATCCTCACAGTGACAGAGTGCAGCTGTCTAAGGTACACAGGAGTGCAGTGGATCAGGCCTTACAGAGTAAGAATGGACACCTGGACCTTTTCCTCCGATTCCTTCTTGGTCTCTCTCTGGACTCAATTAGGACTCTCTTAGAAGGGCTAATGAAACACACAGGAAGCAGATCACCTGTACCAGACCCACAGACAGGAAGCAGATCACCTGTACCAGACCCACAGCCACAGACAGGAAGCAGATCACCTGTACCAGACCCACAGCCACAGACAGGAAGCAGATCACCTGTACCAGACCCACAGCCACAGACAGGAAGCAGATCACCTGTACCACAGCCACAGACAGGAAGTAGATCGCCTGTACCAGACCCACAGTCACAGTCAGGAAGCAGATCGCCTGTATCAGACCCACAGCCACAGACAGGAAGCAGATCTGATAAAGGAACATGCAAAACAAACTCTATTGGAACTTTCATAAAAAGACTATTTAAACGTAAAGGAAGCGGATCGCCTGTACCAGACCCACAGCCACAGACAGGAAGCAGATCACCTGTACCAGACCCACAGCCACAGACAGGAAGCAGATCACCTGTACCAGACCCACAGCCACAGACAGGAAGCAGATCACCTGTACCACAGTCACAGACAGGAAGCAGATCGCCTGTACCAGACCCACAGACACAGACAGAAAGCAGATCAAAGAGCATTGAGAAAACAGTCCAGTACATTAAGAAGAAGATCAGAGAGGAATCTTCAGCAGAGAGGACCATCAATCTGTTCCACTGTCTGAATGAACTGAATGACAACTCTCTCGTGGAGGAAATCCAGAATTCCCTGAGATCAGGAAAACTTACTGATACAAAGCTGGAACCAGACCAATGTTCAGCTCTGGCCTTTGTGTTACTGATGTCAGAGGAGATCCTGGATGAGTTTGACTTGAAGACCTACAACACATCAGCAACAGGTCAGCAGAGACTGGTACCAGTAATCAGGAACTGCAAGAAGGCCATGTGAGTATTATATCATTGATAAAGTAGATTGTGGCAGCATATATTCACACTTTCTATTTCTAATGAGAGTAAAGTGCAATAAAATTGTCGAGCAAGTGAAAATTTGGTTTAAAAAGAATTATTATTATTATTTCTGAATGAAGATATAACAGCTTAGTGCCCTCATTTAATGTTCTGAATCCAGAACATGAGCAGCATCAAATGCAAAAACTCCTCACTTTTTATATATTTTATTTGATTTAATTTACTAATTATTTTCAAAAATACCTATTGTCAAATAAATAGCTAATTTGTTGATAGGCAGATTAAAAGTTTGTCAAAACATAAAACTCAAACAGATTAACATAAAGAGAGGCTATATTAAGTTACAATATTAAGATAAGGGGCTCTATTTTCATGACCATGCAAGGTGCAAGTCCTGGGATAGGTGGAATTGCTAGATTAGTCTCGCACAGAAACTGGATATCTTTTGCCTACACCAGGTTTGGTAGCTTCGTGGACATTTAATGACACAAACGGAACTACATTAACAAACACAATTTACTACACAGACATGGAATTTAAATAAGACATAATCTTGAAAGAAATTAATGAAAGACAATAAAAAAACACATCTTGTCTCTCCCACGGTAAAACTAGGCAGCAAAAACCATAACCAGAAATCCCAGACTGTGATCAAAGCAAAGACCAACGACTGAGAAACGGGACAAATCACACAAGAGTAAAGGCTCATTTATGCTTATGAGGCCAACACTTTATGGCTTGTATTCACTCAACATTTGTCCTTAACTTCGACTTGGACGAGTAAATGCACATGTTGCACTTTTTCTTCACAAACTCAGTTTGGTGAGTGAGTTCTAATTATTGCTTTACTTGCCAAACTGTTTGTGAAGAAAAAACAATTATTTAATTGAATTGTAAGTTGAAAAGAAATGTTGCTTGAATCCCAGCCATGTGTTTGGAAGAGGCCGGTGGGGGACCGGGTATCCCCCTTTTCTTCCTGGTCCATGCATAATTAATTAATGATTAGAGGATGACCAAAGGCTACGTTAACAGTAGTGTATAGCATTCGGTAAATGTCAAAAGTGATTGATGGTGTCAAAAGGTCAATTTATGAATATTAATGAGTTTATGAAAAATTATAATTATGCATAAAAAAAAGTATTTTTTTTATTTTTATGATTATGATTATGCATCATCATTCGGGGTGGGGGTTTGTGGGTTTTTCGTTTCAAGGGTTTGGCAATGTCATTTTATTGGGAATTGTTGTAAACATTGGTGAATGGTTTTGTGACGATTGTAAATTGTTTTTATGGAGGACCATGGTGCTTAGGGAAACATATTGGCAATTTATTGTGTTGTTTATTTGAAAAACATCGTGAAAAAGTACTGGTGTATAAATGTATAGGTTGTTAGTTGTAGTAGGAGTAGCAGTAGTAGCAGCGGCAATTAAGTTTTATTTTTAAAAAGCAGTTTGTGTTAGTCGCAACAGCCGCGTGTTAAAAATAATAGAATAATTCAAGCAGTTTGTTAAAACGTGAAAAATAGCCGTGGACTATATTGAAAAAACATTATACTGAAACATTGTAAAGACGTGTTAGAAGCCAAGAAGGAAAAAAAAAGAAACATAGCGTTGAAAGGCGAACGCAATACATAGCCGCAGGTTGTTAAAACGTGAAAAATAGCCGAGAGGAGCACCACACAATGAATGGCTACATACAGACAGTAGACAAAACAAAAAAAAATTCTGCAGGGGTTAATAGGCATGTTTGGTATCGAATGGTTTGTAAAAAGATGGGGCTATTCAATTTAAACAGAGTTGCTCTATTATATGTAGCATATAACGTGTAATCATAGTTACTTTTAAAAGTGTCTTCAATTGTCGGAAAAGCCACGCGTGGGAGAGGGGGGTTTACAGCTTGAACGACATGGACAGGTGTCAGCCTAGCCATAGGCTTTGCGGGGGTGTAGCTATAAATCTTAAAACTTTTTGCATGGCCTATGCCTGTAGTCGAAACAGACAGCAACGCTGGCGTCTAATGAACCTACTAAGAAGCTTGTCTACAGCGGTCTACCAACACGCAACTCTCCAGAAGTTATGGCGAAGAAACCTTTTTTAATTAAAATTTTTTTACACAGGCCTAGACGGTAATACCCCTTGAATGTAGTGTAGTTTGGGAAGAACCAATAAACAAACACGAAGAAGAAGAAGTATGCCTAGCTTTTGGGCGAAATAATTGGAGACTACGCGTAAAGTACGGTTAGCTAGCTGACTGTACAACTTTCTTCAAATAGCCTACTCAAATTTAAGGTCGGCATTCTAAAACTTGTTAGTTGTTGTAACTTCTCCGATTTTTTATTTTTACGTTTAAAAAAAAAGAAGAAAAAAAGTAAATTAGACGCAGCATTGTGTAGGCTATTCAAATCACAAGGATATAATCTACTGGTTGGTCATGGAGAGGTTTGTGTACAATTTTTTGATTTTATTTGTTCTAAAACTTTAATTTGGAAAACCGTTTGCAACCTTGGTAGGCTATTAAATAGTCCACACGACCACTCAGAAAGTGGCCTATTGCATAAAGTTATGTAGGCTAATGTATGGCTATGAACGTTTTCAGTATTCCAGGGTCCTGTATAACGATGCGGGCTAAACGGGTTAGTTGGATAACTGTGTGCCGAAACGTTGGTTTTTATTATAACACATTGGTAATACATTACGGGGGCATAAAGTGTGCGACTTTCTTTGTTTATTTATGCGTCTTCACCAGTTTGTATGCAACACGCAAAAGTTTTTTTTTTTTTTTTGAGTGTGCGGAGCGTCAGCTCGTATATTTTAGTTGGATAAAGCCAACAAAAACAACAGTGTAGGTAAAACCAAATGCTTTAGATGGGGTAACAAGATACGACTTTCCACTGTTTAGTTTTTTTATCTGTTTATTTATTTTGTCCTTACAAGCAAAAATGTTCGATTTAAGACGCGATAAGCAACTGACGCCTTTCCACGTTGGATTTTTTCAGTATACAAAGGGGAAATTATCAGGCATGCGCACGCAGTAGTGTTTTCAGTTATCATGGCAACTAAAGTTACAGACTAGACTATGTTTAGAGTGGAGCTAGTAGGATTTAAAGTAGGATTTCGTTGCATAGTCAAAATCATAACGGTTTTTAAGCAGTAGTACGGGGTGCTGACAACCTAGGCAAACAAAAGCTAATAAAGAAAAGTGAAACTTGAGTTAATTGGTCTGTTAATGAACTGTTTTGTGATAAATCCATATCCAGTCATTCTGCGAGAGCCGATGGTCTGTTGAAGTTACAGCCTCGAAGTTACAACGCTCACGCGGTCTATACCTCTCTGTTAAAACCCAGAAGGGTTGTTTTTGCGTCATGCTTTTATTACTGTAGCCTAGTTTATTCTCAAGACGTTATTTGATATTTTGGTGGGGTCTTGTGGTATTTATTCAGCTAATTTTCAAATGTTATATTGAAGCATTGTGTATTGTAGGTTATAGTAAATAAAATTATATCAAAGTTCAAATGAAAAAAGATGTTTTAGTTGTTTTTTCTTTCAAGTTGACATATTAGTGGATACCATCACTGTGCAGACCATTAAATAAAAAGTGTCAATATTTGAAAAAGTGATTCAAGCCACTTATTATAAACTAATTCAGGCACTGGTGTAATTGTGTTTATGTGTGTGTGTGTGTGTGCGCGAGCGCACTATGGTTTTTAAATAATAAAGTTTGTTTATTTGAACTTTGTTGCGAAAAGATTGCAAACGTGTAATGTTTTCAAAAGTATACCAACAGTGTATTCCTAATAATAGAGGACCCCACAACACACATAATTGAATAGGTCTTTGAATGTCATTCTACCCTTCAGATTAAGAGGCAGTAGACTGCAGACAGTAGATTTTGGTGGGTTTTGTGGTATTTATTCTGCTAATTATCAAATGTTATATTGAAGCATTGTGTATTGTAGGTTATAGTAAATACAATTATATCAAAGTTCAAATGAAAAAAAAAGATGTGCACGGTGTTTTAGCTGTTTTTTTGTTTTTGTTTTTCTTTTTCTTTCAAGTTTACAATATTTGAAAAAGTGATTCCAGACACTTACTATAAACTAATTCAGGCACTGGGGGTAATTGTGTGTGTGTGTGTGTGCACGCATGTGCTATGGTTTTTTAATAATAAAGTTTGTTTGTTGTGACAGGGTTGCAAAAGTGTAATGTTTTAAAAACTAGGGTTATACCAACAATGTATTACTAATAATAGAGGACCCCACAACACACCTAATTAAATAGGTCTTTCTGCCCCCCTTCAAAAGTAACTTTTAATTTAGTGTGCATTTTAAATTCAAATTTAAGAGGCAGAAGTCAAACTTACCATAATGAAAGGTGCTACAGCACTTTTGAAATAAAATGATTCAGTTCAACAGTTTTGTTAAATGACTCTTTGTGTAATTTTATTCTTATACATATCAAATTTTATTTCAGCTTTGCTCATCTTAATGCACGGAACATACCCAACACATGGTTAAGGCCCCAGCTTAGGTATCACCAGGAGGGGTTCACCAGGAAGTTATTTATTTTTTCAGGAGTGTGTGTGTGTGTGTGTGTGTGTGTGTGTGTGTGAGGTGCAGTGTGGAAACTCTCTGTACTTACAGCAGTGTGTGTGTGTGTGTGTGTGTGTGTGTGTGTGTGTGTGTGAGAGGTGCAGTGTGGAAACTCTCTGTACTTACAGCAGTGTGTGTGTGTGTGTGTGTGTGTGTGTGTGAGAGGTGCAGTGTGGAAACTCTCAGTACTTACAGCAGTGTGAGTGTGTCCAGTTTAGCAGCAGACAGCGCTCTCACTCCTGAGTCTCTTGGGTGATTGTATCTCAGGTCCAGCTCTCTCAGGTGTGAGGGGTTTGAACACAGAGCTGAAGCCTGAGAATCACAGCCTGTCTTTGTGACTCTCCAGCCTGACAGCCTGCAGAGAGAAGGACACACACACCTTACAGCACATTAATATAAACTAACAGGGTTGTGTGTGTCAAACACATAGCAGTGTGTTACACACCTTACAGCACATTAATATAAACTAACAGTGCTTTGTGTATCAAATACATAGCAGTGTGTTACACACCTTACAGCACATTAATATAAACTAACAGTGCTGTGTGTGTCAAATACATAGCAGTGTGTTACACACCTTGCAGCACATTAATATAAACTAACAGGGCTGTGTGTGTCAAATACATAGCAGTGTGTTACACACCTTACAGCACATTCATATAAACAGTGCTGTGTGTGTCAAACACATATCAGTGTGTTACACACTTTCTACAGCTCAATATAAAATAAACGGGCTGTGTGTGTCAAACACATAGCAATGTGTTATACACCTTACAGCACATTCATATAAACAGTGCTGTGTGTGTCAAACACATATCAGTGTGTTACACACTTTCTACAGCTCAATATAAAATAAACGGGCTGTGTGTGTCAAACACATAGCAATGTGTTATACACCTTACAGCACATTCATATAAACTAAGAGGGCTGTGTGTGTCAAACACGTATCAATGTGTTACACACCTTCTACAGCTCAATATAAAATAACAGGACTGTTTAATTCATTGTCTTCATTTTGAGGAATGCATGAATTAAAGTTAATTTGATGTTTCTCAGAAAAATGTTTTGTCCAATTGATGTAAAATATAATTTTTTAAATGATCATTAAAAAAAAATCTTAAATCTTTAAAACGTGGCGTACAGTCTTATTCTACCAAGAGGAGGAAGAGGAACATGCTGTTTTAATTCTGTGGAGTATACAGAACTCTTGTCTGTTTTCACATTAGAAACATTAACATTAGTGTTATATTTAGTCACATTGGAGCCCTTTTTGATTGAAGGGGTTTGTGTTTGTACTCACCCCAGTCTCTGCAGTTTACAGTGTGGGTCCTCCAGTCCAGCAGAGAGCGCTCTCCTGAATCCTGCAGCTCATTGTCTCTGAGCTCCAGATCTCTCAGCTCTGAGTGAGGAGAACGCAGGACTGAGGCCAGAACATCACAGCAGCCCTCTGTGAGATTACACCAACCCAGCCTGTGGAGATATCACACACACACACACACACACACACACACGCACACGCACACGCACACACACACAAACACGCACGCATACACAAACACGCATGCACACACAAACACGCAGACACACGCACACACACAGACACACACCCAGACACACACAGAGACACACACACACACACGCACGCATGTACATGCACACACACTCACACACACACATACACACACACACACACACACACGCACAGACATATACACACACAGACACACACACAATTGAAATGCACTGCTGATTGTAATTTCCTCTTTGCTGATCCTGCGATGTACACACACAAACAGAGAGGGGTTGTGTAAATGAAGTTAATAAAGTATTCCCACTAATCCACAAAAGTCTAAGGCTCTATTATTAACCAACAAAAAATAACTAAAAGATAAGAAGGCAACTCAACTCAAGATTAGAAGCCTACTGCAAGGATTTAATGACCAAACCCTTTCCATATGATGCTAATATCATATGGGACACAATCTGATTTGCAAACATATTACATTTAATCTGCAAACCCAAGAAACAGCGTTAGTATGATCACTCTGGTGCACTGTACCTCACCTGATATGTTCTTCAGTCCACAAACATCTTTACATTTTAAAAACATTCAATGTTCATCACTATGAAAAGATAAATATAATGTACAAGTAAAACCCATTCGCTAAATACAATACTGTGATTATCATGATAAACAATTAATTTCTTCCTAATCTTGTAACCATATAATCAAGTTACCAAAAAATCAATTTAAATTAAAGTTATTCTTGTCATTAATTTTTAATTATACATGTAACCACACAGAATTCATGTAACTTCACACATCCACACAATAAAGCCCCAAACTTGGGTTATTTTTTCCTCCTTTTTCCTGCCGATTTCATCATCACAAACGCTCCAGACCCACAAAGAATAATTCTCCCCATTGGAGATTTAGCTCCATCTGCCAATAACATCATCTGATCACACCTGATGTGAACATGTGATGCTATTTCAGCCAATAGAATATAAATACATATATTTTAAATTTGTTTCAGATTTTTTCACTTTTTCTCCCAATTTGGTAGCCAATTGAACCCCATTCTTATTCAAGTTCCCCCGTGTAGCAACAGCTGGAGAATCCTCAGTTGACCGCTCTGCTACTCTGCAGACCAGTCCTCCAACTCTCTTGCTCTGACCTTAGGTCGTTGGTGCCGATGTGAATTATAATATAAGTAGGTTTGCCAAACTCCGGATCAGAGAGAATTCTGAATGCGTCCTGTGTTTTCGGACACCAACTTTTTGTTGCTCTCTGTCCTGGAAAGAGTTTGTGCTCTTGCAGGAATTTTCCATTGGAGTCAATGATAGCAACGTCTGTGTCTGTGTGTGGTGTTGTAGGTTTGCTGGGTGTTTCAGCAACTTGTATGCAGGGGGCTGCAGGGGTGCTGGGGTCAGAGGGAAGGGCAGCATTGCTCTCTGTAACAGTCTGGGTGCTGTTTAGCTGGGGGGGCTCTGTGTGTGTGGGGGCTCTGTGTGTGGGGAGGGGCTGGGTGTGGACTAGGGGGGCTCTGTGTGTGGGGGAGGCCCCCACACTAGCTGTTTTGAGTAAACTCCTGATTTTATTCTATTACCCACTAACTGATTAACCAACCAATAACTGACTATCTCAGGGTCTTAGGGCCTTTGGTTGCCTTCCTTCAATGTGGGGGAGAACACAGGTCTCTCTTTAGATTATTTCCAAAAACTCACTTCTCTCCCTGCTCTCCTCTTTGTTTATGGATGCGTTTGTTTGTTGTTTTTAGTTTCTCCTTCAGAAAATCTCTCTCTGGTTGTGTCCAGATGTCCTGCAAACTGTGGCTTTCCTTGTGTTGGCCTTTATTTCTTCTCTTTTTGGTCCTCTTTACTGTTTCTGATGTGATCGTTTGTAGCTGGTGCTAGGCTAGGCTAGCTGTCTGATAACTGTTCTTTCCGGTTTGAATGTTTAAAAAAAAAATTTAGTTTAATTATCATATTTTAAATTAAGATATGTTCTATAATTAGATTTATATTATGTTTAAATTAGGTTTTGTCTGTTTTTTCTTAGGTTTACCTCATTTGTAAGAAAAAAAAGTCAAGAAGTTCAGGAGCTCATCTCTCTCTCTCGCTGAGGCAGAAAAGCAGGGCGGAGAGGATATTGCTGTTGTATCAGAGGAAAAGAGTAATGATACGGCCGAGGCAGAGTCAAATGTGCCGGGACGTGTGGAGATGGGTGAGATGGAGGATCTAACAGAAGGGAGAACTCAGTTGGGTGATCCCCTTGAAGGTACTAGTGAGTACACAAAATTTGTTCTGAACTCTGGTAGACTAGGGAGAACTGATAAATGTAAATCAAATAATGCACGTGTTTTTCACTGTGAAAATGATCAGTCCACTTAAAGGAAAAAAAAAGGTAGAGTAGAAAAAGAAAGTTTGGATTCTGAGAAAACGGTCTTAAATGAAGAAGATAGTGTGCTTGCTGCAAAATTAGTAGAAGCCCCTTCGAATTCAGAATCACAAAGTCTACCTGAGCAGGAAGAACAGGGAAATATAGCTGAGATTGATTGTGAAGTAAGCAAAGAATATAGCAGTGTGCAGGAAGATGAGAGTTTTCAGATTCTTCAATTTTATCAGAAAGTGTGGCCAGCCAAGAGGGCGATAATACGCTTTACTCCATTATAGAAATAAATAGTTTTTTAGATGCTACAAAAGGAAAAACTGTTAATGTACTTAACTTCTTTCCTGACGGAGATAAATGTGTGCGTTGAGTTAAGAATATGAGTAACGTTAGCATGGTCGATTTGACTAGCCAGAAAACATTCAGATTGAAGAAGCATTGCACATCTGTTAGAAAATTGAGGACAATTTCAAAAATTGTGAAATAAATGGCTTGTGGGAATATTTCATTCACCTTTTTCCTTCTTTCATGGTGTCATGTATGTTTTTTCTATTTCACTTTTACTTCATGGATACATTAAGTATAGGTTCACTTAATGTTAACGGCGCCAGAGATGGGGTAAAGAGAGGATTGGTAGCTGAAGCGGAGAAACAAAAAAGACTGAATGTCCTTTTTTTACAAGAGACTCATAGTAATGTAGAAAATGAGACGGAGTGGAAACTATGGTGGGAAGGAGATTGTTTTCTGAGTCATGGGACAAACTTGAGTGCTGGGGTTGCCATTTTATTTTCACCTGCTTTTAATGTTAAATTATTGGCCAGGGAGGAAATTGTAAAAGATTTCTTATGTTTTTATGAACATTTATGCCCCAAATGTGGGGACTGATAGGCAGTTTTTGTTTGAACAGTTACATCAAAAAATTGCAGATAGCGATGCAGTTTTTATTATAGCGGGTGATTGGAACTGCACATTAGATTTTACTATGGACAGAAATGGTGCAGAACCTCATTTTAAATCTGCAGAGTTTCTTAAGAAGCTCTTAAATCATTTTGATCTGTGTGATGCCTGGAGAGAACAATATCCAAATGTGAGACAGTACACATGGGTAAAGACTGCATTAAATACAGTGTGTGCAGCCAGGTTAGATAGGTTTTATATTTCTAAAAATGAAAGGCAACAGGGTAACATGAACTGGTATCTTACCAGTGGGCTTACAGATCATCATTTAATTGTTTTAAGTATGTGCATTAAAAAGAGGCCCAAAGGTAGTTTTTATTGGAAATTCAATGTTAAATTGCTGGAAGATGTATTTTTTTGTGCAAAATTTGAGGACTTTTGGCAAAAATGGAAAGGGGGAAAAAAAAGGTTTGAAACATTAGGACTCTGGTGGGAGGTGGGCAAAGTGCAGATTAAAACTTTTTGTCAACAGTACACAGATTATAGTACTGCTAGGAGCAGAAGGGCTGTGGGGGAGCTAGAAAAGGAAATTGCTCAAATGGAGGAGGAGGTGATAAGGAGCAATAATACTGGTATGTTGCAGGCTCTTAATGAGAAACAAATAAATCTGGCTACTATTTGGAATGAGAAGGTTAAGGGGGCTCTGATTAGAGCCAGATTCTGCACATTAAATGACATGGATGTAAGTAAGTAAGCTCCTAGTAAGTTCTTTTTTAATTTGGAGAGAAAGGTGGTACAACGCAAAAGGTTGTGCTGTTTAAATCTTCCTGGTGGGAGAACGACTGCTGACCCTGGGGAAATCCGGGAGGAAGTGGTGTGTTTTTATAAAGAACTTTTTAAAGCAGAAGATGTGGACATGCAGCAGGTTGCAAAACTTCATAAAGACCTACCAAAGCTAACTTCAGAAGAAAAGGTGGAGTTGGACTCAGAGCTCAGTATGCAGGAGATTACTGAGGCTGTGGGACAGATGTCTTCAGGCCGTGCCCCTGGCATTGAAGGATTACCTGCTGACTTTTATAAAAAGTTTTGGGGATGTATGGGGCAGGATTTTTATGGGGTGGTTATGGAGGGTATGTTGAAATGGGAGCTTCCACAAAGCTGTTGCCGGGCAGTGCTCACAATGCTGCCGAAAAAAGGGGACTTTTATGCACCGATTATAAGATACTATCAAAATGTATAGCAAATAGAATAAAAAATATGTTTCTATATATATAAATAAATATATATAAATAATATAAAATAAATATGAGGAGGGGCTTCTCCTCCCTTACTGTTACTGCAGCCATGGGAGAGTGGAGCAGGAGGAGGGGCTTCTCCTCCCTTACTGTTACTGCAGCCATGGGAGAGTGGAGCAGGAGGAGCGGCTGATACTGTCCTTCAGTACTCCTGAGCTGGGGGTGCTTGAAACAGTTGGGAAGAAAGCCCTATACAACACCTGTGTGAAGGTGATGAATCTACAATCACTGGCAGGGCTGAGTGCCACAAAGTGGACTGAGATCTTTGGCCCAGGCTCTTCCAATAGAGGCAGCTGGAGAGCCCTGTACAAGCGTCCCATTGAAAAACGGACTGCTGACCTCCAGTGGAGGATTGTTAACGGGGCTGTCGCTACGAACAGACATCTGGCGCACCTAGATCCAGGGGTGGGGGAGGAGTGCGCACCTAGATCCAGGGGTGGGGAGGGGTGTCTTTTTTGTTCTCAAGTTGAGACACTGGAACATCTTTTTATCAAATGTGTTCAGTTAGGTCGGCTCTTTTAGTTATTAAAGCAGTGGTTTATTTCTTCAGTGGAGGTTTTCACCTTTAAAATCTTTATTTTGGCTCCGGAATATGTTTCTCGTCAGCGTCATGTATGTAATTTACCATTTGGAAATGTTAGCATGTTCTAGGGAGGTGTGGGGACTGGGGAATGTTTTGTGTTCAGTGGACCCCAATGGGATGGAACCTCAGTTCTTACGCTCTGATTTGGTGGTTGGGTCTGGGGGGGGGGGGGGTTGTTTGGGCTTGTTGGGTTTTTTTATTTGTACATTTTTTCGTCCCAATAAAAGGGGTTTTAAAATCTCTCTCTCTCATTTGTAAGAAAAAAAAGTCAAGAAGTTCAGGAGCTCATCTTAGTATGACCTCTCTCTCTCTCTCTCTCTCTCTGTGTGCATGCTGGGAGTTGGGTGTGTGTGAGGGTGCTGCGTGTGAGAGGGTGCTGTTTCTGAGAGCGTTTTGCTGGGGTTTCCCTTTTCCATTTTCCCTTTTCTCTTTTTCCCCATTAATGCAAGATTGACGACTTTTCTTTACTTTCGTAAAATTTTAATCTATAGTTTGCGTAACCGGCAGGTCTTTTATTTGTCTTGTTTGCTCGCGGTTCGGTGGGGATGGCATCCAGGGAGACGCCGTCCCTATCTCTCCGGCATGGCGTGAGGGTTATGCCCGAGCCATCGGTGACGGTGGAGGAGGTTCTCCTCGCCGCAGGCGAACAAGTTGGCCATGAAAATTTAACATACGCCTCTCGTATGAACAAAGCAGTAGTTGTGTTTTTAAAAGAAGAACACATTGTTAATAGATTGATTAAGAGCGGTGTTTTTATTAATAACACATTTGTACAGGTTTCTCCGCTAGCTGCCCCGTCCACGCGAATTATAATTTCAGGCGTGCCTCCATTTATTCCTAATGCGGCGCCGGAGCGAGAGCTTCGGCGTTTCGGGAAGTTTGCAAGTGCGATTAAAGCTGTCACCCTTGGATGTAGAGATCCGAAGCTTAAACATGTTCAGTCTCTTAGAAGGCAGGTATTCATGTTTTTAGATTCCCCTACACAGGATTTCAACGTTTCCTTCCGAGTTAAACACGAGGAAGGATCTTATATGATATATGCCAGTTCTGGCAGTTTTAAATGTTTTGAGTGTGGAGATGTGGGTCACAAGCGCTTCGCTTGGCCACGTAGGCAACAGGCTCAGGGAGACGATGCAGCCGGAAGCCAGGCAGCAGGGCCTGGGCCTGGGGAAGGGAAAGAGCCCAGCGAACAGGCGCGACCGGAGGAAGCACATTCTGCTGGTAGGACTGATGTTTCTGCTGTAGTTAATGAAAGGCAACCGGGGGATGCAGAGGTTGTACCTGAGGAGACGGCGGCAGCTGAAACGATAGTTGGGGCAAACGGTGTACTTGATACTGTTGAGAGTGGGGTCGAAAGTTTGACTAGGGCTGATGCCATGCCCAGCTCGAGTGAGCCTAGTCAGGTTAATCGGGAGGGGGAGCTGTCTGAGGTGCTGCTGAATGAGAAACGCAGGATTAGTGTCCAGGAAGAAATAGAATGCGATTCAGAATCAGATATGTCTGTAGCGTCTGATCTATGTTCTCAGGGTGGAGAGGTATATTCTCTCGATGAAATCAACAAATTTCTAGACAATACATATGGGAAACAAATACAAGTGAGAGATTTTTTCCCGGATCAAGAAAAATTTATTAGAACAGTCTCAGCACGGCAGAAAATCGTGGGGTTGGATCTCCTAAGCGATAAAAAGCGTTTTCGCTTAAGAAAACATGTAACGGCGATGAGAAAGGCAACTAAATTCGAAATTTATGGGAAAAAGAAAAAGAAAACGAAATAAAATTTAAATGATCACGTATCATAAGGTGCTTTATCTCCTCTATCTGTTTCTATTGACTGCTTCTCTGTCTCTTTTACTTAACCTCCATATGCAGGCTTTAAGGATTGGGTCACTAAACATCAATGGTGGGAGGGATAGTCAGAAGAGGGCGTTAGTTGTGGAAATAATTAAACAAAAGAAGCTAAACGTAGTTTTCCTTCAGGAAACGCATCGCGATGAAGATAATGAGGTTGACTGGGGTCTATGGTGGGAGGGTCAGCATATCCTCAGCCATGGAACTAATTTCAGTGCTGGTGTGGCAATTCTGTTTTCCCCTAATTCAGGCATTAGTATTTTATCCACTATGGAGGCAGTGAAAGGGCAGGTGCTTTTAGTTAATGCAGAAATTGAGGGCAAAACGGTTTCATTTTTGAATGTGTAATCAGGGATCTGAAAGAATAGAGGTTTTTAGGGAGGTAAGAGGGGCTTTGTTACAGTGCAGGGGATGTATAGTAGCAGGAGGGGACTGGAACTGCACTGTGAATTTCACTGTAGATCGGACAGGGGAAGAGCCTCACATGCAGTCATCCACATGTCTGTCTAGTCTACTCACTGAACTGGAGTTGGAGGATGTATGGAGAAACAAGCACCAAGCGGTGAGGCAGTACACCTGGGTTAGAATGGCAAACAATACAATTAGTGCAGCCAGACTCGATAGAATATATGTGACAGCAGCTCATATGGTTGGGTTAATGGGAAGCTTTATCTACCCTGTCGGGTTTACCGATCACCATTTGGTGACAGCGGATTTGCGCCTCTCTGACTCCCCAAGGGCGAAGTCATATTGGCATTTGAATAATAATCTACTGCAGGATAGTGTTTTCATAGATAAATTTATATGTTTTTGGGAACTGTGGAGGGGGAAAAAAGGTGACTTTGAAACATTAAGTCAATGGTGGGAGGTTGGGAAGGCCCAAATATGTGTCTTTGTGCAGCAGTATACATCTCACTCCTCAGCAAGCATAAGGGGGGCTGTCCAGATGCTGGAAAGGCAGATAAATGCTATTGAGAGGACTTTGAACACACAGGACAATCAGAACAGTGAGGAGCTGCAAGGCAAAAGGAAATAACTGAGTTTTTTGCTGCAGGAGAGAGTCAAGGGAGCCATGGTGAGAGCTCGATTCATGACTCTAAAGGACATGGACGCACCAAGCTCTTTCTTCTTCAACCTGGAGAAATCGGTGGCGCAGAGAAAGCAGATGGCGTGTCTCTGCCTCCCTGGTGGGAGGGTGACCACAAACCCAGTGGAGATGAGGAGACACGCGGTGGATTTATACACTGAGCTCTATAGAGCACAGGAATGTGACCCAGACTGCACCACAGAACTTCTGCAGGGGCTGCCGCAGCTGTGGCCCGAGGAACGGGACGCCCTTGACTGTGAGCTCAGCCTGGAGGAGCTCACAACAGCCGTGAAACAGCTTTCACTAGGCCGAGCGCCTGGTATAGATGGGCTGACCTGAAATTTTTATAAACAATTTTGGGGATGTCTTGGTGCTGATCTTTTTGAGGTCTTGAGGGAGTGTTTTCAAGGGGGATCACTACCAGTTTCCTGGCAACGTGCAGCGCTCTCTCTCCTGCCAAAGAAAGGGGACTTGGCACTTTAAAAAAATTGGAGACCCGTCGCCCTCTTATGTACAGACTATAAGTTACTGTCAAAATTACTGTCAAACAGGTTAAAAAAATATTTAGGGGTATTGATTCACAGGGACCAGTCGTACTGTGTGCCTGACCGCACAATCATGGACAATCTGTTTTTAATGCGTGATGTGTTAGATGTGTGCAAGCTTTATGGACTGAATATTGGCATTCTATCTCTCGATCAGGATAAAGCATTTGATCGAGTGGATCATGGGTTTTTATTTTCAACATTAAGAGCTTTTGGTTTTGGGGAGGTTTTTTTGTCATGGCTGGGGTTACTGTATGAAGGGGCAACATGCATGATCAAGGTTGGGGGTGGGTTGAGTCGCCCAGTCCCTGTTCAGAGAGGGATCAGGCAAGGTTGCCCTATCTCGGGTCAGCTCTACAGCCTGGCGATTGAACCATTGCTCTGCCGTTTGAGGGACAAGCTCACAGGGTTCTCCCTGCCAGGAGCAATTCAGAGTCCTAGCCTGACAGTGTCTGCTTATGCAGACGATGTCAAGGTTTTTATTAGAGGGCAGGGAGATGTTCAGTCTCTAACTGATTGTCTTGGGTTGTACGAAAGGGCATCTTCTGCGAAAGTGAATTGGGGGAAATGTGAGGCATTGCAGGTGGGACAGTGGCAGCAGGGGGAGCTCCAAGCCTACCAGGGGGTCTTAGTTGGGGAAGAAATGGGATGAAGGTTCTGGGATTTTTTTTGGGAACAGAGGGTTCCCAAAAACAGAATTGGGAGGGTGTAGTGGAGAAGGTGTGTGCCAGGTTGTCTTCATGGAAATGGTTGCTGCCTCAGCTGTCCTACAGGGGAAGAGTTCTGGTTGCCAATAATTTGGTGGCCTCGACTCTATGGCACAGATTAATCGTGTTGCAACCGCCGAGGGGGCTGATCCAGGAGGTGCAGAAGCTCCTGGTAGACTTTTTCTGGTCTGGACAACATTGGATCCGAGCAGCTGCTCTATACCTACCCCTGCAAGAGGGGGGACAGGGCCTTGCGGACATTGCCTCAAGAATGAAAGCCTTCAGAGTGCAAACTGCTCAAAGACTTTTGTATCATAGTGGATTGAGCTGGCTGGAGCCTGCTCAAGTGTTGCTGAGGAAGGCTGGGCGGTTGGGCTACGATAAGCAGCTATTCTTGATTCAGTCTGAGGAGGCTGACCTGACTGGGCTTACACCTTTCTACCAGTCAGTGATACAGGCTTGGCAAGTTTTTAAAGCTACTCGTGCACCTGCCGGAAAGCCGGGCATGTGGCTATTCGAAGAGCCACTGTTTTATAATAGCTTCCTACCCAGCAAAACCCTGTCTTCAGCTAGCCTACGATCCAGCCTGCGGGAGGCAGGGTGCATGAAGTTGGGGCATCTCATGAGGTCTATGGAAACATCAGTGGCAGTGCTCGGGGAGATGGCTGGCATCAGGTCCTCAAGGGTGCTGCAGAGGATAGTGGAAGAGGTCTGTGCGTCCCTGCCAGAACCCCTCAGAGCGTTTGTGGAAAACCATACCCAAACTGACTAATGGGATGATGAATGTGAGTATGTTTTCCTTGCTTTGACTGTCACTGCTAACACGGGGGACTGGCAGGAAGGGCAGGGGCAACTACTGTCTTTCAGGACCCCGGAGCTGGGGGAGTTTCAGGCAGTGGGAAAGAAGGCCGCATACTATGTATGTGTAAAAGTGTCTCAATTACGCTCACTGGCAGGGATGAAGGCGTCGAGGTGGGCCAAATTTTTTGGTCCAGACTCTTCCCCAAACGGCTGCTGGAGGTCCTTGTATAAGCCTCCCGTTGAGAAACGGACAGCTGACCTCCAGTGGAGGATCATCCATGGGGCTATAGCTACGAACAGACATCTGGTGCACCTGGATCCTAGTGTTGGGGAGGGCTGTCCTTTTTGTTTGGAGTCAGAGTCCCTAACCCATCTGTTTTTACAATGCTCTCGCTTAGCGCAGGTTATTAGCCGACTGAAGAGCTTTTATCAAGGCTTGGGGGAGGAGTTTTCATTTGAGGTTTCTATTTTTGGCCCAAGGTTTACGGTGAAGAAGAAACGCGTACAAACACTAATACATTTTTTGTCAGGGGTAGCTAAATTAGCAATATGGAAAACTCGGAAGAATCAGATCAGAGGGATGGGCTCAGTAGACCCAGTGAAAATGTTCAAAGGGCTGCTTGCAGGCCGGCTCAAAGTAGAGCATGCCTACTACAGGCTCGTAGGAAACCTGGAAGGGTTCAGTTATATGTGGGGAATTGGGAGTGTCCTGTGTACTGTTGATGGAAATGGAGAGCTGTGTCTTGCTTTGTGAACCTTTTTGTTTCTCCCCTTTTTCTGTTTTATTAGTTTCTGTTGCAGTTATGTTTTGTGTTTTGTAAGTTTTATTCCTTTTATTTCGATTTTGGTTGGCTTTTAATAGCCTGGAATGTTTAACAAAAATGTGTTAGTGTCACAATAAAGGTGGCTTAAAACTCAAAACTCTCTCTCTCTCTCTCTGTCTCGCTCTCTCTCTCTCTCTCTGTCTCTCTCTGTCTCTCTCTGTCTCTGTCTCTCTCTGTCTCTCTCTGTCTCTCTCTCTCTCTCTTTGTTTTCCTCTTCTTTACACTTTCTTTTCTGTTAGTAGAAAGGTAGTTTAGTTTTATGTATTCTTGTTTTTTTAGGTTTCAGGTTTGTGCGCTAGACAGTTTTCGTTTGTTTAATCGGGGTTTGGTGGGGATGGCGTCTAGTATGGCGTCATCCCTATCTCTCCGACATGGCGTGAGAGTTACACCAGAGCCAACCGTAACAGTGGAAGAAGTTCTCTTAGCCGCGGGTGAACAGGTTGGCCACGAGAACATTTAATATGCGTCTCGCATGAACAAAGCAGTGTTTTTACAAGAGGAACGATTTGTCAATCGGTTGGTTAAAAGTGGCATAAATATAGATGATATATTTGCACAGATTACACCGTTAACTGCTCCGTCTATGCGCGTTATTATTTCTGGTGTACCCCCCTTTATTCCCAACGAAGCATTGGAGCGAGAACTTACGCGGTTTGGGAAATTAGCAAGCTCAATTAAAACAGTGCCACTTGGGTGTAAAGACTTAAACATGTTCAGTCTCTTCGAAGACAGGTTTTCATGTTTCTTCAGTCCCCGACACAGTCTTTAGAAGTTTCCTTTCGGGTTAAGCATGGGGATGGGTCGTACATGGTCTATGCGAGTGCTGGTAATATGAAGTGCTTTGAGTGCGGGGATGTGGGGCACAAGCGCTTTGCTTGTCCACATAGACAGCAGACTCAAGAGTGTGTTGTAGCCAGCACTCCGTCTTCTATAGTTAGAGAAGGAGGTAATGCACAAACAGTAGCACAGCAGCCCGGGTCAGAGGAGCCACGGACTCCCGACAGTGGGGAGAATAACCGCTCAGTCAGTTCTGAGTCGGGAGAGGCTGCACCCGGTGAGCTAACAGTGTCTGAGGCACCCGTTGAGCTGGCGGTGTCTGAGGCACCCGGTGAGCTAACAGTGTCTGAGGCACCCGTTGAGCTGGCGGTGTCTGAGGCACCGGTAGCCCTGGACACGGAGAAGGTAAATGTTGAGGTAGCAGCGGCTGGGAGCTCCACTATAGTGGAAGAAGTGATGCCCAGTGTTAGCGGTATTAATACAGCTAATAGAAAGAACGCGGAACCGAAACTGCCTGTTACTGCGAACCGAATAAACAATGAGCAAGACGAGATGGACTATGATTGGGATTCAGATAGGTCCATTGTGTCTGATGTAATTTCTCAGGGGGTGATCTTTACTCTTTGGAGGAAGTAAATGAGTTTTTAGCCTACATATGCAGGTTTTAAGGGTTGGGTCTCTAAATATTAATGGTGGAAGGGATAGGCAGAAATGGGCCTTGGTAACAGAAATGTTTAGACAGAAAAACTTGAATGTACTTTTCCTTCAGGAAACACATAGTGATGAAGCTAATGAATGTGACTGGGGTATGTGGTGGGAGGGCCAGTACAATATGACCAGGGGGCATGTATTGTAATGGGAGGAGATTGGAACTGCACTGTAGATTTTACTGTAGACAGAACAGGGGAGGAACCTCACCTGCAGTCATCTACCTGTTTGTCCAGGCTACTCAAAAAGCTAGAACCTCACCTGCAGTCATCTACCCGTTTGTGCAGGCTACTCAAAGAGCTAGAAGTAGTAGATGCATGGCGAATAAAACACTCAGTGGTGAGGCAGTATACCTGGGTAAAAGTGATTAGCGAAAGGGTTAGTGCTGCAAGATTAGACAGGGTATACAGTCAAGCCGGAAAGTCTGCCCACCCCTTTCACCTTCTCCACGTTTTATTTAATTACAAACATATTCTACAATAGATTGAGTTCATTTTTTGTCTCAAAATTCTACACAAAATAGCCCATAATGACAAAGTGAAAACATGTTTTTAGAAATTTTTGCAAATGTATACAAAATCGAAAACTGAAATATTTCATTTACATAAGTATTCATATCCTTTGCTTTAACATATTTTTAAAGTATCATATTTAATATTTGGTCGCATATCCTTTGCATGCTGTTACTTCCTGAAGTCTGTGACCAATCAACATCAAAAGACTCTCGACATCTTATTTTCAGGTACTGTTGCAAGCGATACTATAACCTCTCTGCATTTGAACTGATCTCTATGAAAATTGGGGGGTGAGACTAGATTCAGCTGTAAATTACACTGGTACAGAATGGAACACATGCCTGGCGAAATGGCTGTATGTCATCAAGAGTCTAAGGTATCAAACGAGCCCCAAACCATCACTCTGCGGCCAGATATGTAGTAGATGTGGATGGATCCCTTTAACCCCTTAGTGCAGATGGCATATTTGGTAAATCATGGGGGTACTCTGTTTAAGGCTTTATAACTCCAGGTGTGAGCATCACATAAACTTGGTAAATGGCTTAAATGAAACAAAACCGGTGTACCATTTTTTGTACAAACTTTGATTTGTTTATTTTCATAATTTAAGGTCAAAATAAAGTGCCGGAAATGCAAGCAAAACTTAGCAACAAATTCTAAAAATTACATATTTCTTCAAAATACTGAGAGCTACATAAGTGAAACAGGTAAAACTACACATTTCCTGGATCATACACTCCTTGTCCACAAGCATTCAATAATCACAGGGTGATATACAGAACTACTAAAGATCTATGATGCAAAATGTAAGCAGTGTATCCTGGTGTCCTTAGGGTCTCCAAATCTATCCAAATTGGCTAAAATGTGAATAGCTGTCAATCTTAAAATAATCATACAATTCAGTGCAAATCAACCGTTTTGACTCATTTAACTAACCTTTTTATCATTTTCGTGTGGGAATTATTTTGGATCAGTACAGGGGGGTGGATATCTAGGTGTCCAATAACCTATCCAAAACCTCTCCGAAAAATTATTAAAAAGCTTTTTGTCCATTATAAAGCATATACATTTTCCCTTACGCTCAATTAATGGATGAAAACATTGATATTGCACAGTTTCAGTTCAGTGTTTGATGGCTAGTGTGCCATTATTTCACCAGAGCCCCGTTAGCCAGCACAGTTATTCATCAATAATAAGCATTTTCAAGGGTAACAAAAAATAATGCTGCAGGAACTTTTAGCTGCAAGAAGACAATGTGCTGTTACCACCTCCTACGACATGGACGAGGGGTTGGATTTTAGGAGGCATAAAAAATGATTGCAAAAAATGAAAAACGAAAAAATGCAAACTAATATTTGCATTAGACTGCATGCTCAGTCTTTCACGGTGCCTGGCTCCTCTGGAGGTCATGCCACTCAGTGAAGCAGATCCGGTCTGCCACCATGCAGAGAGGGACATCACAAGTTCGGCACTTGAACATTGTGTGATTACGCACCTTCCTGCTGTGGCAGAGCACGCAGAGTCTCCTTCCCTTCGTGGCCTTGTGACGGGCATCAGAGGAGCTTGTGTCCGTGACCGATACAGGGAAACAGCCCTGTGGCTGGGGAGCCACTGTCGCCACTGTCGCCACTGTCGCCACTGTCGCCACTGTCGCCACTGTCGACACTGTCGCCACTGTCGCCACCTCCTCATCTTCCTCCCGCTCTGTGCTGCCATCCTTGCCCACATCAGCCAGCTGCGTGCAGAGGGCCTCCCTGAACTTTTTCTGGGTCAGGGGATTGTGCCGTTTCTTCTGGGCCAGTTCCTTCTGAATAATGAAGCTGTTCACCACTGCGATGTCTACAAAGTGGAGGAACAGCTTCCGGTACCATCGCGAGGTCTTCTGTGTGACGCTGTAATATTTGATGAGGGCGTCCGACAGGTCAACACCCCCCATGTACCGGTTGTATTCCAGGACTGGCTCCGGGACTGAAATAGCCTGCTGCGACCAAGTGCCATCAGGGTTCTTCAGACGGCGCTGTGTTGTCCTCCCACTGTATGCTTTGTGAATGGAGGAGCACATTGTGACATCCCTAGTGTCCCTCCACTTCACATACAGCAGGGCACCATCCCTGATCCAGCGCATGTCCCCTCGCACAGCTGTCTTTGGAAGAGCGTTCACCTCGGTCCTGGGAAAACCAATCCTGTTCTCCCTGATGGTGCCGCAGGCACCGTAGTGGATCTGGTAGAGCTGCCTGAAGAGCGCCGCACTGGTGTAGAAATTATCTACATAAATGTGATAACCCGTTCCAAGATACGGCACCGGAATCAGGTTCATGACAGCGTCATAGCTCAGACCTTTTCCACTAGGGGTGAGAGCTTTTCCCTGGTAGATATTGAAATCACAGGTGTAGGCAGTCTTGCTGTCAGCCAGGATGAACAGCTTGAAGCCCCACTTTATTGGTTTATCCTTCATATACTGCTTCATCCTGTGCTGCGCCTTCGTGGCCACCATGCGCTCATCAATGGCAAGGTTCTGATGCGGATGATAAAAAGCCCTGCATGCTGTAAGGATCTGGTCCTGCAGTGGCTTCACTCTGAACAATCCATCATAACCAGCTTGCCCTCTCAGCTGGTCGTTGAGGACATCTGCTGCTGGATCGCTCATGTGAAGGCAGGCTTTGATGGCTTCATATCTGTAGCCCGGCATCACACTCACTGGAAAGGGAAGGCTGTGAAGCCGGTCCGTCCTCCACAGGTCCCGAGTGGAATGGGGCCTTATCAGACCCTGGTAAATTACAACGGACAAGTAATGCAGTATGTCCGTTGCATCCACATCAGTCCACTGCTTCTGGGTCCCCTGAAGTTTCTTGCGCTGTCCGTTCTTGTTCGTGTTGTCACAAAGAACTGCAATGGCCTCCTTACAAAAGAACAGCTGGAACAGTTCCAAGGGGCTGTATTCTTTAGTGACATCAAGCTGAACTCCAGGGGTCCTCCGTGGGCAGAAGGGGAACTGATGAGGCTCCACATCCTCAGCATGTCTGTCATGCCATTCACCCTGATGCTCAGTGGCTCTCCTTTTGGCTCCTGCAGACACAGCAGCAGGAGCAGCAGCAGCAGCAGAGGTAGCCCTGCGGGCACGAGTAGCTGGAGGAGAGGAGACAGGAGCAGCAGTGGCAGCCCTGCGGGCACGAGTAGCTGGAGGAGAGGAGACAGGAGCAGCAGTGGCAGCCCTGCGGGCACGAGTAGCTGGTGGAGAGGAGACAGGAGCAGCAGTGGCAGCCCTGCGGGCACGAGTAGCTGGTGGAGAGGAGACAGGAGCAGCAGTGGCAGCCCTGCGGGCACGAGTAGCTGGTGGAGAGGAGACAGGAGCAGCAGTGGCAGCCCTGCGGGCACGAGTAGCTGGTGGAGAGGAGACAGGAGCAGTAGTGGCAGCCCTGCGGGGGCAAGTGGCAGGAGCAGTAGAGGGCACTGCTGGAGTGGCAGAGGTGGAGGGTCGAGCATCTTCATCCCTGCAAAAATAGTGAAATGTTATAGGAACAATTGAATAGGAACAAATTACAACATGCAATAGCATTATAACACTGTGGTGCACACAGCTACATATGAAATCATTCACTCTTGTACTTCAGTAAACACTTTCTTCTGTATGCTACATTATGTTATATTTTGTTGCGTGCTCTAGGATGGCATTACTCTGTAGTGTGTTTCACAACAGTTGCTTTTTTACATTCATCTTGCACACATCTGGACACAGTAAATTTGAATACATATTTCCCATTCCCTAAGTGAAAAGCATACCACATAGAGTACATTATGCACACAAAAATTACAATAAAATAATATCGGGAACACTGGCAATGTTCTAGCTTCACGGCAAATCGAGCCATCAAATATAACGCACGACTGAGCAACCAAACAGAACAGCGCTAAAATACTCTATTTCATTGTGAGTGGTATGAATTCAAACAAAGTAGGCCACCACGAGCCACTACGCTAACAGATATTCTCAATACAAATATGTTCAGCATTATTAGCGGGCTAACAGTGCTCTATTACGACCGATGCAAATAAATAAATAACGAATATATATCTAGGTCATGACGCAGTGGAAAAACGAATGTATATAATCAAAATATTACAAGCTGTAATACTTACATGTCGAGGAGGATATCTTCCCCATGTCGATAGGCATCCTCTTCGACAGAGTCTACGCTCCAGGGATTTGACGAATCTCCGTCGCTTTCCTCTTCTGACCCACTTCCAAAAGCGATTTTCTCACATGCGTGAAGTTTATCTTCAGCCATACTGGAAAGCGCAGTCAAACAATGATTACGCAGGCAACCAATGTTTACGCGCACTTATATAGCGTAGTGCGTCATGCGTCACGACATGCGTAAAATTGTAGTGATAGAACAAGTATTGCAGTTACGCTCGCCCTGTAAATAGTTCACCCAAGCTTTCAATTACACATGTAAATGACTTTTGGGAAGCTTGTCGTGCCTTCTATTGGATAAAACAATTGTCGAGCAAACCAGAATAAAATTGCAAGCGTCACAGCAGTGAAATCAGGAAGGGGGGGTTACGCAGAGCTAGTTTCGTTTGTCTAATAGTGTTCCAATGCGCTGTGTATTTTTCAAACGGATTGTCCAAGACAATAAATGACCACGGAATCTTGAAAGGGACATATCTACGCTTAAATCCACGGTAGGATTGCACACGAATTCCATATTTAATAGCAGATATTGATAGTAGAATGGCATTGTATGATTTCACTTGTTTATGTCGGTATTGATTGAGCAGCGATTTGCACCGCTGTATTTGCATACGGTCGGGCTATTGGTGGGTTTATCTGGTTGCTGGACGGAATTCTGATATGATATGATGAAGACATATATTTATGAACTCCCAACATAGACGCTATTGCCCACTATGTCACGCATGGGTAGGTATAGGCTGGGTGGGGAGTGCTTGTTAAATGGACTTGCTACGGAAAGATAGTGACACTTAGAAACTACGCATTGGCCAGAAATCGTCGCGAATCGTCTACCAATAAAGTTAAAATACCGCGTTTGGGTTTTCCACTAATAGTTTGGCTGCAGGAGCAACGCGTGTCTCAGTTGCGTAAAACTGTCTCGCAGGTAGGGCTGCACGATTATGGCCAAAATTATAATCACGATTATTTTGATCAATATTGAAATCACGATTATTAATCACGATCATTCAGAAATTTTATGGAAACCATATTTTCATTTTATTTTCATGTTTAAATTAACAAAAACTTCAGTTTCGTGCTTCCAGTTCACCTTATCACAGTGCATATGTATATAATGTAGAAAATATTATAAAATGTAATAAACACTTTTCTTTTTAAACAAATTATAAATTAACAGAGCACTGCTTTCACTTCCATGTTGCATTACATTCCAACTAATGTAAGTTTTTGTATAAAAAAAAACTTAATAGGTTTTTATTTACCTGTGTTTTCTGGAAGCAAAATATACAAAAATTACCCAAGAGATAAAAGGCTAACTAAAATAAATATGCCATCACTGAATATAATAATAAAAAAAACATTCAACATCTCATTTAGCTGTTTTCACTTGTCTAGTCATCAGTTTATCACTTTTTATCACTTTTACAGTTCAATTGTTTATCACCGTGTTCCACGCTGTTTCTCTCACCGCCTTTAGTTCACTCAAGCTATGTTTCCATCTAAATGTCATTCGAATTTTAAGCGAACTTTTGGAAAGTTCGCAAAAAGAAAAAAAAAGAAAATGCGAATTAGGTGCGTTTCCACCAACTGAGTTGGAGCGAAGAAGTAGAGGTTGCATATCGTAAACAAAACCAGTTGCCTTGGTAACATACCCACGTGGAGAACATAACGCTTGGCAATAAAATGGAAAGAGGTCTGCAAGAATTAGTTTCAGCTGGGCAAGTTGTAATTGTCCTTTCAATTCAACTAATATTGGCCGTGTTTAATGCTATCCGAAGACGAAGACAGAGAGATGCATTGATTTTGATGGAAACGGCTGATCAGTCACGTGAGTTCAATGTTCGCTACGTCAGAACTTATTCGGCAAATGTGTTTCCATCTACCGTTTTGCGCATTAACTCTTTTTCGCAAAAGACAAAAAGCACCTCAAGCGAGCGTATAAACTTTTTTGCGAATTAGAGTAAGTTTTTTCGAATTTTGCCGTTTCCATCAACCTTTTCTGATGCGATACTTGAAAATGCGCATAAAATTAGGTTGATGGAAACATAGCTTCAGTCTCTATCACTCATCTGGACTGCTATCTCATTTGCGTGCCGCAAATGAACCTCTCGTTCGCCCGCCCCCTGGTGGTTGGCTGACTGTTGATTAAGAAAGTGCTTGATTTGATGCAGCAGAGCCCGCATTTTAAATAGAAAAAAATCGCGGACGATCACGTTAATTTAATCGTGGCAGCTGAAATCGTGATCGTGATTAAAATTCGATTAATTGTGCAGCCCTACTCGCAGGCGAGACAAAATAGACTATCTGCACTAAGTAGTTAAGGGTTGTTTCTCCTGACTTTTTTCCCCATAGAGTTCTATAGGAAAATGAGTCAGGAGAAATAACCCTTGCAGTGATCCATCCACATCTACTCCATATCTGGCAACAGAGTGATGGTTTGGGGCTCTTTCTATAGCTCAGACCCTTGATGACTTACAGCCATTTAGCCAGCCATGTGTTCCATACATTTGCAAAAATGTCTAAAAACATGTTTTCACTTTGTCATTATGGGCTATTTTGTGTAGAATTTTGAGACATAAAATGAACTCAATCTATTGTAGAATACGTCTGTAATGTATTAAAACGTGGAGAAGGTGAAGGGGGTGTTCATACTTTCCGGCTTGACTGTATGTGTCAAAATCCTTCAGTACCAGACTGCTGAGAAGTTTTATTTACCCCGTTGGTTTTACTGATCACTATCGATCACCATCTGGTTACTATTGATTTGTGTCTCTCTAATATTCCAAGAGCCAAATCCTATTGGCAGTTTAATCTTAAATTGCTACAAGACAGTGTGTTTTATAATATGTTTTTATGCTTTTGGGAGCAATGGAGGGGAAAAAAAAGTGAATTTGAGAACTTAAGTCAATGGTGGGAGGTAGATAAGGCTCAAATACGAGTGTTTGCATTACAGTACACCTCCCACTCTACAGCAAATATAAGGGGGGCTGTTCAGATGTTTGAGCAGGAAATTAATAACATTGAGAGCACACTGCTCATCCAGGATGATCCTGACATGAACAAACTTTTGCAGGGGAAAAGAAAAGAGTTGGGTTTTTTCCTGCAAGCGAGAGTTAAAGGAGTCATGGTGAGAGCTCGGTTTGCCACTTTAAAGGACATGAATGCACCTAGCTCGTTCTTTTTTTAACTTGGAGAGATCTGTGGCTCAGAAAAAGCAGATAGCATGTCTTTGTCTCCCGGATGGGAGAATCACCACAGACATTACTGAAATGAGGAAGCATGCAGTGGACTTCAACACCGCCCTCTACAAGGCAGAGGACTGTGTTCCAGAGAGTGCCGCAGAGCTTCTTCAGGGCCTGCCTCAACTGGGGCCTGAGGAACGGGATGCCTTGGACTCTGAGCTCAGCCTAGAGGAGCTCACTACAGCAGTGAAGCAGCTCTCGTCAGGGAGGGCGCCTGGTATAGACGGCCTGCCTGCTGAGTTCTACAAGACTTTCTGGTCTTGCCTTGGGGCAGATTATTTGGACGTACTGCGTGAGTGTGTCCAAGGGGGCTTTTTACCAGCTTCCTGTCGACGTGCAGCTCTCTCACTCTTGCCAAAAAAGGGGGACTTGGCACTTTTAAAGAATTGGAGGCCTGTTGCTCTGCTGTGTACAGATTATAAAGTACTGTCAAAAGTGCTATCAAACAGGCTTAAAAAATATTTAGGGGCATTGGTACATAAGGACCAATCGTACTGCATACCGGATTGGTCAATTGTGGACAATTTATTTCTTATGCGGGATGTTTTAGATGTATGCAAGATGTATGATTTAGACATTGGCATACTTTCTCTTGATCAAGAGAAAGCTTTTGATCGAGTGGACCACAGATTTTTATTTTTGGTTTTGGGAAAGTTTTTTTGTCTTGGGTGGGGATACTGTATAGTGGGGCGACATGTATGGTTAAGGTTGGGGGTGGTTTGAGCCGCCCAGTCCCCATTCAGAGGGGGATTAGACAGGGTTGTCCCATCTCAGGCCAGCTTTATTTTTTGGCAATAGAGCCCTTGCTTTGCAGACTAAGAAACCAACTCACAGGGCTCTCTCTACCAGGACTGTCTGAGTACAGGGCTAGTGGTGTCAGCTTATGCTGATGACATTAATGTTTTTATTAGAGGGCAAGGAGATGTTCAGGTTTTAGTTGATAGCCTGAAATTATTTGAAAGTGCATCATCAGCTAAAGTAAATTGGGAAAAAAGTTTTACAGGTGGGGCAGTTCCTAGTCTGCCTGGGGGTCTCAAGTGGGGTCGGAGTGGGATGAAAATTCTGGAAGTTTTTTTGGGGACAGAAGAGTTTCAAAAACAGAATTGGGAGAGTGTAGTGGAGAAAGTGTGCACCACATTGTCTTCCTGGAAATGGTTGCTGCCCCAGCTGTCCTATAGGGGAAGAGTTCTGGTTGTCAATAATTTGATGGCCTCGACTCTATGGCACAGGTTAATTATCTTACAGCCACCAAAGGGCCTCATCCAAGAAGTTCAGCGGATTCTGGTGGACTTCTTCTGGTCTGGGCAACACTGGATACGAGCAGCTGCGCTATACTTACCAATTCATGAAGGGGGGCAAGGCCTGGTGGACATTGCTTCGCGGGTAATGGCCTTTAGGTTACAAGCTGCTCAAAGGCTATTGTATCGCAGTGAGATGAACTGGCTGGATACTGCTCGACTACTGCTGAGAAAAGCTGATTTAAACCGCTGGGCGGTTGGGTTACGAAAAGCAGCTGTTCCTGCTGCAGTTTGAAGTGGCTGACTTGACTGGGCTCACACCATTTTATCAGTCAGTTATAAAAGCATGGCAGGTTTTCACAGCCACCCGTGTACTTAGTGGAACACCAGGGATGTGGCTGTTTGAAAAGCCTCTGTTTTACAACACCTTCTAAAAGACAAAGACTTTGTCCTCAGCTAGCCTATGCTCCAGATTACGAGAGGCAGGCTGTGTGAAGTTGGGTCACCTGATGAAGGCCACGAGAACATCAATGTCGGTGCAAGGAGAGATGACCAAAATCACCTCCTCACGGTTGCAACACAGGATTGTGGAAGAGGTCTGTGCATCCCTGCCAAACCCACATAGAGCGTATGTAGAAGACTGTACTCTGTCTGACCAATGGGATGATGACTGCGAGTATGTTTTCCCCGCTTTGGCTGTCACTGCTAACACCGGTGAGTGGCAGGAGGGTGAGGGGCAAATTTAATCATTTAAGACCCCAGAGTTGGGGGTTTTTGAGGCAGTTGGGAAGAAGGCAGCCTACCATACTTGCGTTAAGACATTGCACTTACGCTCACTGGCAGGGATGAAAGAGTCGAGGTGGGCTGAGTTTTTTGGTACAGACTCTTCTCCAAAGGGCTGCTGGAGGTCCCTGTACAAGCCTCCCATTGAGAAGCGAACGGCTGACCTCCAATGAAGGGTCATACATGGGGCTGTGGCTACAAACAGACATCTGGTTCACCTGGATCCTAGTACTGGGGAGGGCTGTCCTTTCTGTCTGGAACCAGAATTCCTGTCGCATTTGTTTGTCCAGTGTAAACGTTTCGTGGGTTTGTTTGATTTTCTGGATAGTTTATTTCAGGGGTTGGGGGAGGGGTTTTCTTTTGAGCTGTTCATTTTTGGTCCCAGATATGCCGTAAGGAAGAAATCTGTCCATGTCCTCATAAATTATATATTGGGAGTGGCTAAGTTAGCCATCTGGAAAACCAGGAAAAAGCTAATCCAGGGGCTGGGGTCAGTAGACCCCGTGAAAATTATGGCTGGACTGTAGGCTGCCCGTCTCAGGGTGGAGCATGCCTATTACCAGCTGGTAGGAAACATGGAGGGTTTCATACATACATGGGGGTTGGGGGGGGGGGGGGGGGTTTGTGTACAGACCAAGACAATGTACTTTCTCTTAATCTTTGAAAATATTTGTATTTTGTAAAGTGTATATGCAAGTATGAAATGATGATTAGTCTATGTACTGGTGTTTGTGAAGAGGAAAATAAGATATCAAGAGACTTTTGATGTGTTTGGGTCACAGACATCAGGAAGTCATGGCATGCAAAAGATATGCGACCAAATATTAAAAATGATAACTTTATTCTAGATATAAATGCAGGGGTGCCAATAATTGTGGCAAACGTGGTTTTGTTAAAAATAATTATTTGTTGATGAGGGACTTTTTTTTCTCATAATACATTTACTTCAATTAAAGGTTGGATTTTTCTAATTTTTTCACTGTGAGATTAAGCTAATTCACCAAACGGTGAATGTTTTATAACCCTTTTTACTCATCTTTACCAGGGGTGCCGATAATCGTGGAGGGTACTGTATACATACTATGTGTAAAAATTCAAACCCTTAAACAGCCATAATCACCAATTCAATTTAAAGTCACACAGTACACAGCACTACTCACCACAGTCTCTGTAGTTTACAGTTTGGACTCATCAGTCCAGCACAGAGCAGCTCCACTCCTGAATCTCCCAGGTTATTGTCGCTGAGGTCCAGATCTCTCAGGGGTGAGTTTGATGACTGGAGAGCTGAGGCCACAATATCACAGGACTTCTTTGTGAGTTTGCAGCTGTTCAGTCTGCAAAAGAAGAGTTCATATATTATAGTATTATAATATTAGGTATCTATAAAACATGCAACATTTGAAATGTAACAATGATAGTGTTCAGTGATGAAGAGTGAAATTTAGGATTTTAAGGTTGACGATGTTCTGAGGAAGATGTCTGTGCTACACTCTCCAACTGCAGCACTTTGGACCTGAGAATTAGATGTCCTGCTGGACTGAACTCTCACAGTTCTACTGATGTAATTCGGACCCAAATGGCCCCTTTTCTTATACTGTTCACTGAATTGTGGCTAAGGGCCCATCTACCTTTTCTATGATCTTTTCTCTGGGTTTAACCCTCCCATCCCATCCCAGAGGTGCAGCTGCATCTTTCAGAGTGGACAGTGGGTTAGTTTGTAATGCTGTGGGACATTTGGCACAGCTACCACCAAAAGTAAAGATGTAAAAGTTAAAACACATCTTTCAGTGTGGATACTGAGTTATCCTCTGATTATTTACTTTCGGTTTTAACTGTGACAAACTTCCCACAGCATTGCAAGCTAACACACAGCTAAAGGCAGATTCACTTTATAAACAGCACTGCAAGCTAACACACAGCTAAAGGCAGATTCACTTTATAAATAGCACTGCAAGCTAACACACAGCTAAAGGCAGATTCACTTTATAAACAGCACTGCAAGCTAACACACAGCTAAAGGCAGATTCACTTTATAAACAGCACTGCAAGCTAACACACAGCTAAAGGCAGATTCACTTTATAAACAGGAAGTAATACACATACTCGTGTATATGTATGTATGAGATAAAAGTTTATAATAGGAGATGAAATGGAATTGAAGGAAACTGTATGTAGGGTAGAAAATCACAACAAGGACCATCACTGTAGACTCTTGCACATGCAACATATACAGAAATGATAGATTCAATCATATGGCCACACCAGTCTTACAAAGTCCCATATTTACTGTCAGCTGGGCTGCTAGTTCTCCTGGGGGGGGGGTATAATTACCATGCAGCACCCCTGTGCCTGTAGGAGAGGGGTCTGGTAGTGATGGCGGTAGGTACTAGTTCTTAAAATGATTGCCTATTAACACCGTTAAAGCCGTTTATTCCTGGTTATTGGCGACTCTCCTCTTGTGTCATGTGATAAAGTGTTCTTTCCCTTACAGCGCATCCAAATTATGTGGCTCACTTATGGGGTGTGCCTCTCTGCAAGAACCAATCACTGCATTGGCCTCATAAATACAGTTTTGGGGCAACACCCTTACCAGGTTACTCACTGGGTATATTGTTAGTGTCACTAGGCGGATGTGCAGCTCCTCTGGGATAGCTGTTAGAGTCAGTGTCCAGATGGATCTGAATGTTATTTAATATAATAATAGAGAGGTCATGCCCCAGGATATTTAGATACTCTCACTACCCAGATGGGGTAAGCCTTGATTAGGTTGATCCCAGGGATAGTCTCAGTACCCAGATCTGCTGATTTTACAGGTTAAGTCACTTCTTCATGGCACAAGTCTATGAATCACAAGCTTCCTGGATGAGCGGTATGTTTACCTCCTAGTATAGAAGGTCTTCATGTGAGAGAACACTTATATGAATGTGTGGTAGCAGTAGGTCCAAGCCTGGGACGCTTTGAGGAGGTGGAGGGAAAGGCCCTTTATGCTGTGACAGTAAAGGTTAGAAACATCAGGGCTCTACAGGATGTTAGAGAGCATCAGTGGCAGAGGTACCTGACAGGGCAGAGTATGGCAGGTTTTAGGTGGAGGGTGCTGTACAAGCTCCCCATCCCTAAGAGGTCAGGGGACCTGCAGTGGAGGGTAATACATGGGGCCCTGGCAACCAATACTTTTCTGTCCAAATTTGAAAAAAATGTGGGAGAGGGATGTCCTTTTTGTAATCTGCCTGAAACTGTAGTGCATGTATTTGCTGACTGTAGTCGTGTGTCTGCGGTCCTGGCTACATTGAACGTGCTCTGTGGGAGGATGGGAGTGTTTTTTTCTGTGGGGCTGTATGTACTGGGGCCAAAGTATTCAAAAAGGATAAAGGAAAAAAGTGTATTGCTTAACTGTTTATTTGGGCAGGCTAAGTTGGCAATATGGCTCACGAGACAGAATAAAATAAAAGGGTGTGGGCCGGTAGACCCAATTTTATTGTTTAGGGGGTTGGTCTCTGCGCGCCTTAGGGCTGAGTATGAGTACTATGGGTTTATGAATGACCTTGATATGTTTCAGAGCATCTGGGGTGTGGATGGTGCTGTTTGCATGCTCAGGGACGGGGATCTATTTATTTGTATGTAATTGGGGCAGCAATGCTATGTATTTTTAGGATGGGTAATGGTCATTATATGCAATGTAATATACTGTGAAGAAGGGGTGGGAGTGGGGGAGGGGTTTCTACTTTTAGGTGTGTGTGCGAGTGTTGTAACTTTTCTGGTGAGTAGTTTTTAGGGGATATTGGTGATTAAAGTCTCTCTCTCTGAGGTGGAGGGTGGCTGTGGGAAGAGGGCTCTCTGTATACTTTTGCTATACTATCTAAACTCTACTTTTATTTTCTTTAGACTGATAAAATTGTTTAACAAGCAGTATTTCCAAGACAACTTAGTGTTTGTAAAATCTTTTGCTGGAGTATAGTGGGGTGGTATTTGTAGGGACGCCGAGATGGCGTCTCTGCCCGACGGAGAGGAATTGTCTCTCCGTCATGGGGTAAGGTGCGTGGCAGATAGCAGCGCATCGGTTGAAGATGTACTATTTGCCGTTGCAGAACAGGTCGGGGGTGGCAATATAGTTGCGGCGTCGCGCATGAATAAGGCAGTAGTAGTTTTCTTTTAAAAAGTTAGTTTTGTTACAAAACTAATTGCAAGTTGCTTGTGGATTAGAGGCGTTTTTGTGTAGGTAAATCCGCTTTCAGCACCAGCAACGAGGGTAACAATTTCAAACGTGCCTCCATTTATTAAGAATGAAGCCATTGAAAAGGAGCTCTCGCGCTTTGGAAAGTTTGCTGGTCCCATGAGAATGATCCCTTTGGGGTGTAAAATCGCCGAACTAAAACATGTTCTATCTTTCTGGAGGCAGATATCGATATTTTTTATTTCGTCTTCACATACACTGGACACATACACTGGACGTGTCTTTTCGGTTAAAACACGGGGAAAGCTCGTTCATGGTGTTTGCTAGTACGGACAGTTTAAGATGTTTTGAGTGTGGGGAGATAGGACATCTGAAGCGAGCTTGCCCACATAAAGATAAGGAGGGGGAGAATGTGCCAGAGAGCGAAAATGCACAAAGTGCAAGAAAAGAGGCTATTGGAGCGACTGATTCTCAGTCCAGCAGTGCCTCTAATTCACAGGCCTACGCGGAGCCGGGGAGTCAGCCAAATGAAGATGCTGGTGAAGGCACGAGTAAGACAGGTGAGCAGGTCGGGGTTGAGGATCAGACGGCGGACAGAGCGGGGCGGTCTGAAGTTAAAAGAGCTAAGAGACAGATGTGTGGAGAGATAAGCACCCAACAACCAGGCAGTACACATGGGTCAGATCTGTGGGAAATAGGCTGAGCGCAGCACGCCTTGATCGGTTTTATTTGGGAAAACATGTCTGTAATAGAGTTGCAAAGGCTAGTATTACACCCTGTGGATTTTCTGACCATCACCTTATTAGCGTATGCATATGTGTAACGCCAACACAAGCTCAGAAATCTTTTTGGAAATTTAATGACAAGCTATTACAGGATGTATCTTTCTGTGAAAAGTTTGGCTTTTTTTGGGAAGAGTGGAGAAGGAGGAAAACCCAATATGAGTCACTTATGGAATGGTGGGAAATGGGAAAGGCTCAAATCAGGGTATTCTGTCAGCAGTATACTGCTTTTGCCACTAAAGAGATGAACAGGGTGGTGGGGAGACTTGAGAGGGACATACTGGACATGGAAAGGCAGATGGTGGGTGGGAGTGATGAGCAGCTAAGCTCAGTTTTAACGCATCTGCGCAGTGATCTGGGGGCATTATTGCATGAAAGAGCACAAGGGGCAATGGTGAGGGCTCGTTACACGTTTTTAAAAGATATAGATGATCCAACTTCTTTTTTTTTCAATTTGGAGAAACGGGTGAGGGAAAGCAAACAGATGCTTTGTCTACAATTACCCGATGGGAGGCTCTCCTACGATAGGGGGGGGGAAATGGAAGCAGCAGTGGGGTTTTATGAAGAGCTGTTTAGTGATGGGGACACTGATCAGCATCAGTTTGACATTTTAACCTGCAACCTCCCAAGGCTTAGGGAGGACCAAAGGGCAGAATATTTGTTCAATGTTTTAAATGTTTTTGGGTTTGGGGATGTTTTTATCTCATGGGTAAAAAAACTGCTGTATTCCCAGGTGTCATGTCTGGTAAAGGTTGATGGAGGGCTCAGTAGGCCAGTAGCAGTGGGGATAAGACAGGGCTGCCTGCTGTCGGGTCAGCTCTACTCCCTAGCCATTGAGCCACTACTAAATCTCTTACGCATAAGAGTGAAGGGTGTGAAGGTTCCAGGGGCTGATAAAGCCATAACTATATCAGCTTATGCTGATGATGTCTCAGTGCTGATTCAGGATCAGGGGGATGTGCAGGCTATGGAGGAATGCTTAGACACTTTTGAGCAGGCCGCATCGGCCAGAGTTAATTGGGGGAAAAGCGAGGCGCTGTTGGGCGGCTTGTGGAGAGGAAGAACCCTCCCTACACTACCTGGGAATATTCAATGGGGTCGGCAGGGGAGGAAAGTTTTAGGGGTTCATCTTGGCACTGATGAATATGTAAACAAAAACTGGGAAGGCTTTGAGGGAAAGGTCTCTATTAAACAAGAAAAATGGAAGTGGATTGTGCCTTGGCTGTCATATAGGAGCAGAATCCTCATAATTAACAATTTGGTGGCGGCCACATTGTGGCATAAGGTGGCAGTGTTAACCCCCCTTCATGAACTGTTAAGAGTGGTGCAGAGGTCCCTGGTAAATGTTTTCTGGTCGGGGCAGCACTGGCTGAAGGCAGGCGTCCTATATCTGCCACTCCAGGAAGGGGGGCAGGGCCTGATCGACCTGGAAAGCAGAGTGGCAGCATTCCGGCTGCAGGCTGCTCAAAGGTTATTATATCATAAAGATGTCTGCTGGAGGGAACCAGCTTGCAGTCTGTAGAGACGGCTGGGGAAAATGGGGCTGGACCGTCACTGGTTCCTTATGGAGCCGGAGAATCTGTGCACTGACGGCTGTACAGACTTTTATAAGTCTGTTCTGAGGGCTTGGAGGGACCTGCGGATCTCCCTAGAATGGGAGATGGTCTCAAGGCAGTGGGTCCAAGAAGAGCCCCTGTTTTATAATAAACTAATACAGATCCCAGCGGCTTTTTCAAATGCTCTACAAACAGAGCTGGTCTGTTTAAGTTGGGTCACCTGTGGGGCCCGGTGGGATGGAGAGCTGGTCTGTATAAGTTGGGTCACCTGTGGGGCCCGGTGGGATGGAGAACTGCACGCTCCGTAGCAGAGCAGATAGGGTCTCATTCGGTGAGAACTGTTGAGACAATACTGGATGGGATAAGAGGGGCTCTGCCTGTCGCGGTGCGGGAAGAATTTGAAAATAGGTTGGCTGCCGAGGAGGGGACTGATCAGCTGGCATTTCCTGGCTTGCAGATCGCTGCAGAGGTTGGGGAATGGCAGGAGGAGGAGGGCCACTTACTGTCTTTTAAGTCACCAATAATGGGGGTTTTTGAGAGTGTGGGGAAAAAACAGTTATATGCAGTATGTGTAAAGACACGCCACATAAATTAACTTAGACATGTCAAACAAAGCAAGTGGCATGACCTTCTTGGAGGGGGGGGGCTATCAAGGGGGGAGTGGTGGGTCTTTTATAAACAACCGCTACCAAAAGGTCAGGAGACTTTCAGTGGAGGATAATACCCAGTTTCCTCAAATACCCACCTGGCACATCTGAACCCAGGGGAAAGTAGGGAGTGTCCTTTTTTCTGTGAAATTGAGACGACAGCACGTGTTTATGCAATGTGCTAGATTAGAGGATTCGTTTTTTGTGTTGGGAGAGGTATGTGCGAGACTGGGCATAAGTTTTTCACCAAAGGTCTTTGTGTTTGGCCCAGGTTACTCCTATAGCCAAAGGTGGAAATGTTGCCTAGCAAATTTCATTCTTGGTCAAGCTAAGTTGGCGATATGACTGACCAGGAGAAATAAAATCCGGTCAAATGGGCCTGTGTGCGCAAGACTGCTTTTCAAGCAATTTGTTCTGTCGCGCCTAAGGGTGGAGTACGCACATGCAGAAATAAAAAATTACTTGGAGGGGTTTAAAAGAATATGGGCAGTGGGGGGGGGGGGGGCAGTGTGTGTGTGTGTGTGTACAGAAGAGGGGTACAATGAGTGTATTCCTTAAAGTCTGCAACCAGTAGCGGTTTGGTTGGATAGACTAGATTGTTTTTTGTTTTGTTTTAGTTTTTTGTGATAATTAATATTAATTTTATTTATTTATTTTTTTTTTAGTCTTTGTTTGGCTGTTTTTAAAAGTTTTTGGAGTGAGGTAATTTTTTTTTGCTTTTAAAAAATTATTTATATACATTTCTTTGTTTTCTTTGTGTTTGTTGGGGTTATAAGAGGGTAGGACATGTTCGGTTTTTTTATGTCTGTTTATGTCTGTTTTAGTCAGACAATATTTGTATGTCTCCTTGAATATTTGTCATAATAAAGGAGAATCAAAAGTCCATAAAGAATGACGATATAAAAAGAGAGCTTGTGCGCAAATTATGGCAAATTCGCTGGCACCATGAAAATGATACCTTTAGGTTGCAAAAATATCAATTTAAAACATATACTGTCGTTTCGTAGACAAATATATATGTTTTTAAATGCTGAATCGGAAACAATTGATATTTCTTTTAGGGTCAGACATGGGGAAAGTTCTTTTATAGTTTTTGCGAGCACGGATAGTTTGCGTTGTTTTGAATGTGGTGACATTGGACATAAAAAGCGATCATGCCCACATAAAAATAGGGAGGATTCAAATAAACCAGTTGATGAGGAGACCGGTGCGGGTTCAGCAGAACGGCCCAGTGAGGATCCTATAAGTGAGGATACTAAAGGTGAGGAGGCTGAGGCAGAAAAGCAGGGTGGAGAGGATATTGCTGTTGTATCATAGGAAAAGAGTAATGATACGGCCGAGGCAGAGTCAAATGTGCCGGGACGTGTGGAGATGGGTGAGATGGAGGATCTAACAGAAGGGAGAACTCAGATGAGCGACCCCCTTGAAGGTACTAGTGAGTACACAAAAACTGTTCTGAACTCTGGTAGACTAGGGAGAACTGATAAACATAAATCAAATAATGCACGCGTTTTTCACTGTGAAAATGATCAGTCCACTGAAAGGAAAAAAAAAGGTAGAGTAGAAAAAGAAAGTTTGGATTCTGAAAAAACAGGCTTAAATGAAGAAGATAGTGTGGTTGCTGCAAAATTAGTAGAAGCCCCTACGAATTTGGAATCACAAAGTCTACCTGAGCAGGAAGAACAGGAATGTGCTCAATTTATTTTCTGACGGAGATAAATTTGTGCGGTCAGTTAAGATTATAATGAGTAACGTTAGCATGGCCAAATTGAATAGCCAGAAAAGATACAGATTGAAGAAGCATTGCACATCTGTTAGAAAATCGAGGTCGATTTCAAAAATTGTGAAAGAAATGGCTTGTGGGTATTTTTATTTAACTTTTTTCCTTCTTTCACAGTGTCTTGTATGCTTGTTTTTATTTCACTTTTACTTTCTGGATACATTAAGTATAGGATCACTTAATGTTAACGGCGCCAGAGATGGGGTAAAGAGAGGATTGGTAGCTGAAGTGGTGAAACAAAAAATACTGAATGTCCTTTTTTTACAAGAGACTCATAGCAATATAGAAAATGAAACTGAGTGGAAACTATGGTGGGAAGGAGTTTTTTGAGTCATGAGACAAACTTGAGTGCTGGGGTTGCCATTTTATTTTCACCTGCTTTTAATGTTAAATTATTGGCTAAGGAGGAAATTGTTAAAGGGCGGCTTTTATTTGTGAATGTAGAAATATTGGGGATTTCTTATGTTTTTATTAATATGTATGCCCCAAATGTGGGGACAGATAGGCAGTTTTTATTTGAACAGTTACAACAAAAACGTTTTAAAATTGCAGATAGTGATGCAGTTTTTATTATAGCGGGTGATTGGAACTGCACATTAGATTTTACTATGGACAGAAATGGTGCAGAACCGCATTTTAAATCTGCAGAGTTTCTTAAGAAGCTCTTAAATCATTTTGATCTGTGTGATGCCTGGAGAGAACAACATCCAAATGTGAGACAGTACACATGGGTAAAGAGTGCATTAAATACAGTGTGTGCAGCCAGGTTAGATAGGTTTTATATTTCTAAAAATGAAAGGCAACAGGGTAACAAGAACTGGTATCTTACCAGTGGGCTTACAGATCATCATTTAATTGTTTTAGGTATGTGCATTAAAAAGAGGCCCAAAGGTAGTTTTTATTGTAAATTTAATATAAAATTGCTGGAAGATGTCATTTTTTGTGCAAAATTTCAGGATTTTTGGCAAAAAATGGAAAGGGGAAAAAGAAAGGTTTGAAACATTAGGACTCTGGTGGGAGGTGGGCAAAGTTCAAATTAAAACTTTTTGTCAGCAGTACACTGATTATAGTACTGCTAGGAACAGAAGGGCTGTGGGGGAGCTAGAAAAGGAAATTGCTCAAATGGAGAAGGAGGTGACAATGACCAATAATACTGGTATGTTGCAGGCTCTTAATGAGAAAAAAATAAATCTGGCTACTATACTGAAAGAGAAGGTTAAGGGGGCTCTGATTAGAGCCAGATTCTGTACATTAAATGACATGGATGCTCCTCGCAAGTTCTTTTTTAATTTGGAAAGAAAGGTGGTACAACGCAAAGAGTTGTGCTGTTTAAATCTTCCTGGTGGGAGAACGAAGTGATGTGTTTTTATAAATAACTTTTTAAAGCAGAAGATGTGGACATGCAGCAGGTTGCAGAACTTCATAAAGACCTACCAAAGATAACTGCAGAAGAAAAAATGGAGTTGGACTCAGAGCTCAGTATGCAGGAGATTACTGAGGCTGTGGGACAGATGTCTTCAGGCCGTGCCCCTGGCATTGATGGATTACCTGCTGAATTTTAGAAAAAATTGTGGGGATGTATGGGGCAGGATTTTTATGGGGTGGTTATGGAGAGTAGTTTGAAATGGGAGCTTCCACAAAACTGTCGCCGGGCAGTGCTCACAATGCTGCCAATGCTTTGGCACTTTTATGCACCGATTTTAAGATACTGTCAAAATGTATAGCGAATAGAATTAAAAAAATATGTTTCTAGAATAACAAAAAAAGATCAAACCTATTGCATTCCAGACAGATCAATCAGAGACAATCTGTTTCTGATTAGAGATGTTGTAGATCTGGCAAAGGTTTATAACTTAAATTTTGGCCTTTTCTCTATCGATCAGGAAAAAGCATTTGATCGGGTGGATCACTGCTATTTAATGAAGACACTAGAGGCTTTTGGTTTTGGGGATGGCCTTCTGTCTTGGGTGAGACTGCTGTATAAAAATGTGTCTTGCTTAGTAAAGGTGGCGGGGGGACTCAGCAGGCCAATAGAGGTACAGCGTGGCATCAGACAAGGGTGTCCTTTGTCAGGGCTGCTGTACACCTTAGCCATCGAACCTTTGCTTTGCCTCATTAGGAAGAAATTGAGTGGTCTGATTGTGCCAGGAGGGTCTCTGTGTAATAAAATTAAAGTCTCAGCGTACGCTGATGATATTATGGTGGTAGTAAGAAATCAGGGGGATCTGACTGCCCTAGAAAAATGTATTCAGACCTATGAGCGGGCCTCCTCTGGCAGGGTAAATTGGGAGAAGAGTGAGGCATTGCTCTGTGGTTCATGGCAAAATTTACATCCTCCCAAGTTGCCAGGAAATCTGGTTTGGAGGAGAGAAGGGTTGAAAGTGCTAGGTGTGTACTTGGGGACTTCTCAATATATGCAGAAGAATTGGGAGGGTGTAATGAAAAAAAAAGACGTGTGCTAGGATTTCTAGGTGGAAATGGCTCCTTTCACAGGTATCTTTTAGAGGTAGGGTGTTCATTTTAAATAATTTGGTGGCATCTGCACTGTGGCACAGGTTGGCGGTGTTGACGCCACCAGGCGGTTTCCTGAAATCGGTAAAAAAATTAATGGTGCAGTTCTTTTGGTCAGGGCAGCACTGGCTCAGGGCAGCAGTGTTGTATCTGCCACTGCAGGAAGGAGGGCAGGGACTCATGGCCCTGGAAAGCAGGGTAATAGCTTTCCGGTTGCAAGCGGCTCAGAGGCTCCTGTACAAGAAGATGTACAGGGAGGGAGACTGCCTGTGCACTGCTCAGAAAATCAGGTGGATTGGGGCTGGATAGACTTCTGTTCCTGATGGAGCTAGAGCCTATGGACACAGTAGGTCTTACTTGTAAGGGCGTTGTAGTGGTACAACGATGAGCCAAACGCGATGAAAGAAAAGAAAGAATGAAAAAACCTCCCAGCCGTAGCCGAAACCAAAAACACCCTTATAAAACCGGGATAGCCACGTAAACACGGGCGACACTAATACCGATAGCCAGAAGGACAGCAAAAACAAAGGCACCCTTGGAACGTGACTATAACGCCCGATAACTGGTGAAACAAATGAAATTAAAATAACGCTCACGCCCTCTAACAACAAAGAGAGCGGGAGTGGAAACAGAGAAGTGAAAAGAGGGAAAAACCTAAACTATATTCCCTGAGCTTCTAGTAGTTATCTGGGTATAGCTCTACTACGCGAATAAAGAATAACAATCTTTTAAGTGCGAGCAGAGGAAACAAACAACAACCATACATACGTGAAGGCACGAAATGATAAAGAAGCGCCAGGAAGCGGAACTCAGGGGTTTAAATACCTCCTGACGCGGGCGACAGGTGAACCAGATAATCACCTGGGCGAAAGGAAAATCCCGCAAGGGAATGCGGAGAAAAATCTGATAGACCGAAAAAAGGACGAGGCGTGGAATTAGAGGAAAGGAAGGGAAAACCATGACAGGACCCCCCCCCCTAAGGGACGACCCCAGGCGATCCCCCAGCTCGATTACTACGGAAATTCCTGATAAGCTGGGGATCCAAGATATTTCTAGATGGAACCCAGCAACGCTCCTCAGGACCATAGCCCTCCCAATCCACCACTGGAAACCACGGCCTACCCGTCTCTCCGCCAGAATGCCGGGGGGGGTCTCTTGGCCGGAGACAAAGCACTGACTAGCACCGGCTTTAATCGAGAGACATGGAAGGTGGGGTGAACGCGCATGGTGCGCGGCAACTGGAGACGAACAGTAACGGGATTAATTTTGTGCGCAATCTTAAAAGGACCAACATAGCGCGAGGCGAGCTTATGAGACTCGATCCGTAGAGGCAAATCCCGCGTGGAAAGCCAAACCCGCTGGCCCACTCGATAAGAAGGCGCTGCACAACGATGCTTGTCGGCGGAAGTCTTCTGGATAGCAGATGCTCTCAAAAGTGAATTGCACACTCGCCTCCACACTGCACGGCACCTCCGGACAAATGAGCCAGCAGACGGGACCTCCACATTTTTCTCCAGCTCCGGAAAAAGTGGGGGCAGATACCCCACCTGGGCCTCAAATGGAGAAAGACCCGTGGAGGCATTGCGCAGGGTATTGTGGGCGTATTCAGCCCAAGGGAGGTACCGACTCCACAAAGTGGGGTTGGAGGCTGCCAAGCAGTGCAGAGTGTTCTCCAGCATTTGGTTGGTGCGTTCAGTTTGTCCGTTAGTCTGTCTTCTGGGTTCCATCCGCAGACTAACAGAATGGCGCTGAACCTCCCCTTTAACTCCCCCAACTGTGTGCAAAAAGAACGCCAAAACTTGGCGATGAACTGGGGGCCGCGGTCAGAAACCACATCGCGGGGCAACCCGTGAAGTCTAAACACGTGATCCACTAACAACTGGGCCGTCTCAGGAGCAGAGGGCAGTTTAGCCAAGGCTAGGAAATGTGCCGCCTTCGAAAATCTGTCCACAATTACCAGGATAACAGTGTTACCTTGAGAAGCGGGTAACCCAGTCACAAAATCAAGAGCGATGTGACTCCATGGTCGACTGGGCACGGGCAGAGGACGTAACAACCCCGCGGGCGAACGCCGAGAACCCTTGTTCCGAGCGCAGATGGGGCAAGCAGCGACAAATTTGCGGACGTCCCTCTCCATGCCAGGCCACCAGAAACGTCTGGAGAGAAACTCCCTAGTACGGTGAGCGCCTGGGTGAGCGGTAATTTGTGAGGAATGACCCCACTGGAGCACTTGAGACCTCACAGTAGGAGGAACAAAAATGCAACTGGCGGGGCAGCCACCAGGGTCCGGATTCCGTCGCAACGCGTTCTGGACCGTTACTTCAATGTCCCAAAATACCGGGGCTACGATCTGAGCGCCTGGCAAAATGGACTCAGGGGAGACGGAACTGTCGGACTGATCGAAAATACGGGAAAGTGCATCTGGTTTAATGTTTTTTGACCCGGGCCGGTAAGTGAGTAGAAAATTAAAACGGGTGAAAAACAATGACCAGCGCGCCTGCCGAGAATTGCGTCTTTTGGCCTGCTGGACGTATTCTAAATTTTTGTGGTCAGTCCAGACCGTAAAAGGGTGTTCAGCCCCCTCTAACCAATGCCGCCACTCCTCCAGAGCTAATATGACAGCCAGCAGCTCCCGATCCCCTACATCGTAATTCCTCTCGGCCGGAGTAAGGGACCGAGAGAAATATGCACAAGGGTGCATTTTGCGATCGATGGGAGAGTGCTGGGACAGAATGGCGCCTACTCCCAACTCGGAGGCGTCAACCTCCACGACAAACGGGAGGGAGGGATTAGGCGTGACCAAAATGGGCTGAGAGCTGAACCTCCCCTTTAACTCCCTAAATGCGGAATCCGCTCTGGAACTCCATTGAAATTGCCCTGCAGACGTCTTTTTGGTAAGGGCGGTAATGGGTGCGGCGAGCTTGCTAAAGTTCCTAATGAACTGCCGATAAAAATTGGCGAACCCCAGAAAGCGCTGAACCTGCTTCACCGAACGAGGAGTAGGCCAATCAAGAACAGCAGAGACTTTATCGGGGTCCATGTGAACCTTACCCTCCGACACGATAAACCCTAAAAAGGAGACCGTGCTGGCGTGAAACGAGCATTTATCTGCTTTCACGAACAGTTTGGCCTGTATGAGAGCCTTCAGAACCTGTTTAACGTGCTCAATGTGAGTCTGCAGGTCTGCGGAAAAAATTTAAATATCGTCTAAGTAGACGAAAACAAATTTGTCTAGCATCTCCCGTAGTACATCATTTACCAACGCCTGAAACACCGAGGGGGTGCTAGAGAGACCGAAAGACATGACCTGGTACTCGTAGTGGCCGCTATGCGTGTTAAACGCGGTTTTCCACTCATTGCCCTCGCGCATACGCACCAGGTTATAGGCGTTGCGGAGGTCGAGTTTAGAAAAGATCACTGCCCCCTGGAGGCGTTCAAATGCCGAATTCATCAGGGGAAGTGGGTACCTATTTTTAATAGTGATGGCGTTGAGCGAGCGGTAATCAATACATGGTCTCAGACCCCCATCCTTTTTTTTAACAAAAAAAACCCCCGCCCCCGCAGGAGAGGTGGAGGGTCTGATGAAGCCGTTAGCCAGCGCCTCCTCTACATACTCCTTCATGGCCGCGCTCTCGGGAGCAGACAAGGAGTATAAACTGCCTCTGGTAGGGCTGGTGCCAGGATGCAGTTAAATGGCGCAATCGTACGGGCGGTGAAGGGGGAGGGTGGTAGCTCTTTGTTTGCTGAAAACCTCAGCCAGGCTAGTGTAATTGGAAGGAACGTTAGGAGGTAATGGGAATTCTAAAGACCCTGCCAAGCTAACCCTCCCCGTTTTGGAAGAGGGAGAGAGAGGAGGTGACCAGCAAATATCGGAATCAGAAACCTCCTCCTGGGAATTCTCCTCCCAAGCGGACAGACCATCAGCACGAGAGTCCCATTCCAGACTCTCGTCCTCTACCTCCGATCCCAGGATGGACTCTTGAGGGTCAGAGACAATAACAGTCTCCTCTGTCTCCAAGTCGAAGCTGCAGTCAGTAACTTCTAAATGCCCCCCCGAGCCCACAGATAGAGAAACGTGACCGTGGGTAGTACACCGAGACCCCCATTTAAGAATACTAAATTCGCCCCTCCCCCATTTAATATGTGGATTGTGCTCCACCAACCACGTATGGCCTAATACAATGGTATAAGAGGGCGAATCCACTAAAAAAAACTGAATATTCTCGGTGTGATTCTCATATGAAATATACATAGTGAGAGGAGCTGTGATCTCTTTAATAACACCTCCTCCCAATGGTCGGCTATCAAGAGCGGTGATATGGCGCGAGTGGGAGAGTTTGCGGATGGGGAATCGATGTTTTCTAGCCCACCGTGAATCCATAAAACACCCAACCACCCCAGAGTCAATAAAAGCTTCCACCAGGAGGGGGCGCTGTTGCCGCATTATCCTCACAGTAAGTAGAGTCCGAGATGTAATGTAATTTTGTCTCGCTAGCGGTCCCGGTTTCTCTAACGAGACGGACCTTTTCCCGATCGCTTGGGACAGTGGTTGATAGTGTGCCCCTGGCGCTTACAGTAGCGACACCACCCCGTCGTGGAAGAGGGATCCCTAGGAGGGCCGTAAGACGCACCGTCTACCTGCATGGGCTCCTCATAACCGCGAGAAGTTGGCGCGGCTAGAGACGGAACGGACACGGTAAATGGTGTAAAGGGAGCAGTGGCTGTGCATTCTCTCCTGCCTACCTTCATGCGAACCCGATCTCTAACACGGTTATCAATACGGATAGCCGTGGCTACTAAAGCATCCAGCGTTTCACACGGCTCTAACACCGCCAGGGCATCCTGGATAGGATCACTCAATGCCTCAATAAACTGAGTGATGAGAGGCGCCTCTGGCCAACCTGTCTCGCCCGCCAGGGCACGAAACCTGATGGAAAAATCAGCCACTGTTTCGTTACCCTGACGGAGGCGAACCAGGCGCCTAGCTGCCTCCTGGCCAGAAATATGCTGGTCGAAAACGGTCTCCATAGCGTCCATTAGCGACTTGGCCGTGCTAAGCGTGGGAGAGCTGTTAATTATTAATGGGGTAGCCCAGTCAAGAGCGGGACCGGTGAGGAGTGATAAAATAAAAGCCACCCGGGACTCTTGAGTGATAAACCGTGTTGACTGGGCTTTAAAAAATATAAGGCACTGCGCGAGAAACCCCTGACACTTCCTAGCCCGACCGTCATAGCGAAGGGGAAGCTGTAATTTAGGCTCTTTAAGAGTCTCAAGGCTTGGAGGAGAGGGAGAGACTTGAACTGCAGGTGGAGGCGTTTTTTGTGCGACTGTGAGCAGCCGCATACTCTCCGCCAACTCCCGAAACCAGCCTTCCTGAACCCGCAACTGGGTTGTCAGGCTATTCACTTGGCCGGTAAGCGCCTGCTGCTGCATGCGGAAAACGGAGATACTCTCCTCGGAGGGTTTAGCTCCTCGTTGATCAGGAGAGAGGTTCGCTGACTCATCCATTGGCTTCTTTATACTGTAAGGGCGTTGTAGTGGTACAACGATGAGCCAAACGCGATGAAAGAAAAGAAAGAATGAAAAAACCTCCCAGCTGTAGCCGAAACCAAAAACACCCTTGTAAAACCGGGATAGCCACGTAAACACGGGCGACACTAATACCGATAGCCAGAAGGACAGCAAAAACAAAGACACCCTCGGAACGTGACTATAACGCCCGATAACTGGTGAAACAAATTAAAATAAAATAACGCTCACACCCTCTAACAACAAAGAGAGCGGGAGTGGAAACGGAGAAGTGAAAAGAGGGATAAACCTAAACTATATTCCCTGAGCTTCTAGTAGTTATCTGGGTATAGCTCTACTACGCGAATAAAGAATAACAATATTTTAAGTGTGAGCAGAGGAAACAAACAACAACCATACATACGTGAAGGCACAAAATGATAAAGAAGCGCCAGGAAGCGGAACTCAGGGGTTTAAATACCTCCTGACGCGGGCGACAGGTGAACCAGATAATCACCTGGGCGAAAGGAAAATCCCGCAAGGGAATGCGGAGAAAAATCTGATAGACCGAAAAAAGGACGAGGCGTGGAATTAGAGGAAAGGAAGGGAAAACCATGACATTACTGTTTTTTACGCCTCGGTAATGAAGGCATGGACTGATACACTTTGTACTCAGCGGGACACATTATGGACAACGGAAGAACCCATTTTTAGAAATCCGTTTTTGAAACTGCCTCGTTTGATTTTAGAAAGCATAAGGGGCCATTTTACAAGGGCAGGTCTGATCAAACTGGCCCATCTAAGGAGTGTGGATGGTGGAGACTGGAGAACTGTGAAGGAAATAGCAGCAGAGGCTGGAGTTCATTCTCTAAGACTGGTGGATAAAATAATGGTGAGAGTCAGAGCACTCTGGCCCTCCCAGAATAAAAAAAATGGTGAAGAAGCTCAGACTGCAGAGGCTCCTTTCTTCCCATCGGTCCGTATAAGAGCGAAGGTGGGGGACTGGCAAGAGGAAGAGGGGAAACTGTTGACAGTCAAGACTCCTGTGGTAGAGAATTTTGAAACAGTGGCTAAAAAAGCCTTGTGTATTTTAAGTGTGAAGGTTCGGCACTTGCATGCACTGGAAGATTTAAGAGCAGGGGCGTGGCAAAAAGGAAGAATTGTGCCCATGGTTACAAATTGGCGTTTATTGTACAAATCACCCTTGCCAAAGAGATCAGGTGACCTCTAATGGAGGATTATACATGGAGCCATAGCAACCAATAAATACCTGGCACAGATCAATCATGAGCAAGATGATGGCTGCCCTTTTTGTGGGATAGTGGAGACTGTCACATATATTTGTTCTTTGTCCTCGATTGTCTCATCTGTTTTTATTATTAAAAGAGCTATGTGAGAGGTTTGGGGTTTCCTTTGACAGTAGAGTTTTTGTTATAGAAACGGGCTATACTGCGAAAAAAAGATTTATGTTGACACTGATCAATCTTTTGTTTGGGCAAGCCAAATTGGCTGTTTGGTTGTCGAGAAAAAAAATTAAATTCAAGAAGGACTGGTGACTGACCCAGTGCTGATATTTAGAGGGATGATCTCTGAGCGCCTTAGGGTTGAGTATGTTTATTATAATTTGATGAACAATTTAGAAGATTTTAAGAAAATCTGGTGTGTCAATGATGCAATTTGTAGGATGAATAATGTAAGTTCTTATGAGGTGTTGTTTTAAATCAAACTGTGCCTGATAAGAATTTTTTTTTTTTCAAGTTTGTGTTTTCTTTTCTTTTGGTTATTAAATATTAATTTATGGAGTTTTCCATTTTACTGGTTTTACTGGTTTTCATTTTTATGTATCTTATGTAAGGGTTTGTATGTGTATATACATGTTTTTATGTATATGCAAACATATATTTATTTATTTATTATTGGTTTTTAACACAGAAAAAATTATAAAAGATCTGTGTTATTATTACTTGTGTTATTTAATTATATATAAAAAAAAACATATAAATAAGGAAATGTTCTAAATATGTTAGATGAGTTTTTGTTTACAACATATTTGCAATATGTTTTAAATAAAGGTACTTTCAAAGTCAAGTCTCTCTCTCTCTCTTAGTCCACACCCTCTCTTAAATGATGGCAGGCAGAGACGTAATGAGCTGCCATTTCTATTGTGGCATCCTCTTCTCCCAGAACTATTTTTAATTTATTTGATTCTGATTGTTCAAATTGGTAAATTTGCGCATTGAATTTGGAAAAATATTGGTTTCGAATTAAGAGGTACTTGGGGCAGTAGAGTAAAAAGTGGGCCTCTGTTTCTACCTCTGCCAGCTTGCAGTGAGCACACAGCCTGTTCCCTGTTTCTACCTCTGCCAGGTTGGGCCTCTGTTTCTACCTCTGCCAGGTTGCAGTGAGCACACAGCCCGTTCTCTGTTTCTACCTCTGCCAGGTTGCAGTGAGCACACAGCCTGTTCTCTTTTGGCAGCCAGGTTTTTTTGTGGCGACCAGTTTCAACGGCAAGGCTGTGGTCACTGAGTCTGTACATTGTTAATGTGTGTCTTTGTTTTGGGTTTTTAACTCGTGTCAGGTATTCAGACAGAGAGTAATTTCGACCTAGAGTGCGGTACATTTCCAATTTATTGTTTAATTTAGTTTTTTCATGCCAATTGTCAATGTACAGATTTTTGTTTATCTTGTCAAATTTTTTTAATGCTGTGGTTGTAGCATTTTCTTCAAATTGTTTATTGATGGCCAGTTGTCCGAGGGGGTCCCTCTCTGGGTAGAGCTGGTTGCTTTTCAGTGCCATGTGCTGATAGCAGTGTGGATCAGCCTGATTCAGATGAACCCAGAATTTGAGTGCTCTTTTTTCAATTGGCAGCAGGAGGGGGAAGCGGCCTAATTCGGCCCTGCACGCATTATTTGGGGCATTTCTGTGGACATGCAATACAGTTTTGCAGAACTCCAGGTGAAATTTTTCTATTTGATTTTCATCCCATTTTTTGTTTTTTTTGCACAATATAGGGCCCCACACTTCACTCCCATAAAAGAGAATGGGCTGGATAATGCAGTCAAATATTTTTAGCCAGATTTTTATAGGGGGATTAAATTTGGAAATCTTTTTTTAAATTGCATAGTAGGCCCTGCGTGCTTTGTCCCTTAATGCATTTATTGCCATTTAAAAATTCCCTGAAGCAATAATCACCAGACCCAGGTAAGTATAGCTGGTGGTGTGCTCTAGGGTGTGGGCTCCTAGGGTAAATTGGTACCCGTTTCCCTGTGATCTGGATTTTTTCTAGAAGACCATAACTCTGTTTTTTTCCAGATTTACTGCCAGTGCCCAGGTCTGACATCATTTCTCTAGGTATGACAGGCTCTGCTGTAACCCCTGTTCTGTGGGTGACAGCAGAACCAGGTCATCCGCATAGAGTAAGAATTTTATTTCTTTATCATGTAGAGTGAGTCCAGGAGCAGCAGACTGTTCCAACTGTAAAGCCAATTCATTAATGTAAATGTTGAAGAGTGTTGGGCTCAGACTGCAGCCCTGTCTCACTCCACACCCCTGAGTGAAGAATTCAGTTATTTTATTTCCAATTCTGGTACTGCACTTATTCTCTGTGTACATCGATTTTATGATGTCATAGACTTTACCCCTACACCACTTTGTAAGATTTTTAAAAATAGTCCATCGTGCCAAATTGAATCAAATGCTTTTTTGAAATCAACAAAACATGCAAATATTTTTCCTTTGTTCTTTTGGTGGACATGCCTGTTTATGAGTGTGTGTAGGGTGTAAATATGGTCAGAGGTGCGATGATTTGGTAAAAAGCCAATCTGACTCTTACTCAAGACATCATGTTTCTTAAGGAAGGCCAGTATCCGGGCTTTAATTATACTGCAGAAAACCTTCCCCAGATTACTGCTCACACAGATGCCTCGATAATTGTTTGGGTCAAATTTATCTCCACTTTTAAATATAGGGGTAATCAAGCCTTGGTTCTAGATCTCAGGGAAACACCCAGTATTAAGTGTTAAATTAAATATTTTGAGGATGGCCTCATGTAGTTTAGAGCTGCCATGTTTTAACATCTCACTGCAGATACCATCAGGCCCACATACTTTTCTGGCCTTCAGGGCCTGTAGTTCGCTTTTTAACTCCTGCAGAGTAATTAAGATGTCTAAAGGGTTTTGATAGTCTTTAATAGTTATTATGTCTTTTTATTAAGTCTTTCAGTTGTTTGTATATTGAGGTCTGATTGGAATTAAATGTTTCTCTTTCAAGTTTTTGATAAAGCTCTTTAAAGTATTTTTTCCAGATATGGCCATTCTGTATTGTCCATTTTTCCCTAGTGTTTGACAAATTTAGTTTTTTTCCACAAATCCCAAAATGTGTTTTGATTAATTGCGTTTTAAATTTTGTCAATTTCTTTTGACATATATTGCTGTTTTTTCTTTCTGAGGAGCTGTTTGTACAGTTTCAGGGCCTGGTGGTATCTGAGGTGTCCTTCCATGTCACTTGGCTCTCTATGTTTATGGTTGGACAGCTGTCTCAGCTGCTTCCTAGCCATAAAACATTCCGTATCAAACCATTTTTCTCTTGGTTGATTCTTATTTTTTGATCTTATTTTCATGTTTGAAAGTTTTAGGTTTGATTTTATTGCCAATTTAACAAATATATGATTTAAATGTTTGGTTGCCAGGTTTAAGCCCTCATTGTTGCTTGGGTACTGTGTTTGCTGGAAGGCATTCAGCATGTCACCTATTTCAGTACTGCTCAGTGCTGCCTGGTATTCTGCAGTACTGGTCTGGCCCCACCTGTATGTGGGCGCTAAGTTGAACAGTTTTGCTGTCGGGTGATGATCTTTCAGAGCCCGTTTAGTTTTTTCCAGGTATAGAGTTACCTGGCTGTGGTCAGAGAGAGGTGTTTGGGGTATGACAATAAATGCATTAATACATTCTGGGTCCATGTCTGTAATGGCGTAGTCAACTACACTGCTACCCAGCACTGAGCTATATGTGTATCTCCCCAGAGAGTCCCCCCTGGTCCTTCCATTAACAATGTACAGACCCAGGCCTTTACAGAGGTGCAGTATCTGCTTGCCGTTTTTATTCACCACACTGTCATAGCTCTGCTACAAAAATTGAGATTTCCTTCTGCACTGACATAGTCAATCTCTCTGCCTGTTCTGGCATTGAGATCTCCCATTATCAGTACAGAGCCTAATTGTTGGAAATGGAGGATTTCAGATTGGAGATTTTGATAACTGTTTTCTATATAGTATGGTGATTCAGATGGGGGGGATGTAGATTGCACATAGATAAATGTCTAATTGTGTGTTTATTATTTCTTTTTTAATCTGGATCCAAATGTGTGTCTGACCTCTCTTTTGTGGTGAAATGTAATTATGGAGTTCCCCTTTGTACCAGATGATAATGCCCCCTGAATCCCTGCCACCTTTAGCATGGGGGTGTTTTACAGAGGGCACTATCAGCTCTCTATAATCAAGTGGAGGGTGTGTTGGTACATCTCCACGGCACCATGTTTCCTGGAGAATTCTAATATCTGAACTATTTACAAAATGTACAAAGTCAGGTTTTGTGCTCTTCAGGCCAAAGGTGGAAGAGTACCGGCCCTGGATATTCCAACTACTGATTTTAAAAGATGAGATTGTTGACATCAATTATATTTTACAAGAAAGATGTTTGATTTGTGGCCAATCTATTTTACTACATATTTACGTATTTTACTCTCTCCCTCTCACTCTCTCTCTCTCTCTCTCTCAATTCAATAATGCTTTATTGGCATGATTGTACACAAACAATATTGCCAAAGCAATTAACAATAAAACAATTAACAATGACACATAACATAGGACTAATACACTGGAATAATAAATACATAAATAATAAATAACCAAATCTACAGACAATCTACATGAATTGTTGAACGACAAACACGAATAAGGACAGTAACAATAACAATAGCCACTAACAATTCAGATGATAAAGGAGATAAAGGAGATGGTGCCTCACTTTGTGACAGGAGGCCACATAAGTTGCAGCCAATGCCACACATTCGGTTTTCTCCCCGAGTATGTAGGGGAGCTTTTCAAGATTATTATAAGTTGGGAATTTAATTATCAATGCTTTTCTCAATTTGTTATCAGTCACCATGGTCAAATATTCTGCCAAGGTGTACTGTCTTTTTAGGGCCAAATAGCATTCAAGCTTGTGTTCATTTTTTGTGGTTTTGTTCCAATAAGTGATATAGTTTTCTTTTTCTTTCATCATAATTTGGTTTGATCTAATTGTGTGAAATAATGCATCGCTGTCCTGAGGCTGATTGGTGTTAGTAGTGTTAGTATCTGTGGGTGAACTCAGCCTCAGGACCAGCAGGCTGAGGGGACTCCTTTCTATGTTCAGCTCTTGGCAGAGCAGGGCTTTATAATGATAAGATTTGGGGTCGCTCATTTTTATATGTTTCCAGAATTTGATGGCTCTTTTTTGGATGTTTATTATTAGAGAATACTGGCCTAATTCTGCCCTGCATGCATTGTTTGGGGTTTTTCTCTGTATTTGCAGGATCTCAATTGGATGTTTGTCCCATTTAACAAAATCAAATTGTGTAAGTGGACCCCACACCTCACTGCCATAAAGTGCAATTGGTTTGATCACTGATTCTAATATTTTGAGCCAGATCCTAATTGGAATTTTGATAGATTTTTTGATGGCATAGAAAGCCCTTCTTGATTTTTCTCACTCTCACTCTCTCTCACTCTCTCTCACTCACTCACTCTCACTCACTCTCTCTCACTCTCTCTCACTCACTCTCACTCACTCACTCACTCTCACTCTCACTCACTCTCACTCACTCTCACTCACTCTCACTCACTCTCACTCACTCACTCTCACTCACTCACTCTCACTCACTCACTCACTCTCACTCACTCTCACTCACTCTCACTCTCACTCTCACTCACTCTCACTCGCCACCCATTATTCATATAAGCGCACCCCAGTCAATATGCTTACATGCAAACTCATATTCACACATAAACATTCAGGTTACAGTCTTTTAAAAGCAGAAAGATCCATTCAAATGCACAGACGTTATAGTATTGCTTGTAAGTACCAGAAAATAAGACATCAAGAGGCTTTTGATGTGTTTGGGTCACAGACATCAGGAAGTCATGGCATGCAAAAGATATGCGACCAAATATTAAAAATGATTACTTTATTCTATATATAAATGCAGGGGTGCCAATAATTGTGGCACACGTGGTTTTGTTAAAAATAATTATTTCTTGATGAGGGATTTTTTTTTCTCATAATAAATTCATTTTAATTAAAGGTTGGATTTTTGTCATTTTTTCACTGTGAGATTAAGCTAATTCACCAAACGGTGAATTTTTTATAACCCTTTTTACTCATCTTTACCAGGGGTGCCGATAATAGTGGAGGGCACTGTATATATACTATGTATACAAATTCAAACCCTTAAACAGCCATAATCACCAATTCAATTTAAAGTCACACAGTACACAGTACACAGCACTACTCACCCCAGTCCCTGTAGTTTACAGTTTGGACTCATCAGTCCAGCACAGAGCAGCTCCACTCCTGAATCTCCCAGGTTATTGTCACTGAGGTCCAGATCTCTCAGGGGTGAGTTTGATGACTGGAGAGCTGAGGCCACAATGTCACAGGACTCTTCTGTGAGGTCACAGCTGTTCAGTCTGCAAAAGAAGAGTTAATATATTTGGTATAATAATATTAGGTATATATAAGATATGTAACAATGATAGTGTTCAGTGATGAAGAGTGAAATTGAGGATTTTAAGGTTGTCGATGCTTTGAGGAAGATGTCTGTGCTACACTCTCCAACTGCAACACAGACCTGAGAATTAGATGTCCTGCTGGACTGAACTCTGACAGTTCTACAGATGTAAATCTGACCCTGAGACGGGTGCGTGAGGGTTGGACCCGAAATGCACGAATCAGAAACAGTGGTAGAAGGATAAAGTCCCGTCAGGGCTTTATTCAAGGAATGTCCAATGAGCGTAGTCAAAAAACAAGCAAAGTTCAGACACAAAAATCCAGCCAAAACCAATGTACCATACCAAGGGAGAAGGCAGTCTCAGAATCGGTACACCATGCAATAATCCAGTAAACAGAGTAGCTGTCAGCGGGGCAGAAGTACAGGCAGACGGTAGGCAGGCTCGGAGTCGAAGGCAACGCAAGAGTCAAGACTGAAGTCCGCTCCGCGGGGCAAAAGTACAAAAAGACAGCAGGCAAAAACTTGTGGTACAGGCAGGCAGTGGTAACAAAACAGAGGTCAATAACAACGGTCAGAAACAGGCTTGGATTGTAACAAAAGACAGGCTTGAAAAAAAAAAAAAAAAAAAGCTCTATAGTGCACTGACAAACATGGGGCAACAATTTCGCAAAGAAAAGACATGAACACTGAGCTTAAATGCAGGTGTAGACAGGCGCAGACACTTAGCTTGAGAGCAGCATGCAAATGGAAATCAGGTGTGGAAGACTGACAAGGTAACAAGATAATTAGTACTCGTTAGTAATAAACCTATCCTGACCTAGCTAGTAAATTAGTAAATGACATGCATGAGAAACGTAAGGTAAACATGAACACATGGTTAGAGAGTTAGTATTACCCAATCCTGATCTAACGTTAGTAGATTAGTAAATAGACATGGGAGAATGAAACAATTAGAGAAGCATGAGCGACAGCAAGAGATAGAGAAACAGCATGAACGCAAGGCTGCGGAAAAACACGGAAATGTGTATGCTAACAATGAACGGGAAACGTAACATGAATCAAATATAAAACGTGCCAAGACTAGAAAATAAATCGTAACAATAATCAAACATGAAACGTGACATGACATAAAAATGAAACGTAACAAGAACAAAACATAAAACGTGGCGTGACTAGACTAAACACAATACGTGACATTAACAAGAAGACTAACTAAGACCAGAAAATAAAATAAAACGTGACATGACAGTAGATTCGTGACAGACCCAAATGGGCACTTTTCTTATCCTGTAAGTTCTCTGAATTGGGGCTAAGGGCCCATCTACCTTTTCTATGATCTTTTCTCAGGGTTTAACCCTCCCATCCCATCCCAGAAGTGCAGCTGCCATCTTTCAGAGTGGACAGTGGGTTAGTTTGTAATGCTGTGGGACATTTGGCACAGCGACCACCAAAAGTACAGATGTAAAAAAAAACATCTTTCAGTGTGGATACTGAGTTATCCTCTGAATATTTACTATCGGTTTTAACTGTGACAAACCTCCCACAGCACTGCAAGCTAACACACAGTTAAAGGCAGATTCACTTTATAAACAGCACTGCAAGCTAACACACAGCTAAAGGCAGATTCACTTTATAAACAGCACTGCAAGCTAACACACAGCTAAAGGCAGATTCACTTTATAAACAGCACTGCAAGATAATACACAGCTAAAGGCAGATTCACTTTATAAACAGCACTGCAAGCTAACACACAGCTAAAGGCAGATTCACTTTATAAACAGCACTGCAAGCTAACACACAGCTAAAGGCAGATTCACTTTATAAACAGCACTGCAAGCTAACACACAGCTAAAGGCAGATTCACTTTATAAACAGCATTGCAAGCTAACACACAGCTAAAGGCAGATTCACTTTATAAACAGCATTGCAAGCTAACACACAGCTAAAGGCAGATTCACTTTATAAACAGCACTGCAAGCTAACACACAGCTAAAGGCAGATTCACTTTATAAACAGCATTGCAAGCTAACACACAGCTAAAGGCAGATTCACTTTATAAACAGCACTGCAAGCTAACACACAGCTAGTGATGTGCAGTTCGCGAACGAATCAGGATTTTTGAACGACTCTATGCTGAGTCGTCTGAGTCGACTCGCCAGTTCGAGGGAATAGTGCTTACCCACGGCTCTTGGCTCTTGGCTCTTGGCTCTTGGCTCTGGTTCTGGCTGACTGGCTCTTAGCTCTGACTCTGACTGCTTTCTACTCCAGCCGGGAGACACTCCCCCGAGACACTCATGCGCGGCGCGCAGTTTCTGATTGCTAAGTTAGAACCTACGTAAGAATAAATTTTAATTTGATCTAACAATATTGCACACACTTTTGTGAAGTTAATAATCGCCCCAGCTCATTCCAAAGTTATTAAATCAACTCGACTCAATTTAAGAGCCATGAGCCGCGGCAATATCCCACGGCTCCAGACAGAGCCGGAACCAGAGCCGTGACACAAACCAAAGTTATTTTCGAGTTTTAACCACATAACTGTTCTTATAGAGTTCTGTGGTTTTAACAAAGGGCAAAATGCAGTACACCATTAAGCTATTAATCGGGTTTACTACTCAGCGTGATTCAACCAGAAACCCTATTGACAAAGGAATTATGTTAGCCTATATCTAATGATATTCCGAGACGCCGACTGTTTATTACGAAATTATTAAAATTGGCTGTTTGCGAGAATTGCAACCGAATTAAAGTCAACTCTGAAACAATTAGGCCTAATTTGCCATTGTGTTCAGCTAGATTAGGCTACTAAAAATGACAGCAAATACTTCAAAATGACAGGTTAGGCTACTAAAAATGACAGCAAATATATTTAAAGTGGTAGCATTTTTATTTTAGAACTCTTGACCAACAACAACTGCAAACAGAATAAATAGCCTACAATTGTGTATGATATAATAAATAAAGTACAGTTAAAATAAACACATTTAAATAACCCTATGGTGTCCAAATAAATAAACGACACAGGCTCCTGTACATCATATGCACACACTGACACACGCAATAAATATATGGCTTGTTTGTCAAATTTGGCTGGCTATCTCTCTTATACAGTCTTCCATCCACCTCATTTTCAGTAGACGTAGGCTACTGGATTCTAGGATCTGATAAAAAAATAAGATTAATATTAGCATAGATGAAATAGCTCTATACAAATATAACCATTCAATGTCTATTATTACTTGTAAGATCTAATGTGACAATCTATGATCGTAAAAACGGACATGGGGAAAGTCGTAAATAAACGTAACCTTAATTAACTGAATGGTACGAATAGAGCCGACTCAGAAAAAAGAACCAAACTGCCTTCTTCTTCTTCTTCTTCTTATTCTTTTGTTGTTTTATGGCAGTTTGCAAACAATTAAATTGTGCATTACCGCCACCAACCGGATTGGAGTGTAGATCAGGGTTCATTAAATTCAATTTATCTTAGGTCTGTATCTATAAAAAATAAATAAATAAATACTAAATTAAAAAAACTAATAAAACCTAAAATTATACCAAACAATCTCTATAATACGTCTCTTAAATCATATTTGAATCTCTTTTCTTCATCTCGATATGAATTCCTACATAGGTCCTTTAGAACATGTTTCCTCACTTTGAGTCTGACTCAATTCTTTTTGAATTTGTTCTCAAGAAAGACCCTTCACCTCCAAGAACTTTTCCGCTCCCTTAACTATTATTCTTATTTTCTCTGTTTTTCTTTTAGCTTGGTCTGAACAATTGAGGACATAGGCAATGAATAAAACCAATTTTTCAGGACTCAACCCTTTAGTTTGACTACACTGTTGGATCCCAACTCTAGAAGTCTGGTTAATGATTGTTCTCTCAGAATTCTCTACTCTTCTTTCTCCTTGCACTTCAAATCTAGAAGGTTGGTAATTTCTCTTCGATTCTTCTACTCTGCTTTCTCCTTGCACTTTCTTTACTGCCTCTGCATATGTTATGTTATTTTGTGTTTTGATTTGCTGAATTTTCATAGCTCTTTTCTTAAATTCACATCCTCCATATGCCACGCTATGAGCACCTCCACAGTTGCAGCATTTGGCTTGCACATTATCCCCGCATTTGTTACGTTTCTGTCATTTTTATGCCACGTTTTATGTTTAGTGTTTGTCACAGTTTATTTTCTGTTCATGTCATGCTTGTGTTGTTTATGTTACGATGCAGTTCATTGTTAGCATACACATTTCCATGTTTTTCCGCCGCCTTGCGTTCATGCTGTTTCTTTCTCTTGCTGTCGCTCACGCTTCCCTAATTGTTTAATTCTCTCATGTCTACTTACTAATCTACTAACATTAGATTAGGATTGGGTAATACTAACTATCTATGTGTTCATGTTTACCTTACGTTTCTCATGCATGTCATTTACTAATTTTCTAATGTCAGGTCTAGGATAGGATAACTACTAACGATTTACTAATTGCCTTGTTACGTGTCTCATTTTCTCAAGCTGTTGTTAATTTCCTGCTGCTCTCAAGCTAAGTGTCTGCACCTGTCTACACCTGCATATAAGATCAGTGTTCATGTCATGTCTTTGTGAAATTGTTGCCTTTAGTTTACTACTGTCACTTTTGAGCGTTTTCCATTGTTTGACTACCGTTATTGATCTAGCCTGTTTACTGACCATCGTTACTGCCTGCCTATCGATTCCACTGCCTGTTTTTGACCATGAGTTTTGCCTGCTGTCTGTTTTGTACCTCTGCCCCGCGGATAGGACTTCGGTCTGACTCCTGCTACGCCCCACGACCAACGAACTTTGCTTCACCCCTGTATTGTACTTCTGCTCCGCTGACAGCTACTCTGGTTACTGAACGTGTGCATGGATACCGATTTCGAGACTGCGTTCTCCCTCGGTACTGTATCTTTGGTTTGGCTGGATTTATTGGTTTTTGGACTTTGCTTGTGTGACTACGATTTTGGATTTCCCCATAATAAAGCCCTTGCGGGTATTTATTATTACTACGTCAGTGTTCTGAGTCGTGCATTACGGGTCCAACCCGCACACATCCGTCTCAACATTCTTCATACTTATGATCCACTCCACATTTAGCACATCTTTGTTTTCCCCTACAAACTGCGGCAATATGCCCGTATCTCTGGCATTTGTAGCAACGTAGCGGTGGTGGTACATAAGCCCTTACCCTAAAGCTCATATAACCTATTTTTACGCTTTCGGGTAAAAATTACCCCTGAAACTCCATTAGGACTGATAGGCTCTTTTCCTTACTTCCATTCACTGTTCGAAACAGTCTTCTAATTCTCCTCACTTCTCCTCCTTCGATAACCTTTGCAATCTTATCCATATCTTCTTCTATCGGTATGCCTGTTATCACTCCCCATTTAAATCTATCCTCACCCAATACTTTTCTCTCAATCACCGTTTTCCTGCCGATATTTTCAATCTGCAACGCCCTATTTTTGTTCTTCGTTTTTGCATTTCAAAGTATTTTAGCCATTTCAATATCTCCTACTTTCTTTTTCAACTCCCTGATCAAAGCCATTAGACTTAAGTTGATATTTTCATCTTCATCTTCCCGCCTAAATTTCAGTATTATTTGAAATTCTTCTCCCACTAATTTCTTACAAACTGATCTCGATCCTTCACTATCAGAGCTAGTTTCCTCCAAACGTTTATTACTTTTATCACCTGGTTTCCTCATCTGCTCTTCTATCCTCACTTTCCCTCTACCCCGTCCTCTCCTGCTAGCTACTCTACTCAACATCCATGTCATCCTCTGTCCTCTGAATTCCCTCCACTACTACTCGCCGCCATAATTCACCGAGCCGAACTGCCCATCACTACACACAGCTAAAGGCAGATTCACTTTATAAACAGGAAGTAATACACATACTCATGTATATGTATGCATGAGATAAACGTTTATAATAGGAGATGAAGAAAATGGAATTGAAGGAATCTGTATGTAGGGTAGAAAATCACAACAAGGACCATCACTGTAGACTCTTGCACATGCAACATATACAGAAATGATAGATTCAATCATATGGCCACACCAGTCTTACAAAGTCCCGTATTTACTGGGCTGCTAGTTCTCCTGGGGGGGTATAATTACCATGCAGCACCCCTGTGCCTGTAGGAGGGGGGTCTGGTAGTGATGGCGGTAGGTACTACAGTTCTTAAAATGATTGCCTATTCACACTGTTAAAGCCGTTAATTCCTGGTTAATGGCGACTCTCCTCTTGTGTCATGTGATAAAGTGTTCTTTCCCTTACAGCGCATCCAAATTATGTGGCTCACTTATGGGGTGTGCCTCTCTTTTTTTTATTTTTTTTATTTGTTTCTGATTTTTTCCCTTTTTCTCCCAATTTAGTAGCCAATTGAACCCCTATTCTAATTCAATTCCCCCCCGTGTGGCAACCGCTAGAGAACCACCGCTGCACAACCCCGTCAATCGGTATTTTTAGGGAGGGCGCTACGTCCTCTACAGGGCGCAGCTCCTGACCGTGACACGCCCTGGGTCCTTCTGTGCGCAGTGGTTCTCTCCGAGCCCCTCCCCCCACCCGGAAGCGACCGCCAATTGTCGCTTCCACAGGGCACCGGCCACGCTCGGCTATGGCAGGACCGGGGCGCGAACCCCGATCCTCTGAGTACAACTGCGCTGACTGAAAGTCAGCGCTCTTTACCGCTGTACCACCGCGGCGGCCGGGGTGTGCCTCTCTGCAAGAACCAATCACTGCATTGGCCTCATGAATACGGTTTTGGGGTAACACCCTTACCAGGTTACTCACTGGGTATATTGTTAGTATCACTAGGCGGATGTGCAGCTCCTCTGGGATAGCTGTTAGAGTCAGTGTCCAGATGGATCTGAATGTTATTTAATATAATAATAGAGAGGTCATGCCCCAGGATATTTAGATAATCTCACTACCCAGATGGGGTAAGCCTTGATTAGGTTGATCCCAGGGATAGTCTCAGTACCCAGATCTGCTGATTTTACAGGTTAAGTCACTTCTTCATGGCACAAGTCTATGAATCACAAGCTTCCTGGATGAGCGGTATGTTTACCTCCTAGTATAGAAGGTCTTCATGTGAGAGAACACTTATATGAATGTGTGGTAGCAGTAGGTCCAAGCCTGGGACGCTTTGAGGAGGTGGAGGGGAAGGCCCTTTATGCTGTGACAGTAAAGGTTAGAAACATCAGGGCTCTACAGGATGTTAGAGAGCATCAGTGGCAGAGGTACCTGACGGGGCAGAGTATGGCAGGTTTTAGGTGGAGGGTGCTGTACAAGCTCCCCATCCCTAAGAGGTCAGGGGACCTGCAGTGGAGGGTAATACATGGGGCCCTGGCAACCAATACTTTTCTGTCCAAATTTGAAAAAAATGTGGGAGAGGGATGTCCTTTTTGTAATCTGCCTGAAACTGTAGTGCATGTATTTGCTGACTGTAGTCGTGTGTCTGCGGTCCTGGCTACGCTGAACGTGCTCTGTGGGAGGATGGGAGTGGTTTTTTCTGTGGGGCTGAATGTACTGGGGCCAAAGTATTCAAAAAGGATAAAGGAAAAAAGTGTATTGCTTAACTGTTTATTTGGGCAGGCTAAGTTGGCAATATGGCTCACGAGACGGAATAAAATAAAAGGGTGTGGGCCTATAGACCCAATTTTATTGTTTAGGGGGTTGGTCTCTGCGCGCCTTAGGGCTGAGCATGAATACTATGGGTTTATGAATGACCTTGATATGTTTCAGAGCATCTGGGGTGTGGATGGTGCTGTTTGCATGCTCAGGGACGGGGATCTATTTATTTGTATGTAATTGGGGCAGCAATGCTATGTATTTTTAGGATGGGTAATAGTCGTTATATGCAATGTAATATACTGTGAAGAAGGGGTGGGAGTGGGGGGGTCGTTTTTTACTTGTAGGTGTGAGTGTGTGTGTGGTGTAACTTTGCTGGTGAGTAGTTTTTAGGGGATATTGGTGATTAAAGGCTGTAAAAGTCACTGGCAGGGCTGAGTGCCACAAAGTGGACTGAGAGCTTTGGCCCAGGCTCTTCCAATAGAGGCAGCTGTGTTTATCAAATGTGTTCGGTGGGTTAGGTAGGGTCTTTTTGTTATTAAAGCAGTGGTTTATTTATTTTGGGGAGGTTTTCACCTTTAAAATGTTTATTTCCGGAATATGTTTATCGTGAGCGGTCACACAGCGTTTCTGGGCGCAATAGCTGTTTCGCTGGAGAGGAGGAAATGGGTTCACAACCGTCGCCAGCACTGGTGGAACCATATTGTGCATGATTTTACAGATTCCATCTGGGTTCTCATTTCACGCATGTGAAAGCACACATTCAATCACATTTGTGAACAGCTACAGCCTCGTCTTTGCCGTTAGCGTACCACAGAACAGTTCTGTGCAGCGTACTACTCATCTCCGAGCCTAAAATGTGGGCGTCTTTAAACACGTTTTTCCGGTGAATGCGTTTTGAGACGTCAGATTACGGCCAGACTACAAGTAATTCTGATGTCAAAGTGTGCTAGGCCACAGACTATAAGTAATTCTGATCTCAAAGTGTGCTAGGCCACAGACTACAAGTCATTTTGATCTCAAAGTGTGCTAGGCCACAGACTACAAGCAATTCTGATCTCAAAGTGTGCTCGGCCACCTCGCCAAGTGGTTTGGCAGATCCGATCCCAATGCAGACAAAATCTGTTTTGTGCACGTCCAGACCTGTCACTCAATGCAGCCCAGTGATATCGGATGCCAGAAGTTGCATAGAAGTCACATGGAAGCGAGTAGTGTAACCGTAGCCTTTGGTCATCCTCTAATCATTAATTAATTATGCATGGACCAGGAAGAAAAGGGGGATCCCCGGTCCCCCACCGGCCTCTTCCAAACACATGGCTGGGATTCAAGCAACATTTATTTACATCACAATTCACACAATCTAAGATCTAATGCTTGTTTGCATTTCAAGGTGCCATCTGTGCGGTCTGAGGCGGGTAAAAGGAGTCTGTCTTATTTTGGCCCTTGGTCTTGGAACGACCTACAGACTCGTCTTAAATTGGTCTCTCTTTCATATTTGAGTTTTAAACAAAAAGTATCTGAGCTCCTTGTCACTAGCTGCTCCTGCCATGATGTTTAGCCCTTTTATCAAGGTTTAGCCCTATTATAAATTATTAATTTTAATTTTGGTTACTGCGGCATGTTAGGTGTCTGACTAGTGCTGTGTTTTTATATGGTGCGTATTCTCACTTTGTGCTTACTTTGTATGAACGCTATGACTTATGACTTTTATTGATATGTGCTTTTGTGATTAGTATTTATTCTGCATTAATTGCTTTTATGTTGTATGTTATGTATTGTTTTTATCGTGTTCTGATGTGAAACTCTGCTGCTTTTCTTGGCAAGATCAGTATTGTAAAAGAGATGTATATCTCAATGCTTTTATCTGGTTAAATAAAGGTTATGATGATGATGATTTTCAACTTACAATTCAATTAAATAATTGTTTTTTCTTCACAAACAGTTTGGCAAGTAAAGCAATAACTAGAACTAACTCACCAAACTGAGTTTGTGAAGAAAAAGTGCAACATGTGCATTTACTCATCCAAGTCCAAGTTAAGGACAAATGTTGAGTGAATACAAGCCATAAAGTTTTGGCCTCGTAAGCATAAATGAGCCTTTACTCTTGAGTGATTTGTCCCGTTTCTCAGTCGTTGGTCTTTGCTTTGATCACAGTCTGGGATTTCTGGTTATGGTTTTTGCTGCCTAGTTTTACCGTGGGAGAGACAAGATGTGGTTTTTATTGTCTTTCATTAATTTCTTTCAAGATTATGCCTTATTTAAATTCCATGTCTGTCTAGTAAATTGTGTTTGTTAATGTACAGTAGTTGCATCTGTGTCATTAAATGTCCACGAAACTACCAAACCTGTTGTAGGCAAAAGATATCCAGTTTCTGTGCGAGACTAATCTAGCAATTCCACTTATCCCAGGACTTGCGCCTTGCATGGTCACAAAAATAGAGCCCCTTATCATAATATTGTAACTTAATATAGCCTCTCTTTATTTTAATCTGTTTGAGTTTTATGTTTTGACAAACTTTGACCTATCAGATTAATCTGCCTATCAACAAATTTGCTATTTATTTGACAATTGGCATTTTTGAAAATAATTAGTGAATTAAATCAAATAAAATATATGAAAAGTGAAGTGTTTTTGCATTTGATGCTGCTCATGTTCTGGATTCAGAACATTAAATGAGGGCACTAAGCTGTTATATCTTCATTCAGAAATAATAATAATCTTTTTTTTTAAACCAAATTTTCACTTGATCAACAATTTTATTGCACTTTACTCTCATTAGAAATAGAAAGTGTGACTATATGCTGCCACAATCTACTTTATTAATGACATAATACTCACATGGCCTTCCTGCAGTTCCTGATTACTGGTATTAGTCTCTGCTGACCTGCTGCTGATGTGTTGAAGGTGTTCAAGTCAAACTCATCCAGGATCTCCTCTGACATCAGTAACACAAAGACCAGAGCTGAACAATGGTCTGGTTTCAGCTTTTTATCAGAAAGTTTTCCTGATCTCATGGATTTCTGGATGTGCTTCACTAGAGAGTTGTCATTCAGTTCATTCAGACAGTGGAACAGATTGATGATCCTTTCTGCTGAAGATTCCTCTCTGATCTTCTCCTTAATGTACTGGACTGTTTTCTGAATGCTTTTTGATCTGCTTTCTGTCTGTGTCAGTAGTCTTTGAAATAAAGGATCATTGCGGGTTGCTTTGAGTGTCTGTGTCAGTAGACCTCCTAAGAGAGTTTGAATGGGGTCCAGAGAGAGACCAAGAAGGAATCGGAGAAAAAGGTCCAGGTGTCCATTCTTACTCTGTAAGGCCTGATCCACTGCACTCCTGTGTACCTTAGACAGCTGGACTCTCCAGTAAAGATTTGATTCCTCTGCTCTGAGTACATTTCTGTTCTCATTTACACATGAATGAAACACAAACAAGGCAGCCAGATACTCCTGAATGCTCAGATGCACAAAGCAGTAAACCTTCTCCTGATCCAACCCACACTCCTCTTTAAAGATCTCTGTGCACACCCCAGAGTACACTGAAGCTTCACTGACATCAATGCCACTCTCTCTCAAGTCCTCTTCATAGAATATCAGATTGCCCTTGTCCAGCTGTAGAAAAGCCAGCTGCCCCAGTTTCAGGATGATTTCTGTATCTGACTCTGACATTTTCTTTGGATTTGTCTCATTGGTGCCGTGATACTTCTGATTCTTTACATTAGTCTGAATGAGCAGGAAGTGTGTGTACATTTCAGTCAGAGTTTTGGGCAGATCTCCACTCTCTGCTTCACCCAACATTGTCTCCAGAACAGTAGCAGAAATCCAGCAGAAGACTGGTATGTGACACATGATGTAGAGACTCCTGGATGACTTTATGTGTGAGATAATTCTGCTGGCCTGTTTCTGATCTCTGATTCTCTTCTTAAAGTACTCCTCCTTCTGTGGGTCATTGAACCCTCGTACCTCTGTCACCTGGTGGACGCACTCAGGAGGGATTTGATTGGCTGCTGCTGGTCGGGAGGTGATCCAGAGGAGAGCAGAGGGAAGCAGATTCCCCAGAATGAGTTTGGTCAGCAACACATCCACTGATGATGTCTCCGTTATATCACAGCAGATCTCATTTCTTTGGAAATCTAGAGGAAGTCGACACTCATCCAGGCCATCAAAGATGAACACAACTTCATCACCTTCAACACTTTTGATCTCTTTCAGTTGTGGAAAGTAGTGCATCAGAAGTTGCATCAGGCTGAATTCTCTCTCTTTCTTCAGATTCAGATCTCGGAAAGGAAGAGTGAAGATGAAATCAACGTCCTGATTGGCTTTTCCTTCTGCCCAGTCCAGAATGAACTTCTGCACAGAGACGGTTTTCCCAATGCCAGCGATACCCTTTGTAAGCACAATTCTGGGTTTCTCTTGTCCAGGTAAAGGCTGAAAGATGTCATTGCAGAGGATTGCAGTCTCCTGTGTGGTTTGTCTCTTGTATGCTCTCTCAATCTGTCTGACCTCATGTTCATTATTGACCCCCCCACTCCCCCCTCTGTGATGTAGAGCTCTGTATAGATCTCATTCAGAAGGGTTGGGTGGCCCTGCTTTGCTAAACCTTCAAATATAAATTCAAACTTCCTCTTCAGATCAGTTTTCAGTGTCTGCTGGGCTCTTTTTATGGATTCATCTGTAGAGAGGAAATATGAGCAATAATCATGTTTAAAAAATAACATTTAATAACAGATTTCAAGAAGAAACAGTTAATAAAAATATTTATGCAGTCAGTTTTCACAGTATTTCACACACCTCTCACACAATGTTACACACCTCTCACACAGTGTTACACATCTCTCACACAGTATTACACACCTCGGACACAGCATTAAACACCTCTCACAGTGTTACACACCTCTCACACAGTGTTACACATCTCTCACACAGTATTACACACCTCTCACACAGTATTACACACATCTCACACAGTTACACACCTCTCACAGTGTGTTACATACCTCTCTCAGTGTTACACACCTCTCACACAGCATTAAACACCTCTCACACAGAGTTACACACCTCTCACACAGCATTAAACACCTCTCACACAGTGTTACACACCTCTCACAGTGTGTTACACACCTCTCACACAGAGTTACACACCTCTCACAGTGTGTTACACACCTCTCACACAGAGTTACACACCTCTCACACAGCATTAAACACCTCTCACACAGTGTTACACACCTCTCACAGTGTGTTACACACCTCTCACACAGAGTTACACACCTCTCACAGTGTGTTACACACCTCTCACACAGAGTTACACACCTCTCACACAGAGTTACACACCTCTCACACAGTATTACACACCTCTCACACAGGGTTACACACCTCTCACGCAGTGTGTTACACACCTCTCATACAGCATTACAAAATTCAAATTCAAAATCAAATTCTAAATAACTTTATTTATCCGCTAGGAACTTATTTTGTGTAAAAGCGTCAGTACATATATAACACGTAGCCGGGGACGACAAACACAGAATAGGCAACAAGAATAGCTGAAAACAATTAAAAACAGTTTAAGATAATAAAGTTAAGCGTGCTAACAAATGTCCGTAGAAGAATGGTGATAAGTGAATAAGCTCAAGCCCCAAGCTAGCTCAGGCATTAATGAGTGAGATAGATGTCGGCACAAAGCTTGCCATGGCCCGCTTGGTCCTGAATGTGAGTGACTTGTATCTGTGACCTGAAGGTAGGTGGCTGTATTGGTTGTGTAGTGTGTGTGTGTAGTGTCTGAGGCTATTTGTAGCCCTTTCATTTTAGTCCGTCTGCTGTAGATACTGCTTAAAGGTTCGAGCTCCAGTCCAATGATTTTGCTGCTCATTCTGATAACTGTGTTCAGAGTGCATCTTTCTTCCTGTGTAGCAAGAACCGTTTTGAACCGTCCCGCGAAAGGTTGTATCGATTTTAAGCGTTCTAGCCGCTGTTTGCTGTTTGCGTGGTTTTTAATTAGACCTCGTTGAACACTGATCAAAGTAATTACATTGCTAGTTTGTGTTTGTTCTGCGATTGGCTGTTTCAGATTGTTAGATTGGATAAGCTGATAGTTTCGGAGTATTGTGCTTTTTGATTGATAATAATAATTGATCCGTGCTTGCGAAGTGTCTCACACAGCTGTTAGCCGACTGCAATCAGCTGTGTGCATTTCAAAAGACTAGTGTCTGAGCGACAGCTATATAGACTGAAGTTACAGACTGACTTATCAGAGTGCATCTTTCTTCCTGTGTAGCAAGAACCGTTTTGAACCGTCCCGTGAAAGGTTGTATCGATTTTAAGTGTTCTAGCCGCTGTTTGCTGTTTGCGTGGTTTTTAATTAGACCTCGTTGAACACTGATCAAAGTAATTACATTGGTCATTCTCTGTTCTCCCCCTCTCTGATCTATCCATTACTAGCTTTGAATACCACTCTGTGTTTATCAACCACCCTATTAACCTGTACATTATCGTTGTTTATCGCCCTCCAGGTCCCCTGGGGTGCTTCCTCGATGAGCGTGCCACCCTGATCGGCTTTTTCCCAGAGGACGGCATCCCGCTGATCCTCCTGGGAGACTTCAACATCCATCTAGATGCCTCCCAGTCTGCAGCCTTCCTACCACTTCTCCGCTCCTTTGACCTCACCCTCCAACCCTCCCCCCCCACCCACAAGGCTGGCAACCTCCTAGACCTGGTCTTCCAGAGGAACAGCCCCTGCTCTGATCTCACTGTTACCCCTCTGCATGCCTCTGATCACCACTTAATTTATTTATCTCTTCCTCTTGTTCCACACCGTCCCTCCCCTCCCCACACCCCCACTGTCTCTGTCCGCCATAACCTCTGCTCCCTCTCGCCCTCCTCTCTTGCTCCCTGTGTCACTGCTTCCCCCCCCCCTCTCAACTCCCCATCGACTCAGCATCCGACACCCTGCTCACAGCTCTCTCCACAGCACTTGACTCTCTCTGCCCTCTTGTCTCTAGGCCCACACGCCCATCTCCTCCCTGCCCATGGATGTCCGACGCCCTGCGCACCTCAAGGGCCGGTCTCCGCGCAGCAGAGAGGATGTGGAGAAAATCCAGAGACGCATCAGACCTCTCCTCCTACCAGACTCTCCCAGCGGCGTTCTCTACAGCAGTCACCGCTGCCAAGGTAACCTATATCACACAAAAATTTGCAAACACAGTTCTAACCCCCGTCAATTGTTCTCTATCTTCTCCTCCCTCCTCAGCAAACCCCCTCCTGCTCCTCATTCCTCGTTCACTGCAGACGACTTCGCAGATTTCTTCGATGAGAAGATCGCAGACATCCGCAGCTCCTTCAGCCCCACTCCCCCTCCCCTCACAGACACTGTTTTCCACTCTCTTCCTCTCTCTACCCCTTCTGTGTCCCCCCCCTGTTTCTCCACCTTTTCTCCCCTTTCTCAGACCAATGTATCCCATCTCCTACTCTCCCATCGCCCCACTACTTGTGCCCTCGACCCTATCCCTTCATCTCTCCTCCAGGCAATCACCCCAGATATCCTCCCTTTTGTGACCTCCCTGGTGAACTCCTCCCTGACCTCTGGCTGCTTCCCCTCATCCTTCAAGAGAGCCTACATCACCCCGATCCTGAAAAAACCTATGCTGGACCCCTCCAACATCCAAAACTACAGACCGGTATCTCTTCTTTCCAAAACTATCGAACGTGCTGTTTCTAACCAACTGTCGTCTTTCCTTACCCAGAACAACCTGCTAGACCCCTACCAGTCCGGCTTCAAACCTGGCCACTCAACGGAGACTGCACTCCTCTCCGTCAGCGAGATGCTTCATGCAGCTCGGGCAGCCTCCCTCTCCTCTGTGCTAATACTTCTAGACCTCTCTGCCGCCTTCGACACCGTAGATCACTCCATCCTCCTGTCATCCCTGTCTGCAGCGGGGATCGGCGGCTCTGCCCTGGCCTGGATTGAGTCCTACCTCTTGGAACGCTCCTCCCAGGTTGCCTGGGCTGGTAAAGTATCGGCACCCCGTCCCCTTAACACAGGAGTCCCCCAGGGCTCAGTCCTTGGTCCCCTCCTTTTCTCCACCTACACCAAATCCCTTGGCCCTGTTATCACTGGTCATGGTCTTTCTTACCACTGCTATGCTGACGATACTCAACTCTTTCTCTCCTTCTCACCCTCTGACACTCAGGTATCAGCCCGCATCTCCGCTTGCCTGAGAGACATCCAGAGCTGGATGGACAACCGCCATCTCAAGCTCAATCCTGGCAAGACTGAGCTCATCTACATTCCTGCTCTAACCTCTCCTCCTCTCAATCTCTCTATTTCCCTAGGAGACACTCCACTGACCCCAATGCCTTGTGCCAGAAACCTCGGAGTTGTGATGGACAACAGGCTGTCCCTCTCCGAGAACATCGCAGCAGTAACCCGGGCATGCAGGTTCTTCCTGTACAACATCAGGAGAATCCGCCCCTTCCTCACCACCCACTCAACCCAGCTCCTGGTCCAAGCAATGGTGCTGTCCCGCCTGGACTATTGCAACTTTCTCCTGGCTGGCCTGCCAGCATCGGCCATTAGACCCCTTCAGCTTATCCAGAACGCAGCAGCGCGCCTGGTCTTCAACCTCCCCCGGCACTCCCATGTCACCCCCCTGCTCATTGACCTCCACTGGCTACCGGTGATGGCTCGCATCAAATTCAAAACATTGGTGCTCGCCTTCCAGGCAGTCCGAGGATCTGCCCCTCCATACCTCCAAAAACTAATCAGACCCTACACACCTGCCAGATCCCTGCGTTCCGCCTCCTCAGGACGACTGGTACCCCCCCCCTCTTCATACTAGCACCTGGTCTCGACGTCTGTCTGTCCTGGCCCCACGGTGGTGGAATGAGCTCCCCGTGGAGGTCAGAACAGCAGAAAGTCTGACCGCCTTCAAGCGCAGATTGAAGACTCACCTCTTCAAGCTGCACCTCTCTCCACCCCTCCCTACCTCCCTGTGACTATACTTATTAATGTTGTGTAATTACCCCCCCCCAAAAAAAAAAAAAAAACCCAATCATACTGACTGCGCCTAGTACTTAGATTCGTATTTGCCTTTTTAGGGTTGTTTTTAACGCTCTTGTTCCTAGTTTGAAAATGCACTATGTATGTCGCTCTGGATAATAGCGTCTGCTAAATGTCTATAATGTAATGTAAGGTGGATGTTACTCAAAGCACCAAACCAGGCTGTTATGTTGTAGGTGATGGATTCAATAAAACACCTGTAGAAAGCTAATAGAACTGATTGGTGCACCTGGAGTTTACGGAGTTTCCTCAGAAAGAAGAGGCGTTGCTGACATTTTGAGAAGATGATTTCACTGTTAGGTTTGAAGGTAAGTATGTGGTCAATTGTGATGCCGAGGTATTTGTACGCCTCCACTCTTTCTATAGACACAGTGACACACACCTCTCACACAGTGCTACACACCTCTCACAGAGTGTTACACACCTCTCACACAGCGTATTACACACCTCTCACAGTGTTACACACCTCTCACACAGTGATACACACCTCTCACACAGCGTTACACACCTCTCACACAGTGTTACACACCTCTCACAGTGTTACACACCTATCACAAAGTGTTGCACACCTCTCACACAGTGTTACACACCTCGCACACAGTGTGTTACACACCTCTCACACAGTGTGTTACACACCTCTCACACAGTGTGTTACACACCTCTCTCACAGTGTTGCACACCTCTCACACAGCGTTACACACCTCTCACACAGTGTTACACACCTCTCACACAGTGTTACACACCTCTCACACAGTGTTACACACCTCACACACAGTATTACACACCTCTCACACAGTGTTACACACATCTCACAGTGTTACACACCTCACACACAGTATTACACACCTATCACACAGTGTTACACACCTCTCACACAGTGTTACACACCTCTCACACAGTGTTACACACCTCTCACACAGTGTTACACACCTCTCACACAGTGTTACACACCTCTCACACAGTGTTACACACCTCACACACAGTATTACACACCTCTCACACAGTGTTACACACCTCTCACAGAGTTACACACCTCTCACACAGTGTGTTACACACCTCTCACACAGCGTTACACACCTCTCACACAGTGTTACACACCTCTCACAGTGTTCCACACCTATCACAAAGTGTTGCACACCTCTCACACAGTGTTACACACCTCGCACACAGTGTGTTACACACCTCTCACACAGTGTGTTACACACCTCTCACACAGTGTGTTACACACCTCTCTCACAGTGTTGCACACCTCTCACACAGCGTTACACACCTCTCACACAGTGTTACACACCTCTCACACAGTGTTACACACCTCACACACAGTATTACACACCTCTCACACAGTGTTACACACATCTCACAGTGTTACACACCTCTCACACAGCATTACACACCTATCACACAGTGTTACACACCTCTCACACAGTGTTACACACCTCTCACACAGTGTTACACACCTCACACACAGTATTACACACCTCTCACACAGTGTTACACACCTCTCACAGAGTTACACACCTCTCACACAGTGTGTTACACACCTCTCACACAGCGTTACACACCTCTCACACAGTGTTACACACCTCTCACAGTGTTACACACCTATCACAAAGTGTTGCACACCTCTCACACAGTATTACACACCTCGCACACAGTGTGTTACACACCTCTCACACAGTGTGTTACACACCTCTCACACAGTGTGTTACACACCTCTCTCACAGTGTTGCACACCTCTCTCACATTGTTGCACACCTATCACAGAGTGTTACACACCTCTCACAGTGTTACACACCTCTCACACAGTGTGTTACACACTTCTCACACAGTGTGTTACACACCTCTCAATTAGGCCTATATTGCATCATGAATATAACAAATGATCAGAAAAGTACACTATTGCATTTCAAGGATGAAGGGAAAAACACATTAAAACTGTGAAAATGGGTTTAATTGTCCTTTTACATTTACTTTCTCAGGTTTATGTTGTGGACAGATCCTTCTGGTAAACACTGAAATACTGTCTTCAAATGTCACATGGTCATTTTTAAATCTAGTATTTAATCATGATTGCTCTTTAACCCTGGATACAAACTCAGAACATTATGTCTGATGGGACAGTGGTTTAGTTACTGGATTTTGAGCAGAAGATTCCTGCTTTGAATCTCTCTCAGGGACATTTAATCTCACAGGCATTTGCTGGCTCCCATAATCAATGCTTGATGCTATATTTAATTTAAATGCCTTTGTGTACATGTTGTGTAGAGCGCCATGTTGACAGGGTCGCAAATTTGGCGCCCGTCATGCCCCTTCTAAATTTTTCTACACTTCTTTGGATTGTCAGCTGCCAGGAGCGCAGCACCTGTTCCTGTTCATAAAACACGTGCATAGGCTACACACGCATCTCATCTTCGCCGTAAGATGATCACAAAATTAAGCCATTGTGGCAGGGTGGGTGTGGTTAGCCTCTGCTTGCAGAGAGAGAGTGAGCTGAGTGGCTCTCTGACTCTGCGCCACAGCTGTCATAAGTTAATCAGCGGCTCACGGTAATTCGTTATTGTACAATTAATTGATTGTTTCCCTGATTACTATGACAGTGAGCCTGGGCTTTAAAAGGCGAACCGGCGAATAAACGGCGGCTGGCTAGAGACGGGAGAAGACCGACTGAATGAAAAAGTCCGGAAACCCATAGCCAGCTAAACAGAATCCGTTGGGTGGAAAAATAAAAAACGAAACGTTTTCCCAAGCTCTTCTGTGTCGTGTGAAGCTCTTACCTGAGCAGTGGCACTCGAACTTGTCACAGCCATATTTCTCAAGTTCTGCTTTTGCTGGTATTGTCAAATGTGTCTTCGCTGCAACCAGGGGTTGCGTTAACCGATCATTTTCTGTCATTTACAGATTTTTAGAAACTTTTAGAAAAATACAAATGCCATCTGTCATTTTGACAGATAAAAATATTTCTGCAAATGTTTTAAACACTAACTGACTGCAATAGCCTAAAAAGTAGGCTATCTGTGAACAGTCTATTGTACTTCTAGCCACGCCTTGCTGTGGTGCCGTCATTGTGATTGGCGCTCCTTCTCCCTTCACATTAATTCTAGCGTAGATTCTTCTAGTTATCGAAGTTGCATCTCTCTCTCGCGTGTCATAAATGTAGTCATTTTTGTTTATTTAAATAAATACTTTATTTTAAAGGCAATTGATCGCCCCAATTTTATTTTCAACACTGAATACAGGGAATGAAAACTTTCGTTTTTTGAATAAACATGTTCCGCACTTTGTCGTGTACGTATCGCGGCTGTAAAGCTAACTAATGTCCTGGGCTTTTCACATGTTCTTGTTTCTTCACTTGCACGTCTAATCAGAAAATTATCCGCGCTTATTGTGTCAAGGCTGAAAAAGAATTCCTCTTGGACTTTATAACGGAACGGCTATAGCAACAAATATAACAGAATGTAACAGGCTAATAGTGTTACAGGAAATAACAGAATATTTACCATCATGTCAATTCACACGGGGTTGCTATAACCTGGGGTTATTTATACAGGGCATTTAACAGTTGGTAAAATACGCCGGAATCTTTACTGGCGCGGGTGTGCGCAGTCCGCAAAAGTTAATTACATGCCAGATTCGGACGGGACTAAAATAACGGAGAATTTCCGGTAATAACTACATTACCCCACATCCCCGTAAGACTTATCCTGTCGCAATAAGGCTTGAGTGTTAGTGTGCCTTATTTTGTTAAGAAATAAATTATGGTAAGTTAGCCACTGTTATATTAAATAAATTGAAAACACGCATTCATTTTTTCCCCTGCTGTACCGAAAATGTACCAAACCGTTAAGTCATAAACATTGAAGTGTTCATTAATTTTTCACTTTCACCTTCTAGAGTAAATTTTTATAAATACATTTTTTTGTAGACTAGTCTTATTTATCATCTATCACCACCACCTCGCCATTCAGGTGCAAAAATGTTATCTTGCCTAGAGCGCCATAATGGTTTAGGTTTCTGTATGTAAGATTGTTAATATATAACACTGTATAGGTATGGGGCGTGCCCTACCAAGCCGGAACCTGCCATCCCAATTTTGAAAGTGTGAATGTTATAAATCAGAACATTGTTCTCTGTTAGATTTGTTTGCTAAACTCATTTCTGTACTCTAATGGACACACAGAAGCAATGAGAAAAAACTCTTACTGTGCTGCTCATCTCTCTCCAGTGAGTCGGCGAGATCCTTCTGCTTCATGTTCCTCAGGATGTGGAGTGTGATCTTCAGAGACATCTCACTGCCACAGGTCTCCAGCATCTTCTCCACGATGTACAGAGCCTCAGGATCCTGCTGCTCTCTCTCACTGCATTCTGGGTAATACTGACTCAGGTGGCTCAGAAACAGTTTCAACTTTTCAACCTCCAGCTTCATCAGAGTGCGCAGGAGAGACTGAAATAAACACATGAAGAGGTGTGCTGTATCAGAGTGTGAAATAAACACATGAAGAGGTGTGCTGTATCAGAGTGAAATAAACACATGAAGAGGTGTGCTGTATCAGAGTGTGAAATAAACACATGAAGAGATGTGCTGTATCAGAGTGTGAAATAAACACATGAAGAGGTGTGCTGTATCAGTGTGTAATAAACACACGAAGAGATGTGCTGTATCAGAGTGTGAAATAAACACATGAAGACGTGTGCAGTATCAGAGTGTGTAATAAACACATGAAGAGGTGTGCAGTATCAGAGTGTGTAATAAACACATGAAGAGGTGTGCTGTATCAGAGTGTGAAATAAACACATGAAGAGGTGTGCTGTATCAGAGTGATATAAACACATGAAGATTTGTGCAGTATCAGAGTGTGTAATAAACACATGAAGAGATGTGCTGTATCAGAGTGTGAAATAAACACATGAAGAGATGTGCTGTATCAGAGTGTGAAATAAACACATGAAGAGATGTGCAGTATCAGAGTGTGAAATAAACACATGAAGAGGTGTGCTGTATCAGAGTGTGTAATAAACACATGAAGAGGTGTGCTGTATCAGAGTGTGTAATAAACACAAGAAGCGGTGTGCTGTATCAGAGTGTGAAATAAACACATGAAGAGGTGTGCTGTATCAGAGTGTGTAATAAACACATGAAGAGATGTGCTGTATCAGAGTATGTAATAAACACATGAAGAGGTGTGCTGTATCAGTGTGTGTAATAAACACATGAAGAGATGTGCTGTATCAGAGTGTGAAATAAACACATGAAGAGATGTGCTGTATCAGAGTGTGTAATAAACACATGAAGAGATGTGCTGTATCAGAGTATGTAATAAACACATGAAGAGGTGTGCTGTATCAGAGTACGTAATAAACACATGAAGAGGTGTGCTGTATCAGTGTGTGTAATAAACACATGAAGAGATGTGCTGTATCAGAGTGTGAAATAAACACATGAAGAGATGTGCTGTATCAGAGTGTGAAATAAACACATGAAGAGATGTGCTGTATCAGAGTGTGAAATAAACACATGAAGAGGTGTGCTGTATCAGAGTGTGTAATAAACACATGAAGAGGTGTGCTGTATCAGAGTGTGTAATAAACACAAGAAGCGGTGTGCTGTATCAGAGTGTGAAATAAACACATGAAGAGGTGTGCTGTATCAGAGTGTGTAATAAACACATGAAGAGATGTGCTGTATCAGAGTATGTAATAAACACATGAAGAGGTGTGCTGTATCAGTGTGTGTAATAAACACATGAAGAGATGTGCTGTATCAGAGTGTGAAATAAACACATGAAGAGATGTGCTGTATCAGAGTGTGTAATAAACACATGAAGAGATGTGCTGTATCAGAGTATGTAATAAACACATGAAGAGGTGTGCTGTATCAGAGTATGTAATAAACACATGAAGAGGTGTGCTGTATCAGTGTGTGTAATAAACACATGAAGAGATGTGCTGTATCAGAGTGTGAAATAAACACATGAAGAGATGTGCTGTATCAGAGTGTGTAATAAACACAAGAAGAGGTGTGCTGGATCAGTGTGTAATAAACACACGAAGAGGTGTGCTGTATCAGAGTGTGAAATAAACACATGAAGAGATGTGCTGTATCAGAGTGTGAAATAAACACATGAAGAGGTGTGCTGTATCAGAGTGTGAAATAAACACATGAAGAGATGTGCTGTATCAGAGTGTGTAATAAACACATGAAGAGGTGTGCTGTATCAGAGTGTGAAATAAACACATGAAGAGGTGTGCTGTATCAGTGTGTAATAAACACAGGAAGAGGTGTGCTGTATCAGAGTGTGAAATAAACACATGAAGAGATGTGCTGTATCAGAGTGTGAAATAAAGAGTGTGAAATAAACACATGAAGAGGTGTGCTGTATCAGAGTGTGTAATAAACACATGAAGAGGTGTGCTGTATCAGAGTGTGAAATAAACACATGAAGAGATGTGCTGTATCAGAATGTGAAATAAAGAGTGTGAAATAAACACATGAAGAGGTGTGCTGTATCAGAGTGTGAAATAAAGAGTGTGTAATAAACACATGAAGAGATGTGCTGTATCAGAGTGTGAAATAAACACATGAAGAGATGTGCTGTATCAGAGTGTGTAATAAATACAAGAAGAGGTGTGCTGTATCAGAGTGTGTAATAAACACATGAAGAGGTGTGCTGTATCAGTGTGTAATAAACACACGAAGAGGTGTGCTGTATCAGAGTGTGCAATAAACACATGAAGAGGTGTGCTGTATCAGAGTGTGAAATAAACACATGAAGAGATGTGCTGTATCAGAGTGTGAAATAAACACATGAAGAGATGTGCTGTATCAGAGTGTGTAATAAACACAAGAAGAGGTGTGCTGTATCAGAGTGTGTAATAAACACATGAAGAGGTGTGCTGTATCAGTGTGTAATAAACACACGAAGAGGTGTGCTGTATCAGAGTGTGAAATAAACACATGAAGACGTGTGCAGTATCAGAGTGTGAAATAAACACATGTAGAGGTGTGCTGTATCAGAGTGTGAAATAAACACATGAAGAGGTGTGCTGTATCAGAGTGTGAAATAAACACATGAAGAGGTGTGCTGTATCAGAGTGTGAAATAAACACATGAAGAGGTGTGCTGTATCAGAGTGTGAAATAAACACATGAAGAGATGTGCTGTATCAGAGTGTGAAATAAACACATGAAGAGATGTGCTGTATCAGAGTGTGTAATAAACACAAGAAGAGGTGTGCTGTATCAGAGTGTGTAATAAACACATGAAGAGGTGTGCTGTATCAGTGTGTAATAAACACACAAAGAGGTGTGCTGTATCAGAGTGTGAAATAAACACATGAAGACGTGTGCAGTATCAGAGTGTGTAATAAACACATGAAGAGGTGTGCTGTATCAGAGTGTGAAATAAACACATGAAGAGATGTGCTGTATCAGAATGTGAAATAAAGAGTGTGAAATAAACACATGAAGAGGTGTGCTGTATCAGAGTGTGAAATAAAGAGTGTGTAATAAACACATGAAGAGATGTGCTGTATCAGAGTGTGAAATAAACACATGAAGAGATGTGCTGTATCAGAGTGTGTAATAAATACAAGAAGAGGTGTGCTGTATCAGAGTGTGTAATAAACACATGAAGAGGTGTGCTGTATCAGAGTGTGAAATAAACACATGAAGAGATGTGCTGTATCAGAATGTGAAATAAAGAGTGTGAAATAAACACATGAAGAGGTGTGCTGTATCAGAGTGTGTAATAAACACATGAAGAGGTGTGCTGTATCAGAGTGTGAAATAAACACATGAAGAGATGTGCTGTATCAGAATGTGAAATAAAGAGTGTGAAATAAACACATGAAGAGGTGTGCTGTATCAGAGTGTGAAATAAAGAGTGTGTAATAAACACATGAAGAGATGTGCTGTATCAGAGTGTGAAATAAACACATGAAGAGATGTGCTGTATCAGAGTGTGTAATAAATACAAGAAGAGGTGTGCTGTATCAGAGTGTGTAATAAACACATGAAGAGGTGTGCTGTATCAGTGTGTAATAAACACACGAAGAGGTGTGCTGTATCAGAGTGTGAAATAAACACATGAAGACGTGTGCAGTATCAGAGTGTGTAATAAACACATGAAGAGGTGTGCTGTATCAGAGTGTGAAATAAACACATGAAGAGATGTGCTGTATCAGAGTGTGTAATAAACACAAGAAGAGGTGTGCTGTATCAGAGTGTGTAATAAACACATGAAGAGGTGTGCTGTATCAGTGTGTAATAAACACACGAAGAGGTGTGCTGTATCAGAGTGTGAAATAAACACATGAAGACGTGTGCAGTATCAGAGTGTGAAATAAACACATGTAGAGGTGTGCTGTATCAGAGTGTGAAATAAACACATGAAGAGGTGTGCTGTATCAGAGTGTGAAATAAACACATGAAGAGGTGTGCTGTATCAGAGTGTGAAATAAACACATGTAGAGATGTGCTGTATCAGAGTGTGAAATAAACACATGAAGAGGTGTGCTGTATCAGAGTGTGAAATAAACACATGAAGAGATGTGCTGTATCAGAGTGTGAAATAAACACATGAAGAGATGTGCTGTATCAGAGTGTGTAATAAACACAAGAAGAGATGTGCTGTATCAGAGTGTGTAATAAACACATGAAGAGGTGTGCTGTATCAGTGTGTAATAAACACACGAAGAGGTGTGCTGTATCAGAGTGTGAAATAAACACATGAAGAGGTGTGCTGTATCAGAGTGTGAAATAAACACATGAAGAGGTGTGCTGTATCAGAGTGTGAAATAAACACATGAAGACGTGTGCAGTATCAGAGTGTGAAATAAACACATGTAGAGATGTGCTGTATCAGAGTGTGAAATAAACACATGAAGAGGTGTGCTGTATCAGAGTGTGAAATAAACACATGAAGAGATGTGCTGTATCAGAGTGTGAAATAAACACATGAAGAGATGTGCTGTATCAGAGTGTGTAATAAACACAAGAAGAGGTGTGCTGTATCAGAGTGTGTAATAAACACATGAAGAGGTGTGCTGTATCAGTGTGTAATAAACACACGAAGAGGTGTGCTGTATCAGAGTGTGAAATAAACACATGAAGACGTGTGCAGTATCAGAGTGTGTAATAAACACATGAAGAGGTGTGCTGTATCAGAGTGTGAAATAAACACATGAAGAGGTGTGCTGTATCAGAGTGTGTAATAAACACAAGAAGAGGTGTGCTGTATCAGAGTAACTGAAATAAACACATGAAGAGATGTGCTGTATCAGAGTGTGTAATAAACACAAGAAGAGGTGTGCTGTATCAGTGTGTAATAAACACACGAAGAGGTGTGCTGTATCAGAGTGTGAAATAAACACATGAAGAGATGTGCTGTATCAGAGTGTGTAATAAACACATGAAGAGGTGTGCTGTATCAGAGTGAGAAATAAACACATGAAGAGGTGTGCTGTATCAGTGTGTAATAAACACAGGAAGAGGTGTGCTGTATCAGAGTGTGAAATAAACACATGAAGAGATGTGCTGTATCCGTGTGTAATAAACACAGGAAGAGGTGTGCTGTATCAGAGTGTGAAATAAACACATGAAGAGATGTGCTGTATCAGAGTGTGAAATAAAGAGTGTGAAATAAACACATGAAGAGGTGTGCTGTATCAGAGTGTGTAATAAACACATGAAGAGGTGTGCTGTATCAGAGTGTGAAATAAACACATGAAGAGATGTGCTGTATCAGAGTGTGAAATAAAGAGTGTGAAATAAACACATGAAGAGGTGTGCTGTATCAGAGTGTGAAATAAAGAGTGTGTAATAAACACATGAAGAGATGTGCTGTATCAGAGTGTGAAATAAACACATGAAGAGATGTGCTGTATCAGAGTGTGTAATAAATACAAGAAGAGGTGTGCTGTATCAGAGTGTGTAATAAACACATGAAGAGGTGTGCTGTATCAGTGTGTAATAAACACACGAAGAGGTGTGCTGTATCAGAGTGTGAAATAAACACATGAAGACGTGTGCAGTATCAGAGTGTGTAATAAACACATGAAGAGGTGTGCTGTATCAGAGTGTGAAATAAACACATGAAGAGATGTGCTGTATCAGAGTGTGAAATAAACACATGAAGAGATGTGCTGTATCAGAGTGTGTAATAAACACAAGAAGAGGTGTGCTGTATCAGAGTGTGTAATAAACACATGAAGAGGTGTGCTGTATCAGTGTGTAATAAACACACGAAGAGGTGTGCTGTATCAGAGTGTGAAATAAACACATGAAGACGTGTGCAGTATCAGAGTGTGAAATAAACACATGTAGAGGTGTGCTGTATCAGAGTGTGAAATAAACACATGAAGAGGTGTGCTGTATCAGAGTGTGAAATAAACACATGAAGAGGTGTGCTGTATCAGAGTGTGAAATAAACACATGAAGAGGTGTGCTGTATCAGAGTGTGAAATAAACACATGAAGAGGTGTGCTGTATCAGAGTGTGAAATAAACACATGAAGAGGTGTGCTGTATCAGAGTGTGAAATAAACACATGAAGAGATGTGCTGTATCAGAGTGTGTAATAAACACAAGAAGAGGTGTGCTGTATCAGAGTGTGAAATAAACACATGAAGAGGTGTGCTGTATCAGTGTGTAATAAACACACAAAGAGGTGTGCTGCATAAGAGTGTGAAATAAACACATGAAGACGTGTGCAGTATCAGAGTGTGTAATAAACACATGAAGAGGTGTGCTGTATCAGAGTGTGAAATAAACACATGAAGAGGTGTGCTGTATCAGAGTGTGTAATAAACACAAGAAGAGGTGTGCTGTATCAGAGTAACTGAAATAAACACATGAAGAGGTGTGCTGTATCAGTGTGTAATAAACACACGAAGAGGTGTGCTGTATCAGAGTGTGAAATAAACACATGAAGACGTGTGCAGTATCAGAGTGTGAAATAAACACATGTAGAGGTGTGCTGTATCAGAGTGTGAAATAAACACATGAAGAGGTGTGCTGTATCAGAGTGTGAAATAAACACATGAAGAGGTGTGCTGTATCAGAGTGTGAAATAAACACATGAAGAGGTGTGCTGTATCAGAGTGTGAAATAAACACATGAAGAGATGTGCTGTATCAGAGTGTGTAATAAACACAAGAAGAGGTGTGCTGTATCAGAGTGTGTAATAAACACATGAAGAGGTGTGCTGTATCAGTGTGTAATAAACACATGAAGAGGTGTGCTGTATCAGAGTAACTGAAATAAACACATGAAGAGGTGTGCTGTATCAGAGTGTGATATAAACACATGAAGAGGTGTGCTGTATCAGTGTGAAATAAACACATGAAAGAGGTGTGCTGTATCAGAGTGAAATAAACACATGAAGAGGTGTGCTGTATCAGAGTGTGTAATAAACACATGAAGAGATGTGCTGTATCAGTGTGTGAAATAAACACATGAAGAGGTGTGCTGTATCAGAGTGTGATATAAACACATGAAGAGGTGTGCTGTATCAGTGTGAAATAAACACATGAAAGAGGTGTGCTGTATCAGAGTGAAATAAACACATGAAGAGGTGTGCTGTATCAGAGTGTGAAATAAACACATGAAGAGGTGTGCTGTATCAGAGTGTGTAATAAACACAAGAAGAGGTGTGCTGTATCAGAGTAACTGAAATAAACACATGAAGAGGTGTGCTGTATCAGTGTGTAATAAACACACGAAGAGGTGTGCTGTATCAGAGTGTGAAATAAACACATGAAGAGGTGTGCTGTATCAGTGTGTGAAATAAACACATGAAGAGGTGTGCTGTATCAGTGTGAAATAAACACATGAAAGAGGTGTGCTGTATCAGAGTGTGTAATAAACACATGAAGAGATGTGCTGTATCAGTGTGTGAAATAAACACATGAAGAGGTGTGCTGTATCAGAGTGTGAAATAAACACATGAAGAGGTGTGCTGTATCAGAGTGTGATATAAACACACGAAGAGGTGTGCTGTATGAGAGTGTGATATAAACACATGAAGAGGTGTGCTGTATAAGAGTGTGATATAAACACATGAAGAGGTGTGCTGTATGAGAGTGTGATATAAACACATGAAGAGGTGTGCTGTATAAGAGTGTGATATAAACACATGAAGAGGTGTGCTGTATGAGAGTGTGATATAAACACATGAAGAGGTGTGCTGTATCAGTGTGTGATATAAACACATGAAGAGGTGTGCTGTATCAGTGTGTAATAAACACATGAAGAGGTGTGCTGTATCAGAGTGTGATATAAACACATGAAGAGGTGTGCTGTATCAGAGTAACTGAAATAAACATGAATAATAACCACGATCCTTGCCTAAAGGGTCAGATACTTCTAGGGTTGGAGACTAGATTTATCCATTTTGGAGACTAGATTTAGCTGTAAATTACAATGGAACAGTATGGAACACATGAAAGGTTTCTTCTCCTGACTTATTTTCCCATAGAGTTCAATCAGAAAATAAGTCAGGAGAAACAACCCTTAAAGTGATCCATCCGTATCTACTGCATATCTGACAGCAGAGTGATGGTTTGAGGCTCGTTTGATACCTCAGACCAATGACTTACAGCCATTTTACCAACCATGTGTACCATACTGTTCCAACATAATTTACAGCTAAATCTAGTCCCACCCCACAATTCCTATAAAGGTCCATTCAAATGCAGACGTTATAGTATCGCTTGTAAGAGTACCAGAAAAAAAGATAGGGCGGCAGTGTGGTATAATGGTTAAGGAACTGGGTTTGTAACCGAAAGGTTGCCGGTTCGATTCCCAGGTCGGACACTGCCGTTGTACCCTTGAGCAAGGTACTTCACCTGCATTGCTTCAGTATATATCCAGCTGTATCAATGGATACTATATATAAATGCAAAAAAAAAAAATGCTGTGTAAGTCGCTCTGGATAAGAGCGTCTGCTAAATGCCTATAATGTAATGTAATGTAATATCAAGAGTCTTTTGATGTTGTTGGGTCACAGACATCAGGAAGTCATGGCATGCAATGGATATGCAACCAAATATTAAAAATTATAACTTTATTCTAGATATAAATACAGGATTGCCAATAATTGTGGCACACGTGGTTTTGTTAAAAATAAAAAATTTTGATGAGGGATTTATTTTTCTCATAATAAATTAAAATAAGGGTTGGATTTTTCTCTTTTTCAGTATGAGATTAAGCTAATTCACTGGTGACTTTATTTATAACCCTTTTTACTCATCTTTACCAGGGGTGCCAATAATAGTGGAGGGCACTGAATATAAACTGGATATTTGAAAGAAGATTATTGTACAAAATAACCTATTAAAAACCATTAGAAAAAAGCAGATCTCACCTGTTTTTGGAAAGATAATTTGTCTGAACTCATCTCTTTTAAACAGCTGGACGCCAGTGACCCCTGCTCCCTGTGAACAAATCATAAGATGCAAGAATTCAGTAAACCTCATCCTCTTACTGCAGCTCTAACTCCCAGCACATGGAGACAGAGCTTCCAGTTAACCTCAACCTCTTACTGCAGCTCTAACTCACAGCACATGGAAACAGAGCTTCCAGTTAACCTCATCCTCTTACTGCAGCTCTAACTCACAGCACATGGAGACAGAGCTTCCAGTAAACCTCATCCTCTTACTGCAGCTCTAACTCACAGCACATGGAGACAGAGCTTCCAGTTAACCTCATCCTCTTACTGCAGCTCTAACTCACAGCACATGGAGACAGAGCTTCCAGTTAACCTCATCCTCTTACTGCAGCTCTAACTCACAGCACATGGAGACAGAGCTTCCAGTTAATCTCATCCTCTTACTGCAGCTCTAACTCACAGCACATGGAGACAGAGCTTCCAGTTAACCTCATCCTCCAACTGCAGCTCTAACTCACAGCACATGGACAGAGCTTCCAGTTAATCTCATCCTCCAACTGCAGCTCTAACTCACAGCACATGGACAGAGCTTCCAGTTAACCTCATCCTCCAACTGCAGCTCGAATTCACAGCACATGGAGGCAGAGCTTCCAGTTAACCTCATCCTGTAACTGCAACTCGAACTCACAGCATTCAGTTAACCTCATCCTCTAACTGCAGCTCTAACTTACAGCACATGGAGACAGAGCTTCCAGTTAACCTCATCCTCTTACAGCAGATGGAACTCACAGCACATGGATAGAGCTTCCAGTAAACCTCATCCTCTTACTGCAGCTCTAACTAACAGCACATGGAAACAGAGCTTACAGTAAACCTCATCCTCTTACAGCAGATGTAACTCACAGCACATTGAAACAGAGCTTCCAGTTAACCGCATCCTCTTACTGCAGCTCTAATTCACAGCAAATTGAGACAAAGCTTCCAGTTAACCTCATCCTCTTACAGCAGATGTAACTTACAGCACATGGTGACAGAGCTTCCAGTTAACCTCATCCTCTTACAGCAGATGTAACTCACAGCACATGGATACAGAGCTTCCAGTTAACCTCATCCTCTTACTGCAGCTCTAACTCACAGCAAATAGAGACAGAGCTTTCAGTTAACCTCATCCTCTTACTGCAGCTCTAACTCACAGCACATGGTGACAGAGCTTCCAGTTAACCTCATCTTCTTACAGCAGATGTAACTCACAGCACATGGAGACAGCTTCCCCAGGCATCTCCCTCCTGTTTCTCATGGCTAGTTAAGAGTGTACACATAACAATAGATTAAATGGATCATGTTGACCATAACAAGTGGGAAAATAAGAAAAAATAAGATAAATTAACGGAAACTACTTGATCTGATATTTGGTACTTTAATTGGGAGATCAAGATTGCCCCGAAGCGCAACGGGTAGGAACTGATAATATAACATGTTTATTTTCACCTAATTTGTTATTGGATAAAATAAGATATGACGAAAGGGTGTCACCGCACATTATTAGTGTATAGGCTGGGTAGAGGAGTTATGATATTATATAATCTAGTGTTTGTTTTTGTTAGGGGAACTCCTAATCCTCTGCGTAGGGTAAAGGACCTCCCGTTGGCGTCAGAGATTAATAAAAGGTTAAACTGAATAAGAAGACTCTGCTATTTCCTTCATCTTCTTCTTGAGAATTCTCCAGCTCAAAAACCCATCTCAAATTGAACCTAATGAGGAGAGAGTAAAGGACTTCCCTCCGTAGGAGACAGAGCTTCCAGTTAAAGGATGTCATAGTCATCCGAGTTTCTCAACAAGAGAAAACGCCATCTAAACAGCCCTGAGCCAACATGGTACACCCCAACTAAAACTGAATGTTACATTAAGCACCCCACCTACACCTGAAATCTGCCAGTGAGGAATTATTTAGGAATAATTAAATAGTAAGGGCAAAATAAAGCTGCTTAATTACCTGGAATCACCTGCAACTTTTCCTTTGAAGAAAATTGGATGATCCATTGAATGATCACTCTTCATAGACAGACAGCTGGGTACAGGTGACCCTGCTCGTTCCTCCTGGACACTGCGAACAAAACATGAAGACAGAGCTTCCAGTTAACCTCATCCTCTTCCTGCAGTTCTAACTCACAGTACATAAAGACAGAGCTTCCAGTTAACCTCATCCTCCAACTGCAGCTCTAACTCACAGCACATGGACAGAGCTTCCAGTTAACCTCATCCTCTTACTGCAGCTCTAACTCACAGTATATGGAGACAGAGCTTCCAGTTAACCTCATCCTCTTACTGCAGCTCTAACTCACAGTACATGGAGACAGAGCTTCCAGTTAACCTCATCCTCTTACTGCAGCTCTAACTCACAGCACATGGACAGAGCTTCCAGTTAACCTCATCCTCTTACTGCAGCTCTAACTCACAGTATATGGAGACAGAGCTTCCAGTTAACCTCATCCTCTTACTGCAGCTCTAACTCACAGTACATGGAGACAGAGCTTCCAGTTAACCTCATCCTCTTACTGCAGCTCTAACTCACAGCACATGGATACAGAGCTTTCAGTAAACCTCATCCTCTTACTGCAGCTCTGAGTCACAGCACATGGAGACAAAGCTTCCTGTTAACCTCATCCTCGTATTGCAGCTATAACTCACAGAACATGGAGACAGAGCTTCCTGTTAACCTCATCCTCTTACAGCAGATGGAACTCACAGCACATGGATACAGAGCTTCCTGTTAACCTCATCCTCGTACTGCAGCTATAACTCACAGAACATGGAGACAGAGCTTCCTGTTAACCTCATCCTCGTACTGCAGCTATAACTTACAGCACATGGAGACAGAGCTTCCAGTTAACCTCATCCTCTTACAGCAGATGGAACTCACAGCACATGAAGACAGAGCTTCCAGTTAACCAATCCTCTTACTGCAGCTCTAACTCACAGCACATGGAGACAGAGCTTCCAGTTAACCTCATCCTCCAACTGCAGCTCTAATTCACAGCACATGGAGGCAGAGCTTCCAGTTAACCTCATCCTGTAACTGCAACTCTAACTCACAGCATTCAGTTAACCTCATCCTCTAACTGCAGCTCTAACTTACAGCACATGGAGACAGAGCTTCCAGTAAACCTCATCCTCTTACAGCAGATGGAACTCACAGCACATGGATACAGAGCTTCCAGTTAACCTCATCCTCCAACTGCAGCTCTAACTCACAGCACATGGACAGAGCTTCCAGTTAACCTCATCCTCCAACTGCAGCTCTAATTCACAGCACATGGAGGCAGAGCTTCCAGTTAACCTCATCCTGTAACTGCAACTCTAACTCACAGCATTCAGTTAACCTCATCCTCTAACTGCAGCTCTAACTTACAGCACATGGAGACAGAGCTTCCAGTTAACCTCATCCTCTTACAGCAGATGGAAATCACAGCACATGGATAGAGCTTCCAGTAAACCTCATCCTCTTACTGCAGCTCTAACTAACAGCACATGGAAACAGAGCTTCCAGTAAACCTCATCCTCTTACAGCAGATGTAACTCACAGCACATGGAAACAGAGCTTCCAGTTAACTGCATCCTCTTACTGCAGCTCTAATTCACAGCAAATTGAGACAAAGCTTCCAGTTAACCTCATCCTCTTACAGCAGATGTAACTCACAGCACATGGATACAGAGCTTCCAGTTAACCTCATCCTCTTACTGCAGCTCTAACTCACAGCAAATAGAGACAGAGCTTTCAGTTAACCTCATCCTCTTACTGCAGCTCTAACTCACAGCACATGGTGACAGAGCTTCCAGTTAACCTCATCTTCTTACAGCAGATGTAACTCACAGCACATGAAGACAGAGCTTCCCCAGGCATCTCCCTCCTGTTTCTCATGGCTAGGTAAGAGTGTACACATAACAATAGATGAAATGGATCATGTTGACCATAACAAGTGGGAAAATAAGAAAAAATAAGATAAATTAACGTAAACTACTTGATCTGATATTTGGTACTTTATTTGGTAGATCAAGATTGCCCCGAAGCGCAAAGGGTAGAAACTGGTAATATAACATGTTTATTTTCACCAAATTTGTTATTGGATAAAATAAGATATGACGAAAGGGTGTCACCGCACATTATTGGTGTATTGTCTGGGTAGAGGAGTTATGATATTATATAATCTAGTGTTTGTTTTTGTTAGGGGAACTCCTAATCCTCTGTGTAGGGTAAAGGACCTCCCGTTGGCGTCAGCGATTAATAAAAGGTTAAACTGAATAAGAAGACTCTGCTATTTCCTTCATCTTCTTCTTGAGAATTCTCCAGCTCAAAAACCCATCTCAAATTGAACCTAATGAGGAGAGAGTAAAGGACTTCCCTCCGTAGGAGACAGAGCTTCCAGTTAAAGGATGTCATAGTCATCCGAGTTTCTCAACAAGAGAAAACGCCATCTAAACAGCCCTGAGCTAACATGGTACACCCCAACTAAAACTGAATGTTACATTAAGCACCCCACCTACACCTGAAATCTGCCAGTGAGGAATTATTTAGGAATAATTAAATAGTAATGGCAAAATAAAGCTGTTTAATTACCTGGAATCACCTGCAACTTTTCCTTTGAAGAAAATTGGATGATCCATTGAATGATCACTCTTCATAGACAGACAGCTGGGTACAGGTGACCCTGCTCGTTCCTCCTGGACACTGCGAACAAAACATGAAGACAGAGCTTCCAGTTAACCTCATCCTCCAAGTGCAGCTCTTACTCACAGCACATGGAGTCAGAGATTCCAGTTAACCTCATCCTCTTACTGCAGCTCTAACTCACAGCACATGGAGACAGAGCTTCGAGTAAGCCTCATCCTCTTACTGCAGCTCTAACTCACAGCACATGGACAGAGTTTCCAGTAAACCTCATCCTCTTACTGCAGCTCTAACTCACAGCACATGGAGACAGAGCTTCCAGTTAACCTCATCATCTTCCTGCAGTTCTAACTCACAGTACATGGACAGAGCTTCCAGTTAACCTCATCCTCTTACTGCAGCTCTAACTCACAGCACATGGAGACAGAGCTTCCAGTTAACCTCATCCTCCAACTGCAGCTCTAACTCACAGCACATGGACAGAGCTTCCAGTTAACCTCATCCTCTTACTGCAGCTCTAACTCACAGTACATGGAGACAGAGCTTCCAGTTAACCTCATCCTCTTACTGCAGCTCTAACTCACAGCACATGGAGACAGAGCTTCCAGTAAACCTCATCCTCTTACTGCAGCTCTAAATCACAGTACATGGAGACAGAGCTTCTAGTTAACCTCATCTTCTTACTGCAGCTCTAACTCACAGCACATGGAGACAGAGCTTCCAGTAAACCTCATCCTGTAACTGCAACTCTAACTCACAGCATTCAGTTAACCTCATCCTCTAACTGCAGCTCTAACTTACAGCACATGGAGACAGAGCTTCCAGTTAACCTCATCCTCTTACAGCAGATGGAACTCACAGCACATGGATACAGAGCTTTCAGTAAACCTCATCCTCTTACTGCAGCTCTGAGTCACAGCACATGGAGACAGAGCTTCCTGTTAACCTCATCCTCCAACTGCAGCTCTAACTCACAGCACATGGACAGAGCTTCCAGTTAACCTCATCCTCCAACTGCAGCTCTAATTCACAGCACATGGAGGCAGAGCTTCCAGTTAACCTCATCCTGTAACTGCAACTCTAACTCACAGCATTCAGTTAACCTCATCCTCTAACTGCAGCTCTAACTTACAGCACATGGAGACAGAGCTTCCAGTTAACCTCATCCTCTTACAGCAGATGGAACTCACAGCACATGGATACAGAGCTTTCAGTAAACCTCATCCTCTTACTGCAGCTCTGAGTCACAGCACATGGAGACAGAGCTTCCTGTTAACCTCATCCTCATACTGCAGCTATAACTCACAGAACATGGAGACAGAGCTTCCTGTTAACCTCATCCTCGTACTGCAACTATAACTTACAGCACATGGAGACAGAGCGTCCAGTTATCCTCATCCTCTTACAGCAGATGGAACTCACAGCACATGGATACAGAGCTTTCAGTAAACCTCATCCTCTTACTGCAGCTCTGAGTCACAGCACATGGAGACAGAGCTTCCTGTTAACCTCATCCTCGTACTGCAGCTATAACTCACAGAACATGGAGACAGAGCTTCCTGTTAACCTCATCCTCCAACTGCAGCTCTAACTCACAGCACATGGACAGAGCTTCCAGTTAACCTCATCCTCCAACTGCAGCTCTAATTCACAGCACATGGAGGCAGAGCTTCCAGTTAACCTCATCCTGTAACTGCAACTCTAACTCAGAGCATTCAGTTAACCTCATCCTCTAACTGCAGCTCTAACTTACAGCACATGGAGACAGAGCTTCCAGTAAACCTCATCCTCTTACTGCAGCTCTAACTCACAGTACATAAAGACAGAGCTTCCAGTTATCCTCATCCTCTTACTGCAGCTCTAACTCACAGCACATGGACAGAGCTTCCAGTTAACCTCATCCTCTTACTGCAGCTCTAATTCACAGTACATGGAGACAGAGCTTCCAGTTAACCTCATCATCTTCCTGCAGTTCTAACTCACAGTACATGGACAGAGCTTCCAGTTAACCTCATCCTCTTACTGCAGCTCTAACTCACAGCACATGGAGACAGAGCTTCCAGTTAACCTCATCCTCCAACTGCAGCTCTAACTCACAGCACATGGACAGAGCTTCCAGTTAACCTCATCCTCTTACTGCAGCTCTAACTCACAGTACATGGAGACAGAGCTTCCAGTTAACCTCATCCTCTTACTGCAGCTCTAACTCACAGCACATGGAGACAGAGCTTCCAGTAAACCTCATCCTCTTACTGCAGCTCTAAATCACAGTACATGGAGACAGAGCTTCTAGTTAACCTCATCTTCTTACTGCAGCTCTAACTCACAGCACATGGAGACAGAGCTTCCAGTAAACCTCATCCTGTAACTGCAACTCTAACTCACAGCATTCAGTTAACCTCATCCTCTAACTGCAGCTCTAACTTACAGCACATGGAGACAGAGCTTCCAGTAAACCTCATCCTCTTACTGCAGCTCTAACTCACAGTACATAAAGACAGAGCTTCCAGTAAACCTCATCCTCTTACTGCAGCTCTAACTCACAGCACATGGACAGAGCTTCCAGTTAACCTCATCCTCTTACTGCAGCTCTAATTCACAGTACATGGAGACAGAGCTTCCAGTTAACCTCATCATCTTCCTGCAGTTCTAACTCACAGTACATGGACAGAGCTTCCAGTTAACCTCATCCTCTTACTGCAGCTCTAACTCACAGCACATGGACAGAGCTTCCAGTTAACCTCATCCTCCAACTGCAGCTCTAACTCACAGCACATGGACAGAGCTTCCAGTTAACCTCATCCTCTTACTGCAGCTCTAACTCACAGTACATGGAGACAGAGCTTCCAGTTAACCTCATCCTCTTACTGCAGCTCTAACTCACAGTACATGGAGACAGAGCTTCCAGTTAACCTCATCCTCTTACTGCAGCTCTAACTCACAGTACATGGAGACAGAGCTTCCAGTTAACCTCATCCTCTTACTGCAGCTCTAACTCACAGCACATGGAGACAGAGCTTCCAGTAAACCTCATCTTCTTACTGCAGCTCTAACTCACAGCACATGGAGACAGAGCTTCCAGTAAACCTCATCCTGCAACTGCAACTCTAACTCACAGCATTCAGTTAACCTCATCCTCTAACTGCAGCTCTAACTTACAGCACATGGAGACAGAGCTTCCAGTTAACCTCATCCTCTTACAGCAGATGGAACTCACAGCACATGGATACAGAGCTTTCAGTAAACCTCATCCTCTTACTGCAGCTCTGAGTCACAGCACATGGAGACAGAGCTTCCTGTTAATCTCATCCTCCAACTGCAGCTATAATTCACAGCACATGGAGGCAGAGCTTCCAGTTAACCTCATCCTGTAACTGCAACTCTAACTCACAGCATTCAGTTAACCTCATCCTCTAACTGCAGCTCTAACTTACAGCACATGGAGACAGAGCTTCCAGTTAACCTCATCCTCTTACAGCAGATGGAACTCACAGCACATGGATACAGAGCTTTCAGTAAACCTCATCCTCTTACTGCAGCTCTGAGTCACAGCACATGGAGACAGAGCTTCCTGTTAAACTCATCCTCGTACTGCAGCTATAACTCACAGAACATGGAGACAGAGCTTCCTGTTAACCTCATCCTCGTACTGCAGCTATAACTCACAGGACATGGAGACAGAGCTTCCAATAAACCTCATCCTCTTACTGCAGCTCTAGCTCACAGCATATGGATACAGAGCTTTCAGTAAACCTCATCCTCTTACTGCAGCTCTGAGTCACAGCACATGGAGACAGAGCTTCCTGTTAACCTCATCCTCGTACTGCAGCTATAACTCACAGAACATGGAGACAGAGCTTCCTGTTAACCTCATCCTCCAACTGCAGCTCTAACTCACAGCACATGGACAGAGCTTCCAGTTAACCTCATCCTCCAACTGCAGCTCTAATTCACAGCACATGGAGGCAGAGCTTCCAGTTAACCTCATCCTGTAACTGCAACTCTAACTCACAGCATTCAGTTAACCTCATCCTCTAACTGCAGCTCTAACTTACAGCACATGGAGACAGAGCTTCCAGTAAACCTCATCCTCTTACTGCAGCTCTAACTCACAGTACATAAAGACAGAGCTTCCAGTTAACCTCATCCTCTTACTGCAGCTCTAACTCACAGCACATGGACAGAGCTTCCAGTTAACCTCATCCTCTTACTGCAGCTCTAATTCACAGTACATAAAGACAGAGCTTCCAGTTAACCTCATCCTCTTACTGCAGCTCTAACTCACAGCACATGGACAGAGCTTCCAGTTAACCTCATCCTCCAACTGCAGCTCTAACTCACAGCACATGGACAGAGCTTCCAGTTAACCTCATCCTCCAACTGCAGCTCTAATTCACAGCACATGGAGGCAGAGCTTCCAGTTAACCTCATCCTGTAACTGCAACTCTAACTCACAGCATTCAGTTAACCTCATCCTCTAACTGCAGCTCTAACTTACAGCACATGGAGACAGAGCTTCCAGTTAACCTCATCCTCTTACAGCAGATGGAACTCACAGCACATGGATACAGAGCTTTCAGTAAACCTCATCCTCTTACTGCAGCTCTGAGTCACAGCACATGGAGACAGAGCTTCCTGTTAAACTCATCCTCGTACTGCAGCTATAACTCACAGAACATGGAGACAGAGCTTCCTGTTAACCTCATCCTCGTACTGCAGCTATAACTCACAGGACATGGAGACAGAGCTTCCAATAAACCTCATCCTCTTACTGCAGCTCTAACTCACAGCATATGGAGACAGAGCTTCCAGTTAACCTCATCCTCGTAGTGTAGCTCTAACTCACAGCACATGGTGACAGAGCTTCCAGTTAACCTCATCCTCTTACTGCAGCTCTAACTCACAGCACATGGTGACAGAGCTTCCAGTTAACCTCATCTTCTTACAGCAGATGTAACTCACAGCACATGGAGACAGAGCTTCCAGTTAACCAATCCTCTTACTGCAGCTCTAACTCACAGCACATGGAAACAGAGCTTCCAGTAAACCTCATCCTCTTACAGCAGATGTAACTTACAGCACATGGTGACAGAGCTTCCAGTTAACCTCATCTTCTTACAGCAGATGTAACTCACAGCACATGGAGACAGAGCTTCCAGTTAACCAATCATCTTACTGCAGCTCTAACTCACAGCACATGGAGACAGAGCTTCAAGTTAACCTCATCCTCTTCCTGCAGTTCTAACTCACAGTACATAAAGACAGAGCTTCCAGTTAACCTCATCTTCTTACTGCAGATCTAACTCACAGCACATGGAGACAGAGCTTCCAGTTAACCTCATCCTCTTACTGCAGCTCTAACTCACAGCACATGGACAGAGCTTCCAGTTAACCTCATCCTCTTACTGCAGCTCTAACTCGCAGCACATGGAGACAGAGCTTCCAGTTAACCTCATCCTCCAACTGCAGCTCTAACTCACAGCACATGGACAGAGCTTCCAGTTAACCTCATCCTCTTACTGCAGCTCTAACTCACAGTACATGGAGACATAGCTTCCAGTTAACCTCATCCTCTTACTGCAGCTCTAACTCACAGTACATGGAGACAGAGCTTCCAGTTAACCTCATCCTCTTACTGCAGCTCTAACTCACAGCACATGGAGACAGAGCTTCTAGTTAACCTCATCTTCTTACTGCAGCTCTAACTCACAGCACATGGAGACAGAGCTTCCAGTAAACCTCATCCTCTTACTGCAGCTCTAACTCACAGTACATGGAGACAGAGCTTCTAGTTAACCTCATCTTCTTACTGCAGCTCTAACTCACAGCACATGGAGACAGAGCTTCCAGTAAACCTCATCCTGTAACTGCAACTCTAACTCACAGCATTCAGTTAACCTCATCCTCTTACAGCAGATGGAACTCACAGCACATGGATACAGAGCTTTCAGTAAACCTCATCCTCTTACTGCAGCTCTGAGTCACAGCACATGGAGACAGAGCTTCCTGTTAAACTCATCCTCGTACTGCAGCTATAACTCACAGAACATGGAGACAGAGCTTCCTGTTAACCTCATCCTCGTACTGCAGCTATAACTCACAGGACATGGAGACAGAGCTTCCAATAAACCTCATCCTCTTACTGCAGCTCTAGCTCACAGCATATGGATACAGAGCTTTCAGTAAACCTCATCCTCTTACTGCAGCTCTGAGTCACAGCACATGGAGACAGAGCTTCCTGTTAACCTCATCCTCGTACTGCAGCTATAACTCACAGAACATGGAGACAGAGCTTCCTGTTAACCTCATCCTCCAACTGCAGCTCTAACTCACAGCACATGGACAGAGCTTCCAGTTAACCTCATCCTCCAACTGCAGCTCTAATTCACAGCACATGGAGGCAGAGCTTCCAGTTAACCTCATCCTGTAACTGCAACTCTAACTCACAGCATTCAGTTAACCTCATCCTCTAACTGCAGCTCTAACTTACAGCACATGGAGACAGAGCTTCCAGTAAACCTCATCCTCTTACTGCAGCTCTAACTCACAGTACATAAAGACAGAGCTTCCAGTTAACCTCATCCTCTTACTGCAGCTCTAACTCACAGCACATGGACAGAGCTTCCAGTTAACCTCATCCTCTTACTGCAGCTCTAATTCACAGTACATAAAGACAGAGCTTCCAGTTAACCTCATCCTCTTACTGCAGCTCTAACTCACAGCACATGGACAGAGCTTCCAGTTAACCTCATCCTCCAACTGCAGCTCTAACTCACAGCACATGGACAGAGCTTCCAGTTAACCTCATCCTCCAACTGCAGCTCTAATTCACAGCACATGGAGGCAGAGCTTCCAGTTAACCTCATCCTGTAACTGCAACTCTAACTCACAGCATTCAGTTAACCTCATCCTCTAACTGCAGCTCTAACTTACAGCACATGGAGACAGAGCTTCCAGTTAACCTCATCCTCTTACAGCAGATGGAACTCACAGCACATGGATACAGAGCTTTCAGTAAACCTCATCCTCTTACTGCAGCTCTGAGTCACAGCACATGGAGACAGAGCTTCCTGTTAAACTCATCCTCGTACTGCAGCTATAACTCACAGAACATGGAGACAGAGCTTCCTGTTAACCTCATCCTCGTACTGCAGCTATAACTCACAGGACATGGAGACAGAGCTTCCAATAAACCTCATCCTCTTACTGCAGCTCTAACTCACAGCATATGGAGACAGAGCTTCCAGTTAACCTCATCCTCGTAGTGTAGCTCTAACTCACAGCACATGGTGACAGAGCTTCCAGTTAACCTCATCCTCTTACTGCAGCTCTAACTCACAGCACATGGTGACAGAGCTTCCAGTTAACCTCATCTTCTTACAGCAGATGTAACTCACAGCACATGGAGACAGAGCTTCCAGTTAACCAATCCTCTTACTGCAGCTCTAACTCACAGCACATGGAAACAGAGCTTCCAGTAAACCTCATCCTCTTACAGCAGATGTAACTTACAGCACATGGTGACAGAGCTTCCAGTTAACCTCATCTTCTTACAGCAGATGTAACTCACAGCACATGGAGACAGAGCTTCCAGTTAACCAATCATCTTACTGCAGCTCTAACTCACAGCACATGGAGACAGAGCTTCAAGTTAACCTCATCCTCTTCCTGCAGTTCTAACTCACAGTACATAAAGACAGAGCTTCCAGTTAACCTCATCTTCTTACTGCAGATCTAACTCACAGCACATGGAGACAGAGCTTCCAGTTAACCTCATCCTCTTACTGCAGCTCTAACTCACAGCACATGGACAGAGCTTCCAGTTAACCTCATCCTCTTACTGCAGCTCTAACTCGCAGCACATGGAGACAGAGCTTCCAGTTAACCTCATCCTCCAACTGCAGCTCTAACTCACAGCACATGGACAGAGCTTCCAGTTAACCTCATCCTCTTACTGCAGCTCTAACTCACAGTACATGGAGACATAGCTTCCAGTTAACCTCATCCTCTTACTGCAGCTCTAACTCACAGTACATGGAGACAGAGCTTCCAGTTAACCTCATCCTCTTACTGCAGCTCTAACTCACAGCACATGGAGACAGAGCTTCTAGTTAACCTCATCTTCTTACTGCAGCTCTAACTCACAGCACATGGAGACAGAGCTTCCAGTAAACCTCATCCTCTTACTGCAGCTCTAACTCACAGTACATGGAGACAGAGCTTCTAGTTAACCTCATCTTCTTACTGCAGCTCTAACTCACAGCACATGGAGACAGAGCTTCCAGTAAACCTCATCCTGTAACTGCAACTCTAACTCACAGCATTCAGTTAACCTCATCCTCTTACAGCAGATGGAACTCACAGCACATGGATACAGAGCTTTCAGTAAACCTCATCCTCTTACTGCAGCTCTGAGTCACAGCACATGGAGACAGAGCTTCCTGTTAAACTCATCCTCGTACTGCAGCTATAACTCACAGAACATGGAGACAGAGCTTCCTGTTAACCTCATCCTCGTACTGCAGCTATAACTCACAGGACATGGAGACAGAGCTTCCAATAAACCTCATCCTCTTACTGCAGCTCTAGCTCACAGCATATGGATACAGAGCTTTCAGTAAACCTCATCCTCTTACTGCAGCTCTGAGTCACAGCACATGGAGACAGAGCTTCCTGTTAACCTCATCCTCGTACTGCAGCTATAACTCACAGAACATGGAGACAGAGCTTCCTGTTAACCTCATCCTCCAACTGCAGCTCTAACTCACAGCACATGGACAGAGCTTCCAGTTAACCTCATCCTCCAACTGCAGCTCTAATTCACAGCACATGGAGGCAGAGCTTCCAGTTAACCTCATCCTGTAACTGCAACTCTAACTCACAGCATTCAGTTAACCTCATCCTCTAACTGCAGCTCTAACTTACAGCACATGGAGACAGAGCTTCCAGTAAACCTCATCCTCTTACTGCAGCTCTAACTCACAGTACATAAAGACAGAGCTTCCAGTTAACCTCATCCTCTTACTGCAGCTCTAACTCACAGCACATGGACAGAGCTTCCAGTTAACCTCATCCTCTTACTGCAGCTCTAATTCACAGTACATAAAGACAGAGCTTCCAGTTAACCTCATCCTCTTACTGCAGCTCTAACTCACAGCACATGGACAGAGCTTCCAGTTAACCTCATCCTCCAACTGCAGCTCTAACTCACAGCACATGGACAGAGCTTCCAGTTAACCTCATCCTCCAACTGCAGCTCTAATTCACAGCACATGGAGGCAGAGCTTCCAGTTAACCTCATCCTGTAACTGCAACTCTAACTCACAGCATTCAGTTAACCTCATCCTCTAACTGCAGCTCTAACTTACAGCACATGGAGACAGAGCTTCCAGTTAACCTCATCCTCTTACAGCAGATGGAACTCACAGCACATGGATACAGAGCTTTCAGTAAACCTCATCCTCTTACTGCAGCTCTGAGTCACAGCACATGGAGACAGAGCTTCCTGTTAAACTCATCCTCGTACTGCAGCTATAACTCACAGAACATGGAGACAGAGCTTCCTGTTAACCTCATCCTCGTACTGCAGCTATAACTCACAGGACATGGAGACAGAGCTTCCAATAAACCTCATCCTCTTACTGCAGCTCTAACTCACAGCATATGGAGACAGAGCTTCCAGTTAACCTCATCCTCGTAGTGTAGCTCTAACTCACAGCACATGGTGACAGAGCTTCCAGTTAACCTCATCCTCTTACTGCAGCTCTAACTCACAGCACATGGTGACAGAGCTTCCAGTTAACCTCATCTTCTTACAGCAGATGTAACTCACAGCACATGGAGACAGAGCTTCCAGTTAACCAATCCTCTTACTGCAGCTCTAACTCACAGCACATGGAAACAGAGCTTCCAGTAAACCTCATCCTCTTACAGCAGATGTAACTTACAGCACATGGTGACAGAGCTTCCAGTTAACCTCATCTTCTTACAGCAGATGTAACTCACAGCACATGGAGACAGAGCTTCCAGTTAACCAATCATCTTACTGCAGCTCTAACTCACAGCACATGGAGACAGAGCTTCAAGTTAACCTCATCCTCTTCCTGCAGTTCTAACTCACAGTACATAAAGACAGAGCTTCCAGTTAACCTCATCTTCTTACTGCAGATCTAACTCACAGCACATGGAGACAGAGCTTCCAGTTAACCTCATCCTCTTACTGCAGCTCTAACTCACAGCACATGGACAGAGCTTCCAGTTAACCTCATCCTCTTACTGCAGCTCTAACTCGCAGCACATGGAGACAGAGCTTCCAGTTAACCTCATCCTCCAACTGCAGCTCTAACTCACAGCACATGGACAGAGCTTCCAGTTAACCTCATCCTCTTACTGCAGCTCTAACTCACAGTACATGGAGACATAGCTTCCAGTTAACCTCATCCTCTTACTGCAGCTCTAACTCACAGTACATGGAGACAGAGCTTCCAGTTAACCTCATCCTCTTACTGCAGCTCTAACTCACAGCACATGGAGACAGAGCTTCTAGTTAACCTCATCTTCTTACTGCAGCTCTAACTCACAGCACATGGAGACAGAGCTTCCAGTAAACCTCATCCTCTTACTGCAGCTCTAACTCACAGTACATGGAGACAGAGCTTCTAGTTAACCTCATCTTCTTACTGCAGCTCTAACTCACAGCACATGGAGACAGAGCTTCCAGTAAACCTCATCCTGTAACTGCAACTCTAACTCACAGCATTCAGTTAACCTCATCCTCTTACAGCAGATGGAACTCACAGCACATGGATACAGAGCTTTCAGTAAACCTCATCCTCTTACTGCAGCTCTGAGTCACAGCACATGGAGACAGAGCTTCCTGTTAACCTCATCCTCGTACTGCAGCTATAACTCACAGAACATGGAGACAGAGCTTCCTGTTAACCTCATCCTCGTACTGCAGCTATAACTTACAGCACATGGAGACAGAGCTTCCAGTTATCCTCATCCTCTTACAGCAGATGGAACTCACAGCACATGGATACAGAGCTTTCAGTAAACCTCATCCTCTTACTGCAGCTCTGAGTCACAGCACATGGAGACAGAGCTTCCTGTTAACCTCATCCTCGTACTGCAGCTATAACTCACAGAACATGGAGACAGAGCTTCCTGTTAACCTCATCCTCCAACTGCAGCTCTAACTCACAGCACATGGACAGAGCTTCCAGTTAACCTCATCCTCCAACTGCAGCTCTAATTCACAGCACATGGACAGAGCTTCCAGTTAACCTCATCCTGTAACTGCAACTCTAACTCACAGCATTCAGTTAACCTCATCCTCTAACTGCAGCTCTAACTTACAGCACATGGAGACAGAGCTTCCAGTAAACCTCATCCTCTTACTGCAGCTCTAACTCACAGTACATAAAGACAGAGCTTCCAGTTAACCTCATCTTCTTACAGCAGATGTAACTTACAGCACATGAAGACAGAGCTTCCCCAGGCATCTCCCTCCTGTTTCTCATGGCTAGGTAAGAGTGTACACATAACAATAGATGAAATGGATCATGTTGACCATAACAAGTGGGAAAATAAGAAAAAATAAGATAAATTAACGGAAACTACTTGATCTGATATTTGGTACTTTATTTGGTCGATCAAGATTGCCCCGAAGCGCAAAGGGTAGAAACTGGTAATATTACATGTTTATTTTCACCTAATTTGTTATTGGATAAAATACGATATGATAAAAGGGTGTCACCGAACATTATTGGTGTATTGGCTGGGTAGAGGAGTTATGATATTATATAATCTAGTGTTTGTTTTTGTTAGGGGAACTCCTAATCCTCTGTGTAGGGTAAAGGACCTCCCGTTGGCGTCAGCGATTAATAAAAGGTTAAACTGAATAAGAAGACTCTGCTATTTCCTTCATCTTCTTCTTGAGAATTCTCCAGCTCAAAAACCCATCTCAAATTGAACCTAATGAGGAGAGAGTAAAGGACTTCCCTCCGTACACTGTAAAAAGTAATTCAGTGGTACTGTCCATATTACTTTATTTTAAAAAGTATATTTGTTCCAATAAATTAATTTCCCTTTCTTTTTGTGTTTTTTTAAGTTATACACAACTAAAAAGCATGAGTATTTTAGTAACTTATTATTTTCGATAAATACACTCTGTAAAATCTATTTACATTGATTTCATTGAACTTAACAATACATTGATTTAACAAAACTCAATTTAAGGGTTTATATCAAACGTAATACGTCATGACCCGCCCACAATGCAGCGACGAGACGACGACGACGACGAGGAGAACGGCATTTCTGTTCTCCCACCTGTTGTTCGTGCCGTAATTGTGTTCCTGGCCAAAGCTTCACGAAACACATGTAAGTAACCATTTGAATGGCTTAAAGTTAGATTTTACCCGAATAAGCATGATTGTATTGCACTATCTAACTTTATTCTAATGCAAAAAGGATCGCTCGGTTTCCTCCATCGTGTTTGACACAAGCGCCATTTTCCTCATTTTCGGGCGCCAAGTGTTATCGAATGTGCTGTAATTTGAAACAACTATAGCTAACGTTACAAAGTAGCCTGATGCTTTTTTGCCAAAAGCCGTTTTCTTTGTGGGTATGAACAACAACAATCCCATCGTGCGTTTCTCGGGCTTTTCAAATAAATGAGCTATTCTTCGTTTGCCCCAATGCCTGGATCTTCGGTGGCAGTGTAACATTAGCTAGCCTAGTTGTTAAAACATTTCATTGATGGTGAAAGCAGGTATGTTTGGGTTGTTGACTGTCGGCTGTAAAGTCTCGGTGAATGTGAATTATTCAGTCTCAAACCACTTGTATGAAATTACTCATGACGCAGGTTTAAGGAGAAAATAAAGTTAAATTACTGCCTCTCTAAATTCTAGCTAATGTTAGACCACATCCGTTAACTGCTGGCTTTATAGGCTGTTAGCCCTGCGTGGACCCCGTGCGAAAGATTTGGATATGCTAAAAATCGATTTAATGGTGCAAAGGCTTGTTGATTTTGCCTCTCTTTTTCCCTCAAGTTTAAGTTAACAGACATAGCCTACAGCTGCCTGTCAAAACGAGACTAAATGTAGGTTGTGAAGTGTAAAGGCCCATTCACACTTAGCTAGTCGAAAACTAACGACGACGATATTCTGTTGCTCAATCATCCACGCTGCACTATCGTCTTTCGGCGCCGAGTTTTCAGAGTAAAATGGAGGAAGATTACCAATTAGCTTTTACTTTACTCGCTATCTAAAGCAAATAAGTCCCCCAAAAAGGGGACTTAATATTTCTCCGTAATATGGAAGTGGTATTAATAAAGGACGAGTTTCTTTTTGAAACCGCTGTAAATTGGTGTTTTGACACTTATCCACTTTTTAATGTCGGTCTGTGTTCGGAGGCTATGAGGTGAAACTTAGGTTGACAAGTGTGGTTTATTTAAACAAACGTAACTGTGACTTGTAAAGAATGTTAAAGATCCAAGCAAACTTGTTGAATCGATGTAGTCTAACCAATATGCACACTCCACTGACACGGTCTAAAAATGTATAATAATTCTTCATGAGACATTAACCAATTTCCCACTATTGAGATCACTGTAAATAATCAAGGGGCCAGATTTTGGTTCTCAACCTTAGCACCGGAAGCCACCTAGTGTCCTCTGTTGATGTTTAAATTCGCTCCACTGGGATCCATTCATTTTTGACGGCAAACATTTTTTTTTCCACTCATACTGATGTTCATTCTTAGCATTATTAAACAAACAAAAAATCACTTATTTGTCCGAGGTAAATATATATATATATTTTTTAAAACAGAATTTTTTTTTTAGGTTAAATTTGCACTTCCCTTGTTGCCACATGCCTAATCACATGTGCAACAAGAGAAACGCAGATTGGACCTGAATAAATAATAGTATAAAAATCATGTCTGTGTGTTAAAAAATAATGTACATCAGAATTTTTTTTTGTATTATGTTAAGAATGAACATCAATATGAGTGGAATTATGTTTTATTCATTTATTTTTTTGCTGTCAAAAATGAACGGATCCCAATGGGGACATTGGCTTCTTGAGCGAATTTATACATGTCAACGGAGGGCACTAGGTTGCTCCCCATTGGTTTCTAAGGGACTCACCGTTTCTACATTTTATATACTACAAGTAAATACACCTTAAAATAGCTTCAGAAATAAGTTCCCTTGAAAGTGACGCCATTACTGCAGTGAGCTACCGAATTCTTCCCACCCTTTCCTTTTTAAGAACTTTATTTTGATTGGTTAAAATTTATCGTGGCGACTGCATTGAAAAAAGTGGTGTGAAATGGAGCCAAGAATAATGTTTGTTGCAAATGAATACCATATGCCTAAATTTAATGTGATATATTTGTCTGAACTTTCTTGATACATTTTTAAACCATTTGTTTAAGTGAAGAGAAATTACAGATTTTCTTGACTAAATGGTTATTTGCATTAACACCCCCCCCCCCTCCTGATATTTTCATAAATTCTCTCTTCTTCAGAAAGGCATCAGATCTACTTGGAGGAGCAATTCACCTACCCTGTGCCTCATTTAGGTTCACATCAGGTAAGCCCTTAAGTAGATCTGACTAATGTAAAGGTTATAGAGGTTTTTTGTGTCAAACTGTTGTCATTTACATGATGAATTAAGGTATCCAAAACATAGCTAGTTTTATGGGGAAAAATTGTAATCTTAAGGGCTTTCAGCATGTTTATATCCAAGAGGCTTATGATAACCATACCTTTTGTACATTTTCAATGACAGATGGGGTGGCCCTGCAAATTATGCAGCACTGCTGTACCAACAAAGACTGACATTTTAAAGCATTATAGGCTGCATCATGGAACCTTTGGACACAGCCATGCCTTGCCTTGTATACATATAGACTGCCCATGCTCATTTAAAAACTGGAGTGCCCTCCGCTGTCATTTGTCAAGACACCATCCAGAAGTTAACTCGCTTAACTCACCACAAGTAACTCTTTTGTTCACCTGCCTATTTTGTCAAACACCTGGATTCCCTAGTGAAAAGGATTTTTTTGAACACATAGGGCATCATCTGAAGAATAACGAGACTGTAAAGTGTGTCTTTACAGGGTGCGATCACCAAACAAATGTTTATGGGACTTTTGCGACACACAAACACAGGAAGCATACTCCACATACTTCACAGGATTTCAAACCAGGCATTATCTGTCAAAGGCAGTTAACAGAACCAGAGGAAGGACTTGATTTTGAAGCCTCTGTAGAGGATAATGATCACTATGATGCTAATTGTGAAGTCAGTAGCTCAGATGTACAGTATAAAAAGGAAGATGAAAGCAATGTGGTTGTAGAGTATATAGCATCCCTCTTGTTGAAATTAGAAAGTGTTCATAATGTTTCAGTTCGGTGCATTAATGAATTGGTAGATGATCTTCACTTCATAACAAGTTCTGCACCCATAACTCTAATTAGAGATATTGTTGTTTCTCATTTAAACAGAAATAACCAAACCATTGATGACACGTTTGTTACATCTCTAGTGGAAGAATTGTGCAAATCCAATCCCCTAAGCATAGCACTTAGTGCCAGTGGTCCTCTTTCATCATCATTTAGGAGACAACAGTATTATAAAGAAAAATTTGAAGTTGTTGATCCTGTTGAATACATCCTTGAACCAAATGAGAAGAGAAGTTTCCAGTATGTCCCAGTTCTTCAATCCTTGGTTCAGATTTTGGCTAAAGAAAATATTAGAGAAAAAGTTCTGAGTAAAGTACAGGACCAGTCATCTACCAAATATCGATCATATCGTGATGGTACAGTCTATAAAGAAAATTCATTTTATTCCGAAGAGCTACGAATTGCACTTGTACTGTATGTGGATGACTTTGAGGTTTGTAACCCACTGGGAACATCAAGAAGAAAACATAAAATTACAGCTGTATACTGGGTGTTTGGCAACATCCCTAACTCCTCTCAATCTACTCTTAACTCCGTATACCTGGCTCTTTTATGCAAAGCAGTTGACATCAAAAGATTTGGCTATGCTGAAGTGCTTGCCCCTTTGTTAAAAGACATTGCTATCTTGGAGCGTGAAGGCGTCTACATTTCCACTGTTGGACAAAATGTGAAAGGCACTGTGCTTTGTGTAGTCGCCGATAATCTTGGGGCACACTCAATTTGTGGACTTGTGGAAAGTTTTAATGGACCATTCATTTGCAGATTTTGCCTTGGAGAGCGATCAGAATTTAAACGAAAGGAGGTGAGGTCGGGTACATTTCCTGCTCGTACCAAAAAGGAATATTCCACTCATATATTGGCTGTTAAAGAAAACCCTGCTTTGACACACTGTTACGGTGTAAAAAAGGCTTGCCCATTGACTGAAAATCTGAGCTACTTCCACTGGCTACCCACCTGACATATTGCATGACATTTTTGAAGGCATTGTTCCCTTGGAATTGGGTCTTGGCTTCAAAGTTTTCATTTCAAAGAAATATTTCACGTTCAGTGAACTTAACAGTGCCATCGCGCAGTTTCCCTATAAATGGGCTGACAAAACAAATAGTCCTCAGCCAGTGCCTGCAACCTTCTCCTCAAAAAAGAAAATTGGAGGAAACGCGCATGAAAATTGGGCCCTCATACGACTGCTGCCATTCATTATTGGTCATAAAATACCTTTGAATGATCCAGCCTGGCTTCTGCTTATGTCTTTAAAAGACATTATTGAACTAGTTGTTGCCCCAGTCCATAACGAAGAAAGCATTGCGTATCTTGATTCAAAAATTTCCGAACACCGACACCGATTCCAAGAAGTTTTTCCTAATGAAGAGCTAATCCCAAAGCACCACTTTTTAGAACATTATCCTGCATTAATAAAAGCTTTTGGACCTGTGATTGATTTCTGGACAATGAGGTTTGAAGGAAAACACAGCCAATTTAAACGGATTGTGAGGCATACTGGCAACTTTAAGAACATAATCCTATCCCTGGCTACAAAGCATCAGCTTATGATTAGCTACCACCTACATTCCACAACAGTTGTGCCTGCTCTGAGTGTTGTAAGAGTAACATCAGTGCCATTAGATGTCTTGCATGTAGATGTTCAAGAGTCAATCAGGCGTCTATCTCCTCATCAGTCTCAAGTACAGCTGGCTGACACGGTCACCTATCAGGGGACAAGGTACTCAAAAGGCATGATTTTGGCATATGGTTGTACTGCAGGTCTTCCTGATTTTGCAGAAATAGTTCAAATTGCAATTTTTGGGAAAAGAGTGCATTTTATCGTGGCAACACAGATGTCCTGGTATGATGAACACTATCGTGGATTTCATCTGGAGAAGACAGATCACATAACTCTTGTTGAACAACAAAGCCTTAGTGATGTTTGTCCTCTGTTGGCCTATATTTTTGCAGGAAAGCGCATGGTGACATTGAAGCGCCACATCTGCCTCCAGTGTTGAGTATCACTTAATCATATCTGTTTCTTCCTAGCCATGGAACCAACTGTGAGATTCCGGGTCATCACTGATCAGGAAATCAAGAAACTTACTCTCAACAGTGGCATACCCTCATCTGTGGATGAATTGGTTACAGCCATCAAGGAAACTTTTTCCATCACTGCAGAAATAAGTCTTCAGTATAAAGATAAAGACTTTGATGACTTTTTCACTCTAACCTCTACAAATGAGCTGAAAGATAAAGACACACTTAAAATAGTTTATGCAGAACCGCTAAACATAACACTGACCGTTGTTCCCCAGGAAAGCGACCTTGATTCCTCTGATGTGTGCTCTTCATGTGAGTCTGTGACTCCCTCTATGGACTCACAAGATACTGTGATTCTGAGTCCTCCCTCTTCTGAAAGGCAGAACCCATGGCCTGCTATATTTCCTATTCCAACTTTCTCGTAAAACACTGAGCTGGCTTTGAGGCAAGTCAATGAGATTTATTTAAGAGATGGCACCCCACTGACATCACCAAGTGTCAAATCAGACATCCTGGAGCGCCTGGCAGAGGCCATGTTTTCCTACACAGCTTACCCCAATGATGCCCAGAGGTCTGCAGTAGCAGTAGCACTAGTAGAGAAGCATCCCTGCTTGAATGAGCCTGGCTCTTTTAATGGATGTTATGGGTGGCAGCAAAGCCTGAAATACAAATGTGGAAACTACCGGACAAAACGTAAAGCACTGGGAAGCCCTGAACTCCTGGTTAACTCGATGAAACACAAGATAGCGGAAGACAGAACACCTGCTAAAAACATCAGGAAACCAAAGAAGGCAGAAGTAAATTACCTGCCCCCACACCCACCTGGTGAAACAGACGACACGCTTGAGAATGTGAGACTTGACCTAATTGCAGCCAGCAAGAAAAAGGACAGTGTCAAGAGCATTAATGACATGATGGCCAGGACATACAGCTGGAGAAGAATGGAAGTGGTTGTCCAGGCCCCAGGGGTGGCAGAATTTAAAGAAAGATGGCCTGCCCTCTTCGAACCATTCCAGGTAAATTTATTTATCATTCAAGTGTTCCTGAGAGTCAGAGTAAACTGCTGAGTATTTTATGTAGGTAATGGTGAATGAGTGAATAAGTGTTTTTAGACATTGCCATTGGTGACACAACAGTTTTTGCTTAACATGTACTGAAGCCCCACAATTTGTATTTATTTGTAGATACTGGAGGAGTATTGGATTGCATAAAATTTGTTGCTAATTCTTCACAACTCCTGAATGTCAAAAGGTAACAGCCAGTCAATTGTCTTACAGATAAATGAGGAGTTTCGAAGGTGCACGACAGTTCCACTGGAATCAAGGTTTATGTCCCAGCTGGACAGGCACACTCCGAAGCTCCTGGAGCTGTTCAGTGCGAAGGGAGGAGAGGTTGGTCAGCGCATCAAGAACTTGTTGATGGAACTGATACAGGTAAGGCAAAAGTGGTAAAATGGTTACAGGAGGCTAATTAATGCAATGAGTAGTTTGTTGTTCAGTTCTCTTGCGCCAATTGGGTGGATATTGAAAATAATTTTTTTGGTTTCCAAAATAGTTTTAAGTGGTTATCGGCTCTTAAAAGTCCCTCTCCAGGGAAATGTTTTTTTCTACAGTTAACTCCTCTTGGAGGCATGACTTTGACTATACAGACTATTGTTTGTGCAGAACTTGCCATCAGAGCACCCTTTTCACATTCTTCCAATGGAGGTGGGGAGCGTCTGTGTACTTCCTCAAAATCTGATCACTTCAAGGGTTGTTTTTCCTGAATAACTTTCCTATTGAACCCAATGGAAAATGTATCCAGGATAAACAACTGCAAAAGTTATCTATCATTATCTGCTGCATATCTGGCAGCAGCATGATGGTCTGAGGCTCATTTGATACCTTGGACCCTTGATGCCAAAAAAATGTGTTCTATACTGTATCAGCATAATTTACAGTTGAATCTAGTCCCAACCCCAATTCCCATAGAGATCCATTCAAATGCAAAGAGTTTTACTATCGCTTGTAGGACAACCTGAAAATAAGATATCCAGACTCTGATGATGTTGTTGGGTCACAGACATTAGGAAGTCATGGCATGCAAAGGATATGCAACAAAATATTAAACATGACTACTTTAATTTTCATAACATTGCTGTGTCCCAAACATTATGGTGCCCTGAAATGGGGGGACTATGTAAGAACACTGCTGTAATTTCTACATGGTGAAACCAAAATGTATAAAAATGGCCTTTATTAAAATCTGAAAATGTGCACTTCAACCAAATGTGATTTTTTGTATTGCAAATCTCAAATTGTGGAGTACAAAGGCAAAAACATAAATGATGGATCTTTGTCCCAAGGATTATGGAGGGCACTGTATAAGCTCTATTGAATAGGTAATACAGACCCACAGTGATAATGGTATAGATTTGGAGTGACATTGCCTGCAAGATGAATTTTTTCATTATTAACTTATTAACTCTAGGATCCAAGTGCCACTGTGGTGAAGAAGAGAGACGTGACTCTGAGATGCCTCATTGAGTATATGGGAGAAAGCGGACAGGAGCTCATCTCTGACTACTATGTAAGTATTGTTTGGAAGGAATAGTTTGTTTTGAGAAATGCACTTATTTTTTAGATTGATATCAATCTGATATCAACCTCTGAGTTTAGTACGGAGCTGGAGTCAGGGCTTGGTTAGCCCATCTTGGAATAAATACTGGAAGTAGGGGAAACCGGTTCCCAGATGGCTATTCTACCGCCTGAGCCATTGCCGCCCCCTTGTAACACCATCTACATTTAAACAATTGGATGTTTTATGCCATGGCCCTACATCACGTGTCAAACTTGATGCACAATTTTTTCCGGCCTACGAGATGGTTTTGATTTCCTATTAATAGTCTATAGGCAACTGGCCAGCATATTGTCCACAACGCGCTGCACAACAATCCCCAGACACATTCTGCACTCTAAACTAACCTGGTCTCCTGCTGAAGATAAAACAAGTGTTACAAAACAGCAGAAGATACCCTTTAACATGGCTTCTGACAAGTCGACAATCGATCATTCACTAACTCACTTAAAAAATAAAAAATAAACAGCAGTCAAGAGTGCAGGCAGATGAAAATACTGTAAATTATGAAATAGTGGCCAGGGACTTTACCTCAACTGCAGAGGGTACCAGGCCTTTATTTGAAACAGTATGTAGTGTATCTGAAAAAATTTGGTACACTCTTAAAGGTAACTAAAAATGAGCATTCAAGGGGTTATTTTACATTATGGCAATACATGATTAATACTAGGATTTGTTCCACTGTATTTTGTGTTTGTTCCACTTTCTATTGGAAATTCTATATTTTTATTAAGTTTAATGTACAAGATCTCAAATTAGGATTGTTCTGGAATTTTACTGTTTTCAAAGTGGTCTCTACAGAAGTCATGTTGAATCATTATCTGAATTGGCAGGGCATTCTTACGGAATCTTAGTACTATTGTAACTAAAACTAGGGACCATATCTATGTAAACATACTACTAAAAGTATATTGAGACTACACGGTCTGCATATACAGCGTCAGCCTCTCAACGTCACCACGTATGCTTTTCTTAACAAGACACGCCCTGCGTAGCATCTAAGTACTAGGATTGGCCAGGCGCCCATGCTGAATTACTGAACAAGTTTATTGTTTAAATGTTTGTGAGTTTGTGATTCCCTTACCCCACTCCCAAACCCTAAACATAACCTCACAGGAGTTAACGTAACTCTGGCTCAAGCCCGAACTGTTAAGACTGTTGAAAATCTACCGAGGGTCACATGGAATAGGGACGTACGCTCGCGAGACCCTTTCTGCGAGACCGCAATCTATGTACGAATGTTACTTCGATTGGTTCCCTAGTTTTAGTAACTATGTTACGTATTTCTGGTGAGGATACGTTGGAATTGGATCAATTCCATTTAAAAAAAATTATATTTCATCAACAAATGAGTCCTGATTATTGTGTTCTGCTTGTATGTCATACAGGGAACAGCAGAGAGTGATGTGCACGAGGACCTGAAAATGCACAGTGCAAGGATCTATTCTTGCCGTGAGCCAGATGCCGTGGGCATCATCATTGAGGGAATCCCAGTGCTGACTGATCTTGGCAATCTGGCCAGAGCATGCTGCCTACTCCTTGGGGTGACATACGCCCTGAATCTGCAGTATCCGTCCAAACTTTCCAAAACATTTGAGGTATTTCAAAGACTTTTTGTGGGACTCGATGCACTGCGCCCAAAACCAACCTCCAAGTTTGTTAGTCTCAAAAACAAGCTTCTAGCCTAGACCGTGAAACATGACTGTTGGCCTTGCACTCATGAACAGCTGTTTTGTTTGTGTTCAACAATGTTATACATATTTCTGAGCCCGATGAGTGGAATTGTTCAGAATGTTCTACCTGAATATCTAGTATCCGTTCAAACTTTGAAAATCTCAAAAGATTTTGAAAGACTTTGTGGGATTGCAACCAACATCCAAGTTAGTTTGACTAGGCAGTCAAACATGGCTGTCGGCTTTGCACTCATAAACAAACGGCTGTTTTGTTGGTTGTGCTCAAGAATTTTATACATTTTTGTGAACCTGATGACTTTGATTCTTCAGAATGTTGTCAAGGTTTTATACAAAGCTGCAGGTCATGTAATTGTTTTAATGTGTTTTTATTTTTTATTTTATTTTAATACGCGCACACAAAGGTTTTCTAAGCTGGACGGATACTGGAGATTTAGGGTGCACTTTATAAGATGAGGTCAGAAGTTCTGATATGACAAAATGTTTCCATGTGTCACCTTCACATTAAGATGCTGTGAAGGTGTTCTAAGCTGAATTTTAAAGCTGCAAATACATTATAAAAATTTAAAGTAAATGTAATACTGAATACAGAAATGTTCAATTGCCACTGTATATGGCAGCATATTTACTGTTTAATAAACAGTGGAAATAAAAACCCATTTTCTTTTTGTCATTTATGTCAATGCAAACTAATTATTTGAAGCAGAGTACACTTAAATATTTAGATTTTACACATACACTTAGATTTTACTTAGTTTAATTAAGTCTGATGAATGAGAACATTTAATTCATTCAAATCAAACTTTTCTTTTAGATTTTACTTAGTTTAATTAAGTCTGATGAATGAGAACATTGAATTCATTCAAATCAAACTTTTCTTTTAGATTTTACTTATTTTAATTAAGTTTAATTAAGTTAATATGCTGACCTTTTTGACATTGGTTAAACTCAATTTCTTGCCTTTTTCTCTTAGAGTCTACTTAATTTTTTAGCATACAGGAAAATGCATATTACTGAGTTTCCCCAACTCAAAATACCAAGAAATTCACTAAACTTACAAAAATTGGTTGGAAAATGTTGCCTCAATTTTTTTTAGTTAGATCTAAGTAACATTTTTTACAGTGTAGTAGACAGAGCTTCCAGTTAAAGGATGTCATAGTCATCCGAGTTTCTCAACAAGAGAAAACGCCATCTAAACAGCCCTGAGCCAACATGGTACACCCCAACTAAAACTGAATGTTACATTAAGCACCCCACCTACACCTGAAATCTGCCAGTGAGGAATTATTTAGGAATAATTAAATAGTAATGGCAAAATAAAGCTGTTTAATTACCTGGAATCACCTGCAACTTTTCCTTTGAAGAAAATTGGATGATCCATTGAATGATCACTCTTCATAGACAGACAGCTGGGTACAGGTGACCCTGCTCGTTCCTCCTGGACACTGCGAACAAAACATGAAGACAGAGCTTCCAGTTAACCTCATCCTCCAAGTGCAGCTCTAACTCACAGCACATGGAGTCAGAGCTTCCAGTTAAGCTCATCCTCTTACTGCAGCTCTAACTCACAGCACATGGAGACAGAGCTTCCAGTAAGCCTCATCCTCTTACTGCAGCTCTAACTAACAGCACATGGACAGAGTTTCCAGTAAACCTCATCCTCTTACTGCAGCTCTAACTCACAGCACATGGAGACAGAGCTTCCAGTTAACCTCATCCTCTTCCTGCAGTTCTAACTCACAGTACATAAAGACAGAGCTTCCAGTTAACCTCATCTTCTTACTGCAGATCTAACTCACAGCACATGGAGACAGAGCTTCCAGTTAACCTCATCCTCTTACTGCAGCTCTAACTCACAGTACATGGAGACAGAGCTTCCAGTTAACCTCATCCTCTTACTGCAGCTCTAACTCACAGTACATGGAGACAGAGCTTCCAGTTAACCTCATCCTCTTACTGCAGCTCTAACTCACAGCACATGGAGACAGAGCTTCTAGTTAACCTCATCTTCTTACTGCAGCTCTAACTCACAGCACATGGAGACAGAGCTTCCAGTAAACCTCATCCTCTTACTGCAGCTCTAACTCACAGTACATGTAGACAGAGCTTCTAGTTAACCTCATCTTCTTACTGCAGCTCTAACTCACAGCACATGGACAGAGCTTCCAGTAAACCTCATCCTGTAACTGCAACTCTAACTCACAGCATTCAGTTAACCTCATCCTCTAACTGCAGCTCTAACTTACAGCACATGGAGACAGAGCTTCCAGTTAACCTCATCCTCTTACAGCAGATGGAACTCACAGCACATGGATACAGAGCTTTCAGTAAACCTCATCCTCTTACTGCAGCTCTGAGTCACAGCACATGGAGACAGAGCTTCCTGTTAATCTCATCCTCGTACGGCAGCTATAACTCACAGAACATGGACAGAGCTTCCTGTTAACCTCATCCTCCAACTGCAGCTCTAACTCACAGCACATGGACAGAGCTTCCAGTTAACCTCATCCTCCAACTGCAGCTCTAATTCACAGCACATGGAGGCAGAGCTTCCAGTTAACCTCATCCTGTAACTGCAACTCTAACTCACAGCATTCAGTTAACCTCATCCTCTAACTGCAGCTCTAACTTACAGCACATGGAGACAGAGCTTCCAGTTAACCTCATCCTCTTACAGCAGATGGAACTCACAGCACATGGATACAGAGCTTTCAGTAAACCTCATCCTCTTACTACAGCTCTGAGTCACAGCACATGGAGACAGAGCTTCCTGTTAACCTCATCCTCGTACTGCAGCTATAACTCACAGAACATGGAGACAGAGCTTCCTGTTAACCGCATCCTCGTACTGCAGCTATAACTTACAGCACATGGAGACAGGGCTTCCAGTTATCCTCATCCTCTTATAGCAGATGGAACTCACAGCACATGGATACAGAGCTTTCAGTAAACCTCATCCTCTTACTGCAGCTCTGAGTCACAGCACATGGAGACAGAGCTTCCTGTTAACCTCATCCTCGTACTGCAGCTATAACTCACAGAACATGGAGACAGAGCTTCCTGTAAACCTCATCCTCCAACTGCAGCTCTAACTCACAGCACATGGACAGAGCTTCCAGTTAACCTCATCCTGTAACTGCAACTCTAACTCACAGCATTCAGTTAACCTCATCCTCTAACTGCAGCTCTAACTTACAGCACATGGAGACAGAGCTTCCAGTAAACCTCATCCTCTTACTGCAGCTCTAACTCACAGTACATAAAGACAGAGCTTCCAGTTAACCTCATCCTCTTACTGCAGCTCTAACTCACAGCACATGGACAGAGCTTCCAGTTAACCTCATACTCTTACTGCAGCTCTAACTCACAGTACATAAAGACAGAGCTTCCAGTTAACCTCATCCTCTTACTGCAGCTCTAACTCACAGCACATGGACAGAGCTTCCAGTTAACCTCATCCTCCAACTGCAGCTCTAACTCACAGCACATGGACAGAGCTTCCAGTTAACCTCATCCTCCAACTGCAGCTCTAATTCACAGCACATGGAGGCAGAGCTTCCAGTTAACCTCATCCTGTAACTGCAACTCTAACTCACAGCATTCAGTTAACCTCATCAACTAACTGCAGCTCTAACTTACAGCACATGGAGACAGAGCTTCCAGTTAACCTCATCCTCTTACAGCAGATGGAACTCACAGCACATGGATATAGAGCTTTCAGTAAACCTCATCCTCTTACTGCAGCTCTGAGTCACAGCACATGGAGACAGAGCTTCCTGTTAACCTCATCCTCGTACTGCAGCTATAACTCACAGAACATGGAGACAGAGCTTCCTGTTAACCTCATCCTCGTACTGCAGCTATAACTCACAGGACATGGATACAGAGCTTCCAATAAACCTCATCCTCTTACTGCAGCTCTAACTCACAGCATATGGAGACAGAGCTTCCAGTTAACCTCATCCTCCTACTGTAGCTCTAACTCACAGCACATGGTGACAGAGCTTCCAGTTAACCTCATCCTCTTACTGCAGCTCTAACTCACAGCACATGGTGACAGAGCGTCCAGTTAACCTCATCTTCTTACAGCAGATGTAACTCACAGCATATGGAGACAGAGCTTCCAGTTAACCTCATCCTCCTACTGTAGCTCTAACTCACAGCACATGGTGACAGAGCTTCCAGTTAACCTCATCCTCTTACTGCAGCTCTAACTCACAGCACATGGTGACAGAGCGTCCAGTTAACCTCATCTTCTTACAGCAGATGTAACTCACAGCACATGGAGACAGAGCTTCCAGTTAACCAATCCTCTTACTGCAGCTCTAACTCACAGAACATGGAGACAGAGCTTCCTGTTAACCTCATCCTCGTACTGCAGCTATAACTCACAGGACATGGAGACAGAGCTTCCAATAAACCTCATCCTCTTACTGCAGCTCTAACTCACAGCACATGGTGACAGAGCTTCCAGTTAACCTCATCCTCTTACTGCAGCTCTAACTCACAGCACATGGTGACAGAGCTTCCAGTTAACCTCATCTTCTTACAGCAGATGTAACTCACAGCACATGGAGACAGAGCTTCCAGTTAACCAATCCTCTTACTGCAGCTCTAACTCACAGCACATGGAAACAGAGCTTCCAGTGAACCTCATCCTCTTACAGCAGATGTAACTCACAGCACATGGAAACAGAGCTTCCAGTTAACCGCATCCTCATACTGCAGCTCTAACTCACAGCAAATTGAGACAAAGCTTCCAGTTAACCTCATCCTCTTACAGCAGATGTAACTTACAGCACATGGTGACAGAGCTTCCAGTTAACCTCATCTTCTTACAGCAGATGTAACTCACAGCACATGGAGACAGCGCTTCCAGTTAACCAATCCTCTTACTGCAGCTCTAACTCACAGCACATGGAGACAGAGCTTCCAGTTAACCTCATCCTCTTACTGCAGTTCTAACTCACAGCACATGGAGACAGAGCTTCCAGTTAACCTCATCCTCTTATTGCAGCTCTAACTCACAGTACATGAAGACAGAGCTTCCCCAGGCATCTCCCTCCTGTTTCTCATGGCTAGGTAAGAGTGTACACATAACAATAGATGAAATGGATCATGTTGACCATAACAAGTGGGAAAATAAGAAAAAATAAGATAAATTAACGGAAACTACTTGATCTGATATTTGGTACTTTATTTAGTAGATCAAGATTGCCCCGAAGCGCAAAGGGTAGAAACTGGTAATATAACATGTTTATTTTCACCTAATTTGTTATTGGATAAAATAAGATATGACGAAAGGGTGTCACCGCACATTATTGGTGTATTGGCTGGGTAGAGGAGTTATGATATTATATAATCTAGTGTTTGTTTTTGTTAGGGGAACTCCTAATCCTCTGTGTAGGGTAAAGGACCTCTCGTTGGCGTCAGCGATTAATAAAAGGTTAAACTGAATAAGAAGACTCTGCTATTTCCTTCATCTTCTTCTTGAGAATTCTCCAGCTCAAAAACCCATCTCAAATTGAACCTAATAAGGAGAGAGTAAAGGACTTCCCTCCGTAGGAGACAGAGCTTCCAGTTAAGGGATGTTAAAGTCATCCGAGTTTCTCAACAAGAGAAAACTCCATCTAAACAGCCCTGAGCCAACATGGTACACTCCAACTAAAACTGAATGTTACAGTAAGCACCCCACCTTCACCTGAAATCTGCCAGTGAGGAATTATTTTGGAATAATTCAATAGTAATGGCAAAATAAAGCTGTTTAATTACCTGGAATCAACTGCAACCTTTCCTTTGAAGGAAATTGGAAGATTCATTGAATGATCACTCTTCATAGACAGACAGCTGGGTACAGGTGGCCCTGCTCGTTCCTCCTGGACACTGTGAACAAAACATGAAGACAGAGCTTCCAGTTAACCTCATCCTCTTACTACAGCTCTAACTAACAGCACATGGAGACAGAGCTTCCAGTTAACCTCATCCTCTTACAGCAGGGACGCATTCGAAAAGTAAAAAAAATAGCTTTTTCATTTCCTTGCAACTTTTCGTTGACCTCGACAGAAAACGTCATGGGGGTTAAGAAAAAGTTGGAAGGAGAGATTTACAAGGAATCTAGCGTAACTGTGGAATTTGAACTTCCTTCTCTACCTTGCATCAAGGTGCGACATCCAATCGTATTTGACGTGACTGTTTTGCAGCTCTACCCCACAGCACATGGAGACAGAGCTTCCAGTTCACCTCATCCTCTTACTGCAGCTCTAACTCACAGCACATGAATACAGAGCTTCTAGTTAATCTCATCCTCGTACTGCAGCTATAACTCACAGAACATGGAGACAGAGCTTCCTGTTAACCTCATCCTCGTACTGCAGCTATAACTCACAGGACATGGAGACAGAGCTTCCAATAAACCTCATCCTCTTACTGCAGCTCTAACTCACAGCATATGGAGACAGAGCTTCCAGTTAACCTCATCCTCTTACTGTAGCTCTAACTCACAGCACATGGTGACAGAGCTTCCAGTTAACCTCATCCTCTTACTGCAGCTCTAACTCACAGCACATGGTGACAGAGCTTCCAGTTAACCTCATCTTCTTACAGCAGATGTAACTCACAGCACATGGAGACAGAGCTTCCAGTTAACCAATCCTCTTACTGCAGCTCTAACTCACAGCACATGGAAACAGAGCTTCCAGTAAACCTCATCCTCTTACAGCAGATGTAACTCACAGCACATGGAAACAGAGCTTCCAGTTAACCGCATCCTCATACTGCAGCTCTAACTCACAGCAAATTGAGACAAAGCTTCCAGTTAACCTCATCCTCTTACAGCAGATGTAACTTACAGCACATGGTGACAGAGCTTCCAGTTAACCAATCCTCTTACTGCAGCTCTAACTCACAGCACATGGAGACAGAGCTTCCAGTTAACCTCATTCTCCAACTGCAGCTCTAACTCACAGCACATGGACAGAGCTTCCAGTTAACCTCATCCTCTTACAGCATCTCTAACTCACAGCACATGGACAGAGCTTCCAGTTAACCTCATCCTCTTACTGCAGCTCTAACTCACAGCAAATTGAGACAAAGCTTCCAGTTACCCTCATCCTCTTACAGCAGATGTAACTTACAGCACATGGTGACAGAGCTTCCAGTTAACCTCATCTTCTTACAGCAGATGTAACTCACAGCACATGGAGACAGAGCTTCCAGTTAACCAATCCTCTTACTGCAGCTCTAACTCACAGCACATGGAGACAGAGCTTCCAGTTAACCTCATCCTCCAACTGCAGCTCTAACTCACAGCACATGGACAGAGCTTCCAGTTAACCTCATCCTCTTACAGCATCTCTAACTCACAGCACATGGACAGAGCTTCCAGTTAACCTCATCCTCTTACTGCAGCTCTAACTCACAGCACATGGAGACAGAGCGTCCAGTTAACCTCATCCTCCAACTGCAGCTCTAACTCACAGCACATGGACAGAGCTTCCAGTTAACCTCATCCTCTTACTGCAGCTCTAACTCACAGCACATGGAGACAGAGCTTCCAGTTAACCTCATCCTCCAACTGCAGCTCTAACTCACAGCACATGGACAGAGCTTCCAGTTAACCTCATCCTCTTACAGCATCTCTAACTCACAGCACATGGACAGAGCTTCCAGTTAACCTCATCCTCTAACTGAAGCTCTAACTCACAGCAAACGGAAACAGAGCTTCCAGTTAACCTCAACCTCTTACTGCTGCTCTAACGCACAGCACATGGAGACAAAGCTTCCAGTTAACCTCATCCTCTTACTGCAGCTCAAACTCACAGCACATGGAGACAGAGCTTCCAGTTAACCTCATATTCTTACAGCAGATGTAACTCACAGCACATGGAGACAGAGCTTCCAGTTAACCTCATCCTCTTACTCCAGCTCTAACTCACAGTCCATGGAGACAGAACTTCCAGTTAACCAATCCTCTTACTGCAGCTCAAACTCACAGCACATGGAGACAGAGCTTCCAGTTAACCTCATCCTCTTACAGCAGATCTAACTCACAGAACATGGAGACAGAGCTCCCAATTAACCTCATCCTGTAACTGCAGCTCTAACTCACAGCATTCAGTTAACCTCATCCTCTAACTGCAGCTCTAACTCACAGCAAACGGAAACAGAGCTTCCAGTTAACCTCAACCTCTTACTGCTGCTCTAACGCACAGCACATGGAGACAAAGCTTCCAGTTAACTTCATCCTCTTACTGCAGCTCAAACTCACAGCACATGGAGACAGAGCTTCCAGTTACCCGCATCCTCTTACTGCAGCTCTAACTCACAGCACATGGAGACAGAGCTTCCCGTTAACCTCATCCTCTTACTGCAGCTCTAACTCACAGCACATGGTGACAGAGCTTCCAGTTAACCTCATCTTCTTACAGCAGATGTAACTCACAGCACATGGAGACAGAGCTTCCAGTTAACCAATCCTCTTACTGCAGCTCTAACTCACAGCACATGGAGACAGAGCTTCCAGTTAACCTCATCCTCCAACTGCAGCTCTAACTCACAGCACATGGACAGAGCTTCCAGTTAACCTCATCCTCTTACAGCATCTCTAACTCACAGCACATGGACAGAGCTTCCAGTTAACCTCATCCTCTTACTGCAGCTCTAACTCACAGCACATGGAGACAGAGCGTCCAGTTAACCTCATCCTCCAACTGCAGCTCTAACTCACAGCACATGGACAGAGCTTCCAGTTAACCTCATCCTCTTACTGCAGCTCTAACTCACAGCACATGGAGACAGAGCTTCCAGTTAACCTCATCCTCCAACTGCAGCTCTAACTCACAGCACATGGACAGAGCTTCCAGTTAACCTCATCCTCTTACAGCATCTCTAACTCACAGCACATGGACAGAGCTTCCAGTTAACCTCATCCTCTAACGGAAGCTCTAACTCACAGCAAACGGAAACAGTGCTTCCAGTTAACCTCAACCTCTTACTGCTGCTCTAACGCACAGCACATGGAGACAAAGCTTCCAGTTAACCTCATCCTCTTACTGCAGCTCAAACTCACAGCACATGGAGACAGAGCTTCCAGTTAACCTCATATTCTTACAGCAGATGTAACTCACAGCACATGGAGACAGAGCTTCCAGTTAACCTCATCCTCTTACTCCAGCTCTAACTCACAGTCCATGGAGACAGAACTTCCAGTTAACCAATCCTCTTACTGCAGCTCAAACTCACAGCACATGGAGACAGAGCTTCCAGTTAACCTCATCCTCTTACAGCAGATCTAACTCACAGAACATGGAGACAGAGCTCCCAATTAACCTCATCCTGTAACTGCAGCTCTAACTCACAGCATTCAGTTAACCTCATCCTCTAACTGCAGCTCTAACTCACAGCAAACGGAAACAGAGCTTCCAGTTAACCTCAACCTCTTACTGCTGCTCTAACGCACAGCACATGGAGACAAAGCTTCCAGTTAACTTCATCCTCTTACTGCAGCTCAAACTCACAGCACATGGAGACAGAGCTTCCAGTTACCCGCATCCTCTTACTGCAGCTCTAACTCACAGCACATGGAGACAGAGCTTCCCGTTAACCTCATCCTCTTACTGCAGTTCTAACTCACAGCACATGGACAGAGCTTCCAGTTAACCTCATCCTCTTACAGCATATCTAACTCACAGCACATGGACAGAGCTTCCAGTTAACCTCATCCTCTTACTGCAGCTCTAACTCACAGCACATGGAGACAGAGCTTCCAGTTAACCTCATCCTCCAACTGCAGCTCTAACTCACAGCACATGGACAGAGCTTCCAGTTAACCTCATCTTCTTACAGCAGATGTAACTCACAGCACATGGAGACAGAGCTTCCAGTTAACCAATCCTCTTACTGCAGCTCTAACTCACAGCACATGGAAACAGAGCTTCCAGTAAACCTCATCCTCTTACAGCAGATGTAACTCACAGCACATGGAAACAGAGCTTCCAGTTAACCGCATCCTCATACTGCAGCTCTAACTCACAGCAAATTGAGACAAAGCTTCCAGTTAACCTCATCCTCTTACAGCAGATGTAACTTACAGCACATGGTGACAGAGCTTCCAGTTAACCTCATCTTCTTACAGCAGATGTAACTCACAGCACATGGAGACAGAGCTTCCAGTTAACCAATCCTCTTACTGCAGCTCTAACTCACAGCACATGGAGACAGAGCTTCCAGTTAACCTCATCCTCCAACTGCAGCTCTAACTCACAGCACATGGACAGAGCTTCCAGTTAACCTCATCCTCTTACAGCATCTCTAACTCACAGCACATGGACAGAGCTTCCAGTTAACCTCATCCTCTTACTGCAGCTCTAACTCACAGCAAATTGAGACAAAGCTTCCAGTTAACCTCATCCTCTTACAGCAGATGTAACTTACAGCACATGGTGACAGAGCTTCCAGTTAACCTCATCTTCTTACAGCAGATGTAACTCACAGCACATGGAGACAGAGCTTCCAGTTAACCAATCCTCTTACTGCAGCTCTAACTCACAGCACATGGAGACAGAGCTTCCAGTTAACCTCATCCTCCAACTGCAGCTCTAACTCACAGCACATGGACAGAGCTTCCAGTTAACCTCATCCTCTTACAGCATATCTAACTCACAGCACATGGACAGAGCTTCCAGTTAACCTCATCCTCTTACTGCAGCTCTAACTCACAGCACATGGACAGAGCTTCCAGTTAACCTCATCCTCCAACTGCAGCTCTAACTCACAGCACATGGACAGAGCTTCCAGTTAACCTCATCCTCTTACTGCAGCTCTAACTCACAGCACATGGAGACAGAGCTTCCAGTTAACCTCATCCTCCAACTGCAGCTCTAACTCACAGCACATGGACAGAGCTTCCAGTTAACCTCATCCTCTTACAGCATCTCTAACTCACAGCACATGGAGACAGAGCTTCCCGTTAACCTCATCCTCTTACTGCAGTTCTAACTCACAGCACATGGAGACAAAGCTTCCAGTTAACCTCATCCTCTTATTGCAGCTCTAACTCACAGTACATGAAGACAGAGCTTCCCCAGGCATCTCCCTCCTGTTTCTCATGGCTAGGTAAGAGTGTACACATAACAATAGATGAAATGGATCATGTTGACCATAACAAGTGGGAAAATAAGAAAAAATAAGATAAATTAACGGAAACTACTTGATCTGATATTTGGTACTTTATTTAGTAGATCAAGATTGCCCCGAAGCGCAAAGGGTAGAAACTGGTAATATAACATGTTTATTTTCACCTAATTTGTTATTGGATAAAATAAGATATGACGAAAGGGTGTCACCGCACATTATTGGTGTATTGGCTGGGTAGAGGAGTTATGATATTATATAATCTAGTGTTTGTTTTTGTTAGGGGAACTCCTAATCCTCTGTGTAGGGTAAAGGACCTCTCGTTGGCGTCAGCGATTAATAAAAGGTTAAACTGAATAAGAAGACTCTGCTATTTCCTTCATCTTCTTCTTGAGAATTCTCCAGCTCAAAAACCCATCTCAAATTGAACCTAATAAGGAGAGAGTAAAGGACTTCCCTCCGTAGGAGACAGAGCTTCCAGTTAAGGGATGTTAAAGTCATCCGAGTTTCTCAACAAGAGAAAACTCCATCTAAACAGCCCTGAGCCAACATGGTACACTCCAACTAAAACTGAATGTTACAGTAAGCACCCCACCTTCACCTGAAATCTGCCAGTGAGGAATTATTTTGGAATAATTCAATAGTAATGGCAAAATAAAGCTGTTTAATTACCTGGAATCAACTGCAACCTTTCCTTTGAAGGAAATTGGAAGATTCATTGAATGATCACTCTTCATAGACAGACAGCTGGGTACAGGTGGCCCTGCTCGTTCCTCCTGGACACTGTGAACAAAACATGAAGACAGAGCTTCCAGTTAACCTCATCCTCTTACTACAGCTCTAACTAACAGCACATGGAGACAGAGCTTCCAGTTAACCTCATCCTCTTACAGCAGGGACGCATTCGAAAAGTAAAAAAAATAGCTTTTTCATTTCCTTGCAACTTTTCGTTGACCTTGACAGAAAACGTCATGGGGGTCAAGAAAAAGTTGGAAGGAGAGATTTACAAGGAATCTAGCGTAACTGTGGAATTTGAACTTCCTTCTCTACCTTGCATCAAGGTGCGACATCCAATCGTATTTGACGTGACTGTTTTGCAGCTCTACCCCACAGCACATGGAGACAGAGCTTCCAGTTCACCTCATCCTCTTACTGCAGCTCTAACTCACAGCACATGAATACAGAGCTTCTAGTTAATCTCATCCTCGTACTCCAGCTATAACTCACAGAACATGGAGACAGAGCTTCCTGTTAACCTCATCCTCGTACTGCAGCTATAACTCACAGGACATGGAGACAGAGCTTCCAATAAACCTCATCCTCTTACTGCAGCTCTAACTCACAGCACATGGAGACAGAGCTTCCAGTTAACCTCATCCTCTTACTGCAGCTCTAACTCACAGCACATGGTGACAGAGCTTCCAGTTAACCTCATCCTCTTACTGCAGCTCTAACTCACAGCACATGGTGACAGAGCTTCCAGTTAACCTCATCTTCTTACAGCAGATGTAACTCACAGCACATGGAGACAGAGCTTCCAGTTAACCTCATCCTCTTACTGCAGCTCTAACTCACAGCACATGGAAACAGAGCTTCCAGTAAACCTCATCCTCTTACAGCAGATGTAACTCACAGCACATGGAAACAGAGCTTCCAGTTAACCGCATCCTCATACTGCAGCTCAAACTCACAGCACATGGAGACAGAGCTTCCAGTTAACCTCATCCTCTTACAGCAGATGTAACTTACAGCACATGGTGACAGAGCTTCCAGTTAACCTCATCTTCTTACAGCAGATGTAACTCACAGCACATGGAGACAGAGCTTCCAGTTAACCTCATCCTCTTACTGCAGCTCTAACTCACAGCACATGGAGACAGAGCTTCCAGTTAACCTCATCCTCTAACTGCAGCTCTAACTCACAGCACATGGAGACAGAGCTTCCAGTTAACCTCATCCTCTTACAGCATCTCTAACTCACAGCACATGGAGACAGAGCTTCCAGTTAACCTCATCCTCTTACTGCAGCTCTAACTCACAGCAAATTGAGACAAAGCTTCCAGTTAACCTCATCCTCTTACAGCAGATGTAACTTACAGCACATGGTGACAGAGCTTCCAGTTAACCTCATCCTCTTACAGCAGATGTAACTCACAGCACATGGAGACAGAGCTTCCAGTTAACCTCATCCTCTTACTGCAGCTCTAACTCACAGCACATGGAGACAGAGCTTCCAGTTAACCTCATCCTCCAACTGCAGCTCTAACTCACAGCACATGGACAGAGCTTCCAGTTAACCTCATCCTCTTACAGCATCTCTAACTCACAGCACATGGACAGAGCTTCCAGTTAACCTCATCCTCTTACTGCAGCTCTAACTCACAGCACATGGAGACAGAGCTTCCAGTTAACCTCATCCTCTTACTGCAGCTCTAACTCACAGCACATGGACAGAGCTTCCAGTTAACCTCATCCTCTTACTGCAGCTCTAACTCACAGCACATGGAGACAGAGCTTCCAGTTAACCTCATCCTCTTACTGCAGCTCTAACTCACAGCACATGGAGACAGAGCTTCCAGTTAACCTCATCCTCTTACTGCATCTCTAACTCACAGCACATGGACAGAGCTTCCAGTTAACCTCATCCTCTAACTGAAGCTCTAACTCACAGCAAACGGAAACAGAGCTTCCAGTTAACCTCAACCTCTTACTGATGCTCTAACGCACAGCACATGGAGACAAAGCTTCCAGTTAACCTCATCCTCTTACTGCAGCTAAAACTCACAGCACATGGAGACAGAGCTTCCAGTTAACCTCATATTCTTACAGCAGATGTAACTCACAGCACATGGAGACAGAGCTTCCAGTTAACCTCATCCTCTTACTGCAGCTCTAACTCCCAGCACATGGAAACAGAGCTTCCAATTAACCTCATCCTCTTACAGCAGCTCTAACTCACAGAACATGGAGACAGAGCTCCCAGTTCACCTCATCCTCGAACTGAAGCTCTAACTCACAGCACATGGAGACAGAGCTCCCAGTTAACCTCATCCTCTTACTGCATCTCTAACTCACAGCACATGGACAGAGCTTCCAGTTAACCTCATCCTCTTACTGCAGCTCTAACTTACAGCACATGGAGACAGAGCTTCCAGTTAACATCATCCTCTTACTGCAGCTCAAACTCACAGCAAACGGAGACAGAGCTTCCAGTTAACCTCAACCTCTTACTGCTGCTCTAACGCACAGCACATGGAGACAAAGCTTCCAGTTAACCTCATCCTCTTACTGCAGCTCAAACTCACAGCACATGGAGACAGAGCTTCCAGTTAACCGCATCCTCTTACTGCAGCTCTAACTCACAGCACATGGAGACAGAGCTTCCAGTTAACCTCATCCTCTTACAGCAGATGTAACTCACAGCACATGGACAGAGCTTCCAGTTAACCTCATCCTCTTCCTGCAGCTCTAACTCACAGTCCATGGAGACAGAGCTTCCAGTTAACCAATCCTCTTACTGCAGCTCAAACTCACAGCACATGGAGACAGAGCTTCCAGTTAACCTCATCCTCTTACTGCAGCTATAACTCACAGCACATGGAGACAGAGCATCCAGTAAACCTCATCCTCTTCCAATTAACCTCATCCTCTTACAGCAGCTCTAACTCACAGCACATGGAGACATAGCTTCCAGTTAACCTCATCCTCTTACTGCAGCTCTAACTCACAGCACATGGACAGAGCTTCCTGTAAACCTCATCCTCTTTCTGCAATTCTAACTCACAGCACATGGACAGAGCTTCCTGTTAACCTCATCCTCTTACTCCAGCTCTAACTCACAGTCCATGGAGACAGAACTTCCAGTTAACCAATCCTCTTACTGCAGCTCAAACTCACAGCACATGGAGACAGAGCTTCCAGTTAACCTCATCCTCTTACAGCAGCTCTAACTCACAGAACATGGAGACAGAGCTCCCAGTTCACCTCATCCTCTAACTGAAGCTCTAACTCACAGCACATGGAGACAGAGCTCCCAATTAACCTCATCCTGTAACTGCAGCTCTAACTCACAGCATTCAGTTAACCTCATCCTCTAACTGCAGCTCTAACTCACAGCAAACGGAAACAGAGCTTCCAGTTAACCTCAACCTCGTACTGCTGCTCTAACGCACAGCACATGGAGACAAAGCTTCCAGTTAACCTCATCCTCTTACTGCAGCTCTAACTCACAGCACATGGAGACAGAGCTTCCAGTTAACCTCATCCTCTTACTGCAGCTCTAACTCACAGCACATGGAGACAGAGCTTCCAGTTAACCTCATCCTCTTACAGCAGATGTAAATCACAGCACATGGACAGAGCTTCCAGTTAACCTCATCCTCTTCCTGCAGCTCTAACTCACAGTCCATGGAGACAGAGCTTCCAGTTAACCAATCCTCTTACTGCAGCTCAAACTCACAGCACATGGAGACAGAGCTTCCAGTTAACCTCATCCTCTTACTGCAGCTATAACTCACAGCACATGGAGACAGAGCTTCCAGTAAACCTCATCCTCTTACTGCAGCTCTGAGTCACAGCACATGGACAGAGCTTCCTGTAAACCTCATCCTCTTTCTGCATCTCTAACTCACAGCACATGGACAGAGCTTCCTGTTAACCTCATCCTCTTACTCCAGCTCTAACTCACAGTCCATGGAGACAGAGCTTCCAGTTAACCTCATCCTCTTACTGCAGCTCTAACTCACAGCACATGGACAGAGCTTCCAGTTAACCTCATCCTCTTACAGCAGATGTAACTCACAGCACATGGACAGAGCTTCCAGTTAACCTCATCCTCTTCCTGCAGCTCTAACTCACAGTCCATGGAGACAGAGCTTCCAGTTAACCAATCCTCTTACTGCAGCTCAAACTCACAGCACATGGAGACAGAGCTTCCAGTTAACCTCATCCTCTTACTGCAGCTATAACTCACAGCACATGGAGACAGAGCTTCCAGTAAACCTCATCCTCGTACTGCAGCTCTGAGTCACAGCACATGGAGGCAGAGCTTCCTGTTAACCTCATCCTCTTACTCCAGCTCTAACTCACAGTCCATGGAGACAGAACTTCCAGTTCACCTCATCCTCGAACTGAAGCTCTAACTCACAGCACATGGAGACAGAGCTCCCAGTTAACCTCATCCTCTTACTGCATCTCTAACTCACAGCACATGGACAGAGCTTCCTGTTAACCTCATCCTCTTACTCCAGCTCTAACTCACAGTCCATGGAGACAGAGCTTCCAGTTAACCTCATCCTCTTACTGCAGCTCTAACTCACAGCACATGGAAACAGAGCTTCCAGTTAACCGCATCCTCTTACTGCAGCTCTAACTCACAGCAAATTGAGACAAAGCTTCCAGTTAACCTCATCCTCTTACAGCAGCTCTAACTCACAGCACATGGAGACAGAGCTTCCAGTTACCCGCATCCTCTTACTGCAGCTCTAACTCACAGCACATGGAGACAGAGCTTCCCGTTAACCTCATCCTCTTACAGCAGATGTAAATCACAGCACATGGACAGAGCTTCCAGTTAACCTCATCCTCTTCCTGCAGCTCTAACTCACAGTCCATGGAGACAGAGCTTCCAGTTAACCGCATCCTCTTACTGCAGCTCAAACTCACAGCACATGGAGACAGAGCTTCCAGTTAACCTCATCCTCTTACTGCAGCTCTAACTCACAGCACATGGAGATAGAGCTTCCAGTAAACCTCATCCTCTTACTGCAGCTCTGAGTCACAGCACATGGACAGAGCTTCCTGTAAACCTCATCCTCTTTCTGCAATTCTAACTCACAGCACATGGACAGAGCTTCCTGTTAACCTCATCCTCTTACTGCAGCTCTAACTCACAGCACATGGACAGAGCTTCCTGTTAACCTCATCCTCTTACTCCAGCTCTAACTCACAGGAAATTGAGACAAAGCTTCCAGTTAACCTCATCCTCTTACAGCATCTCTAACTCACAGCACATGGACAGAGCTTCCAGTTAACCTCATCCTCTTACTGCTGCTCTAACGCACAGCACATGGAGACAAAGCTTCCAGTTAACCTCATCCTCTTACAGCATCTCTAACTCACAGCACATGGACAGAGCTTCCAGTTAACCTCATCCTCTTACTGCAGCTCTAACTCACAGCACATGGAAACAGAGCTTCCAGTTAACCGCATCCTCTTACTGCAGCTCTAACTCACAGCACATGGAGACAGAGCTTCCAGTTAACCTCATCCTCTTACTGCAGCTATAACTCACAGCACATGGAGACAGAGCATCCAGTAAACCTCATCCTCTTCCAATTAACCTCATCCTCTTACAGCAGCTCTAACTCACAGCACATGGAGACAGAGCTTCCAGTTAACCTCATCCTCTTACTGCAGCTCTAACTCACAGCACATGGACAGAGCTTCCTGTAAACCTCATCCTCTTTCTGCATCTCTAACTCACAGCACATGGACAGAGCTTCCTGTTAACCTCATCCTCTTACTCCAGCTCTAACTCACAGTCCATGGAGACAGAACTTCCAGTTAACCAATCCTCTTACTGCAGCTCAAACTCACAGCACATGGAGACAGAGCTTCCAGTTAACCTCATCCTCTTACAGCAGCTCTAACTCACAGAACATGGAGACAGAGCTCCCAGTTCACCTCATCCTCTAACTGAAGCTCTAACTCACAGCACATGGAGACAGAGCTCCCAATTAACCTCATCCTGTAACTGCAGCTCTAACTCACAGCATTCAGTTAACCTCATCCTCTAACTGCAGCTCTAACTCACAGCACACGGAGACAGAGCTTCCAGTTAACCTCAACCTCTTACTGCTGCTCTAACGCACAGCACATGGAGACAAAGCTTCCAGTTAACTTCATCCTCTTACTGCAGCTCAAACTCACAGCACATGGAGACAGAGCTTCCAGTTACCCGCATCCTCTTACTGCAGCTCTAACTCACAGCACATGGAGACAGAGCTTCCAGTTAACCTCATCCTCTTACAGCAGATGTAACTCACAGCACATGGACAGAGCTTCCAGTTAACCTCATCCTCTTCCTGCAGCTCTAACTCACAGTCCATGGAGACAGAGCTTCCAGTTAACCAATCCTCTTACTGCAGCTCAAACTCACAGCACATGGAGACAGAGCTTCCAGTTAACCTCATCCTCTTACTGCAGCTATAACTCACAGCACATGGAGACAGAGCTTCCAGTAAACCTCATCCTCTTACTGCAGCTCTGAGTCACAGCACATGGAGGCAGAGCTACCAGTTAACCTCATCTTCTTACTACAGCTCTAACTCACAGCACATGGTGACAGAGCTTCCAGTTAACCTCATCTTCTTACAGCAGATGTAACTCACAGCACATGGAGACAGAGCTTCCAGTTAACCTCATCCTCTTACTGCAGCTCTAACTCACAGCACATGGAAACAGAGCTTCCAATTAACCTCATCCTCTTACAGCAGCTCTAACTCACAGAACATGGAGACAGAGCTCCCAGTTCACCTCATCCTCGAACTGAAGCTCTAACTCACAGCACATGGAGACAGAGCTCCCAGTTAACCTCATCCTCTTACTGCATCTCTAACTCACAGCATTCAGTTAACCTCATCCTCTAACTGCAGCTCTAACTTACAGCACATGGAGACAGAGCTTCCAGTTAACATCATCCTCTTACTGCAGCTCTAACTCACAGCAAACGGAGACAGAGCTTCCAGTTAACCTCATCCTCTTACTGCAGCTCAAACTCACAGCACATGGAGACAGAGCTTCCAGTGAACCGCATCCTCTTTCTGCAGCTCTAACTCACAGCACATGGAGACAGAGCTTCCAGTTAACCTCATCCTCTTACAGCAGATGTAACTCACAGCACATGGAGACAGAACTTCCAGTTAACCTCATCCTGTAACTGCAGCTCTAACTCACAGCATTCAGTTAACCTCATCATCTAACTGCAGCTATAACTCACAGCAAACGGAGACAGAGCTTCCAGTTAACCTCAACCTCTTACTGCTGCTCTAACGCACAGCACATGGAGACAAAGCTTCCAGTTAACCTCATCCTCTTACTGCAGCTCAAACTCACAGCACATGGAGACAGAGCTTCCAGTTAACCGCATCCTCTTACTGCAGCTCTAACTCACAGCACATGGAGACAGAGCTTCCAGTTAACCTCATCCTCTTACAGCAGATGTAACTCACAGCACATGGACAGAGCTTCCTGTTAACCTCATCCTCTTACTCCAGCTCTAACTCACAGTCCATGGAGACAGAACTTCCAGTTAACCTCATCCTGTAACTGCAGCTCTAACTCACAGCATTCAGTTAACCTCATCATCTAACTGCAGCTATAACTCACAGCAAACGGAGACAGAGCTTCCAGTTAACCTCAACCTCTTACTGCTGCTCTAACGCACAGCACATGGAGACAAAGCTTCCAGTTAACCTCATCCTCTTACTGCAGCTCAAACTCACAGCACATGGAGACAGAGCTTCCAGTTACCCGCATCCTCTTACTGCAGCTCTAACTCACAGCACATGGAGACAGAGCTTCCAGTTAACCTCATCCTCTTACAGCAGATGTAACTCACAGCACATGGACAGAGCTTCCAGTTAACCTCATCCTCTTCCTGCAGCTCTAACTCACAGTCCATGGAGACAGAGCTTCCAGTTAACCGCATCCTCTTACTGCAGCTCAAACTCACAGCACATGGAGACAGAGCTTCCAGTTAACCTCATCCTCTTACTGAAGCTATAACTCACAGCACATGGAGACAGAGCTTCCAGTAAACCTCATCCTCTTACTACAGCTCTAACTCACAGCACATGGAGACAGAGCTTCCAGTTAACCTCATCCTCTTACTGCAGCTCTAACTCACAGCACATGGACAGAGCTTCCTGTAAACCTCATCCTCTTTCTGCATCTCTAACTCACAGCACATGGAGACAGAGCTTCCAGTTAACCTCATCCTCTTACTGCAGCTCTAACTCACAGCACATGGAAACAGAGCTTCCAGTTAACCGCATCCTCTTACTGCAGCTCTAACTCACAGGAAATTGAGACAAAGCTTCCAGTTAACCTCATCCTCTTACAGCAGATGTAACTTACAGCACATGGTGACAGAGCTTCCAGTTAACCTCATCCTCTTACTGCAGCTCTACCTCACAGCAAATAGAGACAGAGCTTCCAGTTAACCAATCATCTTACTGCAGCTCTAACTCACAGCACATGGTGACAGAGCTTCCAGTTAACCTCATCTTCTTACAGCAGACGTAACTCACAGCACATGGAGACAGAGCTTCCAGTTAACCTCATCCTCTTACTGCAGCTCTAACTCACAGCACATAGAGACAGAGCTTCCAGTTAACCTCTTCCTCTAACTGTAGCTCTAACTAAGGGCCCTGTCACACTATAGCGTATGAGAGAAACGTATGAGTTGCGTATGTAAATTCATAAAATAATTTTCATACGCACAAAAAGCCGTTGAAAGTACAGAATTTTTCGGATACTTACCGTATTGAACCTATGAGTAGCGTATGAGTAGCGGATCGCCATCGTATGGCACGCGTAATGTGCGTATGGCTAGCGTATGAGTAGCGTATGAACTGCGCATGTCCAGCGTACCGCTATCACGTGACAAAGTGCTATATAACCGTCGGCCTTTCCACATTCTCGGTTCTCAGGATGGGGAACGCAACACACCACCACAACCAGGAAAGAAGTATTGACTCTTTAATGACTGTAGGCTATTACTCAGAGGGTATGCAACATGGTTGAAAAGGACATGATGGCAATAAGCACCGTTGACGGTGAGGGATTTCGAGAGCTAATAAACAGGCTGCGCACACGACTCACTCCCGACCACGTAGATATGCTTAAATGTTCTTGAATAAAAATAAGTAGGGCTATCTAGTATGCATATGAGGAGCCTATTCAAAACATAATAGCCTATGTTTTAAGTTGACTGTTATAGGCTAGGTCTACTAGTTTAACTGTCGCCTTTCAATTTCAAGAGCGATTATGTTCATGCTGCAAGTGCCTAGCGGAGCAACGGTTTCGCTTGCAACAGATGAGACGGAGCGCAATTTCTTTTCTGTTAAAGTAGCCTATACACGCCTACATATTCTATTTTTGTTATGCTACAATAATGCCTGTTTCTCAAATGTTACAATAAATCTTTGATTGAGGAATATAACATGCATTTTGTATTCTGTCTATCATAAGCTATATTTAGCTTTTATGTTATCAATTAATCGACGATTGTTTGTTAAGGTTAACACATATCGATGAAGGAAATTCCTTAAAATTTGCATCCCTACTATGTACCTTTATTACCATGTGCCATTATTAATGATCAGTTGATCATATGAATAAACATTTTTTAAACTTCTGGTGTTTTTCATACTTTTATAATACATCAAATGATATGTAATTTATAAGTACCCCTGACCCCTAGAATAATAAACTGCACTTTACACTTGACTTTAAACTATACAATTGTTCTAAATCATCCTGTCTTGCCATGGAACTGCACCTGAGTTGGCCCAGTGCTTCTTTCAATCGTCAGGCATACGCCAAGATGTCTATATACGTTGCAGATACGTCAGACATACGTTAGAAGTACGTTACTCATGCGCTATCAATGCGCTATCAATACGCTAGCTGTACGGTACACCTTCATGTCAACGTATGACCAGCCTACTCGACCTATGAGTAACGTACCTCTAGCGTAATTCTAGCGTATTCAGCGTATGCTTAGCGTATAAACCATACGTCCGAACATGCACAAAATTTTTAAGCATGCTCAAAAAACTTTTTGTGCCTCGCCGTATGCCAGAGTATGCCACCGAATGCGACCGTGCTTGAAACGTATACAACCTATGCCTAACGTACCCCTAGCGTATGTCAGCGTATATCAGTGTATGAGTGATATTTTTCAAATGCTGGCATACGCTAGTACGATACGCAATAGTGTGACAGGGCCCTTACAGCAAACGGAGACAGAGATTCCAGTTAACCTCAACCTGTTACTGCTTCTCTAACGCACAGCACATGGAGACAAAGCTTCCAGTTAACCTTATCCTCTTACAGCAGATGTAACTCACAGCACATGGACAGAGCTTCCAGTTAACCTCATCCTCTTACTGCAGCTTAAACTCACAGCATATGGAGACAGAGCTTCCAGTTAACCGCATCCTATTACTGTAGCTCTAACTCACAGCACATGGAGACAGAGGTTCCAGTTAACCTCATCCTCTTACAGCAGATGTAACTCACAGCACATGGCCAGAGCATCCAGTTAACCTCATCCTCTTACTGCAGCTCTAACTCACAGTCCATGGAGACAGAGCTTCCAGTTAACCAATCCTCTTACTGCAGCTCAAACTCACAGCACATGGAGACAGAGCTTACAGTTAACCTCATCCTCTTACTGCAGCTATAACTCACAGCACATAGACAGAGCTTCCAGTTAACCTCATCCTCTTACTGCAGCTCTAACTCACAGAACATGGAGACAGAGCTTCCAGTTAACCAATCATCTTACTGCAGCTCTAACTCACAGCACATGGACAGAGCTTCCAGTTAACCCCATCCTCTTACTGCAGCTCAAACTCACAGCACATGGAGACAGAGCTTCCAGTTAACCTCATCCTCTTACTGCAGCTCTAACTCACAGCACATGGTGACAGAGCTTCCAGTTAACCTCATCCTCTTACTGCAGCTCTAACTCACAGCACATGGAAACAGAGCTTCCAGTTAACTGCATCCTCTTACTGCAGCTCTAACTCACAGCACATGGAAACAGAGCTTTCAGTTAACCAATCCTCTTACTGCAGCTCTAACTCACAGCACATGGAGACAGAGCTTCCAGTTAACCTCATCCTCTTACTGCAGCTCTAACTCACAGCACATGGAAACAGAGCTTCCAGTTAACTGCATCCTCTTACTGCAGCTCTAACTCACAGCACATGGAGACAGAGCTTCCAGTTAACTGCATCCTCTTACTGCAGCTCTAACTCACAGCAAATTGAGACAGAGCTTCAAGTTAACCTCATCCTCTTACTGCAGCTCTAACTCACAGCATATGGAGACAGAGCTTCCAGTTAACCTCATCCTCTTACAGCAGATGTAACTTACAGCACATGGTGACAGAGCTTCCAGTTAACCTCATCCTCTTATTGCAGTTCTAACTCACAGCACATAGACAAAGCTTCCAGTTAACCTCATCTTCTTACAGCAGATGTAACTCACAGCACATGGTGACAGAGCTTCCAGTTAACCTCATCCTCTTATTGCAGTTCTAACTCACAGCACATAGACAAAGCTTCCAGTTAACCTCATCTTCTTACAGCAGATGTAACTCACAGCACATGGAGACAGAGCTTCCAGTTAACCTCATCCTCTTACTGCAGCTCTAACTCACAGCACATGGAGACAGAGCTTCAAGTTAACCTCATCCTCTTACTGCAGCTCTAACTCACAGCACATCGAGACAGAGCTTCCAGTTAACTTCATCCTCCAACTGCAGCTCTAACTCACAGCACATCAAGACAGAGCTTCCAGTTAACTTCATCCTCTTACTGCAGCTCTAACTCACAGCACATGGACAGAGCTTCCAGTTAACCTCATCCTCTAACTGCAGCTCTAACTCACAGCACATGGAGACAGATCTTCCCCAGGCATCTCCCTCCTGTTTCTCATGGCTAGTTAAGAGTGTACACATAACAATAGATGAAATGGATCATGTTGACCATAACAAGTGGGAAAATAAGAAAAACTAAGATAAATTAAGGGAAACTACTTGATCTGATATTTGGTACTTTATTTGGTAGATCAAGATTGCCCCGAAGCACAAAGGGTAGAAACTGGTAATATAACATGTTTATTTTCACCTAATTTGTTATTGGATAAAATAAGATATGACGAAAGGGTGTCACCGCACATTATTAGTGTATTGGCTGGGTAGAGGAGTTATGATATTATATAATCTAGTGTTTGTTTTTGTTAGGGGAACTCCTAATCCTCTGCGTAGGGTAAAGGACCTCCCGTTGGCGTCAGCGATTAATAAAAGGTTAAACTGAATAAGAAGACTCTGCTATTTCCTTCATCTTCTTCTTGAGAATTCTCCAGCTAAAAAACCCATCTCAAATTGAACCTAATGAGGAGAGAGTAAAGGACTTCCCTCCGTAGGAGACAGAGCTTCCAGTTAAAGGATGTCAAAGTCATCCGAGTTTCTCAACAAGAGAAAACGCCATCTAAACAGCCCTGAGCCAACATGGTACACCCCAACTAAAACTGAATGTTACATTAAGCACCCCACCTACACCTGAAAGTTGCCAGTGAGATTTAGGAATAATTAAATAGTAATGGCAAAATAAAGCTGTTTAATTACCTGGAATCACCTGCGACTTTTCCTTTGAAGAAAATTGGAGGATCCATTGAATGATCACTCTTCATAGACAGACAGCTGGGTACAGGTGGCCCTGCTCGTTCCTCCTGGACACTGTGAACAAAACATGGAGACAGAGCTTCAAGTTAACATCATCCTCTTACTGCAGCACTAACTGACAGCACATGGAGACAGAGCTTCCAGTTAACATCATCCTCTTACTGCAGCTGTAACTCACAGCACATGGAGACAGAGCTCCCAGTTAACCTCATTTTCTGACTGCAGAGCTGCATTCGAATAGTAAAAAAAACAGCTTTTTCATTTCCTTGCAACTTTTCCTTGACCTCGACAGAAAACGTCATGGGGGTCAAGGAAAAGTTGGAAGGCGAGATTTACAAGGAATCTAGCGTAACTGTGGAATTCGAACTTCCTTCTCTACCTTGCGTCGTGGTGCGACATCCAGTCGTATTGACGCGACTGTTTAGTGAACTACAACTTCACAAAAAATTACGACAAAAGGTGCATCGTTGCCGTCTGCATTTTACTTGAACCGTTCCATTTTATCTCGGCGAAATTTAGCCTGTTAACAAATTTGGTGTATTGTCTGATTGTGTCATTGTTTGTTTACTTTCCATTATAAGCAAATACTAACCAACAATACTCGCTATTCACGTTTAGATTTCTGGCATTTCTCAGATGTTCGCCTTGTTGTTTGAATTTGGTCATTCAGTAGGTTCCGGAAAACTCAGATGCTTATGAAAACATTGGCAGCATTGCATTTTGGGGCGCGAATACTACCTTCCATCTGAAAAGGATCATCCAGAGCATCCTTTGTGAAAGGACGGATAAAATAAATTGTGAAGCCCCTTTCCTTCCCAATATAAGAAACAGAGTGCTACAGTCATGACGTATTTTTGTAGGCCAATTGGGAGGTTTCTTCCGGGCATGGGTTCCCTCGCCGATTTCCAATGGGGTTTTAACATGGGGTTTTTGTGGGGTTGAATTTTGGACACCCTACAAAATGGTCGATACCCTAAATAGTGCACTATATAGTGAATAGGGAGCCATTTCAGACACAGGACATTTGGTCATTAAATTTCTTATTCTTGTATTTTTACCTCTTTCTCTCAGGACTGAAGGCTCCATCTTTGGTCTCTGGCTTCGCTGAGAAACTCATTTTAGAAACAGCGCCCCCTATCTCAGGAGACTAGAATGTCAGAGCAGATTAGACCACAAGTGACTTCTGCCACAAATTAGCCAACCTGTAAACACACAAAATGAGAACATACTCAACACACACAGACACACTTCACACACAGAGAGACACACAGATACAGACAGACACAGTCACACACAGATACACACTCATACACACTCACACACAGAGAGGCACACAGATACACACTCATACACAGAGACACACAGATACACACCGTCACAGTAAAATGTGCAGTGTTAATTAAACTCTATCAGAGTACATATGGGCTTAATCTGGTCAGAGTAGGCTCATATGTACACTGCTAGAGTTGAATTAACACTGGAAATATTACTGTGAATTTACTGTGTCGTGAGGTTTGGTCAGTTTTATTCAGATTGAATAAAGCTCAACACTCAATTAGAATTCTATACGTCAGTCGAGCCCAACTTAGTGAAATGACGTTGACACGACAATGGTTTGAAAAAATGTTTTATTGGCTAGAATTATGAATATATGAATAATAGAAACAATGTATACAATATGATAAATCGTAGGCTATTCTATGATTTAATCTTCAGATATGACGGCTTCTTACAATTGCTGACATGGAGCCATATCTCGCAATATTTTAGCATTCCAGCCAGTTGCAGACCCCTCACCACTAGTCTATGAATGTTACCAAGGCTACCAAATATAAAACCTAGTAACCTACATTTATAGCCGAGTTGTTCCAGAGCTGAAACCAGAGGCTGATACTTCATTATCTTCGTGAGGAAGGATTCTTCTAGACTGGAGTCAAAAGCACAGCCTTCTTCCACAACAGACAATCTACTCATAAATTACAATATTATTAAATATAAGATGTGATACAGAATGATCAGCAGAGGGAAAACATGCTAGTTTTCCCTGTAAATGTAGACCAGTCCAGTGTTACTGTTGTTTGAGTTGTTATAAGTCCATAAAGAGCCTCCGGCCGTTAGATGATGGTAACTGGTGCTGCGAGGCCCAGTATCTAACAGTTGCTCTTACGCTAGTGAGCTGATCAGTTATAATGTCCTCTGAAACTGTAACAGTCTTTGGTGGTGTGGGAATTTAAGCCAAACCATTTCCTGACTAGCCATACTGTTTTATTAGTCAGCTCAAATAGCACGTTGTGTGAAATATGAACATTTGAGAAAATGTTGAATTTCAGACAGAGCCACCTGTCTACTTGCCTCTAACTTCTTAGTCAGCGTTAGTGGGGAAATATCAATCATACGCAGGCTGGCAGTACACTCAGAGATGATGTCATTAACCTGCTCCCTCCATTCACCAGCTATATTCAACTTATGTCCAAGGTAATATACAATGGGGGAAATAAGTATTGGACACGTCAACAATTTTCTTATCAAACATATTTCCAATGTAGCTATTCACATGATATTTTGACCAGGCATTGGTATTAACTCAATAAAACTACACAGCTAAAGAAATTGTAACATTCCAATCTTTAAAAAAAGTTATGTGCAATAAAGTGGAATGACACAGGAAAAAAGTATTGAACACGCTAAATTAAATGTATTTAATACTTTGTGGAAAAGCCATATTTGTAATATTTGGTCGCATATATTTTGCATGCCATGACTTCCTGATGTCTGTGACGCAACAACATCAAAAGACTCTGGATATCTTATTTTCTGGTACTCTTACAAGCGATACTATAACAGCTCTGCATTTGAATGGATCTCTATGGGAATTGGGGGGTGAGACTAGATTTAGCTGTAAATTACACTGGAACAGTATAGAACACATGGTTGGCTAAAGGGCTCTAAGTCATCAAGGGTCTGATGTATCAAACAAGCCTTTAACCATCACTCTGCTGCCAGAAATACAGTAGCTATGGAAGGATCACTTTAAGGGTTGTTTCTCCTGACAGATTTTCCTATTGAACTCTATAGAAAAATAAGTCAGGAGAAGAAACCCTTCAAGTTATCCATCCATATCGACTGTATTTCTGGCAGCAGAGTGATGGTTAAAGGCTTGTTTAATACATCAGACCCTTGATGACTTAGAGCCCTTTAGCCAACCATGTGTTCTATACTGTTCCAGTGTAATTTACAGCTAAATCTAGTCTCACCCCCCAATTCCCATAGAGATGTGTGTATGGCATACACACAGATACACACTCATACACACAGACACAGACACACACACATTTTAGTGCTAACAAGAAGTAATCTGGAATAAAAAATTGACTGTAAACATGTACTCTACTCACCTCAAAAATCTATGGCACCCTTGGTAAAAGTGAACAACTGTATTGTATAAATAATGCCAGTTTAAACAATATATTGATTGAAAGTTCTTCAGTGTGATAAAAGATGGACCATACAGTTCAGCAGGGATGTCAACTCTGAGAGTTGGGCAAGAGTGAGAATAGACGTTCGGTGACCCAACTCGACTCACCCCACCTGACCAATCACTGCCGCACGAATGAAATACTCAATTCTAGTTTCAAATTCATAAAAGTTAGACAAATACTAAGAAGCTGGGCCTGGGGTGATTGTATCTTCATACAATTTAATGTATTTTCAGTGAATATGGAGATGGTTATTTTCTCCTGTACAGATAGAGGGCTCGTTTAAGTTGTTTGTGGTGTAATGATTTAGACATGTAGAATTAAGAGTTGATGTTGGAGAATAGATTTTTCAACTATCAATGCAACATCTCACAAAAAATGGGAAGGTCACAAATGGGGTCTTCCACGTTATATATACAGGTGCAGCTAAAAAAATTAGAATATCGTGAAAAAGTTCTATATTTTTTGTCACTCATTTCAGAAAGTGAAACTCATATATTATATTGATTCATTACACATAGAGTGAAATATTTTAAGCCTTTATTTCTTGTAATTGTGATGATTATGGCTTACAGATAATGAAACCCAAAATTCAGTGTCTCAGAAAATTTGAATATTACATAAGATCAATAAAAAAGGATATTTTAAACAGAAATGTCAGCCTTCTGCAAAGTATGTTCATTTCTATGCACTCAATACTTGGTTGGGGCTCCTTTTGCATGAATTACTGCATCAATGCGGCGTGGCATGGAGGCGATCAGCCTGTGGCACTGCTGAGGGGTAATAGAAGCCCAGGTTGCTTTGATAGCGGTCTTGAAGGTCGTCTGCATTGTTGGGTCTGGTTTCTCTCATCTTCCTCTTGACAATACCCCATAGATTCTCTATGGGGTTCAGGTCAGGCGAGTTTGCTGGCCAATCAAGCACAGTAATACCATGGTCATTGAACCAGCTTTTGGTACTTTTGGCAGTGTGGGCAGGTGCCAAGTCCTGCTGGAAAATGAAATCAGCATCTCCATAAAGCTTGTCAGCAGAAGGAAGCATGAAGTGCTCTAAAATGTCCTGGTAGATGGCTGCGTTGACTGTGGACTTCAGAAAACACAGTGGACCAACACCAGCAGATGACATGGCACCCCAAATCATCACTGACTGTGGAAACTTCACACTGGACTTCAAGCAACGTGGATTCTGTGCCTCTCCACTCTTCCTCCAGACTCTGGGACCTTGATGTCCAAATGAAATGCAAAATTTACTTTCATCTGAAAAGAGGACTTTGGACCACTGAGCAACAGTCCAATTATTTTTCTCCTTAGCCCAGGTAAGAAGCTTCTGACGTTGTCTCTGGTTCAGGAGTGGCTTGACACGAGGAATGCAACATTTGTAGCCCATGTCCTGGATTCGTCTGTGCATGGTGGCTCTTGATGCACTGACTCGAGCCTCAGTCCACTCCTTGTGAAGCTCCCCCAAATTATTGAATGGATTTTGCTTGACAATCCTCTCAAGGCTGCGGTTATCCCTGTTGCTTGTGCACCTTTTCCTACCACACTTTTTCCTTCCACTCAACTTTCTATGAATATGCTTGGATACAGCACTCAGTGAACAACCAGCTTCTTTAGCAATGACCTTTTGTGGCTTACCCTCCTTGTGGATGGTGTCAATGACTGTCTTCTGGACATCTGTCAAGTCAGCAGTCTTCCCCATGATTGTGTAGCCTACTGAACCAGACTGAGAGACCATTTAAAGGCTCAGGAAACCTTTGCAGGTGTTTTGAGTTAATTAGCTGATTAGAGTGTGACAAACATAATCCCCAAAAATTGTGGAAGTCTTTAAAACATCTGGGTCATAACAACAGACTCAAGACAAAAACCACCAACCTAAATTTGAAAATAAATGGCTCGATCATCACGAACAAACTGAACGTGGCAAATGGTTTTAACAGCTTCTTTTCAACCATTGCTACCACTTTGGTAAATAAACTACCAGTAAATTCAGGCCTTTATGGTGAGCAGCATGTCCAGGCCTATTATAAAAATCTTGGGGTGCTCGAAAATGAGTTTAAATTTTCTAAGGTAACCACTGAAGATGTGCAAAAAAAGCTCAGTGCTCTTAAACCATCCAAGGCCACTGGCCAGGATAATATCCCAACTAGGTTTCTTAGAGACTCAGCTGCCATCATTGCTCCCATTGTGGCCCATATCACCAATTTGTCCATCAGCCAGTGTCACGTCCCTCAAGAGTTCAAGCGTGCAAGAGTAACCCCTCTATATAAAAAGGGAAGCAAATTAGACCCTGGCAACTATCGTCCTGTTTCCATCCTATGTTCCATCTCAAAGGTAATAGAGAGGCTGATACATGACCAGATTGATAATTACCTGACAGAGCATAAGCTACTTTACAAATTCCAATCAGGATTTAGAAAGTCACATTCCACTGACAACTGTCTACTGTATTTGACCGATTACATCAAGGGTGAGGTAGACAGGGGCAGTTATTGCGGCATGGTCATGCTGGACTTGCAGAAGGCGTTTGACACCGTCAACCATTCCATCTTGCTGATGAAGTTGAGGGCAATTGGTTTTTACAGCTCATCTGCCAACTGGGTGAGGTCCTATCTGGAAGGAAGAGAACAGGCGGTCGATGTCAATGGCACCCTGTCCTCATCCTGTCCAGTAAACTGTGGGGTTCCTCAAGGGAGTATTTTGGGGCCTTTGTTATTTTTGATTTATGTGAATGACATGAATTCTGCTTGTGACTGTAACTTGTTCCTGTTCGCGGATGACTCGGCGCTCCTGGTCTCGAACAGGGACAAGTTGCAGGTGGAGAGGGTGCTTAGTGCCGAGCTCAACAAGTTTGCTCCTGGCTCTCCGACAACAAACTGTCATTACATCTTGGAAAGACTGAGTCCATACTGTTTGGGTCAAATACCAACCTAAATAAATCCCCGGGCTTCACGGTTAGAGCAGGTGATAGCATAATAACAAATAAAGAGGAGATCCCTTATCTGGGTTGTATTTTAGATAACAAGCTCTCCGGTGAAAAAATGGCCTCAAAAGTTATTAATAAAGTCAGTCAGAGAACAAAATTTTTGGGCAGGATTTCATCCTTCATAAACAGAAGTGCACTGAGGACCCTAGCTGGGGCCCTCATTCAGTGCCACTTTGATTATGCATGTTCTTCATGGTATTCCAACATCTCCAAACCATTGAAGACGAGGCTGCAGACCTCCCAAAACAAGCTTGTGCGACTGCTGCTAAATCTTCACCCCAGGACACACTTAACCCCAGCCCATTTGATCAGTTTGGGATGGCTCAGGGTAGAGGAAAGAGTTTACCATCTGAAGATGTGTCTTGTTTTTAAGATATTAAATAGAATGGTCCCCAACTACCTGTTAGATTACTTTTCTAAAGTAAGTAACACTCACAGGTACTCCACCAGAGGGAGCCCTTCCGACCTTGTCCCTCCGAAATTTAGGACATGCCTGGGGAAAAATGCATTCTTTTATTCAGCGGTTGTACAGTGGAATGCCTTGCCAGCAGCATTAAAACTTTTAAACTCCCCTCAGAATTTTAAAACCACCCTGAAAAATTGGTTATTCTCCAATTTTAAATGGGCATAGAGTTTTTCACAGGTTAGGGGGGAGGATGTTTTATTTATTATTTTTTTATTTTTATAATATATACACAATATCATGTTTCAATGATTGTTTGAGTCTGCTTGTATTTAACTGAGCCTACTATTTTATATATACTGTGTTTTATAGTGCTTTTGTTTTGTATTGATGTAAATGGACCACAATGGAAACAAGCCTCAGGCTTTTTTGTGTACAAATCCATTTGATCACAGTTGAGTCGATGTTTTGTGTTGCCTCATCTGTGTTTTCAATAAAATATTCAATCAATCAAAAAAAACCATGAGTTTCCAATATTGAACTTTTTCACAATATTCAAATTTTCTGAGACACTTTTGGGTTTCATTAGCTGGAAGCCATAATCATCAAAATTACAAGAAATAAAGGCTTGAAATATTTCACTCTATGTGTAATGAATCTATATAATATATGAGTTTCACTTTCTGAAATGAGTGACAAAAAATATTGAACTTTTTCACAATATTCAAATTTTTTGAGCTGCACCTGTATATTAACAACTTCAATGATTCCATAATTTGGACAGGGGAAAATAACCATCACCATATTCACTTAGAAGAAAACATTAAATATTATGAAGAAACAATACTCCAAGGCCCAGCTTCATAGTACTTGTCAAACATAGAGAACTGGTATTGTATTGTGGTAATCGGGGTGGGATTGGTGTGGGTTTTCGGGGGTCCATGGCTTTATTTTGACCATTTATTTGGAATCCTCATGTCTTAGTCATAATTACAAGAAGCAACCTGGTACAAATTGGATGATTAGTAGTACTATATTTACAGAATATTATAGGAATCCTACAACAGTAAAGGTCCTGTCTGGGTCCAATCAATTAGTTAGCTTCATTTCTCAATTTCTTCAATTAATTCCTACAAATGTCTACTTATCTATTTATAACTATAGAAAGCATTTTGTAACAATCTGAAAAGGTGGGTGTCGAAATCCACTTTTCTGTGTGTTTTACAAGAAATGATCCACCTCTCATTTTAATTTCTCTCCTTTTTAGCTAGCTAGCTAACGTTATCTAACGTTAGCTAGCTAACTATGGGCTAGTCTTAGTAACAGCTAACATTACATTAGTCTGATGTTGTCTACGTTAACTAATTCTTAGGTTAACAAAGCATTCATATTGTTATTGCTGCAATTAATACGCTAACAGTTAATGGTGCAAACATATTTCATCACTTATTCGTGATTTACTTTAAAGTGCATTTTCGTTTACTTACAGTCGACATTTGCGCGCAACACAACTCGGTTGTGGTCTACATATCTTATACAGATTGATTCCTGCTCTTTTCCAGAGACATCCTGCATGCCATCAATTATTACACTAAACTGAAGCACTGGCAGAGACCTGATGGTAGCAGTAATGTTTCGCACAACTGTATTGCCAAATATTTTTTAAATTTAATTCTGCGCTTGTGAACTTATGTAGTCATGGCTACGGTTTGCAAACCAATTTGAAAGGAGGGGGGTCACCTTCTGCTTCATACTTCAGAAGCTGGTGCAGATTACCCTCATCTGCTTTGTGCCTCTAAAAGCTAAACCCTGTCTAGCTACAGGGTATGTACTGTAACGAACCTACAATCTTCAATAGGCAGTGTCTAGCATCCTGTTGCTGTTTTGCCAATGCACTTGACAACTGGGTGTTTATGGGCCTTGCCTCACGTGCATAGGCTGTGACAGCCTGAATATGGGCCTGACATCTTGAATGTACTGCAAATTTTTCGAGGGCTCTCCTCCAATTTCTAAAACCTTCTGTGACAAAAGTATCGTCAGCTTTCTTGGCTAGGGGTGACTTTTTTTTTAAAAATGCTCTTGCACAGTAGAAGCATAAAACACCTTTTGATGGTGGAGAATAGTGGAGCCATGTGTAATCTTTATACCACCTCTCTTGAAAATGTAATACTTTATTCGCTAATTTGTGCACAGGAATACATTTGGGATCTGGCTGATGAGGCTTTACAAGAACTTCAGATCCTGCATCACTGGCATCTGGCTCACTTTCCTACAAGACATGACAAAATATAACCAAACTTAATAATCTCTTAGAAATACCCAAATAACCTGGAGTAGACGCTATATCATGAAGAAAAAGGTCTTACGGTTAGCCTACATCTACCAACATGTGCAAAAATGCACTTAATTAAATCTTACCTGTAGCCCTGTCTCTCCCTCCTCTGGCTCCTCTCTAGCTTCCTCAGCTGCCTAACATGAGTATATCAGAACAGTGCATTAATTCCCTAATAAAATGTCTTAATTTGTGGGAGAAATTAACATAGTAAACACTAAGATACTTAAACTTTAAAACTTAATAATACACAGTTAACGCAATGACATTATACCATGAAGAAATTGGTCTTTCAATAGGCTACCTCTACTACCATGTGCAAAAACATAGAAAGAGATGCATTTAATAAAATCTCACTTGTTGCCCTGTCTCTCCTTCATCTGCCTCCTCTCTCGGTCTAGCCTCCTCTCTCGGTCTACCCTCCTCCTCAGCTGCCTTATATGACAACACAAGGGTGCGTTTAAACAATAGACACTAACTTCTAAGCTGCGATTCAAGGTGATTTGTGAGGGATGAACATAACAGACACCAAGCGAAGTGCATTTTTATTGGCATGTAACGTTAGTTAAAAATAATATGTAAATCAATTGGTTAGGAATTTGATATAGACGGTTAGAAGCAAGCAGCTAAGGTTATTTTACTAATCTCAACCTAGACATTCGGGTAACGTTAACGTTAATTAGCCAACATAACGTAGTTAACGCAAACGTTATGATTGAAATCAAGACTTACATGTTGACTTGGTGGTGATGGGGCAGATTTGGCGAAGAAATCCCTAATGTCTGTTTTCGCCCTCTTTGCGGGCATTCCTAGTTTCAGCCAGATAAAGTGACATTAACATTTAACACTTATATACACCTAGTTTAGCAGGGAAACATCGCAAATCGTTTGCTAACGTATGTAACGTTAACGTTAGCGTTTAATTATAAGATTACAAGATCAGCTTCAATCCAAAGGTGGTACTCAAGTCAAGTTTTCGGGTGAATTGAACCGAGTTACCACTCATTACCACAGACATTACCACTCCGTCGCTTCAATTTGTTTTGAAGAGGGAGGTTTAGGATACTTGGGATATTTGCAAGGTGCGTATGCCAATGAGGTAAGAGAGTAGCCAATCAAAGCATGTGCTGGCACGTCATACTGTCAGCTTTCAAATACGCGACAAAAGGCGAACAATCTCTGGTTAGAGTGAATACAAATATATTATGTAAAGCACAAATCATTGAGGGTGACAATTAACCCACTTTAAAACATTGAGGGGGGCGTGTCTCCCTGTCCATATACAAATATACGCCCCTGTGCGCGATGCATTGTGCACTCCACCCTCTGTTATGTTCCGAAATCAGGAGGCTTTAGAAACAAACATGGAGTCTCAAAACGTAGTCTTTACTCGAGGCCAGGCACGTATCCATCACTTCCTTTTACATTCCCTACGTCACATCCACATTCGGGTATCCTTCCAGCTACTATCAGGAAAGTAACACAGTGCTCCTAGTGGTAAGTATTTATACTCAGTCTGTACCATTTACAATAGTATAGTAATGAACACAACATATTCCCCTTTCTTTAAAGAAGCATTTCTCTGACCTGCAATACTAAACTGTACTCAAGCACATAGTAAACAAATATAACATGCAGTGCTTATGAATATTAAGATTTCTTCAGTTGTTTTCATTCCCAATAACCTTATTGTCCTATCTAACTCAGGAACTAAACAAAATCCTAAGTAAGCCTTAACCAAGGTATTACATTTTAGGACAAAGTTGTCAACAAGGATTCAGTTCATCACAAAGTCCTTAACCCACAGTGGTGGATTTCTCTGTCTCATGCTCCTCTGGGATTCTGAAACAATCTCTGTCAGTTCATCAGGTGGCTCAGTGATTGGCACCTGTGCCCTATCTCGACAGAGTGACAAGCGCTCCGCATTCCATCTCCGTCCGTCACTCAGAATGAAGGAGCTCGGCCCGGTCTGCCGTTCCACGGAAACAGGATCGGTGAACTTGGCATCAGTTTTCTTGACATGGAACGGTTTGCGCACCCGCACCTTATCTCCCACTTTGAAGTTTGGCGCCTTGGCTCCTCTCTTCTCATCTGTGTAGCGCTTGCTTTTTTCTTGTTGCAGAGTGACTCTTTCCCTAACATCCTGATGTCTTTCTTTGTCGCGGACTGGCAAGATATCGAGTTTAGTGCGCATCGGTCGTCCCCGCAGAAGTTGGAATGGAGACTGGTTTGTCGTTGCATGCGCTGTAGCTCGATAACTTTGGAGGAGAGTAGTCACCTCTTGTTTCCAAGGTTTGTGGTGTTTTTCGGCAGCTTGAAGACAATCTTTTAACACCCTGTTGAAGCGTTCTGCTGCGCCATTGGCTTGAGCATGGTAAACGCTTGTCCGAATATGTTTTATCCCTCTCTCTTTCAGAAAATCAGAAAAAGCAGTGGAGCAGAACTGAGTCCCATTATCCGTTACTACGGAGCACGGATTTCCTTCACGGGCGAATACTGATGCAAGGAAGGACATCACTGCTTCCGTAGTGACATTTGGCACAAATGCCACCTCCGGCCATTTACTGAAATAGTCCACGAGAGTGATGGCAAAACGGCAATCATAAGACCCTCGCTCGAAAGGGCCCACTATGTCCATCGCGACCTTTTGGAAAGGACCATCCGGGAGGTCAACTGGATGCATTGGAGGAGGGTAGGTCCTCGCTGATTTGTCACTCGTTTGACAAGTGACACATGATGTGATCAGAGCGTTGACCATAGCGTCCATGCGCGGCCACCAATACAGCTCACGCAGCCGCTGTTTGGTGCGGACAATCCCCTGGTGCCCTTCATGTGCCAGGTGGATTATCTTGGCGCGCAGAGATACTGGAACCAGCAGGCGCGAACCCCGCATAATGAGAGGAGAATCAGCAGCCAGTTCATGGCGTACTGAGAAGTAGCAGGAAAGTTCATCTGAAACTGTTTTCCTTGACGTTGGCCAACCATTCTGCATTTTTGCACGCAGCTGTGTCAACTCCGGGCATGATTCACACTCTGCTTTGAAATCAGCGAGTGGCAGTGCAGTGAGGAGAGGAGCAATTTCCGCGACCAGCTCTGGTTCTGTTGTCATTTCAGCATGTGGACAGGAAATTGGCATTCTGGAGAGACAGTCAGCGGCAAAATTTCTCTTGCCAGGACAGTGAACTACGTCATATTGAAAACACAAAAGCCTTGCTGACCAGCGTGCTATTCTCATGCCAGCCCGATTCATACCTGCTGTGGCCAGCAGTGTTGTAAGTGCTTGATGATCGGTCCTGAGGGTGAAGCGGCGTCCCCATAGATACGTCCTCCACCTCTCCACCGCAAATACGCACCCTAATGCCTCTTTTTCCACTGTACTGTATTTTCTTTCTGCAGGTGAAAGTGTCCGAGAGGCAAAGGCAACAACGCGCTCACTGCCGTCCGGGTGCAGCTGCGACAGGACGCCACCTAACCCATAGTCAGATGCGTCGGTAGAGACAAAAGTTGGCAGGCTCAGGTCGAATAGGGTAAGTGCAGGGCTGTTGGTTAGTAATGTTTTCAGTGCCTGGAAACTGTTATCGGCATCCTCCGTCCATTTTATTTCAGTCTGTGATGCTGCTCTCAGCAGACTTCGCAAGGGCTCAACTACCGTGGCGTAATTGGGAATGAACTTGCTAAACCACGACGTGAGGCCTAAGAATGAACGCAGTGCAGTCGCATCTTTTGGTGCAGGAGCCTCAGCAATAGCTGCAATGTGATCTGGAGTGGGGCGCAATCCCTCTTTAGATATGACATGGCCCAGGTAAATGACGCTCGGTTTTGAAAATGAGCTTTTTTTAAAATTCAGCCTAAGTCCAGCGTCCGTGAGGCGCTGTAAGACTGCTCTGAGATTTTTGTCGTGCTCAGATTTTGAAGTTCCATAACAGATCACGTCATCCAAGTAACTTTGACAACCAGGCAGATCACCAAGTAAGGTGTGCATCATCTTCTGAAAAGCGGATGGTGCTGATGCTAAGCCATACGGAACTCTGGTGTATCTGAACAGGCCATCATGCGTTAGAAACGCAGCCAGGTTTCGGCTCTCTTCGTGCAGTGGCAGTTGATGATATGCACTTTCTAAATCTATCTGGGAGAACACTGTCGCACCCTTCAGCTCGGCAAACAGTTCCTCCATGTGAGGCAGTGGATGGCAATCCATAATAATACTTTTATTGGACTCGCGTAAATCAACGCAGACTCGAATGCCCCCTTGCTTTTTGCGTGTCACAACGAGGGGTGAAACCCATGGGGAAGCATCAATGGGCTCAATAATTCCAGCTTTGAGGAGACGCTGAATTTCGCAGGACACCTCTTGACGCACAGACAGGGGTAGTCGACGTAATTTTTGTTGCACAGGTTTGACATTTTCATTAATTTGCACTTTGTGGACGAACCCTTTAACACATCCAACAAGCTTGGGAGTGGTCTCGTCGGCCTGTGTTTCACACACGGGTACTGTTTTCGTCATTACCGCATCCCCAACAATGTGACAGTTTAATGCTCTAATTAAGTCCATGCCTAAGAGCGGAGATCCTGTTTTTACGATGTAGAACTTAGCGGGAGACGACACATTATTGTGGGATACGGAGGCATCAAGGCAACCCAGCACTGGCAAAGGGTCTCTTGAATAAGTGACTTAAATAATAACTTAACCTGGGGCTCAGTTAGCAGGCAGTTTGCAAAATGTTTTTTGTATAATGTCTCTGGTAGTATTGAGACTGATGACCCCGTGTCAACCAGTAAATCAAGAGCATGGACACTTCCGTTCTGAGCGTCAATGTCCACGCTGCAGTATATTTTGTCATTTGCATTAACGTCATTCAAACAGAGTATCATTAACTCAGGAACAGACACTTCACGTACCTCTTTAGCTTCTGATTTGCAAACTTTAGCGAAGTGTCCTTTTTTTCCACACTTATTGCAGGTGGATGATGTAGCAGGACAGTTTCTAGCGTTAGCTAAATGACTTGTTGATCCGCAGCGAAAGCAATTTCTACCTTGTTTTCCCGATGAAGATTCTGTGTGCATTGAATGCGAATGCGAATGGAACGGCTGTCCGGAGGAACGTGATTTTCGTTGATGTCGCAAGCCATGCTTAGCTGTAATAGCCTGCACGGGAGCAGGTGAATTTCCGCCGGAGAGAAGGGAAGAATTCTGTACTGCTAACTCCACTTGACACGCCATCGCCATCGCTTTCTCTAAAGTAAGTTCGTCCTCCATTAAAAGTTTATCTTTGACTGCGGTCAGATAAGCACGTTCGATTAATTGGTCCCGCAACATCTCGTTCTCCATCTGTGCAAACTGGCACGGCACAGCTAGCCCGCGCAATGCTGCAACATACTGTGTCACCGTTTCGTCGGACCTTTGTGCCCGCTGTCTGAACTTGTGGCGGCAGGCTACAACGTTAACTTTAGGCACAAAATGTTCTTGTAACGCAGACATAGCCTCATCATACGTTGTGCCTCCGTTTGGTAGCGTATAGAACAGACGCTGACCCTCCGTGCCTAAACAATGCAGTAAAGTAGCACGGCGTCTCGCCTCTGGCCATGCATTTCCCGTAGCGTTAATAACTAGCAAATAGTTTTCGAAAAATTTTCGCCACGTTTCAAAGGGAATTGCTGGCTCACCCACACACGGAAGAAAAGGCGCAGGGGTTGGTACCGAAACAGACATCCTCGTCGCCAATTTGTTATGTTCCGAAATCAGGAGGCTTTAGAAACAAACATGGAGTCTCAAAACGTAGTCTTTACTCGAGGCCAGGCACGTATCCATCACTTCCTTTTACATTCCCTACGTCACATCCACATTCGGGTATCCTTCCAGCTACTATCAGGAAAGTAACACAGTGCTCCTAGTGGTAAGTATTTATACTCAGTCTGTACCATTTACAATAGTATAGTAATGAACACAACACCCTCTCACCCTTTCATTGCCAATGATAAGCGATTGGCTGGCGATGAAGGTGAGAGCGTGGAGTGTACGTGGAAGTGTGCCAGTTGGTTTGGAAAACGGCTATCAAACAGCAGGCAGTGCACACGCACAAGTTTCGGGACACGGGAAGTTGGGAAGTTTAACTATTTTTGCTATGAAAAAAAAATGCAATGGAGAGAATTGTTGCTGTTCCGTGAAAATGCGTGAGATATTTTGCTTTAGCGTGAGAAAAGAGTCTCACGGTCAATGCGTGAGAGTTGGCATCCCTGCTATCGATTGGCTACCGTTCTGACAGTAGGCTACCTCCACCTCCAGTCCACAATCTCACTCGCCTGCTCGCCTGTTTATAGTTTTAAAACTTGACAACACTGTGTTCAGAGCTTAGGCTGTAGAAAAATGGTTCAGAGCTGCAGACAGTGTTTCTCAACGTGAGCAAATACATTAATGGAGACTTCCAATTCCTCACATATTGAGAGAAACGACGGATCGAGAAAGAACTAGCTAGCTAGCACAATCTGTCAACTTGTTCTGTTATCAAAATTGTGTGGTTACCCCCCCAAAAAAAAAAAACCCAATCATACTGACTGCGCCTAGTACTTAGATTCGTATTTACCTTTTTAGGGTTGTTTTAACGCTCTTGTTCCTAGTTTGAAAATGCACTATGTACGTCGCTCTGGATAAGAGCGTCTGCTAAATTTTCTATAATGTGATGTAACTTGCTTTGGTCCACTCACTAATTTCGCCTATTTCCAAGTCAATCAGGTTCCAACCCTCCATGTAGGCTATTCAGAGTTACTGACAGCGTTTCTTATGAGCAAGTGGAGAAGTCCATTTCTCAAATATTGAAAGAAACAGCGGGCGGATAGATTGTAGCTACAACGTGCATTGGCATCCGATGCAAAGCTAAAACAGATAACTAGCTAGCTAGATCTCTCTATCCGTCGTTTCTCTCAATGTGTGAGGAGTGAACGTGGAGAAGGTGAAAGATTTTCCGGCTTGACTGTATAAACTTTCTCTGACACAAACTTTTAATTTTCGTTTTTGGTCGCAAATGGGAAATTTGAAAATACCCTATTACACCAAGTGCGCTATTTTATTGTCAGCTTCTGTTTTACTGAATGAAGCTTTAGAGCGGTTATACCTGCCGATTCCTCCCCACACCCCTTTAGCTTCTATTCTCTGCATCCCACTCCACAACAGGCTAATTACTCCCCACACCCCTTCACCTTTAGCTTATATTCTCTCCATCCCACTCCACAACAGGCTACTTACTCCCCACACCCCTTCACCTTTAGCTTCTCTTCTCTCCATCTCACTCCACAACAGGCTACTTACTGCGTTATTTTATTCCTTATTTTACTCCCTCTTCTTTCTCCTCCGTCTGTTTCAAAGTACTTTCAGCTTATCTTTTGGACTATTGGACGTTTACATTTTTCTACTGGCGTAAGTAAACTTTATTTTATTTTATACTTTTTTACTGGCTGCAGTTTATTGTGTTTAATTAGTTACTAGGAAGAGACAAACATTCGATACATGTAGATATTTGCCTAATTTTAACATATAGGGCCTACATATAGCCTACTAGACCTATTCAACAACTCGAGAATTACTGTATAGGCTAATGTTGGGACTACAAGTACTCCAGTATAATGGTATCATATGTAGGCTAAACGGACAAATAAGCCTGTTTGAGTCTAACAAATGTTTGTGAAAATATGAGAAACCTTCCTATATTTCAAGATACATGTACAGCAAAAAAAAAAAAAAAAAAAACATCTGACACTTTCTCAGTCTCCCTGACACAATCACTGACCCATTCACTTCCTCATGACCAGTTATAGCCCAAATTCTTATTTGTCATTTATGTTTCTCCTCATATCCGTTTTGGGATTTTTGACTTAGTATTATTGTGAGCTGACTTTGGCGCGATCTGTTTCCAGATTCACTTCCCAGCTATCCAAAAGTAGTTTCCCTGATGTTATCGTTAAACCGTGGTTTTTGGTTGGGAGAGCTCACAATGCACTCGAAGGGGCAGTTATCTATGGAGAACTTTACATAATCAGTGACTATGTTGGTGTATTGTTCAAGATGCACAGAGGAATGCTTAATCACACCCCAGCACTGGCCGTGGCTCGCTGTGTCCCGTGTCCTCGGTGTCATGATGAGTGAGATGATTACTAAATTAATATGGTTTATTAACATGGTGAAAAGTAAAGTACTCATTTGTAACTCCTGCTCTACTCAATGCATAGCATAACTGAGAAGTGTCATGAGTGAGTGACGTCACACACCAGATGCATTTTCGGTTCTTTTGAGTTCTCTGAACAATCGCTTGTAAACTAGGACATTGGGGTAGACTGCCCTCTGTCCGCAGCAACATAGGGATTATTCTGCCCTCAAACAGTTGCTGTTCCTATAACTCAACAGTCACTTTTTACTCTAACAACAGTGTTTTTTTTGCTCTTTTCTGAACTTAAGAGTCTTTAGTTTCACAGCCCTAGAGGTGGTAGGCTGCGCAGTAGATCTTGGTTCACAGCCCTAGAGGTGGTAGGTTATGCAGTAGATCTTGGTTCACAGCCCTAGAGGTGGTAGGCTTTGCAGTAGATCTTGGTTCACAGCCCTAGAGGTGGTAGGCTGAGCAGTAGATCTTGGTTCACAGCCCTTAGGGGTGGTAGGCTGTGCAGTAAATATTGGTTCACAGCCCTAGAGGTGGTAGGCTATGCAGTAGATCTTAGGGTTGCACTTAGATAGCTGAATCACCGGCTGGGCTGTGGACTGGTCTCTCCTGTTGATTGAGGGACTCCTCCATCGCTGGTGTGGTGTCTCTGGAGAAGGTGACTCTGGGACAGCCTGAAGATGTCTCCTGTTCTGACGAGTGACTGTACCAGCGTCTGTTCTGATCACGTACAATCTTAGCTCAGGTGATTTACCTATGACCTTAGCTGGTGTTTTCCAGCCTCTTTCTCCATGCAGTTTCACTCTCACACTTTGACCAGGATGTAGACCAGGCAGAGCATGTGCTGAGTGTCTGCGTTTATAGAAGAACTGCTCGGCTTCCTTTGCTTTCCTGTACTTCTCTAAGCACTTGTCCATGGCTGATGTGCTTAGGCTTTGCTTTTCTGTCCTTCTCCAAGCACTTGTCCATGGCTCATGTGCTTAGGCTTTGCTTTCCTGTCCTTCTCCAACACTTGTCCATAGCTGATGTGCTTAGGCTTTGCTTTCCTGTCTTTCTCTAAGAACTTGTTCATGGCTGATGTGCTTAGGCTTTGCTTTCCTGTACTTCTCTAAGCACTTGTTCATGGCTGATGTGCTTAGGCTTTGCTTTCCTGTTCTTCTCTAAGCACTTGTTCATGGCTGATGTGCTTAGGCTTTGCTTCCCTGTCCTTCTCCAGCACTTGTTCATGGCTGATGTGCTTAGGCTTTGCTTTCCTGTACTTCTCTAAGCACTTGTTCATGGCTGATGTGCTTAGGCTTTGCTTTCCTGTTCTTCTCTAAGCACTTGTTCATGGCTGATGTGCTTAGGCTTTGCTTCCCTGTCCTTCTCCAGCACTTGTCCATGGCTGATGTGCTTAGGCTTTGCTTTTCTGTCCTTCTCCAGCACTTGTCCATGGCTGATGTGCATTGGCTTAGCTTTCCTGTCCTTCTCAAGCACTTGTACATGGATGATGTGCTTTGGCTTTGCTTTCCTGTCCTTCTCGAGCACCTGTCTATGGATGATGTGCTTAGGCTTTGCTTTCCTGTCCTTCTCCAGCACTTGTTCATGGCTGATGTGCTTAGGCTTTGCTTTCCTGTCCTTCTCAAGCACTTGCAGTGGCGCCCCCAGAAATTTTTCATAGGGGGTGCCAGGGGGGGGCCACTGAAAATCTTGGGGTGGCACACCAAAACCAAAAGCCATAACTGAATTTCAGGAATTATATTATGTTGTTGTAGTATATAAAAAAATATACATGATATACAAAAAATATACATTATTGATTTAAATGAATAGTACCTAATGTAAAATATCAGATAGAAGCATATTATGCATATGTGACTCGCGAGCCGCGAGGGGGGGCCAGTGGGGGGGCAGCGATTTTATCAGGGTGGCCGTGGCCCCCCCTGGCCACCCCTTGGCGGCGCCACTGAGCACCTGTCTATGGATGATGTGCTTAGGCTTTGCTTTTCTGTCTTTCTCTAAGCACTTGTCTATGGATGATGTGCTTAGGCTTTGCTTTCCTGTCCTTCTCGAGCACTTGTCTATGGATGATGTGCTTAGGCTTTGCTTTCCTGTCCTTCTCGAGCACTTGTCTATGGATGATGTGCTTAGGCTGCAGCTTCTCGTCCAGCATAGGGAGTGTCATTAGGATCTGGCCTCCAGTCACGAGCTGCGCTGGACTTGCTCCGGTTGCACCGACAGGAGTTGCACGGTAACACATCAGAGCAAGATGAGTATCCGGTTGGTTGAGAATCCGCTCGGCTGTTTGGACAGCTCTCGCTGCATCTCCGTTAGCCTGAGGGTAATAGAGACTGGAGGTGATATGGGTAAAACCATACTGCTGTCTCAAGTCCTGGAACTCAGCTGATGTAAACTGCATTGCATTGTGGGGAATGGCCCATCTCATGTACATAGTCTCTAATGTGATAACTTGTGGTAGCAGATAGGTGGGCTATTTCAATGTCTCTGGAATAGTAGTCCATTACAATGAGGTATTTGCTGCCCTCAAGCTCACACAGGTTGGCTGCGACCTTTAGCCCTGGACCCTTAGGTAAGGGGGTAGGTTTGAGTGGCTCTCTTTCTCTTTTCTGTGTTAGTCTGTGCTCCACACAGACTTTACATGTCATTACTGTCTTTGCAATGTCCGTAGTTATGGCCGGCCACCAGACTGACATCCTGGCTCTTTCTCTGCACTTTGTGAGCCCCTGGGGACCCTCGTGAATCTGTATCAGTATTTCTGCTCTTTGTGTGGCTGGGATAACAATCCTGTCTTGGTGCAGTACGAGGCCATCCAACTCGGATAGCTGTGCTCTCACCGTGTAGAATCCTTGCAGTGATGGTAGCTGTGCTGTTCTCCGTGGCCAGCCATTCCTGATGAAACTGATGACCATCTGGAGGTCTGAGTCGTTGTGAACAGCCTCTCTGACCTCATCCAGTCTGTGTGCTGATATGGGTTTGCTTGTCACCACAGCCTCCACTCATCCAGTCTGTGTGCTGATATGGGTCTGCTTGTCACCACAGCCTCCACTCATCCAGTCCGTGTGCTGATATGGGTCTGCTTGTCATCACAGCCTCCACTCATCCAGTCTGTGTGCTGATATGGGTCTGCTTGTCACCACAGCCTCCACTCATCCAGTCTGTGTGCTGATATGGGTCTGCTTGTCACCACAGCCTCCACTCATCCAGTCCGTGTGCTGATATGGGTCTGCTTGTCATCACAGCCTCCACTCATCCAGTCTGTGTGCTGATATTGGTCTGCTTGTCACCACAGCCTCCACTCATCCAGTCTGTGTGCTGATATGGGTCTATAGGGAGAGTACCTCATTAACGTATGTTATGCTTGTTGGAGGTTCCGTCAAATAGAGCAGCACATCCTCTGCACAGAGCGATAGCGTGTGCTCCTCCCCCTTTATCACCACACCCCTTATTATGTCCAATAGAGCAGCACATCCTCTGCACAGAGCGATAGCGTGTGCTCCTCCCCCTTTATCACCACACCCCTTATTCTGTCAAATAGAGCAGCACATCCTCTGCACAGAGCGATAGCGTGTGCTCCTCCCCCTTTATCACCACACCCCTTATTCTGTCAAATAGAGCAGCACATCCTCTGCACAGAGCGATAGCGTGTGCTCCTCCCCATTTATCACCACACCCCTTATTCTGTCAAATAGAGCAGCACATCCTCTGCACAGAGCGATAGCGTGTGCTCCTCCCCCTTTATCACCACACCCCTTATTCTGTCAAATAGAGCAGCACATCCTCTGCACAGAGCGATAGCGTGTGCTCCTCCCCATTTATCACCACACCCCTTATTCTGTCCAATAAAGCAGCACATCCTCTGCACAGAGCGATAGTGTGTGTTCCTCCCCATTTATCACCACACCCCTTATTCTGTCCAATAGAGCAGCACATCCTCTGCACAGAGCGATAGTGTGTGCTCCTCCCCCTTTATCACCACACCCCTTATTCTGTCCAATAGAGCAGCACATCCTCTGCACAGAGCGATAGTGTGTGCTCCTCCCCCTTTATCACCACACCCCTTATTATGTCCAATAGAGCAGCACATCCTCTGCACAGAGCGATAGTGTGTGCCCCTTATGTTGCCATCGTCTCTAATGATCTGAGCGAGTGGTTTGATACTGGTGGCAAACAATAGAGGGGACAATGAACAACCCTGCCTGCACCCGCACTCTAATGTAAAGGCCTCTGACCTGTATCCATTTACTTTCACTGAGGTCTGTGGGCTCGAGTAAAGTGTTTGTACCCATTTTAGAAAGTCAGGGCCAAATCCGAATCACCTCCTATAGCTTGTGAGTGAGTCATTATATTCAACAGCCTCCTATAGCTTGTGAGTGAGTCATTATATTCAACAGCCTCCTTTAGCTTGTGAGTGAGTCATTATATTCAACAGCCTCCTATAGCTTGTGAGTGAGTCGTTATATTCAACAGCCTCTTTTAGCTTGTGAGTGAGTCGTTATATTCAACAGCCTCCTTTAGCTTGTGAGTGAGTCATTATATTCAACAGCCTCCTTTAGCTTGTGAGTGAGTCATTATATTCAACAGCCTCCTATAGCTTGTGAGTGAGTCATTATATTCAACAGCCTCCTATAGCTTGTGAGTGAGTCATTATATTCAACAGCCTCCTATAGCTTGTGAGTGAGTCATTATATTCAACAGCCTCCTATAGCTTGTGAGTGAGTCATTATATTCAACAGCCTCCTATAGTTTGTGAGTGAGTCATTATATTCAACAGCCTGTGGATACTGTCCCCATAATACCTTCCAGTGATAAATCCTGTTTGGTCAGGGTGTATAATATGGGTGATAAATTGACTGTGAGTTCCATTCAGTGATTAACTGGGTCTGTATGATCTGCATTCAGTGATTAACTGGGTCTGTAAAATCTGCATTCAGTGATTAACTGGGTCTGTATGATCTGCATTCAGTGATTAACTGGGTCTGTATGATCTGCATTCAGTGATTAACTGGGTCTGTATGATCTGCATTCAGTGATTAACTGGGTCTGTATGATCAGCATTCAGTTATTAACTGGGTCTGTATGATCTGCATTCAGTGATTACCTGGGTCTGTATTATCTACATTCAGTGATTAACTGGGTCTGTATGATCTGCATTCAGTGATTAACTGGGTCTGTATGATCTGCATTCAGTGATTAACTGGGTCTGTATGATCTGCATTCAGTGATTAACTGGGTCTGTATGATCTGCATTCAGTGATTAACTGGGTCTGTATGATCAGCATTCAGTGATTAACTGGGTCTGTATGATCTGCATTCAGTGATTAACTGGGTCTGTATTATCTGCATTCAGTGATTAACTGGGTCTGTATGATCTGCATTCAGTGATTAACTGGGTCTGTATGATCTGCATTCAGTGATTAACAGTCTGTATGATCTGCATTCAGTGATTAACTGGGTCTGTATGATCTGCATTCAGTGATTAACTGGGTCTGTATGATCTGCATTCAGTGATTAACTGGGTCTGTATGATCTGCATTCAGTGATTAACTGGGTCTGTATGATCTGCATTCAGTGATTAACTGGGTCTGGATGATCTGCATTCAGTGATTAACTGGGTCTGGATGATCTGCATTCAGTGATTAACTGGGTCTGTATGATCTGCATTCAGTGATTAACTGGGTCTGTATGATCTGCATTCAGTGATTAACTGGGTCTGTATGATCTGCATTCAGTGGGGTATTTGCCCTCTTTGTGTATTACCACTATGGTCGCCTCTCTCCATGGGGGAACCCTAATCCCTGATTTCAGAACATGGTCGTATGCTTATAGTAATAAGACTCATTAATGAAGCCATCAGGTCCTGGGCTTTTATTATTCTTTCATGTTGAAATTACCTCCTGGATCTCCCCCATGTTAATGAGTTCATCCAATTCTTTTGCCACGGATTCCATTAGCTCAGTTATTTTTATATTTAGAAAATATCGTTCCAGCTCTTCCTCATCTGAGCCTGTGTCTATGTTTTAGTTCAGGTCCTTGTCAAATTCAGCAAAAGATGCAGCATCACATAATGTCTCATCTGGTTTTGTGAGGAAGGCGGCCGGATTTTTGGACCTCAATTTCTGCAATATGTTAGAAGATTGTAGCTTTCTCTGTTGAAATGCCAACAATCTACTCACCTTGTTACCATGCTCGTAATACATTTGCTTTGCAAATCTTAACCGACCCTCAATTCTATCAGATAATTGGTTAATAGGTTATGTAGTTCCCTTCGTGCCTCTTTGAGGGGGGTAGGAGGTTCAGGGATGTTTATGCTGTTGTTCTAACTTTCTTATAGTTTCTTCCTATTCTCACTGCCTGGCTTCCTTTTTTCTCTTTTTTGCACTTGCAAATGAGATTATACGACCTGGGATATGAGCTTTAGCACAGTGCAACAGTATGACCTGGGATATGAGCTTTAGCACAGTGCCACAGTATTACCTGGGATATGAGCTTTAGTACAGTACCACAGTATGACCTGGGATATGAGCTTTAGCACAGTCTCACAGTATGACCTGGGATATGAGCTTTAGCACAGTCCCACAGTATGACCTGGGATATGAGCTTTAGCACAGTCCCACAGTATGACCTGGGATATGAGCTTTAGCACAGTCTCACAGTATCACCTGGGATATGAGCTTTAGCACAGTCCCACAGTATGACCTGGGATATGAGCTTTAGCACAGTCTCACAGTCTCACCTGGGATATGAGCTTTAGCACAGTCCCACAGTATGACCTGGGATGTGAGCTTTAGCACAGTCTCACAGTATGACCTGGGATATGAGCTTTAGCACAGTCCCACAGTATGACCTGGGATATGAGCTTTAGCACAGTACCACAGTATGACCTGGGATATGAGCTTTAGTACAGTGCCACAGTATGACCTGGGATATGAGCTTTAGCACAGTCCCACAGTATGACCTGGGATATGAGCTTTAGCACAGTCCCACAGTATGACCTGGGATATGAGCTTTAGCACAGTCCCACAGTATGACCTGGGATATGAGCTTTAGCACAGTCCCACAGTATGACCTGGGATATGAGCTTTAGCACAGTCCCACAGTATGACCTGGGATATGAGTTTTAGCACAGTCCCACAGTATGACCTGGGATATGAGCTTTAGTACAGTGCCACAGTATGACCTGGGATATGAGCTTTAGCACAGTCCCACAGTATGACCTGGGATATGAGCTTTAGCACAATCACACAGTATGACCTGGGATATGAGCTTTATCACAGTCCCACAGTATGACCTGGGATATGAGCTTTAGCACAGTGCCACAGTATGACCTGGGATATGAGCTTTAGCACAGTCCCACAGTATGACCTGGGATATGAGCTTTAGCACAGTCCCACAGTATGACCTGGGATGTGAGCTTTAGCACAGTCTCACAGTATGACCTGGGATATGAGCTTTAGCACAGTCCCACAGTATGACCTGGGATATGAGCTTTAGCACAGTCCCACAGTATGACCTGGGATATGAGCTTTAGTACAGTGCCACAGTATGACCTGGGATATGAGCTTTAGCACAGTCCCACAGTATGACCTGGGATATGAGCTTTAGCACAGTCCCACAGTATGACCTGGGATATGAGCTTTAGCACAGTCCCACAGTATGACCTGGGATATGAGCTTTAGCACAGTCCCACAGTATGACCTGGGATATGAGCTTTAGCACAGTCCCACAGTATGACCTGGGATATGAGCTTTAGCACAGACCCACAGTATGACCTGGGATATGAGCTTTATCACAGTCCCACAGTATGACCTGGGATATGAGCTTGATCACAGTCCCACAGTATGACCTGGGATATGAGCTTTATCACAGTGCCACAGTATGACCTGGGATATGAGCTTAAGCACAGTGCCACAGTATGACCTGGGATATGAGCTTTAGCACAGTCCCACAGTATGACCTGGGATATGAGCTTTAGCACAGTCTCACAGTATGACCTGGGATATGAGCTTTAGCACAGTCCCACAGTATGACCTGGGATATGAGCTTTAGCACAGTCCCACAGTATGACCTGGGATATGAGCTTTAGCACAGTCCCACAGTATGACCTGGGATATGAGCTTTAGTACAGTGCCACAGTATGACCTGGGATATGAGCTTTAGCACAGTCCCACAGTATGACCTGGGATATGAGCTTTAGCACAATCACACAGTATGACCTGGGATATGAGCTTTATCACAGTCCCACAGTATGACCTGGGATATGAGCTTTAGCACAGTGCCACAGTATGACCTGGGATATGAGCTTTAGCACAGTCCCACAGTATGACCTGGGATATGAGCTTTAGCACAGTCCCACAGTATGACCTGGGATGTGAGCTTTAGCACAGTCTCACAGTATGACCTGGGATATGAGCTTTAGCACAGTCCCACAGTATGACCTGGGATATGAGCTTTAGCACAGTCCCACAGTATGACCTGGGATATGAGCTTTAGTACAGTGCCACAGTATGACCTGGGATATGAGCTTTAGCACAGTCCCACAGTATGACCTGGGATATGAGCTTTAGCACAGTCCCACAGTATGACCTGGGATATGAGCTTTAGCACAGTCCCACAGTATGACCTGGGATATGAGCTTTAGCACAGTCCCACAGTATGACCTGGGATATGAGCTTTAGCACAGTCCCACAGTATGACCTGGGATATGAGCTTTAGCACAGTCCCACAGTATGACCTGGGATATGAGCTTTATCACAGTCCCACAGTATGACCTGGGATATGAGCTTGATCACAGTCCCACAGTATGACCTGGGATATGAGCTTGATCACAGTCCCACAGTATGACCTGGGATATGAGCTTTATCACAGTGCCACAGTATGACCTGGGATATGAGCTTAAGCACAGTGCCACAGTATGACCTGGGATATGAGCTTTAGCACAGTCCCACAGTATGACCTGGGATATGAGCTTTAGCACAGTCTCACAGTATGACCTGGGATATGAGCTTTAGCACAGTCCCACAGTATGACCTGGGATATGAGCTTTATCACAGTCCCACAGTATGACCTGGGATATGAGCTTTATCACAGTCCCACAGTATGACCTGGGATATGAGCTTTATCACAGTGCCACAGTATGACCTGGGATATGAGCTTAAGCACAGTGCCACAGTATGACCTGGGATATTAGCTTTAGCACAGTCCCACAGTATGACCTGGGATATGAGCTTTAGCACAGTCCCACAGTATGACCTGGGATATGAGCTTTAGCACAGTCCCACAGTATGACCTGGGAAATGAGCTTTAGCACAGTCCCACAGTATGACCTGGGATATGAGCTTTAGCACAGTCCCACAGTATGACCTGGGATATGAGCTTTATCACAGTCCCACAGTATGACCTGGGATATGAGCTTGATCACAGTCCCACAGTATGACCTGGGATATGAGCTTTATCACAGTGCCACAGTATGACCTGGGATATGAGCTTAAGCACAGTGCCACAGTATGACCTGGGATATGAGCTTTAGCACAGTCCCACAGTATGACCTGGGATATGAGCTTTAGCACAGTCTCACAGTATGACCTGGGATATGAGCTTTAGCACAGTGCCACAGTATGACCTGGGATATGAGCTTTATCACAGTCCCACAGTATGACCTGGGATATGAGCTTTATCACAGTCCCACAGTATGACCTGGGATATGAGCTTTATCACAGTGCCACAGTATGACCTGGGATATGAGCTTAAGCACAGTGCCACAGTATGACCTGGGATATTAGCTTTAGCACAGTCCCACAGTATGACCTGGGATATGAGCTTAAGCACAGTCCCACAGTATGACCTGGGATATGAGCTTTAGCACAGTCCCACAGTATGACCTGGGATATGAGCTTTAGCACAGTCCCACAGTATGACCTGGGATATGAGCTTTAGCACAGTCCCACAGTATGACCTGGGATATGAGCTTTATCACAGTCCCACAGTATGACCTGGGATATGAGCTTTAGCACAGTCCCACAGTATGACCTGGGATATGAGCTTTATCACAGTCCCACAGTATGACCTGGGATATGAGCTTTAGCACAGTGCCACAGTATGACCTGGGATATGAGCTTTAGCACAGTCCCACAGTATGACCTGGGATATGAGCTTTAGCACAGTCCCACAGTATGACCTGGGATATGAGCTTTAGCACAGTCTCACAGTATGACCTGGGATATGAGCTTTAGCACAGTCTCACAGTATGACCTGGGATATGAGCTTTAGCACAGTGCCACAGTATGACCTGGGATATGAGCTTTAGCACAGTCCCACAGTATGACCTGGGATATGAGCTTTAGCACAGTCCCACAGTATGACCTGGGATATGAGCTTTATCACAGTGCCACAGTATGACCTGGGATATGAGCTTTAGCACAGTGCCACAGTATGACCTGGGATATGAGCTTTAGCACAGTCCCACAGTATGACCTGGGATATGAGCTTTAGCACAGTCTCACAGTATGACCTAATGTATGACTTAATGAATTTTTTAGCATTGAGGTGTCAGGGGTAGTGTTTGGAACGAAGGACCAGACGCAACAGTAGTGGTTCATTAAGTGCTCAATAAGAACACCACAAAGCGGGGGGAAAAACCTGCAAACAGGGAATCACTTACAGAACTAGAAAATAATAAACTCTCAACGAGAGACTCCGCTACCAAACCCAAAGCGACCCGTATCGGGCGAATACTCTAAAACTAGAGATTAAGACAATACCACAAAGAAAGTCCTGTAGTTCACAACGAGGGAGCTGAAAAACACAAACAAGAGGTAAAAGATGACGGCAAAGACAATCTGTCTAGGACAGAGAGACAGAGGGAAAGAAAAGAGACAGGATAGAAAGGATAACCTAAGCTAAGTTTCTAATAAACTTTTAGACACCTGCAACACGTCCTGTGGAACGACAACACGTTGAAGTGATAAGGTCGTCACAAACTGTCAGTCCTATACCGTGTATTACCGGCTTCGTGTCAAATGAATGGCAATATGGAAGCATAAAACAAAGACGACGCAAGGTTTAAATAATGACAGGAAATACGGAACAGTGAACACACTGAGTAGAAGAAAACCCAAACACACGAAACGGACAAAGAAAACAAAGAGAAGAGGCGCAACACGAGCGCTCCCCAGGGAAGTGGCTAACAAGAGAAGAGCAGGCTGAGAAACCATGACATGAGGAGAGATGCGTTTAATCTCCATTGCTTAAACATTGGCCTATGCCCCATATCCCACCACAGCACCAGAGGGGAATGATCTGAGAGTGTAATTGGGAGTATCTTTATATCAACTGTTCTATAAATCTCAGCTTTGGGAGTAAAAAAATTATCAATTTGGGAATATGATGAGTGTCTGCTTGAGTAAAAAGTCAAATCTCTCCCGTTAGGGAATTTGTGTCTCCATGCATCCACAATCCCCTCTTCTATGGACTGGTTATTTAACATGTTACTCATTCTTGAGGGAGAACCTTTGGGACAGGCTTGTCTATCCATAGATTGTGACATAACCCAGTTGAAGTCTCCTCCCATTAATAGAAGTTCATGATTATATTGTAATATCACATTAAATACTGTTTTAATAAAGTCTGGCTCATCCTCATTTGGGGCATACACATTCATAAAAGACATTTTATCCCATCAATGGATCCATTTACTCAAATAAACCTTTCCTCAGCTGTCTGTATGAAATGTACTGATCTAAACACTAAAATAGACACTTTTCCTCCCTGGCTGATGGGAGGAGTCGTACACTTTGTCCGCCCAGCATTTTCTTTAACTTTTCATTCTCTATATCAGGCAGGTGGGTTTCCTGCAAAAAAGCTACCTGACAGTCGGCTTGTTTCAGCTGATTTAGAATTTATTTTCTCTTAATAGAGCTGTGAAGTCCTTTAACATTGTAATGTATTATCTTAAGTGACCCCATATTTTACACAGTATGTTTGAGAGATATGTATTTGAGAGCTTTGAGAAATAGGCAGATGTGGAGATAGGAGGGGATGAGAAAGTATGAGAAACCTGTTGTCACCATCATTACTGAGATTGAACATAAAACCTTCATTGAGCTGTTGCATAAAGATTTTTTAGATATACTTCTAAAGTACTGGGATTCCATAGGAACATTGGGACCTAAATAGCTCCTATAAGCTAAACACCGATAAAACATAGAAATGGGAATATCCGCGCTAGCCCTCGTGGTGCCCGGGCCCAAGCTGCTAATGCTGAATAGCAGCTGTGCGCACTAACTCGTCTTAGTGACAGCCTATACTTAGGTGTAGTCCAGAGTATACATACTGTGGGATTCTGACATTTAATCCTATAAAAATACAGGTTGTAAATAGAATATATAAACTTGTCTGTGGTAGTGGAGTTTAGAATGGGTGACCTTGGGCCTGTGTTATGAGAGTTCTGAGAAGGGGGGCTGTAGAAGATGTCCTGTGAAAACATTCCTCAGAAAAAAGGGTTTGCTACAAAAGATAAGATTCTATCCTAGCAAACTCTGTGGAAAAATACAAGCCATGAGCTGAACATGAGTAATTCTAAAGGTTTGATTGGTTTGAATTATACGCCCAGTGATGAACTAACTTTCACTTTACAGTATATAAGCACCACAGTAGCAGAGATGGGGGGTCCCACGAGCGAGAGCGTGCACGCGCGAGCGCGCTTCCAGCGCGCTTCCAGAGGACCACAGATGTATTAACCCATTGTGTTATTCTGTAAAGACCTGGAGCTGACACAATAAAGACAAAGTGTTTTAACCATTCGAATTGAATTGAAGAGTATCTTTGATCTACCTCCTTGACCACGAAAAGCAATATATTGATTGCTAACAAAATGGTGACCCCGACGTGGGGAGGAGATCTGGGATCTCAGACGAGCCCAAAAGAAAAGAAATTGCTGGTTTAATCTCTTGGACATTCTGAGGCCTCAAAAAACATCAGGTGAGCAGAACCCTTTTCATAAAATCTGCATAGAATATTTTTAAGAATGTCTGAGAGATATAACTGACTATTTCCAAAATTCTAGATATAAAACTGATTTGTGAAAACTAAATTTGTCAGAACGAATATAAATGGATTAAGGTGTATTCCATGACCCAACTTGACAAAGAATAAGGATAAAAAGTGCAGGGAAGACACAGAATAAAATATTCTTTGGTTGTGTGTAATTAAAAATTTGCGGGTCCATTATTTGTGGGACCTATGTATTGAGATACTAAGTGCGTAGTCTTTTGGAAACGAATTCAGCCTTAGGATTCTGAGCCAGTATCAATAGTTACATAGTGATGCGACGCATATGCACCTCTGAAACGAAAATACGCAAATTACTGTGGTATACATTGATCTAGTGATATCAATGTAAGGTCCGTCGAACCAAATAGTCGACATTTAATGTATTGAGGTAACTCGAACCGGACAGTCGAGCTAGAATTGCGCTAAAGCCACGAGTGAAAACATACAAAAGGACTTGATTCATGGAATACAGTTTTGATTCATAAACAGGTCTTTGAGTTTTTTATTTTTTATTTTTTATTTTATCTGTTGTATATCTGCTGTATTAAAATGATAAAAGGGGATAAACAAAATTGTGGGTGTCATTGTAAGCCTTTGTGATACTGATTCAGTGAAAATATTTTCTGATAATGCAGACGTGCATTGAGAAAATTAAATGAATAACTGAATGCAGCTGATCACAGCCAATGACTGCAATATAACTGATATTTGGTGAATAAATTAAGGGAAATAAGGTTGTGTTAATTTAATTAGAACTGTTAAATTGTGGATCCTAATCAAACATATCAAGTAAAAAGTAGAAATTAAAACGAGTCAATATCTAAGTAATAAATAACGTTTTACGGAATAAAATAAAATGCCTACTACAGTAGAAGTATTGCGTAAACTATGGGACAATCTGAGCACAAAATTATGTGCCCAGGAATTGAAAAAACGTCGTGATAAATGGACTAAATATTTAGCCGAGTGGAATAAATTGGGATGGTTCCCCGAGCCAGACAAACCATTTTTGTCTGAGAAAAAGTGTGGGTTGTGTGAGTGCTGGCCAGAGAATGAATGTGTGTCGACACAAGTATGAGATTACAGCATTGTATGGGTTGTGTTATGAGCTGTATTGTGTTTATGTTAAATCAGCTGAGTAGTTTAGAAGAAAAAACCTGTAAATTGTTTGACCCAGAAGAATGTGATTTTAAAAGTGAATGGGAAGCCCAACTCATGGTATATTGTGATAAAGTGGGATTCTGATTGAACAAATTATAGTGTCCTGTTGATCGTGGGCAGCCAGCCCGATAGCGGAGAGACTGGAAGAACAGACAATCTAACGGTGCACGCATAAAGGCGTCCAAATACTTTTGGCTTGTTGAGTTGTAGCCTTCGTAATGAAGTGGGCAGTTATTAAGTGGGTAGAAGGCACATTATTGGTGAAATTATAAAGGAAAACTAAAAATACTTGCAGTGCTTTGAACCCTTTACACCTTGAGTGAAATAAGCAGTTTATATTTTGTTAAAAGATCCCGTAGCTTCCGTTTTGCAGTGTGTGTAACCTGACCACCAGAATTACCGTAATAGCTCATGTAGGAGAGACCTTAAAAAAGTTAAAATATGTGCCCAATTATTTTCTGTGTCTCTGGAGCTATACTACAATGTATGATATATTTGCAATAGTTTGTGTTATAATCTCAGTGTATTATAAGATTTGTGAAATTTATGATCAGACGCATCGTAATGAAGACCCGCCTGGGAAAGTGTAAACAGTGTTGTGCAGAGAAGTGTGGAAGATCTTAATCAGAGTTTACGGTTGATTAAGTTTATGGTTAGTACAGATAGATAAGTGGAAGTTATACGCGAGGGAAACTTGCATAGGATTGTGACAGAAAGTGATAGAAGGACATAGAAGGAAGTGAAAGTGCTAATATATATAATATGAAATATGAAATATGAGATAATGCACCCTGAATCTCGTGAAGAAAAAGGTCTGATTTACCAAATAAATAAATAAGTAAGTAATGCAGGCCAATGTACTGATTTTAAACCTCTGGTTAATGCAGATAATACACGCAGTTATAGTTATAGTTATACAGTTATAGCTTCATGCTAGTGAAGTATGATAAATCGAACAATCCTATCACCGTCCTGTCGGGAGGGGTCAGGACCATTGCACTACACATAATTCAAACTTTCTTCCAAAATAGACACAACATTCTAGAGTCTGGTATAACGTAATTTATTATAAAAGATTTAGCACGAATATACATACCCAGGCTGATCGGCTAAACATACATATGTTAAAAACACTCAATCACACAGTCCAGTCTGAGTCCGTCAATTTCATGCTCACCCGCAAGACGTAAAAAAGTCCGTTAATGACAGAAGAAAAACATAACAGCGCACCATGAAGTTCACCCCCCCCCCCATTTTTTTGGTGTTTCCATGGTCTGCAGAGGTCTCTGCCTGTCCTAATTAAGCATTACATATGACCCTTATTTATATGGTAGTTTTGATGAAATGCTATGATTTAATCATATCAGAAACATCCTAGTCACGGTTTGACAATAGTAGTTCAATTTACATAGTTTTTACACCAATGTTTGTAAAGATAGAAGATAAATGTTTTATTTGGATTTAATAAACTCTGTCAGTTCCTCGGACTGCACACACACATACATTTTCAAGGATGTTCTTTTCGACGGTCGGGCCCCGAGGAATTTGTAGGGAGTAGTTCATGCTTATCTCTTCAGACGGGCTAGGAAAATTTAATTGTCTATGTGTGTGTGTGTGTGTGTGTGTGTGTGTGTGTGAATGAATGCCTAAATTATGAGATAACTAAACCTCGCCCTGGGAAATTTTGAGGAGTGTGTTTGCGGTGTGGCTGTTTCAATTTCCCTGCGTGTGGGTGTGTGTATATGTCCTTGAGTTGCAGGTGTCGAGATGAGCTCATATTGGGTGCCTAGCGTGGGACCATTGTTCATTGAGCACACTTCGATACAAATAATGAGCTGATTTTGTGCGTGGTTGTCTGCCCTTGGGTCTGAGGCCTTGTGCTGCTATTGTGCACATATGGGTTTTTTGTGCAATTCATGCTACCACAGAAAAACATGTTCATGTTGACACTACATTTTGATATAGTTGGTCCTACAGTATGTTATATAATTGTATATAGGTAATGAATAATCTATAATTTGTCACAACAACTGAACTCTAATACGGGGTTGTTTCACAATGAGGGTCACGGTGTGAGTTGCCATGATAACGTGATGGTAATTTATTTCTAGCAGGGAGGTCGGGCCGAGCACCGATTTCAACTACAAGGTGTTTATTACATTTTCCATCGTGAGATATCGGGATTCTTAGGTAGGAAAAAATAATAAATTGATAAACGTTGGCATTAACCACAAACATTTGCGGGTAAGTTCATTTTGAATATTTTTATGTTTTTAATGTATATTTATCACTAAAGGTGATAAAAGGAGGGAGAGGGTTTACAAAAAAGAAAGCGCATCTGAATTTGATTTATCAAAGTAAAAATTAATGTTATTCATCAGTATGACTTCAGTGTTATTATTACACTGATACATCAGTGACCGGTGGGTGCTCAATCATGGAAAGTTGGTTGCTGACCGATACTGTTGCCAATGACATGCTGGCGAGGTTGATTCGATGTTTCCTTGCTACCTGGAATGTAATTAGTACCTCAGAAGTGAAAGTAGATATTAGTGTTTAAGCAAAATGTTACAATTCGTTTTGAGTGCCATTCTCTGCATGTACGAGTAGATTTCATGCAGAGAGAGGGTCTGCGTTGCCCGCTTTGAATTTAACTTTTCAGTCTTTCAGGGAAAGGGGACTTGTTTGGTGGCCAGAGAAGAGAATGGAATAGAACAGGATAGAATAACTTATTTTCCCATGAGGGAACTTTAGTTGTAGTTTCCAGCAGCCAAGACATAGAAAGTGAGACAGTGTTTTAGTGTGATTTAACCGAGTATATGTATATATTGTATAAACAACAACACTGTCAGGAACGACCAGGAACTCATTCTTTAACCAGTGTAGTGGGCATGCGCGAGCGTGTCTTAGTGATGTGCAGTACGTGAACGAACGAATCTTTTTGAACGAATCTTTTTGAACGAATCTTTTTGAACGAATCTTTAAAGTGAATTGAGTGTACCGGATCATCACTCAATGATTCGTTCATATGCTTGAGTGCGCATCAGCGGTCAGGAACTGTAGTGAACTGTACTGACCACAGACTACCCCTAGTTAATGAAAGTCTGCCCGTTATTAAACCATTTCAAATAATGATATTGATTAAATAAAGCACATTTTTGTTTTCTTTTGTATCGAAATAGCACAATAAATGTAGGCTATTTTAAGGAGGCCATGCTATAACCATGTTTTATATAGGCGGCACTATAAAGGACCAAGTGAAAATAATTGAGCAACAGCGGAGTATTGAAACAATGTTTAAGCGAAGATGAGAAGTGGAAACTTTACAGTTTAAGCTGGGGGAAGTGGAGGGCAAGGCCACCTTCCCAATGTTTGTGTTTTTTGTTCGGTGCAGATAAATAATTAGTTTAATTCACATCCTAAGTTGTGTGGTTTTGTTTTGTGTTTAATTGTTTGATTTTGTCTAAAAACCATCAAAGTGAAACCCGGCAATGCGATCTCTCCTAAGGGGTTGTCAGTTTAGATGCACAACCAAAACAAAGATAAATAAATAAACTGAACAGACAAATAAATCCTACGCTGCCCCGTATGTGAAAATGTACCCTAAGTGAAGGGAAAAGACTAATAAAGAGTTCTTCTCTGTTTCCAGCAGGAACTGGGTGGCGGCTCTCAAGCAGCTCTACTGACAATGAGAGCTGAACTAGGCCCCACTAATATTGCTAATTTCTCCCCTTTTTTGAATTTATGACAGGAACTCCAATGATAATTCCAGGGACGAATTATCACTGCTGTGAAGAATTACAGGGGATTGGAGATGAGATGACAAAGTACTGTGTGACTAACTGAAATTGTCAGGTTTCTCTGCAGATATTGGGCCCAAGAAGACAGAAGCACACAACCTCGAGCAACTAATAAACAGATAACACACACAGAGCAAAGTGTGATTAAGGATGCGCATGGGCAGGACCATTGTGCAAAGGGGGAAGTGTATGATTGTGGGGAAGTGGGTAGGCAGGGGATTAGGCCCCCCGAACCTAGTGGTTAACAGGCGGCGGCGGAATTGCAAAGTTCCGAGGGCACGTTAAAAAAGCATATAGTGCAGGGGAGAAGACTGAAGGCCCCCGTGTCTGATGAAGTATGAATGGACATACTGCCGTGGTACCGTCTAGTCGGCGTGGCTGTCGCATGTAAGTGTGCAGGCAGTACGTGGTACGTGGATGACAGTCCACACCTAGCAGAGGGGCGTAAGAGACGACCTCTGTGAACAGGCAAGGCTGGTGAAAACGGTCAAAGTTTCTATACCCATAGCAAAGTGGGATAGGGATCAGACCGTCGGTTCCTAACCGGGTGGTTAACAGCTACTACGGGGTCCTGATTAGATGCAGGACTGGAGATCGCTATCGACTGGGTCACCGGCCGGTCGGGTCGCATACAGCAGTAAGACCAAGAGTGGCTTCCTTGACGGGGAGCGCCTGGGTGGCTTCCCTGTGGTGGAGCACCTGGGTGACGTCCCTGTAGTGGAGCCCATGGCCGCTGCGTCCGGCTCAATGTACAGTCAAGCCACTATAAGCTGAAACCGAATGAGTTAGTAAGCGAGTAGTGCTTTCTGTGATCAGTGTTTTTGAAAAGAAAGCATTGGGAAGCAGGAAAGCTGAATTTCCTTTCACTCAGAGGAGTTTGGGGAAAGGAATTCAGCGGAAAGGGATCTAGCCTGGAGCTGCGCCCCAGACAGCGGGAGGCTCGAAGGATCTAAGTGGATGTATAATAATTTGGAAAGTATCAGTTTTTCCCCAATAGGGCACAATCGGCCATAGGAGGGCCCATGCCGTTTGTATGAGGTCCGTACAATGGACCCCCGCTTGAACAGCTCAAGAGGGAACTAGCGAACTATGTGTAACACTTAACCAGAATGTGCAAGATTATTTTCCAACAGGGCATTGGGTGTATATTAAAGTAACACTAACACTAACACTGAATATACACACACACGAAGAAAGAATTACACAACCAGGAGCTATGTGCTCCCTCATCAATGGCAGATAGAGAGAATACACACACATAGATGCATTACATAATCTGCCAAAGAAAGACCGTGGCTGAGTGATGTGCTAGTAACCTCTCCTTTGTCCATTGGTCCGACGTTGAGGCTACTTGGACCAAAGAAGAAGAAGCCAACATAATTTTGCGGGAAAAGTATCGTATGTTAGTCGAGTAAATGTTTTGTACTACCATTACTGAGTGAACCATGTGATGAGCACACTATGCCTATGCCAACCGTGTGGGAGATACCAGAACCTCCCTACACCCCCAACTGCCCGAGGAGAAACCCCTATGTAACTATATTGTGATAAAATGTTTAGAAAAAGCTGCCAATGCACTGTTGCCAAAATGCTAGGATTTTCTTTCCTCTTGATAGAAGTGTAAAAAGTAAAATGTATTAAAAATGAAGGAGTATCGCTTAAGATGGATATCGGACAGAGACATGTCCTCACCAGCAGCAGACTCAGTCTAGAGTTCTGTGGTTTTGCCTATGAGGTTTTCCTGGTGATTAAGTAAGAGCTCTGACATCATTGCTTACCGCTGTGCCAGTATTATAACCCTGATAGTTAGAGTAAATAAAATTAAGAAAACTGGGTTTGCAATGTGTACCTGCTTTAGGTATGGAGTGAAGATATCACCCATACAAGCTTGAATTACCGCTGTATAGTGTTGATCCCTTGGGATCAAAGGAGGGAATTGTGGGATTCTGACATTTAATCCTATAAAAATACAGGTTGTAAATAGAATATATAAACTTGTCTGTGGTAGTGGAGTTTAGAATGGGTGACCTTGGGCCTGTGTTATGAGAGTTCTGAGAAGGGGGGCTGTAGAAGATGTCCTGTGAAAACATTCCTCAGAAAAAAGGGTTTGCTACAAAAGATAAGATTCTATCCTAGCAAACTCTGTGGAAAAATACAAGCCATGAGCTGAACATGAGTAATTCTAAAGGTTTGATTGGTTTGAATTATACGCCCAGTGATGAACTAACTTTCACTTTACAGTATATAAGCACCACAGTAGCAGAGATGGGGGGTCCCACGAGCGAGAGCGTGCACGCGCGAGCGCGCTTCCAGCGCGCTTCCAGAGGACCACAGATGTATTAACCCATTGTGTTATTCTGTAAAGACCTGGAGCTGACACAATAAAGACAAAGTGTTTTAACCATTCGAATTGAATTGAAGAGTATCTTTGATCTACCTCCTTGACCACGAAAAGCAATATATTGATTGCTAACAATACCAAAAAATGTCTAAACTTCACCAGGTATGCTCCTGTAGAATCTCTTCTATGATATACAAGGAAGGTACTTTACACCCCCAAGTCTGCATTGTCTATAGAACAAAGTAAAAATGAATAAACGTACTTTATCAGTCTTGCCTTCCCTTTTTCAATCCATGACAATTGTGGCTGGGGCCCTTTTCATATTAAACAGATCTGCATCAATATAAAGCACTTCCACTGTCCGAAGGGATACAATCATTCCCCAGCTTCTGTTCTTTGGGTAAAACTTTTCTCCACATAGTCCATTGCTTTGGCTGCATCTGGAAATTCCTTTTCCTCGCCATTATGTGTAATCTGGAATCTGGCAGGAAAAAGGATGCTAAAACATACTCCTTGTCGACCCCAGAGCATTTTCCTAACATCCGTAAATGCGGCCTTAGCTTTTGCACTGCTGGCCTGTGTAGTCCGGGTAGATGGCTCCTGGATCTCCATTGGAGTGGAGCTCGATCTCCAGCTTTTTGCAGAATCTCCCTGCAGTTGTTGTGTCTTTTTTCTCTTAGAAGATTTCTCTCAGAGACAGGAGCTTGCCATTTCCATACAAACTTTATTAGTGATTAACAAAGCCGGGTGAGTTCATGAAGTCACACCCTTTCAGCCTTATTCCACAGGTTTTATACAGTTAAAACAAGTATAGGCCCTCCTATCTTAGAATGTCCGATGGCCAATCGCCTGCTGCATACATTGAGACCTCCTTAATATATGCATTACTTCATAGGTTTTCTAGCTTATTCAGCAATCATAAAAACATCTATAACATGTGCACATGTGGTTATCCTTATCTGGGTATCTTCTCAGTTCTTCCCTTAACTGCTTACTTAAGTAATTCCCTGACCTCGTCACACAGATCATCACATGATTGTTTTTCTCAAATTTATCACCAACTTCCCACCAAGATACTCCCTTGACCTTTAATCCCACAGGTCAGTTCATCCGGTGGTTGGGTGTACGTTCTCTCCTTCAGACACACATTCATATAAACCTGCTTATGCACCAATTCCCGATATATATATGATATATACTCATTACAGAGTCCCACACTATTCTAACAGAAATTTTCCTATACAGTCCCTGTTAAATTGGAATTTTGCGACAATAACTTGTGGTTTGCCTCCCGGTTTTCTTGGTACAAGGCTGCGATGAGAGCGATCAACCCGGATATCTCTGTCTATGTGCAACACATCTCTGAGCAGTTTGGAAACGGCAGTAGTGGAACCGGAGCCCGGCTTCTGCGCTATTCCGACAATACGAATATTGCATCTCCCCATCCTCCCTTCCATATCCTGCCATTTTTCTTTCAGATCTTCCATTTCTGTTTTAAGGCGAGCCACAGTAGTTGCAGTGTGACAAGCTCATCCGACCATGTTGAAAATCCCCGTTCCACGTCTTTAATATTAGCTTTCACTTTATTATCACTATCAGCTTTTATTAGCTGTCCATTTCCAAGTAAATTGCTGCTGTATTATTAACTTTTCAGTTCTCACTGTTTGCAACTCACTTTTCAGAAAGTTACAATCCTCAGCTAAAGCGTTTTTTAGCTCTGTCTTTATCACTGAAGATATATCCATTCTTAGAGAGGAGAGAATATGTGTTTTACCCCTGAGATATCCATCTCTGTGCGCTCTGGTCGGGGGTTGGGCATTGCTTGCTCCTGGTTACTTACCACACTCTGCACCGAGGGTGCTTTGGGCCTAGTGCTGGAGGATCCGTTGTGTTTATAGTGCTGGAGGATCCCTTGTTTTATAGTGCTGGAGGATCCGTTGTGTTTATAGTGCTGGAGGATCCGTTGTGTTTATAGTGCTGGAGGATCCCTTGTATTTATAGTGCTGGAGGATCCCTTGTATTTATAGTGCTGGAGGATCCCTTGTATTAATAGTGCTGGAGGATCCCTTGTATTTATAGTGCTGGAGGATCCCTTGTATTTATAGTGCTGGAGGATCCCTTGTATTTATAGTGCTGGAGGATCCCTTGTATTTATAGTGCTGGAGGATCCCTTGTATTTATAGTGCTGGAGGATCCCTTGTATTTATAGTGCTGGAGGATCCCTTGTATTTATAGTGCTGGAGGATCCCTTGTATTTATAGTGCTGGAGGATCCCTTGTATTTATAGTGCTGGAGGATCCCTTGTATTTATAGTGCTGGAGGATCCCTTGTATTTATAGTGCTGGAGGATCCCTTGTATTTATAGTGCTGGAGGATCCCTTGTATTTATAGTGCTGGAGGATCCCTTGTATTTATAGTACTGGAGGATCCCTTGTATTTATAGTGCTGGAGGATCCCTTGTGTTTATACTTTCGGAGATTCGCAGCCATCAAATTGAAATTTCTAACTTTAAATTTACATTAGATTTTTCAGTAAAGGATCTAAATGGTGCTTTTGCTGTAATATGAAAGCTATTGTTCCATTTGATCATTAATGTAATAGCGATTACACAGGAGCTCTGGAAAACACGTGACCAGTAGCCCTGTGCTGCAATGCAAACTGTGGCTGTAATATAAAGATATAAAAATCTCTCTCTCCCCCTCCATCTTGTGAAGGAGACAATTGCTGCAATTGCTTTCTCAAAAAAATAATAAAAGCTAAAATAATTTCTCAGTAAATGTGAGTAACAGTTTATTAATTTGCTGATGCAAGATTATGGTAATTTAGTCACTTTTATTAGTTGTTGAGCTGTGCTACATTTTCATGCATTTTATTTTGTAAAAGCAAAAAAAAACTAAATGGACAAATGAGGGTTATGCAACCACATAAGTGGCAGCGTAACCAGGGGTTACCGTCGTGTGTGAGGGACCCCACCCACTGCTCCCCTGCAACTGTCAACAACCAGCCCCTATGCAGGGGCAAATAGCATTGCCCTTTCAAGTGACACATATTGTTGCCCTATATAGAGGAGATATTGTTGCCCTGTATAGGGGAGATATTGTAGCCCTGTATAGGGGAGATATTGTTGCTCTGTATAGGGGATATATTGAAGCCCTGTATAGAGGAGATATTGTTGCCCTGTATAGAGGAGATATTGTAGCCCTGTATAGGAGAGATATTGTAGCCCTGTATAGGGGAGATATTGTTTCCCTGTATAGAGGAGATTTTGTTACCCTGTATAGGGGAGATATTGTTGCTCTGTATAGGGGATATATTGAAGCCCTGTATAGAGGAGATATTGTTGCTTTGTATAGGGGAGATATTTTTGCCCGGTCAAGGGGACAGATTTTGTGATCATCTGTTTTGATGAGAAAATTAAATGGTATATATAATGATCTGGACCTCCAGGGGGCAGTAGTTCCTGTTGGGGACCAGTCCTTATATGGTTAACATAAACTGAGTCACAGCAGTGTGTTGGTTGAATCACAGTACACAAATGGAGAGAGTATGAATATGGCCGCCATCTTTGTTTCTCCACTGTCTCCTCTCCTCTACACACTACGGAAAAGCGATTCAAAACAGAAAAGTGTGATAAAACAAGGCAAACATATTTTTCACAATACGATAAAGTAAAACAGATCCAAGAAAATAAATGAAAGCAGGTTAAATGAATATCTACAGAGATTATATCAAGTAGAAATAAAGCAGGTAATTCTCCTTTTTGTAGAAATGGACCTTTATTTCTCAGTTTACCATCTCAGAACTGCAATAGCAGCACTCTCAGGTTTTACTTCTGTTTTAAAAATTCTTGCTTCTTAATTTTTTTGGCCCCTATCCTTCTGTTTTCAGTTCTTTTCCATGTGAGCTTAAAGCTGGAGTACGCAACCTTTTCTACCAGCTGATTTGATTTGATTTGATTTGATTTGATCTGGTTCAGACTAAAGCTACACAAACTCAGTGTTACGCAACAACTCTGCAACAACAGAAAAGATTATGTTGTTTTATCTGGACTTTTAGATGGAATGTTTACTGTACTGTTAGCCATACCAGTCTGTAATCCTGCAATCATATCTAGAAGACTTCCATGTTCACAACGAGGTCTGTGGGGTGGGAGTGTGTCTTTTTCTCTGTGGGCAGGGCCAAGGGGTGTTATGACTTTGAAATGTTTTGACAACAAATGCGACCGCTGGAAAAAAGTTTCTTACACTAGCTTTAAATTGAGGTCAAAATCATTTGTATTCTGATATTGCCAATTGCTCATATGAATATTCATGAGGATTGGGGCTTCTTGTGAAGTGAAGACTAGGGGTGTACGACTCCCGGAATTTCGGAATTGACTGAGTTGAAAGAGGAGACATGTTCATCTCCCCACTTTAATCCAGGGAAGGTTTGTGATCAAGACACAGCAAGGAGGATTTGAGGAGGACAAAGCAACACTTTTACATTCTTCACATGAATTAATCGGGCACTTTTTTTTTGGCACAAAAGTCCCATAATGCTCCTGGGAACAAGCTCATTTCAACATAAAAGACTGTGGGGACAGCATGTTTCTCACTGAAGATCCTCCCTCACATTTTAACATGGACAAGCGAAGCAGACTGGCGTTCACTCTGCTGCATCCCCGTATCTGTGGCTTTCTGCACTCTAGTGGTAAAACAGCGGTACTGCCATTTAGGGGGCGCCACAAACTTATAAAAAGAAGAAAGTGGTTTACTCTGGATGTGCTGTAAACCAGTCTTGTACAACCAACACATGGTGGAAACTGACACTGTCCCAGACAAGGACAAACATCACCGGAGCATTTGGCTCAACTCCTTGAAATGTTTTTTTAAAAAATTTGGAGGAAACAATATAACAAAAATAACGAAAATAAGAATGTATTGAGCTCCACCATCATATGAAAATGGGTTCTAGCCCGGCACGCTATCCTCACAGGCATGGCACTCTCTCCAGTGTTCTAGCCCAGGTGTGTGTAATCACCTCATTGAATCATTTGCCTCTTCCTAGCAGGTGAGACCACACCCCTTTCACACAAGTCACACGAACCAGCCAAGATTCAGTTTGTGATATGATTTTAATACCGCGTATTCCACTCACCATATTATTTTAAGTCTTATATCTCCAAAGCTCGCTCGCTTGCTACACTGAATGTCATGCAAGCCACACTTCTACCTTGATTTTGGCTGAGTGTTCAAATCCATTCCACTGATGTGCAGCAGATCCAGGTTCAAACCTACAGAAAAACCATTTATTTGAGAGAAACCAAACATACCTTCTCAATAGACAAGTAGTGACTTTTCTAAATGTATGGAATGTGGTTACAGTCCAGTTACAGAAACAGTACTGCATAACTTGTTCTGTTTCTTATACAGGATTTAATTTACACGACTGTAGATTAACATCATTGCTTCAACTGTGCAGATTCTAGCTCCATCCTGATCTACTCATATTGAGCCCAAACATAATCCCATACAGAATATGAAATAAGTGCTACTATGTCACAGGAGTTCAACACATCACACAATAGTAAATCATAACAGCAAAACATTCAATATTTTTATAACTCAGGTTTAATCAGTGAAGGTTATTGTCTGTAAATAAAGAAAATTACAGCAACAGGTTCAAACTAAATAAACATGACACAATAAATAAGAAAACTGAATCCATTAATGTTTAGAGTAATGAAAGGAAATAAGTGCACTGCAGTGATCAGTCTGAATTCTCCCCGTCAGCTGCATTTGCACACAGAATTTAGCACTTTGGAACTCTTGTGAAAAATGAGTCAAAGCTGTAAAAACTAATAAAATTAAGTTAAATTGAGGAGTTTCACTGGTTTCTTTTAGACAAAGATGCAGATCAAGAAGACAGAATTATTACATCAAAAGCATTTTACCCTGCAATCTATTACCAGTATCACACTCTAAATATGTTATATTCATGTGTTAATCATCATATGTACACAAAGACACCTTAGACATTTACAATATAATTTTATTAATATTTAAAAACATAAATCATTCAATCATAATTCGTTGAACCTGAACCTGCTAAAATATCGTATTCTTATATAATACAGGGGTTAAGCTGTACTGAGGTTAATGTATGGCATGTATGAGTGTTTGGTTCATATCGTGCCAGACAGAGTATGACAGAATTTATGTGTTTGCGCGCGCGCGTACGTATGTGAGCGTGAACCTGTATTTATGTGTATGAGTGTGAGACTATGTACGTGAGTGCATGTGAGTGTGTGTGTGACTCTACTCCAGTTGGCAGAGGTACACTGAGGAGTACAACACTCTAAATCCAGCACAGAGGGGTGTGTGTTCAGTGAAGTGTGTGAGTGAGAGTATGCACGTTAGTGCATGTGTGTGTGTGTGTGTGACTCTACTCCAGTTGGCAGAGGGACACTGAGGAGTACAACACTCTAAATCCAGCACAGAGGGGTGTGTGTTCAGTGAAGTGTGTGAGTGTGTGAGTGAGAGTATGTACGTTAGTGCATGTGAGTGTGTGTGTGACTCTACTCCAGTTGGCAGAGGTACACTGAGGAGTACAACACTCTAAATCCAGCACAGAGGGGTGTGTGTTCAGTGAAGTGTGTGAGTGTGTGAGTGATAGTATGTACGTTAGTGCATGTGAGTGTGTGTGAGACTCTACTCCAGTTGGCAGAGGGACACTGAGGAGTTCCGCACTCTAAATCCAGCACAGAGGGGTGTGTGTTCAGTGAAGTGTGTGTGGAACGTGTGCAGGAGGGTCAGTGTGTCAGAGTCAGAGATGCTGTAGAAGGACAGAGTGCCGGCCGGACGGTCCACACACACTCCTACCCTGTACACACACACTCCTTCACCATCAGCACGTGCTCCTGCTCTGCGGTAGGGGGAGAGGGCAGGTATGGGTGTGCGGTTCTTAT